>JAKSZU010000013.1:18029026-19229026 GCA_026018925.1 Tupaia tana | reverse complement strand
GTTTCTCTCTGTCTTTCCAGCAAGCACACACTCCCTATAGCAAAAATCTCTCCAAACCAAAAAAAAAAAAAAAAAAAAGGACTCCATTGACAAGACAGTTCTGCCAACTAGTTGTGTAACTGCAAGTAAGTTGATTAACTGCATGCTTCAGTCCCTTCATCTGTATAAGGTTACAATATGTACCTTAGAGGGTTTTGCATAGGAGCAAATAAAGTAAGCCACTTAAAACATCCTTCCTAGGGGACCAGCAGTTAGCGTAATGGCTATGTCGCTGGACTCCCTGTGGTTGACCGCGATTCGAGTCTCAGATCCAGTAGCTTAAACTCACACCAGGCACCTGTGCATGCGTGCCCAAGATCCTAAGAGGAGAATGGAGGAGAAGGGATTGCAGCATGGTTATCCCCCCTGGGGGATGATTTCTTGGTTTCTGTCTCTATGTCTCTGTCTTTTTGGTGAGCACACACGCCCTATAGCAAAAACCTCTCAAAAAAAAAAAAAAATCCTCCCTAGGACATGTTAGTCATTCAGTAAATATAGGTTGAGTCTTTTTGTTTTTACATTTTATTTCAATCTCACAAAGAAGTACTACAGTCCTCACTTGGCATTCTCTCATTGATACTCAGCAATGGCCAGAAAGGCTGTGAGGATGTATTTCTTCTCTGTGACTGAATTCTGGATGCATTTCTTAGGATGCTGATGTGTCCACACTGTTTGCCAGCTTCCCTCTGGAGCATACAATGTGGAGGAAAAAAGGCAGAGTTGTTATGTGGCCACAGTTGACTGTCAGCCCAGACCACTCTTCCTCTGGTAGTCTCTTGTGCTCCAGGCAAACTGTTGGCATTGCAGAAAATTCCTTATTCTGTTGGCTCGAGCTTATAGAGTGAGTCAGTCACATGGTGCCACCTGGAGCAGGTGAATCCAACCATCTCTAAAGGAAATTCAGCTCCCGTCCTTCACACAGGACAAATCCTTTTCCTTTCTTTCCTTCCTTCTTTCCTTTCTTCCTTCTCCCTCTCCCTCCCTTCTTTATTTCTCCCTTATTTCTTTCTTTCATTTTTAGAAGCTAGAGAGCACTTGTGGTCACTAGACATGGTGGGGTACAAAAGCATTCCTCCCTGGGTAATAGTCACATCACCATCCCGACTCCTCTATTTCTCGATCCTGTCAGAATTTGAGGCATGCTCACACATATGCCTAACATGTTTTTCAAGCCTCCACAGCCAGGATTCAAAGTACACAGTGAACCATGGGGAATCTGGCTTTCTTAACCACTAGGCCAAGGCACTGGCCCCACATAAGACATCTTAAAACAGTAGGCCTTCAACTTGACACAGCAGCAGTAACCTCATCCTCTTAGCCTTCCCTTTCACAAGGGCCAGAAGTAGGGTTCTTTCATAACTCCACATGCACCATCAGGCCACTTGCCTAATTCAAATAGCAGGTGTAAATCCCCAGCAATAGAAGAACTGCCTGTCTCCCTGGGGATACATGCCCAGTTGTCTAGTCCATAGCCATTCTGTAACCTTAGCTACTGTCCCCTATCATACCCTCAGCTGGCAGCCATCCTTTCTAATCACAAACTCACCACTCTGAAAAACCCAAAGGCCTGATTTTAATGGTTTTCCTACAGTTTCATCCAACTTGCACCCAAAAGCAACTCAATTCATAAGCACAAGCTCAGGGGAGAATATTTTGTGTAAAAGTTGAAACACTTATTGTATCAGTCAGCAACTGTCAAAATAATGCTGAATAACGACCCAGCCTACAACTATGCTTTAGGCTGCAAGTCAGCTGGGACAGCTCTTTTGTGAGTGCTCCCTCAGAGTCCCTGGCTAAATAGGTAGCAGCCTTTATCAAGGAAAGAAGGCAGAGGCTCTCAGAAGTTCAAGTGGGCACACACGAAAATGTTATGGCCTAGAATCAGGACTCACACAATGCCATTTCCTACATATCCCATTAGCCAACGTAAATTGCGATACTAAACCCACATTAGTAAGGTAGGGATACATACTCCTTCTATGTAAATAGCAGAACGAGAGGATCACAAAATAGTGCTCTAATCTATAACACTTATGTACATGTTTGTATACAGCTATGAATTTCTTTTACGCTCAGCATTTCCTTGCATCTCAATATTAATGTCTTCCTTCCCCAGTATCCTCAGAACTAGAAGCCTGATAACACGAGGCTGGCCCCATAGCATAGTGGTTAAGGAAACGAAACCCTACATGGTCACAGTTCAAATCCTTGCCTTGGCACCTTGTGAAACATGTCTAGCACATGTTGCATGCGAGTCCCAAATCCTGACAGGCTAGAGAAGTAGAGGAGAAGGTATTGTGGTATGACTATACCCCATTAGGAGGTGCTTTCTCCCTCTCTTTCCCTCTTTACCTCTCTGTCTCTCTCTGGTGAGTACATGCACCCTCTGGCAATTAAGAAAAAGCTAGATAACATGATACTTCTATGGATAAGAAGCTGTTTCATAACAAAATCTGCATGAGGTCTATTCATCATTGCCTTCTCAGCATTAAGTAGGAGAGATAATAGAGATAGCAGAGCATTAGGTGAGACATAAGTCTTTCTGTTAGTTATACATGGCAGTCACCAGAAATACACGCATGTATAAACGACGTGTAGTTTAAATACACACACACTTTCGCAAACCACAGACATTTTTGCAAACTTGCCAGTGCCAAGCGGGACCTCCAGCTTGTGGTCTGGCCTTTTATGTGGAGTTTCACTCAAGTATTTGCTTTGGAATTTGATAAACATAGCTATTCACAGGGCTATCATTATATGGTAGATTTGCTACCACAGAAACACAGACCCTTTTCTACACGAACATCCTCTATTCATCCTGCTAGCTGAATCCCTGCCATCTCCCAGAGATCCCACAAACCGACTCCATGGGCTCTTACTACACAGTAATTGGAAATTGGGTGATGGGGTAACACATCTGTTTTACAAAAACCTTGTTTTGCCTACTTTATCTGGCAGAATTATCTTCATTATGTTTTATTTTAAAACTTAAAGAAAGAAAGAAATAGGTAGGGAAAATTTAGTCTCACCTTAACAACTGCAAAAGTAGAACAGGGATGAAGGCCTGGCTAGGATTGGTCTAGATTTCTGAAATGTTTCCTTTTTTTAGAGAGAGAGAGATTTTTGCTATAGGGCACATACATTCGCTGGAAAGACAGAGAGAGACAGAGAGACAGAAATCACTCTCCCCCCCCCCCCCCACCCCAAGGGGATGGCCACGCCACAAGCCCTTCTCCTCCATTCTCCTCCTGAGATCTTAGGCACGCATCCACATGCACCCAGTGGGAGTTTCAAGTCTTCAGGTCCGGACCTGAACCATGGTTAACTATGTGGGAGTCTAATGACATAACTGCTACACCATCTGCTGGTCCCTGAATCTTCTGATTTTCCTACCAAGTGACATCTTAAGATCTAGGAAAATAACTAACAGCCTTACAAAGAATTAACTTCAAAACTAAATTGGCTATTATTTCACTTTTTATTGTTATGATGAAGGGAATATTTCTTTCTCCTTCTGTGTTCAGGATTTAAACTAAGATAAACTTAGTAGGGGACTGAGGGGAAAATTAAGCATCAGCCTGGAAGTTCCAGAAGAAGAGAGCACACAGAATAGCAGAAGGTGGCCAGCTCTCTATCAGACAGATGTGAGTTTGAATCCAGACTCTGTCTCTTCTGCTGTTATCAAGCAAAATTACTTCATGAAATACTGCCTAAGTTGTTTATTGCTGCATGGCAAACCATCTCAGAACTCAGTTTAAAACAGCAACTATCTTACCATAGTCACAGTTTGTGAGTCTGAATTAGGGCAGTGCACAGCAGGGACAGATTATCTCTGCTGCCTGATGTCTGTGGCCTCAGATCACAGAGTGCTGGGAATGACTGGGATAATCCAAGTTTAGTCATATGTTTGAGAACTAAATTTTAGCTAATCCTTACTTTTGGGGGTTTGTTTTGTTGTTGTTGTTGTTGTTTTCTCCAAACAGCATCTAATGGGGCTGGAATATATCCCAGTGTCCAAGATGAAGTCTAGGTGCTAAGATGACTAGATCAGCTAGCTCTGGCCAGGTCAAATACACCCCCGTGTGGGTATGGTCACACCAGAATTCCTTTTCGCCATTCTCTACCCCATAAAAATTTGGGCACCTACACATAGGTGGCCGCTACTGAGGCTGGGATTCGAATAGTAGTTAGCCATGTGGGATCTGGTTCCCCTAACCATTAGGCTGTGGAGGATCCCAGAAGTTCATGTGGACACACACAAAGTCTCATCAGGCCTAGAATCAGAACTCATATACCTTGCTCTCTTTCTTTTCTCCTTCTCCCTCCCCACATGGCTAGCTTGGACTTCCTCAAAACATAATGGTCCTGGGACCAGCAGTTAGCGTAATGGCTATGTCGCTGGACTCCCACGTAGTCGACCGTGGTTCACGTCTTGGACCCAGTGGCTTAAAACTCATGCCGGGCGCATGTGCGTGCATGCCCAAGATCCCAAGAGGAGAATGGAGGAGAAGGGATTGTGGTGTGGCCATCCCCCCTAGGGGGTGATTTCTTGCTTTCTATCTCTCTGTCTCTCTCTGTCTGTCTGGCGAGCACACGCACCCTATAGCTAAAACCCTCTCCAAAAATAATAATGATAATAATAATAATAATAATGGTCCTGAGGTACTTAAAGTTCTTTTTTTTTTTGTTTTCAGTAAAGTCTTGTTATGTCACAATCCTCCTGCCTCAGCCTCTCTTGTAGCTGGTACTACAGGTACTTACTATCATACCCAGCTTTTAGACCATTCATTGAACCCAGGCCTCCCATGTGGTTTCATTCTGCTGAGTGGCAGCATCAATTAGTGTGTGCCACCACAGCTGGGCCAGGGAAGTTGGCCTTCTTACCTGGCAGCTGGAGTGAGACCCAGAACATCCAGTGTCCCCTCTGCCACACACTGTTGGTCAAGCAAGTCACAAGGACCAGCAAAAATTCAAAGAAAAGGAAAAATACTCTACCTCTTGATGAAGGGTGACAAAAGATTTGCAGCCCTTTTTAATCCATCATATAGACTTTGTTTACTCATTCGTAAAATAAAAGACACAAAACTCTATTTCGATAGCCAGATGGTGGTGCAGTGGTAAAATGCGAACCACATGGGAAGGCTCCAGGTTTGTATCCACAGATCACACTAACTACACTGGGTACAGGTACGCCCAGTATTCAGAGCTGTATGATGCCAGTGGTGGCATCAAGACCCTGTTGGTAGTACACTCCCTCACACACTCTATCTCCTTTCCTCTCTCTCTGGAAAAATAAATAAATAAACCTTTGAAAAACTATTTAATATGATTGTTTTGAAGATTAGGTAAAATGTATGTAAAATTTCTGACATTTAGTTGGCATTCTAAACAGTAGCCTTTATTAATGAAAGAGTTTGTTTGAATAAGAGAACATCTAAAACTGCCAAGATCAGACATTTGCTGCCAATGTAAAAGGAATGAGAGAACAACACTTTCCAGGGATGTCAACATACATCCAAGATATACTGTAATGTATAATAAATGTTCTATTCTACTGTTTCCTGTTGATTTGTTACCATTTTAAACATCCTCATATTGTTTTCACGGCTCAGGTGGGTCGAATCTAAGGTGGAACCAACCACCATTATGGTGGAACTCCACAATAATCTCTGGATGGGTGAGGAATGTCCTGATGGTGGGAACAGATACTTAGAAAGCCTATTATAAATGGCCGATTTATGCCAACCCCTCTTGTACACACATGCAGATGGCAAAGGGAAGAACTGACCTTCTACACAGAAATACCATCACCTGAGGATTGGACAAGGCATTGAAGAACAGAGAACAAAGGTCTTAGAAAAGAAGACTTGAGTTAAAATCCTAGCTCTAACAGTTGCCACATGAGACAAGTTTTTGACATCTCTGTACCTCCATTTCTTTAACACAAGGGTATAGGGTATGGCATATAGGTAAAGGTCAAAGGCTCTTCTTTCAAAGTCGAGTGAGGTCAATGAACACAACTACTCTGGGTTCAGGATTTCTGCATCCATCCTCTACTTTACACTTGCCACATGTACAAGTACATTTATATTGACAGCACGTGGGATTTATGTTTTGTATTAGAGAAGTAATTCACATAACTCGAAGCTAATTTGAAAAACCAAGCCTCCAGAAAGGATGGAGCAGCCAAAGCCCAGGACTGTTTCAAAAAACTGGGGAACTTGCCTGTTGATACAAAGAGTCTGTCCAACAATGCCTTTCCTGAGAAGATTTGGTTTTCTGTCTCACTGAAGTGGCAGGATGATCTCTCAAGAAACTGATCTCTCTCGCTCACTCGCTCTCACGTGCTCTCTCTCTCTCTCTCTCTCTCTCTCCTCTCTCTCTCTCTCTCTCTCTCTCTCTCTCTCTCTCTCTCTCTCTCTCTTTCTCTCATGAGAGGGCATGTGTGTTTGCCAGAGAGTGAGGGAGAGAAAGAAAGAACTCCCATATGGGGTATGGTCAACCAGAATCTCCTTTTCTCTTTTCTCCACCCCATAAGGATTTGGGGTACCTACACACATGTGGCCAGCTGCCAAGGCTGCGATTCAAACTGCAGTTGGCTAAATGGGATCTGGCTGCCCTAGCCATTATGCTGCAAGGTTAGCCCTATTTCTCCCTTTCTATTTCCTCATATATTTCAGTCTAGCTTCTACCTTCATGAGTCCATCAAAACAGCTCTCTCGGGAACTAGCAGTTAGCGTAATGGCTATGTCGCTGGACTCCCACGTAGTCGACCGCGGTTCGCGTCTCGGAGCCGGTGGCTTACAACTCACGCCGGGCGCGTGTGCGTGCGTGCCCAAGATCCCGAGAGGAGAATGGAGGAGAAGGGATTGCGGCGTGACCATCCCCCCTGGGGGGTGATTTCTCGCTTTCTGTCTCTATGTCTCTCTCTGTCTGTCTGGCGAGCGCACGCGCCCTATAGCGAAAAACCTCTCCAAAAAAAAAAAAAAAAAAAAAAAAAAAAACAGCTCTCTCTAGGGTGGTCAGTGACACAAGAAGTCAGCAGTCATTTTTTTTTGCCTTCGTTTCTCTTGCCCCTGCAGAGCAACACTGTGCACTGTTGACTTCCCTCTCCTTTTGGAAACAGCCTTTCCTTGGCTTCAAGTGACACAAAATGCATATATATTTTTCCCCTACCAACCCCTCATTTCTATTCTCTTCACAAGCTATCTTCTGACTATTAAATTTGTGGATTCTTCAAAACCTAGTCCTGGGTCTTCTCCTCTTCTCATTCTGAACTCCTTGCTTTCTGATGACTCAGTAATGACTCTTTCAGTGGCCCACTAATGGCTTTCTGATGACTCAGTCATGACTCTTTCAGTGGCCCGCTAATGGCACAAAAGTGTATATCTCCCAGACCTCTCCTACAGACAACTCTCAGTAGGTGTCTACATGGAACTGTAAACCAAAATGTCCAGTTAAATTCGTGATCATCCCCCAGCAAGCATAATCTTTCTCCAAGGTATTATTTCTCCATTTCTGATACCACCATCAATCCAGTTTCTCAAGTCATAAAGTTAAATCATCCTTGATCTTAACTCTCTAAGCTGGTGGTTCCCAAACATGGATACACACTGGAATCACCTCACTTTCACCTCCAGCCATTTTTTAAAGGTTTTTGCCATAGGGTGTGTACACTCACTGGAGAGACAGAGAGAGATAGTGAGTGGGAAAGTGAGAAATCACTCCCCAGGAGGGGCAGCCGCACTGTAATCCCTTTTCCTACATTCTCCTGTGGGGATTTTAGACATGTGCATATATACACCAGGTGTGTTTTTCATACCATCGGGTCTGGGACTTTAACTGCACAGTCATTCATGTGGGATCCATCCACCTTAACTTTCACATCACTGTCTGGTCCTATTTATTTATCTATTAAGAGAGAAAGAGAGAGCATACCCCCAAAAGGGTCTTGATGCCATAAACCACCCCCAATCTCAGCCAGCCTCAGATCACGGCACATGTGTATCCAAAAAACTCAGAGATGTCTCTAGATGCAAATACAGAAATTTCCCATGTGGGTCAGTCTCTCAGAGGGTCACCTTTTACTACTGCACCACCATCTTATTCCCAGCATTGGGATCTTTGAAAACATCCACTTCACCTCAGGGAATTCTACAGCCATGTTTGGAAACCACTGCTCTCAACCACAAATTTCTTATCTGTAAAACAATGGTGAAAACAGTCCCAGTTATAAACAGTTATTGAGATACTTTAGTAAGACTGTGGATGGTAAGGAACTTGGCACCCTAGAAGTGATCAGAGATAGTTACACTGTCAGTTGGTTGTGGTGGATGTAGTAATACCGAGTCATGAGGAATCAGATGAGTCATGAGAACTCTCATCTGCCTCACAGGCTATGAAGCAAACTGAGAACCCTTTAAATGCCAGCCAGATTTCTATACACCTGAAACATTTTCTGATTGCAGAAGACACCTCACTGCAAAGGAACCTTTTATTTGGATTTGCCTGCAAGTGGCATGGATTTGAATTTACCAACTCATAAACCAGAGGTATAACACGTCCTGAGCGTCTAATAACTCCTCGAGAAAACTTTTGTGGGGCCTTCAGCATTTACAAGGCTAACTTTAATATGTGTGAAGAAAATTTTGATATCAAGTTGCATCTGAGCCTTTGAAACTATTTTGGGTCAGCTACACAGCAGAAGTTGGAAGCTGGCAGAGCGCCGTAAAACTGAGCCAAAAATAAACCAGAGACCATTATAAAAATGCCTTAAGTGCCAAATACATGAGATGTTAAAATTGCAACATAATGGAGTAAAAATTTTAAAAAGAGGCTCTCCAATGGTGCCACTAAGTGTTCCAACTCAGGGAAAGACAGTCCACAGGGAGAAGTCTAGAGAATAAAATGAGCCCGTGGCGATTAGCCTTCCAGATGGCTATGAATGCCTCCATCCAAGGCTGTTTGCAATTTATAACCCAACAGAAGTCACAGGTATTCATTTTCCCCCCCTATCCAAAATCACAGGCTGGATAGCTAAGGTTCAGGGAGGAGCTCTTATAAAAATTAATTGGGCCACTCAGCTTTTCACCATATTCAGCAAATGCTGCTCTACTTGCCTGTCTCCTAGCCTGGCATGGTCTTCCTGCTCTTCTCTCAATATCCAGCCATTCTACGATGCACTCGAGTGCATCTATTCGTTATTTATAGTCTTATTTTTCTGAGCTCCAGAAAAGGTGATGATTGATTCTCCTGTGGTAGGGGTTTTCTGGAAGGGCAGCAGCAAGCGCTGGGCATTCCCTGCATGCTCTGCCCACCTGCCAGTCTCAGCTTCCTCTCCCCCAGGCTGCTCCCACCCTCCTGCTCCCTAATTAGGAACTGCTACCAATTGCACATGGGCAGATTTATGCATGGCTGGGGACCAGCTAGTCTCCCACTGATGGTCTAAAAGAAGAGTATGTTCTATGTCAAAAATTCTTTGCACGAAGTCCAACTGCTTTTTTGGAAATAGCTTCTTTTGACCCAGGCCCATAATTTTTTTAGGTTTTAATTTTATGGGCCTGATGCAAAAGTCTGTCAAAGTTTCATTGTGAGACTTATTCAGGGTACAGCATGTTTCTAAAGTGTGCAGAGGTTTGGGGATATTTTTACAGAAGAGCAGAGGAGGGAGGCACTGGGAAAGAAAATGGTGTGCGCCAAGACATATATGATATTCTAACACCTTAAAACAGTCAATTCAGGTGACCAGCAGGTGGTGTAATGGTTACGTCATTGAACTCCCACATAGTCAACCTTGGTTTGAGTCCCGACCCAGCGTCTTAAAATTCACGCGGGGCACATGTGCGTGCATGCCCAAAATCTCAAGAGGAGAAGGAATTGCGGCATAGCCAATTCACCTGGCGGGTGATTTCTTGCATTCTTTTCCTCTGTCTCTCTCTGTCTCTCTAGTGAGTGCATGCGCCCTGTAGCAAAAATCTCTTCCTCTCAAAAAAAAAAAAAAAAAAAAGTCTAAATTACTGTTACATGCTTCTTGGAGCCAGGCAGTGGTACAGTGGAAATGTAGCTGGATCCACACAGAAAAGGCCTGGGTTCACATCCAGGGACCATCCTGAGCATACTAGGATTAGTGTGTGCCTGCGATTCAGGCTGGCTGAGACTGGGGCTAGATCTCCGATTGAAAACCCTGTTGGGGATGCCTGCATCTCAGTATGTCTCTCACTGGCTCTCTCACAGAAGAAACAACTACGTGTGGTTCAGGTGAACCTCCAAAATGAGACCCTCAGAACTACCAAGACTCAGAGAATGGTTTAATTGACCCAGAGCAATGCCATTTTATTCTGTAATCTGGAAATGACCCCTGGCTAAAAAGATGATGATAAGATTAACACAGCTGTGTGGCAGACCACACCCTCAATTTTCCCTCCAGATTCACCCTTCTCGTATGTAATGATGTACCTTTGGACAGCCTAGGAGTAAGGTGAGCAGTAGGTCTTGATGGGCTTCAGATGGACATGGGCTGTTTTAATGCATTCATGCCACCGGGGTTCTGATTCATGTGAGGTTTTGATGTTCATGTGGTACTCACTTATGCAAAAATCGAAAGTGATTTGCTCTCTAAAAATGGCAAGTTGATGAGCATAGATAGGAAGTAAGCTATAAAATGCTTAAGAGATGCTCATATTTTCCTTCCTTTCAAAATCTTTTTGGGCATTTCATCAACGTCTAATTTTTAAGAAAAGCCAAAACACAGATCCAAAACTTCTTGCTGTTAACGGCAAACAGTGAGAAGTCTATCAAAAAAAAAAAAAAAAAAATGGTGAGGAAGATGAGTTTTCCTTCCATGATCACCCCCCTTGCCATTTTTCTTCTTCCTCATCTCTCCTCTCTTCCAAGATTATTGCAAGATTACCTTTTTAAAGTTTGGGGTCTTTTGTTTTGTTTTGTTTTGTTTTGCCATAGGCCATGTGCACTTGCCAGAGAGAAAGAAGAGACAGAGGGGGAAAGTAAGAATTCATCCCCCAAGGGGGATGGGCACACAGCAATTTCTTCTTCTCCATTCTTCTCTCAGAATTTTGGGCCTGCATGCACATGTGCCCAGTGTGTTTTCAGGCCACTGGATCCAGGACTCAAACTACAGAGCTAGCCATGAGGGACCCAGTGCCTTAACCACCAGGCCACATGCTAGCCCTGTTATTGCAAGATTTAAGTGGAGATAAAGTACTAAAGAAGTGATAACCTCCTTTGCCAACATATAAATTTATCCATATAATTACTACCATTAGTAGTCCACTCTCATTCTTATTTCATGTCACTACCCCCATTCTACCCTAACTTTGGTGTTGAGACTGCTGCAGGGCCACCTGGGCCTTATCTGAGATGTCTGAGCTTCCCTCTCAGGCTCATCTTGACCCCTGACCACTATGTGAAAGGATCCCATTCCTGACCCTGGTTTTCAATTTGCAATTAAATTAATTTTATTAAGTTCAGAAGTGTGTATGTGTGCGTGTGTGTGTGTGTTCTTTGTATGTGTTGATATAGGAGTGTGCTTATGTATGTATTAGTATATAATATTTTTGTTTAAATAGTCAATTAAGTTTTAAAAGTATGTGTAAGTGGGACCAGCAGATGGTGTAGTAGTTACATAGCTGGACTACCACATTGCCTATCACAGTTCAAGTCCTAGACCCAATGGCTTGAAAAATCACTACCAGCATGTATGTATGCATGCCCAAGATCCCAGGAGGAGAATGTAAGGGAAAGGACTGTGGCATGACCATCTCTCCTGAGGGGGGTGATTTTTCACTTTCCCTCTCACTGTCTCTGTCAATCTGACGAGCTCATATGCCCTAAGATAAAAACCTCTAAAAAAATTAAGTATGAGGACCAGAAGTTAGCGTAATGGCTATGTCGCTGGACTCCCACATAGTCGACCGCGGTTCGTGTCCCGGACCCAGTGGCTTGCAACTCACGCCAGTTGTGTGTGCATGTGTGCCCAAGACCCCGAGAGGAAAATGGAGGAGAAGGGATTGCGGCGTGGCCATCCCCCCGGGGGGGGGGGGGTGATTTCTCGCTTTCTGTCTCTCTGTCTCTCTCTGTCTGGCGAGCGCACGCGTCCTATAGCAAAAACCTCTAAAAAAAAAGAAAAGTATGTGTAATTAATCTTCATCCTTTTCTCATACTCCTTGGTCTCCCAATCTAAATTGATCATCAAATTAATACTAAGATCTCAATAACTAACCCTAGAAATTGAGCTAACCTAATTTGAGAGGTACAATAAGATCAAACACAAGCTGATATAAACAACGTGCCAGTCCCTGGTCTAAGTGCTTTAAATGCAGTAGCTCACTTAATCCCTCAAACCTAATGGGCATTATTATCCCCAGTTTAGAGATGGGAAAATTAAGACACAGAATAGCTGAAGCAATTTGTGTATAGTCACTCAATTAGTTAAGCAGATAAGTGAGGATTTTAATTCATGCAGGTTAGCTCCAAACTCTTATTTCTGAACTCTTAGACTTGACTACCTATCTAGGGTCTACGAGTTAGTACAGAGTGTGAAGGACATATTTGTAGACAAATAAAACCATACCATTTGGTAGATGCATGTTATTCCCTTGTATGATACTGACCTTGGAATGCTCAGATTGTGTGAACAGGTCAATTTTCTTGGTTACTCTGGTACTTTTAACCACTAAATCCATTTTTGGACCTGCCATAGTGATATGTTTTGCTAAGATGTAGCTGGGACCACATGGGATGTCTGGGTTTGATTCCTGCTTCAACC
This sequence comes from Tupaia tana, assembly GCA_026018925.1. Classification (NCBI taxonomy): domain Eukaryota; kingdom Metazoa; phylum Chordata; class Mammalia; order Scandentia; family Tupaiidae; genus Tupaia; species Tupaia tana. The sequence continues at coordinate 19,216,203 of JAKSZU010000013.1, read as the reverse complement.
TAAACGCTGGGCACAGTGGCATGTGCCTATAATCCCAGTGACTCAGGAAGGCTGAGACAAGAGTATTATAACATGGAAAGACCTTGTCTTAGGAGAAAAGACCCACAGTTGACCCAGTCACATGGCCTAATAGTTAAGGGAGCCAGATCCAACATGGCCAACTGTGGTGTGAATCTTGGCCATGGTGGTTTGAAAAATATGGCCAGTTCCTGTGTATGCGTATCCCAAATCCCACCACGTTGAGAAAATTGAAGGGAAGGGACTGCATCTTCACTGTGCCCTACTGAAGGGGGTGCTTTCTACCTTTCTCTCTCTTTCTCTCTCTCTCTCTCTCTTGCAAATGTATCGTTATGCAATCTGGCCACTAAAACTAAAATATAATCTCTCCAATAAAGAAAGAAAAACCCATTGTCAACTAGAGGGCATAAATCTAAATTGTAAGCCAAATTGGTGCGTTACTTATCTGGCATGATTCACACTAACTTTAAGACCTTTAGTAGAAGCAGCAGTAATGGGACTGGCAGGTGGCATAGTGGTTAAAGGCACTCGATTCCCACACTGCCAACTGCGGTCTGAGTCCTGGACCCAGTGGCTTGCTTTCTCAATTTCCCTCTCTCTCTCTCTCTCTCTGGTCACATTTTTAAAATAATAATAAATAAAATTAAATAAATAATCTTAAAAAGTAGTATTAGTAATAGTGGCAGCAGTATAAATACAAATACTGCTACTACTAAATAATACTACTACAAAAAATAACAATAGTAACAAGAATCATAATGGCACTATGTTGATTATTATTTACCACATAAGGCACATACATGTTCATGCATGCCCAAAATCCTGATGGGAAGAAGGAATGAAGGAGAAAGGATTGTGGCATGACCATGCCCCGTTAGGGGGTGCTTTCTCTTTCTTCTTTCACTTTCTCTTTCGTGAGCATATGTACTCTCTGGAAATTTTTAAAAAAAGTTATTCATAATTTTTTTGTAGCTATCAGCATGCTAACTAGAAATCTCTTGGGTATCAAAACATTTTACAGTTTTAAGAAATTAAAATCTTGGGACAATCATATCACGTAATGGTTACTTCGCTGGACTTCCATGTAGTCAACTATGGTTCTACTCCTGGACCCGGTGACTTAAAGCATATGCTGGGCACATGTGTGTGTATACCCTAGATCCTGAGGGGAGAATGAAGAAAAAGGGATTGTGGCGTGGTCATCCCTCTCGGGGAGGGGGGTTGATTTCTTGTTTTCTGTCTCTCTGTCTCTCTCTGTCTCTCTGGAAAACATACACACCCTATAGCAAAAATCTCTCTAAATAAAAGGAAAAAGAAATTAAAATCTTTTAAAAAGTCTTTTAAATTTAATGTGAACATAAACGTAATTAAATCATTTTGCTTCCCAAAATAAATTATTCTGAAAGGAATATACCTTCTTAGATATATTCCCTATACCTCTTATTAATGCAATTGTGCTTACTCCTCCTAGAATTAACCTATAAATTATATTTAGGTTTAAAATTATTTATAAATTATTTAAATAGAGGTACTTTACTGAGTACCTCTATTTCTGAATGATCACCTTTCTGAAGCACTTTAAGAGCATGAGTGAATTTACCTTTCAATTGCATTTTAAAGGCACATGACAAATTTCAAAAATAAATAATTCAGAAATTTTTAATTCCAAAAGGGAAAAATGAAGATATCCCTTCTCTGTATTTCTCTTTAAAATTCCCTAAAATCATTGAGACATCTGAGAGGCAAAAAAGGAAATCTCAATTTGGATGAAAGCTAAGTATATCCATAACTAAGAAGCAAACTATATGTGAGCAAAAGTCTCATATTTATTGATTATCAGCCTAAGCCCAGGAATGTCCTGAGAAGACAATTGGACTTAAGGTCACAGAGCCCAAAGCAGTATGTCCTCAAAGGCAGAAGCCACAATCCTGTATTTACTTCAGCAGAATAAGATTGCACAGTGATGGTGGGAGTTCCCCTGTTTCCTTTCTACCAGCAAGGAATAACAAGAGAGACCAGGACAGGAAAACACACAGAGGGGCCAAGTGTTACACGGTGGTGGTGCAAATGGACCCACATGGTAAAGGTCCTGGTTCACATCCCAGGACCTCCTTGGCATGCCAGGTGCATGTGTGTGCTTATGAAACAGACCAACTGAGAATGGATGTGGATTGCAAACTCAAGACCCTGTTTGGGGGGAGGAGGGTCTCACTCTCTCTCTCTCTCTTTCATGAAATAAATAGACTTTACAAAAATAAAAGAAAAAAACACATACTTTCCTTGACATAGTACGTTGCTGAGACAGAAGAGAGGAGAGATTCTGAAGTTTGAAGGCACATTGAACTCTGTCAGCCTGAGGTGTGAAAGTTAAGGAGCTGAGATTCAAAACCCTAAATTGTTAGGAGTTTCACTGCATGCCAACAAAACTTCCTGCTCCAGAACACTGCCAACTGAAAACATTTTCAACTATCTGGTTTATCACTCACCTTTGAGTGATAATATAAAGGAATTAGCAAAAGATCTAGTCAAAGGCAGTAGAGTAAAACACAAAAGAAAGCAAGCAGAAAGAACAATTACAAAAGAAATACGTAACATAAAAAATATTATAATGAAGCAGATGGAAGCAGCAAACACATACAGGATCTCAAAAATGAAGTAAATTCAATTTAAAACAAGAACACAAAGAAAAGGCATAGACAATTAAGGGAAATAAAATGACGACACAGCAGAATGAAGAGCCCAGAGTTCAGGAAAGAAGAAAAAAAGTGAAACTATCACAGAAATTAAGTCAGTATGCAAACATCAAAAGAATAAACACTGCAGAAAATGTAGGACTAAGAAAATAAATATAAATAGAGACTTCTACAGGATTACAGATGGAACAAAAGATGTAGTTGTAAAACAAGGATCATGGACCAGCAGATGGCATAGTAGTTAAGGTGCTAGACTAGCAAGTGCTTGACTATGGATTGAGTCCTGGATCCAGCAACTTAAGACTCATGCCAGGTGCATGTGTATGCATGCCCAAAATCTCAGGAGGAAAATGGAGGAGAAGGGATTGTGGTGTGGCCATCCCCCCAGGGGGTGATTTCTCACTTTCCCTCTCCCTGTCTCTCTCTGGCAAGCATGCATGCCCCATGGCAAAAACCTTTAAAAAGAAAAACAAAATGATTATAAATTCAAATAGTTTTTGTTTCTGAAAAAATTGATGAGAAGAATCAAATATATAACTTAAAATATTTATCTTAAGTAAAAGCATATTTAAAACTATAGTTTGAAGGTTATAGTACACCCCAAGGAATAATTAGTTAAAAAGATAAACATCAAGACATACTTTAAATTTTTAAATTTAAAAGTAATGAAATATTTTCTATGTTTTCCTATGCAAAAATGTGTAATGATTTTTCCAATAACCCAATAGTTCTTTAGGTAACCCTCCAATATCAACTATAAGATTGCCAATATACTATCATTTAAACCTATTTTTTTTAAATGGCAACAGTTCTTGGTTCTATTTAATAAAATTTTGGAAATAAAGGCTGAGAGAATATGAGAATGTAGTGTAATTATTGTACATTGGCTGAAATTAAAGATATCATTTAATTGTAATGAATCCAATAATAGAAGTATATTTAAAAGTTTATATATATATATATATGTGTGTGTGTGTGTGTATATGTATGTATACATACATATATATGTATATATATATGATAGAAACTGTAAGGCTAATCATGATATATGGAAACAATACAAACTTTCAAAAAGTTATCAGATGAATATATATGCCAAGTAAAGAACAAACAGACCAAAGGATAAATGAAAAACAAATGAAGAAAGAACATTTTAACATTTCATAACATATAGATGGTGCCAGCAATAAGGACCAAAAAAGTCATGAAAAATTGTAAATGGATTGATCTCATATGTTCAAAATATATTCAGATACTCAGATAAGAAAATAAAACTCAGGCTAGCCTCATAGCATTAAGCACTGTGCAGAGGAAGCTAAATTACACATGTCCCACTGAGGTTTAAATCCTGGCCCAGCTCTAACACTCTGGGCATGCATGCACATGCATGCACATGCATGCACATGCACATGCATCCTGACAGGATGGAGACATGGAGCAGGGACTACAGCATGACCAAGACCTACTCTGGAGTGCTTTCTCCCTTTTCCTGTCTCTTGGTCTCTCTCTGTCCCTCTCAGGTGAGCACATGCACCTTCTGGCAGTTTAAAAAATAAAAGACATAATCAACTCTCATGTAGTTGTCACACACTGTAAGCTGTTTTCACCATTTTCCCAATCTGTTTATGTACTATCAAAAGAAAAAGTAATGCAAGGAAAACAGCAATCAAATATTTTAAAATCAGAAATAAATGATACTACTAATAGTTAAATTCAAGACGTAGCTCTTTGAAAAAACAATACACAAACCATTAACTGATGTAATTTTTTAAAGGGAAAAAGCACAAATTGACCAAAGATACACAAGGACAGTTTAAAGAAAGGAAGTAAATATAAAAAGATATTAGATACTATCAATAAGGGGTTGGACAGTGGCACACCAGTAAAACTCAATGCTCTGTGAGGCAGACATATATAAAAGGGTCTCTTGTTTCATGTCTGGAGACTTCTCTGAGTATGCTAGGCACACACCTGCCCATCATCTGGGGCTGGCTGAAGCTGGGGTAGATCAAGATGTTAGGACCCGGGGACCAGCAGGTGGCGTGGTGGTTGAGGCGCTGGACACTCCCACATGGCCGACCAGGGTTCAAGTCCTGAATCTGGTGGCTTGCTTTCTCACTTCCTCTCTCTCTCACTCTCACCCTCTATCTCTCTCTGGTCAAATTAAAAAATAAATGAATGAATAAATAAAAAAATAAAATAAATAATTATTTTTTTTAAAAAAAAGATGTTAGGACCCTATTTGGGAATGCTCTCTCTGTGTCTCCTCCTTTGTCTCTCTCACTCAAGGAAAAAATAAATAAATAAAACTTTTAAAAATATACTACTATTGGGGGGTTGGCAGATGGCGTGATTGTTAAGGGCACTGGACTATCACATGGCCAACTGGTTCGAGCCCAGACTTGGTGGCTTGCTTTCTCACTTTCCTTCTCTCTCACTCTTACTCTGTCTCTTTCTGGTCAAATTAAAAGAAAGAAAGAGAAGGAAAAAGAAGAAAATGAAAGAGAGAAAAAGAGAAAGAGAAAAATTAAATAATTATATATATATACATATATATATTACTATTACTATACATATATATACTTATACATATATATATATAATTACTATTATGAGAAATCCAAAGAAAATAATAGCAAAAGTTCATGGTTTAGCTAGCATCTTGGCAACGATCAACTTGGTAATATCCCATGAAGGCAAAGAAAATAAGGAAACAGTCACTCCTGTGTATTGTAAATAGAAGCATAATCTGTCATGTTCTTAATGAAAGATGATCTAGTTATATTTTACAAATTAAAATATTTACATACCCTCGACCTAGCAATTGCACTTCCAGGAAGTTATTCTACAAATACAGATGCACATAAAGATGTATGCACAAGAAGTTTATTTACAGTATTCTTCCTAAAAAAAGCCATATTTGCATAATGGAAGTGGTCCAAATGTTCAACAATAGAGGACTATGTTTTAAAACATTATAGTACATCAAAAGAATGAAATATTATGGCACCATTGAAAAGACAGAGGCAGCTCGATATGTAATATGAAACATTCCCTGAAATACACAGATGAGTTCAAAACCAAGGTTCAGAAGAGTTGGTACAACATGGTGAAATGTGCAGGTAAGTAAAGACAGTAGGAACCCCACGTGCTTTCATGGAACTCATGGAACTGGACAGTTCTGTTTTAGCAGCTGAATGGATTTAGCTAAGTATAAGCATCACTGTGTTCCTGACCATGAGTTTCTTTGCCCTTTAGTAAAACCCTCTTCTCTTCTGCATTCTTTGTTGAAGGAGCCTAGTACCTGTGTCAATATTCATCTTCTTATTTCTTCTGTATGACTTCATATGTTCCTCACCTTATCGTGACTTACTGCCTAGCCAGGTAGAGACATTTCTTAAATTCATAATAGAAGAGATTTTCAGTAATATCACTCAAGACAGACACTCTTACCCTAACAAGGTTCAGGAGATACCCTAGTGGCACATACATCTTCAGAGTGCAGAATGCCTGATTATTTTTGTTATTTGGTATTTTGTTATTTGGTACTGCCAATCCAGACCCCACAAAGCTTTTTGCACCCCTCCCCCCCACCGAACGTTCCCTGACATTAGAAGTAAAACAAGAAAGAAAAGAAACAATGATAACAACATCAAAGACAGTGATCTGAGAGGAAGGAACTTCATGGTGGAAGTACTTGGGTGAAAGAGAAGCTTCTTAGAATATGCTCCAAAGTAGATATGCTCAATAATTTTAAGGTAATGTGCCAATATGACAACTGGCTTATCATAAAAAGGTTATGAAAGCAAGAATTTTTCTGTTCCATGCATGATCCAAGGATCAGTTCTCAGATCATAAATACTTTTTAATAGGCTGGCTCACCTTCCACTCAAAGCATTGGACCTCCACTAACAACATCAGCTTCAGGCCACAACCCTAGTAGCTACAGACCTAGATAGAAGCCCCCCAAGAAGCTAGGCATGGCATTATTTATCAATAGTTGCATTAGCTCTTCTGGTATCATACCTAGATGCTCTCTTTGGGAAAACCTGAAAACACTAAAGAGTTGTAATTTAAGGGAGGAGAAAGAGCATCAAGGGAGAAATCCAGGAGAAATACCCTCCAAGAGAATCAGAAGCATCCAAATCTACGCAATCTATCCCAATCTGTGATGACAACTAAATGCCGTAACTCATTGAGCTAATGGTCACACCCAAGAACTACTGTCCTCATCTCTTGAGATTCTCTCAGGATACATACCATCAGAGTCAATCTAAGCAAAACTAATATTTTTGTTTGCATAATTATGGCACTGAACATTTTTCCTTTGCTTCTAAGGGATAATTTAGTAACCCAAGAGACAGTTTATAAAGAAGTGGTCCTGGGACCAGCAGTTAGTGTAATGGCTATGTCACTGGACTCCCATGTACTTGACTGTGGTTCAAGTCCCATACCCGGTGGCCTAAACTCACGCCGGGCACATGTGCATGTGTGCCAAAGATCCCAAGAGAAGAATGGAGGAGAAGGGATTGTGGCATGGTCATCCCTTCTGGGGGGTGACTTCTCACTTTCTGCCTCTCTGTCTCTCTCTTTCTGGCGAGCACACACGCCCTATAGCAAAAACCTCTCCAAAAAAAAAGAAAAAGAAGTGGTCCTTCTCAACTTCAAATTTGCCCAAAAATCTCTCAGTAAGCTGAGGCCTTAGTTTTACACTTTTAAAGGCCAATTTGTTCTTCAAGAGGAGTTGCCAAGGAGTCAAATTAGACAGAAGAGCTGGAAGGTCAAGGAAGAGATTTTTGACCAAAGACGTAAACCTGAGTGTCATTGCCTTATAAATGGTACCTAGGGCCTGGACTAGACAGGATCACATCTAGCAGTCCAAAAGAAGAAAGTAAAGAAATGGGACTGAACCCTGTGTACACTGACATTTAGAGGTCTGGAAGATGAAGGGTATCTCACAAAAGGGAAAGAAAAAAAGAGTAAATGGATCAAGAAAAAGAAAGACTTTCTCCTTGGAAGCCAGATGAAATAAAGTGTTTCAAGAAGTGATTGGCTGTGTCAAATATTCTGAGGATTAGAGTGAGATGAAGATCAAGAATTAAGTGTAAGGGGGCCAGCAGGTGGTGTGGTGGTTAGGGTGCTGGACTCCCACAGAGTCAACTGATTTGAGTCCCAGACCCAGCACCTTGACACCCACGCTGAGTGTGTGAGTGTGTGTGTGTGCCCAAAATCTCATGAGGAGAATGGAGAAGAAGGGTGTTAAAAACAAATTTAGACAAACCAAAATTTAACAGAGCTTATTTAAACAAAGGGCAGGCGATGTAAATTGGGCAGCCTCCAGGAAGATGGCTTCCAAGAGACTACAGCTAGCCACGTGGTTTACAGGGAGTGTATGTGGACAGAACAGGAAAAGCGACGTGTGCAGTAGGGGAAAAGGAGACTGTCATACAAAAATGTAAGTGAGGGAGTGAGGTAGAGAGATCGTTGGTTTCAGGTGGAAGGTAAGCTACACAAACAACCTAAAAGGTGGGCTTTCTGTAACTGACTGAAATGTGACTAGCTATAACTTAGTAACCTGCTTGAAAATTAAAAAAAAAAAAAAAAAAAAAAAAAAAAAAAAAAAAAAAAAAAAACGAAAAACAAAAACATCCTAACAGGTATAACAGGTATGGTTTTGGCTTATCCAGAGGGATCCGAATGTGGGAGTACATCAGCCATTTTAGCCCAGAATAGTTTGCTTTAACAAGGGATTGCTGTGTGGCCATCCCCAGGGGGTGGTTTCTCACTTTCTGTATCTTTTTCACTCTCCTGTCTTTCTTGTGAACACATGCACCCTATAACAAAAAATAAAATTTAAAACTTTCAAAACAATTAATTATGGAATCTGGCAATACACAGTCACTGGTGACATTAATGAGAAAAATTAGAGTAGAGCAGTAGAGAGAAAATTTTTATTAGGATGGAAAGTGAAACATCAATGACCAGACAAAGTAGTTGAAAGATAGCTCCCTTAAAATGTGCTTGTTTACACAACCAACTAAAGTATAGTCCCTATGCACACACGCTCACACGTTCACACAACCCACACTCCTAGTCCTGTTTACAGGCTTATTCTCCCCAAAATTAGACCCTAACTGGAATTCTAGGGCCAGTTACTGTTCTGCAGTATATTTTACTTCAATGCACAACTTTACACAGCTACATGTTTATTTAACGATTTGGAATAAGTCTTTAATAAAGGGTGTCAGAGATGAAGAGTCTCAAGGCAACAAGAAAACATAGTTTATATGGAGGATAATGTTCCCACTAAAATAACTGCTCCATTTAGTGTGGCTTAAAGATGACCTCAAAGACCTTATTGTCATTATTCTGTTGACTTTGCTAATAAGGATAAATACATCTTCTTTGACAGGCAAAAGCCACAGAAACTTCCTTTTCAAGCCACCAAAGACAGAAGCCAGCTGGGGATGCTGGAGGACGTCGAGACCTGCCTGAACATAGCAATAATCTATTCACCGGTCTGAGTGTAACAACAGCCAACGAATTAGAGGATGAGTAAGTGGACTACTCCCATTCTTACCAAATGGGTTGTTTAGTGTAGCATTCTTTATTTAGGCTTCCTGAACTCATCAAAGTGTACAAATATTGCCTTTCAGTTTGAAGGACAAAAGAAAGAAACATACAATTTCTCACTTTGCCAGGAGGAATAAGTGCTGGTTCAACTAATTTATTGATATTCAACAGAGATGGCAGATATTATTTAAATGAGCACACCATTAGGGTAGGAGCAGACATGCTAGTGCACTCACAGATCTATTGATAGGTGCTAGATATTCATCACCACCTACATATTCTAAAAGGAAAGAAAGAAAATGGGGTCTATTCCTAACATGAAGTTCCATGGTGTTCGACGAAATATTGGGTCATCGGAAAAGTCATAAAGTATTCTTCTATATTTTTCTAAGTGCAAATATGCCATGACTTTCCTGACAAACCAATGGGTTAGATGTATACTAGAAGAAATGAAATGGGTCTGTAAACATGGCCAGATATCAAAGGTGTAAAGTTGAAGGGAGGACGATGATGCTAAAAAAGAATGATGTGATTTGATACCTTTCATGTACCTTTCGAATAGCACTCAAAAGGTTCAGCTGTGGCACCAGCCAATAGAGTGGCTCCATGAAACTGGGCCCTCACAGTGGGCTCAGAGTCAGATCCTGGGGCAGCCTGTACACACTGAGCCTCTTTGCCCCTGTCAACCTAGATGGCTGGAAGCTGGGGGAGGATCATAGCACGGTGAGGCCCTGCCAAGGGTATCCCTCCACTCATTAAGTAAACAAACAATAAGCACACTTTTTATAAAGCACTCACAGGGGCCAGCACATGGTGTGGTAGTTAAGGTGCTGGACTCCCACATGGCAAACTGAAGTTCAAGTCTTGAACCTGGTGGCTTAAAATTGATGGTGGAGGCATGTGTGTGCATTTCCAAAATCCCAGGAGGAGAATGGAGGAGAAGGGATTGCATCATGGCCATCTCCTCTGGAGAGTGATTTCTCACTATCTCTCCCTCTGTCTCTTTTACTGTCTCTTTCCAGCAAGCATATGCATCCTGTGGCAAAATCCTTAAAAAAAAAAAAAAGCACTCATTAAATAATATTACATATTGATTATGGGTATGGAGAGATAGGCAGATAAGTAGGTAGACAGATAAGGAAGGAAAGACCTTTTATGAAGGTATTGACAGGGCATATCTTTAGAATGATTTGGAAGGAAAATGGGCCAGGATATTATGGGATATTAATAGCTAATTCTGGGTGGAAGAAATAGAGGTGTTTATTACATTCTCTTTTATGCTTTGTTATATAGTTTTATTTCCAAAGACATTTGTACATTGGTCACCCCCATAGCCTAGTAGTTAAAGGAGCAGATTCCACATGGCTGACCATGACTGAAGTCCCAGCCCTGGCAACTTGAAAAACCCCTTGGCACATATGCATGCATGCCCCAAATCCTGGCAGGATGGAGAAATTAAGGAGAAGGGATTGCAGTATGATCACACCCCGTCGGTTTGTGCTTTCTCCCTGTCTATCTCTTTATCTCTTTATCTCTCTCTGACGAGAACATAGGTCCTCTGGCCATTAAAAACATATATTGTAACTAAACAATAACATACTAAAAACATACTTCAGGAAGTTCTTAATTGTGTGATTAAGGAGTTTAGGACAAGGAGTTTAAGAGTTACCTATTAACCATAAAGCCCTCTGGTTGGTCCATCGATTTTACAGTTTTCAGCTCAAGTTCTTTCAGGAGCAGCCTCTCGATCAGTCACTCAATGAATGATTCATCAGGACCCACCTACCCACACATCTGAGAACCAGGGAATGGACTACTCGGCCTCCGCATTGGGTAAGAACTGCAAGGAAGTCCAGGAAACTTACCGAGATGAAGACTGTTTAGCAGGACTCAGAAGTAGCTACTGAATAAAAGCTGAGTAGCAAAGAAATACCAATGCTTGTTGACAAATCAGACTCAGGAGGAACAGTAAAGTATCAATTATGTTAAAATTAAAATGATCATTTTAGTGGGTGCGATTTGGCATTCAGATGGACCACACTAAACAATTCATTTTATTTAATTATTCAAATATCATGTTTCAAATCACATACTTGGCAAGTAGAACTATTTTTAATCTGTTTTATAGGAACTACATTGTGATTTTGTGGTGTAGGGGAAGACTGTGTAGTCTGCAGCTTTTATAGTAGCAAGCTGTTTCAATAGACTGCATGTCCCAACAAGGAGAAAAGGAACTAAAATTCATCAAGTTCCTCAGATGTAACAAGCCCTGGGCTGCATGTTTTAATCATTTCATCTCAATTCATCCTTATAATAGCATAGGATCAATATCATTCCCATTCTAGAGATGACAAAACTAGGCTTCAGCGGTTGAAAGAACTTGCCCAAAGTCAAATAGCTAAAAAGTGACAGGTCCAGATTTCAAACCAAGGTTGCTCAATTTCAAAGCCTTTGTTCTACAGGCAGCTCATTTAAAAAAAATAATAATAAGTAATACAGATTTTACTAGTAAACATCATTTATGAGTAGCAATCCTGGTGAATGGAAATGAAAATTCTGTGAGAAAGCTGAAGGACTTTAGTTGAGAGAATCTGTAAAAACACAAATTCTTTTGCCCCATCCCCATTGTGGGTGGGGAAATCTCTCTAACTGAAATTTAGTCGTCTATAATCAAACTTTCATGTTTACATGAAGCGCCTGGGGGTCTTGTTAGAGGCAGATTCAGATCAGCAGGTTTGGCTTGGAAGTGAGGTTCTGCAGGTCTAACAAGCTCCCTGTGATAATCATCTTGCTGGTCCGTGAACCACACTTTCAGTAACGAGAAGTTGTAGAATATTTTAACTATTTTCAGGTCATGATGGCCCCAGGAACAATTTTCTGCTGATGGAATTTGTTAAACCCTGATGTTAATAACAATGTTTTAAAAACTTCGTTTTTTGTTTAAAGTTCTTAGATTTAAGAACTTATAGAATACACCCTAAAGGATTATTTATCTACAAAAGGGCTAGTTACAGATTTATCATTTTACCAAATATCTACTCAGACACTTTTCCTTGTCTTTTTTTTTTCCAATACACATTGATTTCTCAGTTAAATATGCAGCATAGGAAGTAAGTTAGTTTCAAGATGAATTCTTTACCATTGAACTTGGGTACACTCTGCTTCTCTTAACAGAGGAACTACTTAAAAATAGCAGGAACTACTTGGGAAACTCAAAGCATTTTTTTTTAAAGTAGAACCTACCAGGACCAGCAGGTGGCATAATGGTTACATTACTGGATTCTCACATATTTGACCACAGTTCAGTTCAAGTCCCACACCTGGTGGCTTAAAATTCATGCCGGGTATGTGTGTGTGCATGCCCAAAATCCCAAGAGGAGAATGAAGGAGAAGGGATTGTAGGGTGGCCAACCCCCTTGGGAGATGATTTCTCACTTTCTGTTTCTGTCTCTCTGGAGAGCACATAGGCCCTATAGCAAAAATCTCTCTAAATAAAAAAGAATTGCACCTATCTCTGATCTCAAAACAATAGTCTAAGACATTCAACTTAATGTATATATCCAAAAACCTATGTATTTATGAGGTTTTGGTTTTCCCATCCTCTGCAGATCCACCTATGTTGTTCTGTAGGTATTTTATCTTTGCTCAAATTGTTGAAGGATGGTGATTGTCACATGGTTTTTGTATTTGAGCCTAATGCACATTCTAACATGATAGAGGCACTGCATTATTGTGTAGCCATGGTTTTCAGGAGAAGTAGATATTTTAGGAATGATATTTCAGATCATAAATAAAATTTTGCTAAATTCAAAGCAAAATAACAATAATAATAATAATCCAAGACACTTAAGATCTTTTCAGAGACATTTTGCAACATCACCTTGAAGATAACAATGAATTTTAAGAATTTTAGACTATGAGAGGCCAGCAGGTTGTATAGTGGTTAAGGTATTGGATTCCCACATGGCCAACAAGGGTTCGAGTCCTAGAACTGGTGGCTTGAAACTCATATCAGACACATGTGCATACATTCCCAAAATCCCAGGAGGAGAATGGAGAAGGGATTTTGGTGTGGCTATTCCCTCTGGGGGGCGATTTCTCACTTTCCTCCTCACTGTCTCTTTCTGTCGCTCTCTGGTCTATGGCCAAAAAAAAAAAAAAAAAAAAAAAAAAAAAAAAAAAAAACACTTTTTTAAAAGAATATATAAAAAATAAAAATAAATGTTTAAAAGTCTACTATTTCAAATGGCATTTTTAAAAGACTGCATTCCAACAATTTTCTTTTTAATGAATACCCAAGCAATTTGATATGAATCTTTAGATAAACTAGATATATGCTCTCCTGGAATTAAAAAGAGAATGGTTGTCATTCTTATCCATTCTTAGAACATAATGTCCTTCTGATGCTCTAAAGAAAATAAACATATGGTCAATTATAATCAGGTAGAGTGTTAACTTTGATTATAATTAACCCAAAATCATAATTTTCAGTCAACATGTCTTTGCTATAAAATAGATAATGCTGAAAGATTCTGTATTTGGGGTTCACTCATTTGATTAACTGGAGTGTATTTTGTAGCTGATATAATTGGAACGCTTGTCTCATCAAAATTTAAACTTTTACCTAATAAAATTAAAAAAAAAAATCTCACCCTTAAAATCTTTCAGGAACAGTAAATGTTGTGTTTACCTACCAAAAAATCCACTCCCTCTTCTCTTGTTAACTACTCAGCTCATTTTACACACCCATATCCACACACAATCACACCCTTCTGGCTCCATGAAGTCAATGTGTTTTGAAGGAAGACAACTTTACCCCCTTGCTAGTCATCCCTAAGCTAATCAGAGTATTCCTTGCCTTGGGCAGAGTAACTGTTTCAGGGATGACTTTCTGATCCAATTGAAGTTAATAAAATGTGCAAAAGGGTTTTTGTTGTTGTTGTTTGTTTGGGGGGGGTTGGTTTTTTTGGGGGGGTTGGAAAAAGTTTTTTGATGCAGTCTGGGGCAGAAGCTTTCAACCGCTGGGAGGGAAGATCCAAAAAATGCTCCCTGTTCCTGACAAGTATCACTACAGCCACCTTTCACCACAAGGGGGAGCCAACCCTTACAAGGAAGCTGACACCATGGCAGGAAGTAGGGCTAGAAACTGTGCTAGTTGAGTGATAGAAGCTACCCTTCATACAGACTTTTGATCTTCTATCTAACCAGTATTCCTCTAAATGATCTATGAAGACGTTTTGAAAGCCCTTTCAAATGCCTTGCTTCAGTTCAAAAGTACATGCTCTCACATTTCCCCTGGCACCATAGTCCAATATATCTGTCAAAGAAGGAAATGAAGATACTATAATGATGACCCAACCACTTCCTCTTAGAACTCCAGGAAATAAAATGAAGCTCATAATTCAATAGTTTGCAGAATCTTTCTTCCTCTTTTTGAAAACTGAAATAGCAAAATGGTATTTGCCCTTACCTGATCTTCTAGCCATCTCATGTTTACCAAGATTACTCAACAGTCTTCTTATAAGTTTGTGTGTGTGTGTGTGTGTGTGTGTGTGTGTGTTTCAAATATTGAAATATAATTTAAATAAGAATGTGCGTTTATACCAAGGGGTTACTTTACTTTCTCTTTACAATCTCTTTACCCATTTTGCTCTCATTTTCCTCTTGTCCAATCACAGTCCCATGAAGCACCATTTGAATTAAAGGACTGTTGTCATTTTTTTCTCCTGTGTTAAATTGGATGTTTCTTTGTTCCAGAAAAGAAATCCAAAAATAGCTAACCCATGATAGGTATGGCAACTTAATAATCAGCACCGTCAGAAATCTTCAGCACATACCTATAGTTCTCAACCGTCTTGTCCATGTTACCAGCAGCATGAAGGAGAAAGGAGGACAGAAAAATATTCCCTTCTCCTTTCCCTAAAAGAACCTCATTGGTTAACTTGTACTAGGTTAGGCTGTGGCAACGAACTCCAAAATGTCAGTGACTTAGAGCAAAATTTTTTTCTCACTGTCTTCACAGGCTGTCTGTGGTTGGCTGAAATCTACTCCACATTTCCTCCTATTTGGAGATTATAGGCAGAAATTGTCTCCCCAAATTCCTATGTTGGAGTCCTAATACTCAGTATCTCAGAATGTAACAATATTTGGAATGAAATCACTAAAGAGATAATTAAGTTAAAATAAGATCATTAGGGCCCTAATCCAATAGGACTGGTGTCCTGATAAGAAAATTAGGACACAGGTATGTACAATATGAAGACAAGGAGAGAAAGTCATCTTCATGTCAAGGAGAGAAACTTCAAACAAATCTTTTGTTCATGAGCCTCAGAAGAAACCAACAATAAAGACACCTTTTTCTAGGGGCCGGCAGGTGGCATGATGACTAAGGTACTGGACTCCCCCATGGTTAACCATGTTTTGAGTCCCGGGCCTGGCAGCTTCCTTTCTCACTTTGCCCCTCTCTTACTTTCTCTCTCTCTCTCTCTTTCTCTCTCTCTGGTAAAATTAAAATAATAATAATAATGATGATGAATAAAATTATGTTTTTTTATAAAGACACCTTGGTCTCTGATTTCTAGCATCAGTAACTATAAGAAATAAAGTTATGTTGTTTAAGCTGCCCAGTCAGTGGTACACTGTTATACCAATCTTAATAAACTAATACAAAAATTCAAACTGAAGAAGCAGCCATCAGTCTATGACAGAGGGAGGAGGGCAATCACTAATAATGCAATCACTTTTAAAGCTTTCACTTGGATATGGCGTTTGTCACTTCTGCCCACATTTCATTGGCCAAATCTGGTCATGTGACCCAACTCCACATTAACTGAAAATGTCTCCTAGACAGAGGCATTACAAGTTACATGGCAATGAAAATGTACATACAGAGAGATGAGAGGCAGGCCTTCAGGAGAAGATTCATCATGGCTCCTGCAAACTAGTCATGTCAGGGTGAAAGAGAAATTATTTCCTACTGACAATTCAGCCTCCAGCAAACAACCTAGAGTGGTAGGGAGCTCCTAGGCTTCTAGTTCTGTCTCTGTGTCTCTGTCCCTGTGTTTTCCTGCTTCTGTCTTCTCATTTTTTGGTAATTTTTCCTTTTTAAAATTTTTTTAAAGGTAAACTTTTCTCTTGCTCTCAGCTCCGCCTTTTGTCTTGTTAATAATCCCCTCTGGAGACCAGCAGTTAGCGTAATGGCTGTGTCACTGGACTCCCATGTAGTGGACCACGGTTTGAGTCCCGGACCCCGTGGTTTGAACTCACACCGGGCGCATGTGCATGCGTGCCCAAGATCCCGAGAGGAGACTAGAGGAGAAGGGATTGCGGTGTGGCCATCCCCCCTGGGGGGTGATTTCTTGCTTTCTGTCTGTCTCCCTCTGTCTGTCTGGCGAGAGCATGCACCCTATAGCAAAAACCTCTCCAAAAAAAATAGATAAATAAAATAAAATAATAATCCCCTCTGCTCCTCCCAGGCAGAAGAGGCTAGAGGCACGCCTTCAGGAGAAGATTCATCATGGCTCCTGCAAACTAGTTATTTCGCACGAGCAGGCCACATGGTTGGCTTTCTATTTTGTGCTTTAAAAAAAAATTATTTGTTTTTAGTCTTTTTTTCCTTTTTTTTCCTGTTTGTTGTTGTTGTTGTTTCTCCCTGTTTTTCATTTTCTTTTTTCTCATCTCTCCACTCCTCAATATCCATTTATTGTGTTTCTAGATAGATCTAAGGGCACTGTAGCTAAACATCCATATACTATTAGGGTTAATATATTCCTCAATATCTACTGAATCTGCTGCACAAAGCAATCACAACAGAACAGCAAAGAGATTCCAGATCACTTCTTTCGGCTTGCTCCTGGACGTTCAGATCGAACTTCAAGAATTAGGACGAAACATGGGAACCAGCAGTTAGCGTAATGGCTATGTCGCTGGACTCCCACGTAGTCGACCGCGGTTCACGTCTAGGACCCGGTGGCTTACAACTCACGCCGGGCGCGTGTGCGTGCGTGCCCAAGATCCTGAGAGGAGAATGGAGGAGAAGGGATTGCGGCGTGACCATCCCCCCTGGGGGGTGATTTCTCGCTTTCTGTCTCTATGTCTCTCTCTGTCTGTCTGGCAAGCGCACGCGCCCTATAGTGAAAAAAAACTCTCAAAAAAAAAAAAAAGAATTAGGACGAAACACATCATCTATCAGATGACTAGAAATCACCGCAGGACCGCAAGAAGTATGGGAAAGCAAGAAAATATCTCTCCTCCAAGGAAAAAGAATAACTTCTCTTCATCCACAAGCAGTTCAAAGGAAATCATAGAAATATCTGATAAAGAATTTAGAACATCCATAATGGCAAAGCTAACAGAGATGGAAGAGAAGAGAGACAATGAACTGCAGAAGAGAAAGAAGAAAGACGCTGGTGAGTTCCAGGAGGTGAGGAAATTCTTGCAAGCTCTAAAAGAAGAATTACACACTTTAAGAAAGAATCAAATGGAACTGTTAGAGATTAAGGCTATAATACAGGAAGTAAGAATCTTCCTTGAAAGTATCAAAAGTAGACTAGATCATACAGAAAATAGAATCTCAGACATAGAAGAGAAAATTGCTGGCCTAGAAAAATCTACCACAAAGAAGACTGACAAAATTGCCCAAAATAATGAGAATAATATACGAGAAATACTAGATACAATCAAATGTCCAAACGTCCGGATAATTGGCATTCTGGAAGGCGAAGAGACTCATAAGGGCATTGATAATGTATTCCATGAAATCCTGCAAGAAAACTTTCTAAACCTAGAGAAGTACTCCAAGATCCAGTCCCAAGAAATATAAAGGACCACACATAGGATCAACCCAAGAAGATCTTATCCAAGACACATTATAGCCAGGTTGACCAAAACCACGACAAAGACAAGATACTCAGATTGGCAAGAGAGAAACATCAAGTTACCTACAAAGGGTATCCCATCAGGCTAACAGCAGACCTTTCATTGGAAACAATGTGAGCGAGGAAAGAATGGGAAAATATATTCAAAGTGTTAAGGGAAAAGCAATTTCAGGCAAGAATACTGTATCTTGCAAGATTATCTTTCATGTGGGAAGAAAAGACAAGAACATTCTCAGATAAACAAAACCTGAAAGAATTTACCAGCAGCAGAACAGATCTCCAAGAAGTTCTCAAGGGAATGCTGTATCAGGAAAATTAAATACAGACACACAGGAATAAGAGTTCAAAAACTAAGAAAATGGACAACTTAATCACAGGGACAAGTCTGGAGTTGAATATTATATCCCAGAATTTAATTAGGAAAATTGAACCACAACAGAAGTACATGAGACTGAATTGATGATGTATAATTTTATGACTTTTGACTAAAACATTGCTGATTTTCTTATAGACTTTGTTACCTGGTTGTAAGGATTTTTGTCCTGTCTTGAGATATGGATAGGTTCATGTACCTACCATTTGAACAGAATCCTAACCTGTTTCCTGGCTTTAAGTTTTAAATAAAGTTCCTTAGCATTTCTTTGATTTAAGTTAAAACTGGTTTTCTTAATAGTATCAAGTGAATTTGCTATTGAAACTAGTTAGATTATTTAAGAAATTGTGTGATCAATACAATGGGTGGGGGGGGAAGGAATGGAAGACAACTGTAGACACCAGAGATAGTGTGTGAAGAGGGTGGGAAAGGACAGAGGGTCAAAAATAGGGGTAAAAAAATACTAGAAACTAGAAATGGAAAATTTTGATACTAACATGCATGATTAAGCCACTATGCAGTATATTTTGGATGGGAAATCATATTTTGTATGCTGTGACGATGCTTAGGGAATGAATGTAAATTAAGATTAAAAAAAAGTTTCAGAAAAAAAAAGCTAAAACTGTTTTTCATAAAATTTTTAAAAATGCATTAAAAATACCTATTCAATGACTGCAGTAAGGTGCTACTTTATAGGATGTTCATTCTACTCACTGAGGTTTATGCCTAAAGTTGGACTTGTTTCATGGAAATGTATATATCAGCTGTGCTTGCTATGAAAATATTTAGATTAATTAAGATCTTTAGTGACTCAATAAAATGTGGGGGAAAAACAGTATAGAAAGCAAACATAGATACCAGAGACAGTGTGGGAGGAGAGTGGGAGATGGCAGAGGGTAAGAAATACGGAATCAAGAATGGGAAAAAAGGCAAAACATACAGGGAACAAGAAATGGAAAATTATTTGTTGACAATAAGATGTATGTTAATGTGCTTGATTGAGCCAATATACAGTGTACTCTGGATAGAAAATCTCATTTTGTATGCTGTAATGATGTACAGTGAATGAATGTAAATAAATAAATTTAAATTAAAGAAATGGATATACAGTCTTCTCCTAGGGTGGGAAATACTTTTCTGGTTATCTATTACTGTACAGAAACTGTTCCAAAATACAGTCATTGAGACTTATTATCTCTAACAATTCTGAACATTGGCTAGGTTCAATTGAGTAGCAGTCACTTAGCGGCATCTACAGTCAGATGGAACTATGTCATCTGAAGGTTCAACTGGACTGAACATCTAAGATATTTCACTTACGTGGCTAGCAGGTGATGCTGGCTGCCATCTTGGACTTTTTTTTTTTTTTCCAGATTTGCCAGAGGTCCCATATACTCACCAGAGAGAGACAGAGATATTTGGGGGTAGGGACATGAGAAAGCATCCTTCATGGGGAATGGTCATGCTACAATCCCTTCTCCTCCATTTCTTCCTCTTTTGGGGATTTTGGGCATGCATGTACACATACCTGGTATATTCACCAGGGCCAGGACTTGAACCACAAAGTCAGCCACGTAAGAGTTAACCATCTTAACTACCATGCCACAGGCTGACCTCTTAACCAGCTGGAACTCTTAACCAGAGTATTTGCATAAGACTTCCACATTTAACTTGGACTTTTCACAACACTGCAGTTAAAAAGCAACCTCAGAAGCTGACCAGATTCAAGATGAGTAGACATAGACTCCATCTCTCAATGAGAGGAATGCCAAAGAATTTGTGGCCATCTTTAATCCTCCACTGGTAAATCTCACTCCCACTATACTTCATGTTCCAGAAGTTAGACATGTCCCATCCGGCTTCAAGGGAAGCTGGGAACATAGTCTAGGTAAAGCAATGTGCCCTTACTAAAAAGTTAAGGTCCTGTCATAAAGATGAAAAGATGAATGGACATTGGGATAGAAATTAACTGTCTTTGTTTTGTATCTCTTTTTATCCAGTTTTCTCTCTTAAAATAACTCACATCCTCTGGAGAAACTCTTCATTGTATTTTATTCATTTGTTTCTTCTTATCAAAATAATAAATACACATTGTTCTTCAGCTAAATATCCCCAAAAATCTTACTATAAAAATTTAAGATAACTCTTTTAGCTGTTTTTTATATTCTTCTTTGAATATTTACCTAAAAAATTCTGAACAGAACTCTTTATTCTTTGGAAAGGCTTCCCATGCCACCCTCTCTTAAATTACCCCTGACAAAATTTGAGGAAGACCCACAGAACCCTTTGTGCTCTTGGAAGGACCCTCTCATATCACTGCCACCCTTCTCCAGGGTCATGTTGCATATTATGTAGCAGATCATTCCCAAGGTGGAAGCTGTGATAAGAATCGATTTCCATGCCCCCTTAAGATGAGCAGAACCATGTGCATCATACATCACGTGCAACAAAGAGTACTCCCCAGACTCATCTCTTACCACTTATATTGTATTCCTATGTGGGTTTCTACTCCTCTAATCAGACTTCATCTGTCACCCCTTCCTGACTGCCTAACACCCTGTCTTGTGCCCAGTAGAATTCAAAATCCCCTATGCTGGCAGCCTTCACTCTGAATGTTGCCTTTACCTCCTTGTCATAGCTAGAGTTTTCCGGTACCACAACAAGGGCAGCCTTTTCAAGCAATGGCTGCTTTTATTCTCACACCCAACATTTAACAAGACTTGAAGATAGGCTAGGTTCTGCCCTTGCTCCTTATCTATACTGCCAAACTATTATTTCCTCCCAATCTCTAAAACTTCTCAGTTACATAGAAGAAGCATTTATTATCAGATTAAATTACCAGTTCAAACTGTTTTTATTATAGTAATCAACCTTTCACGCACGTTGATGTCCTAGACTCTATCATTTCTAACTGTATTGACTCCAAATTCTCCATTTCAAAGATTTTGCTTAGATCACCGACTCCTATTTTTTTATTGTGCATCTCTCCAATGAACCTGATCCACTATTCTTCACTATGTCGGAACTGCCTATTGACTACCCCTATCACTTTTTACTGTCTGTTATACACCTTATGATCTCATTTGCCTCCTCAACCAGGTTAGATTCTACAACTTATTATTATAACATTTCTCTTGCCTATACCTGCTATGTCTTTGTAGCTCTCTCCTGCCTTAAAAGTTCAGCAAAGTCCCCATCCAACAAAATGTCTGCACCTAAGCAGCAGAAGCAGCAGACCATGGCAGGTAAGAACTCCATGACCATATTGATGGCTCGCACATTAAATACTTATGCAGCCTCAAGTGGGGCCTCACCACTACCAGGTATGGCCTACTTGACACATTCTGACAGAATTTGCTCTCCCTCTCTGTAAGGACCCATTTCACAATTTCTCCTTTCTTGGATAACCTCCAACAATAACTACTCCTTATTCCTCATTTTCATCCTTTTTTTCTTTTTTGCTAATAAAATGAAAGCAAAACAACAGATTAATTGCTATAAAAACCAACTCAAAATTTTATTGAAAAGACAATGAATGCTCTGAATGTCTGAGAGAAAAGTTGAAACACAAATGGGAAATGTGTAGAAAAAAATAACAGCACCGCACCAGCAACAGACTCTACCATCTTTTATTTTTCCTTCAGTTAAGTGAACTGGTATATTTTATTAACTGAAATTATTATTGGTGTAACATTCTTTATAAATTTATTTAATTTTTAATTGACAAATAATAATAGTACATATTTATGGAGAACAATGTGCTGTTTAGATACATGTATACATTTGGTATTGATCAAATCAAGGTAATTAATATATTCATCACCTCAAATATTTATAATTTCTTTGTAGTAAAAATGTTCAAAATATTCTTTAGATATTCTTAAATAGACATTATTTTTTCTTCATTTTTTTCACTGTCATTATTTTATTTTATTTTTGAAGTTGACCAGAGAAAGCCAGATAGAGAAAAGGCAAGTGAGAAAGCAAGCTTACAGGTCTGGGATTTGAACAACAGTCAGCCATGTGTGAGTCCAGTTGTCTTAACCACCATGCCACCTGCTGGTCTCATAAATAGACATTATTTTTAAGTATAGTTCTTCTACTACAACATTAAACACAAGAACTTATTCCTTTTATCTAACTTTCTTTGTGTCCATTGACCAATGTCTCTCCTTTCTCCTTCCATACTTCCTGGCAGCTCAGAAAACCACCATTCAACTCTCTGTATCTATGAGTTCAATTTTTTTTAAGATTCCATATTTGAAAGATCATATGGCATTAGTGAGATCATATAGTATTTGTCTTTCTGTGCCAGGCTTATTTCATTCAACATAATGTTTTCTAGCTTCATCTATATTGTCACAAATAACAGAATTTCCTGTTTTTTAAATGAGTGAATAGTATTCATGTATATATACCACATTAAAAAAAAAATTTGCTAGAGGGTGTATGCACTCACCAGAGCAAGATGGAGAGAGACAAACAGGGAATGTAAGAAAGTACTCCCCCATGGGAGTGGTCACAATACAATATCTTCTCCTCCATTTCTGTTTTCAGGATTTGGGGCATGCACACTCACATGCCGAGCATATCTTCAAGGTGCGAGGTGCAGGACTTGAACCACACAGTCAGCCATGTGGGGTCCAGCCACCCTTAACCATCATGCCATCACTGCCCCATATGCCATATTTTAATCCATTCAGCTGTTGATAAACTTTTAGGTTGTTAAGACTCATAACTATGAAGTTTCTAGAAGCAAGCATCAAGAGAAAATCTCTTTGACATTGGTTTGAGCAAGGACTTTTTGGATAAGATCCCAAAAGCATTGGCAACAAAAGCAAAAATAAATAAATGGGATTATATCACAGTAAAGAGTTTCTGCACAGTAAAAGATACAACCAATAGGGTGAAGAGATAACCTACAGAATGGGAAGAAATATTTGGAACTCATATATCAAATAAGAAGCTAATAACTAAAATACATGATCCAAACTACTTAATAACAAATGAATTAAAAATGGACACAAAATTTGAATAGTCATTTCTCAAAGAAAGATATACAAATGGCCAACAGATACATGAAAAAATGCTCAACATCTTCAGTCATCAGAGAAATACGTACTAAAGCCACAAGGAGTTATAACCTCAAATTTGTTAAACTGGTTACTATCAAAAAAACATTAAAAATAACAAGCATAGGTGAAAACTGGATAAGAAAGAATCTTTATACACTATTTGTGGTATTTTAAATTCGTACAGTCATTTTGGAAAACAGTATGCAATTTTCTTTAAAAACTAAAATTAGAAACCAGCAAATGGTGTAATGGCTACATCACCAGACTCCCACATAGTCAACCATGATTTAGTCTGGAAAATGGTGGCTTAAAACTCATGCCAGGTGCAAATGCATGCATGCTCAGAATCCTGAGAGAAGAATGGAGGAGAAGAGATTGCAGTGGTGTAGCCATCTCCTCTGGGGGGTGGGGGGAAGGTGATTTCTTGCTTTCTGTCTCTCAGTTTCTCTCTGTCTCTCTCACAAATGCACACACCCTATAACAAAAATCTCTCTTAAAAATAAATAAAAAATTAAAATAGAACTACTATATGATCCAGCAATTCCAATACTGCGTATATATCTAAAGGAATTGCAATCACTGTGATGAAGTGATGTCTACACTCCTGTCTACTGCAGCATTGTTCACAAAAACCAAGACTTTACCTTCTTTATATCTGTCTTAAAGGACTGCTCTGATTTGCTGTGTAGGACCCCACCCCAACCAGACAACCCTATTGCTATGGAGATTAACACTGCAAAGTCATGGAACCTGGGCTCTAGACTTGGTTCTACCCACCTTCCTGCTGCACAAACCCTGTTGTCCAAACAAGGAGGACTACCAATGAAATGAAAGGCTTGAGACTGAAAGACATTATTTTCCTTATAAAA
Organism: Tupaia tana; assembly: GCA_026018925.1. Taxonomy (NCBI): domain Eukaryota; kingdom Metazoa; phylum Chordata; class Mammalia; order Scandentia; family Tupaiidae; genus Tupaia; species Tupaia tana. Next base: position 19,191,726 of record JAKSZU010000013.1, on the reverse strand, counting down.
TGGCATAATTAACTTCAGTGCTTTATTTATTTTAATGTGTACAAATGAATGGGGAAGTGGGAGTAGTTTAACTCTTCTGCAAATCTATTTGAGCTCCTTTGGGGGAAAATGTAAATAAGTAGAGCTATACATTCTTTTCAAAGACACAGACATGATATTATCATTATTAGTAATAATTTAAGGATATTAACTGTTATTACATTATTATGCATTCACATGAAGGCAAATTTTGTCTTCTTGCTATCTTAGCCATTAAAACAAAAGAATAATGCTATCTTACTGATAAGAATAATGACTCTATCTATCAAAATAGATTTGTATCTTGAGTGTCAGACAGCCTCTTTAGCATGTTTTTTATAAGAATATTTATTTTGTTTTACATTCTCCCTTTCTTTCTCTCTCATTTCGTTTTCTTTTTTGTTAGGGAGAAGACAGAAAACATTATTTCCTCCTGTATCTGGAGCCTCCATCTCCAATGATGCTCGGGGCAACAGCCCTTCAAAATTAGGTACCAATCAGTGCCAATTCCTTTGGTAACCATTGTAATAACATTAACATGATGAACTAATGAGATATTAATGTAGTTGTAATAGACTTTTCCATAGGAGTTCCATTGTAATTGAGTAGGTTAATAATGTGCCTTAATCTGTGCTTGGCAAGTATAATGTATGATGAATAGAAAAAGGTAGAATTTTTTTTATGACTTTAAACTTCTCAGGTTCTTAGTCTTTCATCAAAGAAATGACTGTTTTTAAAAGCAGGTGCATGAATAAACAGAGAGAGAAAACTAAGCCCAAAATGTCATAACCTCTACTCCTCAAGGTACCTCAAAGCATTTTACACATTTAACTTTCTAAATGGCAGTAGATCTGAAAACTAAATATTTAAGATCATTTGATATGCTTCTGGTAGTTCATCCATTTATTTGATTTTTAGTTCATCAATACTTAGCAAATTATAATTAAAGGTGGCAGAGCCTTGGAAATTTGGCAATGTTGTAATTAGCATTGCTTTTAAAGGAAAGAAATACTGTTGCACAGATGCAAATACATAGACGCCCCCACATACACGCAGAAACACACAGATAGACACACAGAGAGATACACAAAAACACACCCGTGTGCACTCACACACATAAAAAAGCTTCTATTGTTTAAGAGAAATAAAGAAATAAGGTCAAGAGCCTTGAAAGAAATGAAAAGGGATACAGTGATGGAAAAGAAACAGCAAAAGCAAGATTGAAAAGCTGAGATATTCAGTCTTTCAATTGAATTCAAGAGGATACCTGCAACTAACCCTGGTTTGAACTCTGCTGAAAGAGAGAGGAGCAAAAAGAGTAAGGCCTTTGTATGATTATTTATTCCAGCAAACAACAGCACATGGCAACTCAGAGCCTTTCTATTCCCTGAGCTAATATTTGGAAGACATTGTATCTCAAGGGCAAATTCTAAGTGTTCCTCTGCTCTCTAAAGTAAAGAGGAAAGGGGAAAAAATTGGAGGTTTCTATCATCCAAAAATGAAAAAGAAAATACTGATGAAATTCAACACTGAGCATTGTATGAAGACGATAAAAAATTAAGGGGAAACTGTGATGATAAGCTTTGCTTAGCAAATATAAATGAAGGCTATGTAAACCCACTCGATTTGTTTTTTTTTTAAGGAAGACTGTTGTTAAATTAACTGGCAGCATTTCAAAATCTCTTTAACAGTAAATGTTGCTAACAATTCTTTTTAATATCTTCACCTGCTTTACATGAGATCTTTTGTGGATGTTCCTGCCATTCCACAAGGAAGAGGTGGCCTAATGATTCTCAAGCTTCCTTTCATCATCCCCGATTCCAGTTCCAGCTGATATTAGAACGGCCCCATTTCTCCACTTCTCTGGGAAGAAGCAACCTCTTGAGTGTGACTCAGCACCGTGTGTCTACCTGGAGGACAGCATGCAGAATCTCCCTCTTTCCCCTTACCACAGCCAACCTGTAATTACTCAAGGGCACTCCACAATCTGGATTAACTTCCTTCTCTGTGTTTTCACCCACTATTGCTCTACCTAACAGTGGCCTTCCCAGTTTTGTTTTGTTTTGTTTGGGGGGATATGAATTTAAATTCCTATAAATTTGACAACAGTAGCTTCAACACAAAGGCTTTCAGGGAATTAGGTGGGTATACCAGGCAGTATAAAAACCCATCACCTTGAGATTCAAGAAGAAAGGCCTATTTTCAAATGATGGTGTTCCCACTTAATATCTTTGTGATCTGTTACTTACTCTGTCTGAATTTCAGCTTCCTCATCTACAAAAATGAAACTGCAATATCAAAGGTTGTATAAGATGTAAATGAGACAACTTAGGAAAAGGAAAAGTACAGAACATGATGTCAAGAACTGGATACTCTCATTGAGTTGGGCTTCCTCTTTTAAGTGAATACATTTACATATCCCAGGCATTTTTCCCCCCACGACACTGAATTATAGCTCAGAACATAAAACTGCAAGTCCTACTCATTTCATTCCTATGTCTAAAAAAAGCAGGAGCAGGGAGTGAAGCCTTTTTTCCACCTCTCTCACTGGGCCCTGTGTGGCTGAGAAGTCCAATTAGGAAGTCACATCTCATCTCTGTCACCAATAACTAACTGGTGCATTTTGAGAGCAATGTTCATGGCATGGTATCTGTTGCTGTTGGAAAGGCTTCTCTGCTAAGCAGCCCTCTCACCTATTCTCAATGCACTCCACCAAAACCTCTTTCTCCCCTAGACTTTTTTTTTGAGAGGTTTTTGCTATAGGGCGCGTGTGCTCGCCAGACAGACAGAGAGAGACAGAGAGATAGAGAGTGAGAAATCACCCCCCAGGGGGGATGGTCACACCGCAATCCCTTCTCCTCCATTCTCCTCTCGGGATTTTGGGCACACAAGCACACGCGCCTGGCGTGAGTTTAAGCCACCAGGTCCAGGACTCGAACCGCGGTCGACTACGTGGGAGTCCAGCGACATAGTCATTACGTTAACTGCTGGTCCCTCTCCCCTAGACTTTTGCAGGAAGATTTGAAAACCCATTATCTCCTAGTTATGCATCATGATCTTTTGTAATCTCTCATTTCAGTTACTTCCTAAGACAGTGAACTAAAATTCATCCACCTAATTCACATTTAGTAAGGAATTATTACCTGGTGGCTGTGTGCTAGGCACCAAAAATTTAGAAGAAAAAAAATCAGGGTTGTAACCTAAGCAAGACTGATGAGTAGTCTGGAATCAGAGTTTTCTATCACAGGAGTCGCCATCACCAGAAGAGGCTTGCCTTTGCATCCCTGCCGCACTTAAGCAATGGAGAACAGCAAGGGAGCATGCAATATCTACTCATGAGAACCAGTAAGTGAAGTTTTCCAGCTGTTCCTGACCTCAGGCCTGATTAGTGCATGACTCAGACATGATGGCTCACACCAATTGTCCTTCCTCATCCACGCTCCCACTTCTTTTCTTCCTATCTCAATCATTTTTGTTTAAGTGTATTTTTATTTACAAGGGGTCTTCAAAAAGTTTATAGAAAACACACACATACATATATGTCTTCAAGAAGTTCATACAAAATACACACATACACATACACACACACACATATATATATATATATACATGTGTGTGTATATATGTATATATATGTGTGTATATACATATATACAGAGAGAGATTTTTGCTATAGGGCATGTGTGCTCACTGGAGAGACACAGAGACAGAAAGTGAGAAATCACTCCCCAAGCGGGATGACTATACCACTATCCCTTCTCTTCCATTCTCCTCTTGAGATTTTGGGCATGCACACACACACACACCCAGCATGAGTTTCAAGCCTCTGGGTCCAGGACTTGAATAGCAATTGGCCATGTAGGAGTCCAGTGACATGGCCATTATACCAACTGCTGGTCCTGAATATACATACTATTTTAAAAATAATAATATGGTGAAAAGGGAACCCTCCTACACTGTTGGTGGGAATGTAAACTAGTTCAACCACTGTGGAGAACAATATGGAGGTTCCTCAAAGATCTACAAATAGAACTACCATTTGATCCAGCAATCCACTTCTGGGTATTTACCCAAAAGACAGGAGAACGCTCAGTCAGAAAAGTGCTTGCACATCAATGTTTATTGCAGCATTATTCATAATTGCCAAGACATGGAACCAACATAAATGTCCACAAACTGATGAATGGATTGGAAAAGTGTGGTATATATACTCTATGGAATACTACTCAGCCATAAAAAATAATAAGACCCTGGCATTTGATAGAAAGTGGTCAGATATGGAGGATCTATTGCTGAGTGAAGCCAGGCTATAAAAGAAAGATATTGTATGTATCCACTTAAAATATACCGACTATCCGCACTCTATGGTAGAGAGTGAAATATGGGAGGACATAAAATCAGTGAAAGTACTTAACGAGAATAAGACAGTGTAGAATGAGGGGGTGGGTGAAGAGAAGAGGATAGAGAAAGATAGCAAGAGAACAAATAGAGAGGCAAGATGTTAGTGGGAAACAGATATGGCTTATTACCTGTTGATGATGACATATATAGTATTCTCAACTGGATTGGGAAAAACATAGAAAAGATATTGAAGGATGAAGTGGGGAGATTAATGTCTCTGTATTGACTGACATGCATGGCATTCCCTTTTGAAAAAGCAATATAATACACTGTAAAGTTATATGTAATCCAATGTAATATAAAGAAGATTATGATGATAATAAAAATAAATAAATTTAAATAAAAAATAATAATAATAAATTACAGAGACTGGCTCCACAGTAGTTAAGGCAGCCAGATCCCACATGGCCAACTATGTGTTTCAAACACTAGATCTAGCAGCTTGAGAAACATTTTAGATGCATGTGCATGCATCCCCCAAATCCTGAAAGGATGGAGAGATAGAGAAAGTACTATGGTATGACCATGCCCCACGTGGAATGCTTTCTCCTTTCACTATCTGTCTCTCTCTGCCAAAAAGAAAAAAAAAAGTTATGCAAAACTAGCAAAAAAAAAAATTGTGCATGTATTTCAAACATTTTACGCCAAAATAAACTTCTACTTTAACTTTTTGAAGTCCTCTTATACTTTTCTTTTAATTATTTAATTTTATGCAGTATTATTATTTTACTTAACCAGAGAGACAGAGAGAGAGATGGAAAGTGAGAAAGCAAGCTGCCAGGTCTGGCACTCAAACTGTGGTCAACCATGTGGAAGTCCAACACCTTAAACACCACATCACCTGCTGCCTGCTTTCTTGTATTTCTTACATAAGAGAGTGGGAGAGAGAAAGACAGGCACTCCCAAGAGGGTCTCAACATGTGGCAACCCTTCCTCCAGGTGTTCAGCCAGCCAGGGTTGTAGGAACATGCAAGCATACCTAGCATGCCCAGGCCAACTCAGGATTCAAACCAGGCTTCCCATGTGGCTCCAGTGTTCACAGTGGTACCCCATGGCCTGCACCACAACTGGGCCTCCTATTTTATTCTTGAGCATCCTGTGGCTAGAAGGTAAATTTATCTTACTTTGCCTTATATGCAAAAGCAAATATGCAAAAGTGCTGAAACAAATACAGGGTGTTTATTAAGTATTATTAAACAGTTTTCAAATAAATAAATAAAACTTTTCTGAAAGCTCTTTCTTCTTATGCATTAACTACATTACTACAACACAAATTTTCTCTTCCTCTCATTTTTATTTAGAAATTATAAGAGATTTTAGAAATATGTATATCCTTTTAATCCTCCAATTTAATAAGCTATTTAGGTCAGGAAATTTTTTTATACTTTCTCTATGGTCTTTGATATAGTAGATGCTAACAAACAGTGGTTGATTGGTTGGAAATTCAATGAAACAACTGACAATTCATTAAAAAAGAAAACAAGGTCGAATCAGTTGTGTCATGAATTGACTGATCAACTCCTGAGTCTTTCAAAACCCAAATAAACAAATCTCCTCTTTGTTTTTTTAAGAGAGATTTTTTTTGCTATATGGTGCGTGCACTTGCCAGAGAGACGAAGAGAGACAGAGTGACAGAAAGTGAGAAATCACCCCCCAAGGGGAGATGGCCACACTGCAATCCCTTCTTCTCTGTTTTCCTCTTGGGATATTGAGCACACACGCACATGCACCCAGCATGAGTTTTAAGCCACCAAGTTCGGTACTCAAACCGTGGTCAACTACATGGGAGTCCAGTGTCATAACCATTATGCCATCTGCTAGTCCCTCTCCTCATTGGTGACATGAAGACAGTCAAGGTCTTTAAATTCTTAACCTTTTTATTTATATTTTATACTACTTTATTACTTCTCTGTATATTGAAAGTCAACATTAATGGGGAAAGAATAGCAGAAGACTATGTAAAAGACGCCTTTGGGAAATGAGGAGAGTCAAATTTGAGACTTTCTAATTTGAAAAGATGTTTTCAGAAAAGCAATCACAAAATAAAACAAGTCAGCATTCTCAGTGCTGAAAAATGGCAGCGACTGAAAAAGTCTTTCCGCCTGTATGAGCACCGTCCTCTGTCCCATCCCCAGTGCTGGGTAGTGCAGAGATATAATTTATGATGGATTCACAAACAAGATGGTCAATGGTTCAGCACAAACCAAACATGAGCAGACACATTTCTAAACCCAACCGTCAGGCTGCTTACACAATCTGTTGATCCATTGAACAAATATATGTTGAAAGATTAAGCAGGAGTTGACTGCCATTCAGGAAGATAAATGTAGAGTAGACTCATTTTCCGCCTGACTTAATGCTTAAGGATTTGTATTAGAAGGATGTTGGGGAGGGGATGCCTGCGGGGGAGGGGAGAAAGAGAAATTCCAGTCACCCAGATCTTTAGAATGAGATTACCTCGCCAAGGACCTCACACAGAGGTCATTACCAGCCATCTTTCACACTCTGGACTGTCTTTCCCCCTTATTCTTTTATCGTGGGGGAGAAAAAACATCCAAAGAAATAAGCCCTTCCCTTGGCTATTCAAGCCTTGTTGATGGAACGATTGGAGACAGAATGTTTTATACAGTACACTTTGAGATTTAAACAGGGAAAAAGGAGTCAGGCTGTCATAAAGGCACATTGTTATCCAGCTGTCTCAGAAAAGGTCTGGAGCCATTAAGCTATAGAGAGAACTAAATGCCTGAAGCTAGAAACACAGTGTTCCCGCTGGTGGGGCCCAGACCATCCCCAGGCAGAGAGAAGGGCCAACCTTGATTCAGCTCATCCTTGTTGACACCTTCTTCAATTGGGGTATGAGGCCAGGAGTGTCATTTGTCTAGTTTCACTGAACTGAAAAAGACAGCCCTTCACTGTTATTGATCCTGTTGTAAGTGAGCTTCACAAGAGAGCTTTGTTAGAAAGTAAAAAAGGGGGGACAGGGAAGGGGAGGGAAAGAAAGGAAGAATAAAAGAAAGGAAAGAAATGAAGGAAGGAGACAGAGAGAAAAAGAGAACAAAAGAGAAAAACCATGATTTCTACAACATAAGTGGAATTTTCTTGATTTGTAAACCTGAGACAGGGCTCCAATACAATAATGCAATCATGCAGCATCCTTGTTTAGCAAGCTATGAACTATTTTCAGAAACATCTAGCAATTCTGGCTTGGTTGTAAATGCATTCAAAAAGAAAATCACTGAGCACTGCAAAAAGAGATGGATCTTGACCCACCAGACTACATGTGCCAGTGAATGTACTAGAAAGCAATCCACTTTGATTCGGTATTTATTGAGTGCCCATGTGGGTCATGACAAAGGAGCTGAAACCACAGATGCTTACAAAAGCCATAGCCATTGCCCTTGAGAAGCACATATACCAACAAAGACCATGTGGACATGCACGGAATGGTGTGTAGACATTCAGGAAAGGTACATGTCCTTTAGTATTGAAGAATAAGTTGCAACTCCTAAATTGGGAAAGCTGTGAGGTAGGTGCTAGATTTAAGCAGTGCTGTGAAAAAGTGAAGGGAGGTTAGCATGGAAAGTTTCGCGTATACAGGGTAGACACAAAGGCCAAAGACAACGCAATATTCCAACTAGGCTAAGAACATCTTTTTTTTTTTAACCAAGCTAAGTGATGAGTTTGGAGATCAAATGGATGTTGGGTAAAAATGACTGATGACAGGCCTTGAAATTATTTTCAACCAGTCACACAAGCCCTTGTGTTTCATTTCTAAATGCATCAAGCGAAAAATGCAATGAATTCTAAATGCAATGAAGAATTGCTAAAATATATATGGATGCACGTAATTCCATTTTTTAAAGAGAAATTTTTACTACAGGGCATGTGCGTTTGCCAAAGAGACAGAAAGTGAGAAATCACCCCCCAAGGGAAATGGCCACACTACAATCCCTTCTCCTCCATTATCCTCTCAGGATCTTGGGCATGTATGCGTACACACCCCATGTGTTTTTTTGTTTTGTTTTGTTTTGTTTTTTTGAGAGGTTTTTTGCTATAGGACGCGTGCGCTCGCCAGACAGACAGAGAGAAACATAGAGACAGAAAGCGAGAAATCACCCCCCCAGGGGGGATGGTCACGCCGTAATCCCTTCTCCTCCATTCTCCTCTCAGGATCTTGGGCACGCACGCACACGCACCCAGCGTGAGTTTTAAGCCACTGGGTCCGGGACTTGAACCACGGTCGACTACGTGGGAGTCCAGCGACATAGCCATTACGCTAACTGCTGGTTCCCTCATATCCCATGTGTTTTAAGCTGCCCGGTCCAGGACTTTATCAGCAGTCAACTACATGGGAGTCCAGTGACATTAAACATTACACCATCTGCTGCTGGTCATGGATATAATTCTCCATATAATTCTCCAAGTCACACTTCTTTGGGTTCTCATTCTTTTTAACTTTTAATTTTTTTCTCATAAAATTTCCTACATTGAGTCATCACAGGCCTCCAAGTTGAAAAGGCTAATGACTAGCATAAACTAATATACCATTTTAATTTCTTGTTGTTCCTTTATGGAAATTCTGCTGATATTTTAAATGATACCTTACAACAAGAAAATTTGGACCATTTCTTCAACATAACATCCCAATATTCTTGATGCTATGGTTGCTAGATTTCTCTTTCTTGTCTACTTGAACTTCAAATAAAACAACTGTCAAATAGCATAAGTCTCAGTCAACAGGTTTCAACCTTTAGACAGGTGAGTCTGTAGTCTATTTGGCTCCATTTGTTTACTATAACCAAATATCATTGATTTCTAACTGCTTACTCTTTTTTTTAAAGAATTATTTAACTCTATCATTATTATTATTATTTTTAATTTGACCAGGGAGAGTCAGAGAAAGAGAGAGATAAAGTGAAAAAGCAAGCCGTGAGGTCCAGGACTTGAACCGTGGTTGGCCATGAGGGAGTACAGCATCTTTAACCATCACACTTCCTGGTGGCGCCTTAACTGCTTACTCCTAAGCATCTGATTGATCCTCTTCTTGGATGGCAAGAATTTGAAAAGCCAAAACATTAGCCATAGAAGAGAGAGGAAGAAGCAACAAATTCACTTCAAATGGCTTGCAATCTAAATAAAATACAGTCACTATCTGGATTAAGTTATTGTACCTTAGGGATTGAGTTTCCGGTTTAGTTTGATTTGAGGTAGAAGGAAGTTTTTCTCTCACTCTCTTACCCTGTGTCTAGCAGCCGGTGTCAGATACTACTAGTCTATGAACTACAGTAGTCCTTTGCAAGGCTACCACACTGGAGAAGCAAATCTATGTGAATCCTGTCCATGATAGAAACTGGAAATCATCCTTCACTATATCTATACAGCTTTGTAAGTCTGTTTCCCCTCTGCCCTGGAGTGCACAAGAAATATGGAGAGGATATCACCCTTTCACCAGATCAAATTACCTGAAGTCCAAGTAAGTGGCTGTCTTAAAATACCTTCACAGGTGAGTATAAGCTAGCTGGCAGCAGAGCATAATTTCAAAGTCATTTCTTCCAAATTGGACAGCCACTAATCCAGGATCTCCTGAATGATTTGTGGCTGTCCCAAGGAAAGGAACAGGATGGATATGGGCCTAGCCTTACTTTTACAAGAGAGAATACTGGCCTGGATGACCCTCGATGAAGGAATATAGAAGAACTAAATGTCATCAGACAACTTTTAGGACAGGAAAAGCTAATGATTCTATTCTATACTGAAAACAAACAAAATTCTGTTTTTTACCTCAGAACCCTAGGAGAAATACTTCCAAAATAACAAAATTAATGTCAGCCAAAGCTCTTGGAATATTCTAGAAAGTGCTGTATTCTTTCTTAATGAAGCTCCATGTGGATGGTGACATTTTCAGAAGGAGCTAAGAGCTATTTTGCCAAAATTAAAAGCACAGTTAGAAATTCTGCTCCAAATACAATGGTCTGCTGGATTTGAAATATTGCTCCAGAGACAAGCCACATGGAAACAGAGAATACCTGAATCAGCAGAAGGTGGGAGGGAGCATGAAGACAGTATTTATTATGTCTTCAGATGACTCTATAGGTCACTGCTGATTTCTGTTTACACTGCACTGACCCTTCACACTCCAGGGCAATTTGTTCAGCTGTGATCTGCAGCCAAAAGTACATGTATTACGTCATCTGCTGGGTCCTGCTCTAGCCAGCTGGTATACCAACAATGGAGACAGTATATACCAAGAAATGCACTTTATCCTGCAGTTCTAGAAATTGTCTATTTTCTCCTTTGGCACCTTTGTACAAAAAATAATTGCATGTCTTGGGACAGCAGTGTAGAGTATGACTCTAGTAGACTGTATTTCAACAAAGCAATTATTTCCATCTTTCATTGTGGTAATTGGAAAGTGAACCTATAGAAACAATCCTATCTTTAGGTCATTATTTCATCCATCTGAATTAAGATGCATTCAAATACTGTACTGCAATATAATACTTTTTGCAATGGTCTGTGCCAACTATTTCACAAAGGTTTATGTGAGGTCACTAAGCTGTGATAGTAAAGAAACTACAGGTAACTCTTTTATTCTTTGAAGTTGATATCTGGGTTCTGACTTTCTAAGGCTTTATTTCTTAAATCTCGAGCTTCCTGATCAGCTCACCAATTCATTTAACAGCAGAAGCTACCTCTTTTTCTTTCTTTCTTTAAGTAAGAACTTAACTACACTGACACATACAAAAGAAGTGCATTGTGATATCTTTTGGAGGCTAAAAACATTCTCATATGTAATGTAAGCAATAATTCTATGGTGTTTATTTCCCAAAGAAAACTCCATTCCAGGGACTGGACTATTTAGTCCATCATTTCTGAGCTAGAGGATTAGTTCATGTGGAGTTTCTTAGGAACCCTTACATACAGATTGTTACAGTGGTGTCCCTGCTCCAGAAACTGCCCATCCTCTGTGTTCACATAGCGCCTTATCCTTTCCCAACATACTATATACAACTACCTCACATACTCAGCTATTTTAGGGCAGGAACTTACTGATTGGTGAAGCCCTAGTGTCTCTCACAGCATGTGACACACAAGAGGCACTCAATAAATGTGTGTTGGGTGGATGTCTGAGACAAAGTCTAGGGCACCATATCATGATATTTTAAGACTGGGGAGAGTCCACAATGATAAGATGAGAAGGCTCAGATCCTTCATCAACAAGCTTTCTGCTTGTTCTTTCTCCAAACATTGAATGCTATTCTGAAGCTAAATGAGAGGGATGCTTTGTAGGAATCATATTCCTAAGTGACTGAACTTGCATGTAAGCATCTCTAAATTATAAGGGCTTTGAGGACAGGGACCATGACTTATTTATCTTAGGTCCTCTGTCACTGGTCTATAGCAAGTGCTTAATGGATGTGTATTAACTAAATCTAATATTTTAATCTGTGGTAAGATATGAGAAACTATATACCTTATTCAATGAGTTAAAAGTATCCCCTCAAAATTCCTATGTTGAAATTCTAATCCCCAATGTGACTGTGTTAGGAGGTGGAGTTTGGGGGAGGTAATTAAGTTGTAAGGGTGGATCCTAATGAATGGGATTGGTATCCTTATAAATAGGAGACCGTAGAGAGCTCTCTCATTCACTTTCCACCATGTGAGGCTACTGCGAGAAGATAGTAGATGATAACCTGCAATCTTAGATTCTTCAACCTACCATCTTAGAGCCTAGTAGAGGATCTTCACTGAAATCCAGCTAGGCGGGCACCTTGATCTTTAACTTCAGCCTCTAGAACTGTGAGAAACAAATTTCTGTTGTTATAAGCCTCCTGGTTGATGGTAATTTTAAGAGCAGCCCAAACTGGCTAAGATACCTTTTAATATAAATGACTATAATCTGAGAACCTACACTGTATTCTTGGCTGGAGGAATGGACAATGATTCTTTTACTTCCCCCTTAAGGCTCTGGGGTCCTAGATTCCTTAAAAACAAAGAAATTGATAGAAGAAAGAGGAGGGGAAAGGGAGAAGGAGGCATGAGAGGAAAGGGAAGAAAATAAAAGAGGAGCAGAGATAGAAAAAGAAACAAGAAAGGAAGGAAAAGAAAATAAAGGGAAACCCATAGCTCTGTGTCAAACATAAGGAGTGGTAGGATAATAAAAGAAGTAATGTGGATGCATATAAAGTGATCGAGCAAGCACTCTTTTTGAAGATGAGACAAAACAGAATTTAGAATTCTATTTCCAGCAACATGGCAGACTAATCCCTCCAGGCATAACTAAAATGCTGAATAAAATATTTAAAATGTCATTCGAATGCATGGCTTGCTGGCAGGAAAATACAGGGATGATTTGGAGGCCAGAGATGAAAAGTGTGAATCTAGAAAGATAAGCAAGCAGTAGAGAACGTATATAAGAACCTACAAGTGGCCTATAGCTCATATTTTACTGGGTTGCCTCCAGTTTAACTTAGGGTTCCAGCAAGGGCATAAGCCAGATTGGAGAGTTTTGGCACGAAACTGGCTCCCCCAAATATGTACATGCTCCGAGCGTAAGAGGATGTATTTCACACACATTATAGAGAGAAATGCTGGGCATCTATGCCTCTATTGGTTTTGACCTTGGATTTGAGTGAAGTAGAAAAAAAAATTTGAACTTTACTTTTTCCTTGAGAATTTCTAAACTCAGGTCCTATTTATGTGGGTATGATGTTAGAATTTCCATTATGTGGCTCCCAAAAAATACATACTGAAGAAAGATGTATTTAAGTGGTCCAGCCATCACTTCCAATGCTATGAATAAAGGAGGAAAATTGAGAGAGACAGTAATCTCTATTTCCCACAACTTGCACATGTCGGTTCTGGCCAGAACTTGGTCACATGATTATACCTAGTTGTCAAGAATGCTGGGAAATGTAGTCCTTATTCTGAGTTCCAGGGTTCCAGTAATTGAAGACTGTGAATTGAGAGCAGGAAGTGGAATAAGCTTTACTGTTATCTTTGAATTCTGCAGTGACTCCTAAAAAGAGAATTAAGGTACTATCTGTCCCCTTGGACATCTTTCTGGTTAGTAATGGATAGGATTTTTGAGATTTCTTGTGGAATAAATCATTTTTGTTTTGTTTTCAGTTTTTCATTCAAAACATACAAAATATATATTTGAAATTGGAAATCAATTTCTAAGATAATAAGAAAAATGGAAGAAGAATCCAACAGCAAGAAATCATATAAACCACAATTAAATTAAAGTTCTCTTTCCAGGGGAACTTGAAGTCCCTAGGATAGACAAAACTGATCAGAACTGAAACAACTTATTGCTTCTTCTCCGTTTCCTTTCATTTTGCTCCTAATAGCATAAGTTTCCTCCAAAGAGTGGCAAGGCCCTCCTGCAGAGCTAGATAAATAGGGAAATAACTTAATGGTTCCCTTTTAATAGAATGTTGCTTTTAGAGGATTTTTTTTAAGGTTTCTGACTAAAGTACAGGAAATTGCAATATTAAACTTTTAAAAGATTTTAAAAAGGACATTTTCTACAATAAAATAGCATCTTTGAAACACACACTCACACAGCTAATGCTCTAAATGTTCTTGGCAGAAGGAGATTGTAAATTTCTCTTAACAGGATTAGCTTCACAGCGTTAAAAAAAAAAAAATCAGAAAACTAAATCTGAAAGTCCACAATAAGGGCATTTGCCATTTCCCAGAAATAAGGGAAATATTTTAATTTTTGTGTCATGCTTCTGGCTAATCTACAAGAAAAAATTAAAGGTATTATTAGGCAACTATTGAAATGACAGTGACTGGTGGAAATTATTATACTAGCAAAATTAAAGAGAGAAATGAGTTATGGGCTGATTAGGGGATGTGAAGTGGACACTGCTGCTGTGGCAAGCTCTCCCACACTCGCACTCATGCATATACACCTACAAGAGAACTTCACGACAGGAGGCTGGATGGTAGCACAGCAGTTAAACATAATACTCTCAAGGCAGACCCCCAGAGAGGATTGCCGGTTCACATCCAGAGACCTCCCTAAGTATGCTGGGTGTGCATGTGCCCATGATCAGGGCTGGCTGCGGATGGATCACTAAGGTACGAGGACTCTGTTAGGTGTGCTGCATCTGTCTCTGTCTCACTCAAGGAATAAACAAACTTTTAAAAAGTTTATGGAAAATAGAATTAAAGTATGAGCTTATTTTGGTACAACTATTTTTAAATCCATCCATACTTTTGTAATAACACACGCTTTCTGTGAACTTTTTGAAGACCCCCACATACACACAAACCCAAGTATAAGTCTATTATACTCTCTACTAGCACAACAACCTCTCTCTTAGCTCAAAAGAGTTCCAAATGATTCAGACCTCATGATCTGAAATTTCAGATCTATACTTAGTCCCTGAACACAGCCAGCCAGAAATCTATTGTAATCTAGTGCTACAAAAGAAGAACAAACAAATGAAATATCCTCTTTTAGAAATGAATTGCTTTCTACAGAGCAGGTGTGGTAGGTATTTTTCATCACCTACATTTTAAATGCATCTAGATGTATTTGATAAGTTTATTCCTTATAACAGATAATAAAGCAATCCTCTGCACCTCTCTTTACCCTTTTTATTTTTAATTTTTTTTTTTATTCATGATGGATCATATATACGCATGCTTGAGAGTAAGAAAATGAAGAAAGTAGCACCCTCTACAGGGTCTGAGCACACGGAGAACCTCCAGTCCTCCAGCTCTTGGGGCCTAGGTACTTGCATGTGTGTCCAGCTTGTCTCAAGTGGACGAGGCCGGGGATCTAAACTAGTCACCACGTGGGATCTAGCTTCTTTTGAGCAGCACATTACCACTGTGCCATGGAGCCAGCACTTTTTCCTTTCTCTTTCTGAGACTCCATGGGTCCCCAGTGGTAAGGCACCAAAATGTAGAATGTACACATGGGGCTTTACTTTCTCAGTGGTTGAGATTATGAACAACATTAAACTAAGTCACTACTGGGTATGTACATATTTTCTAGGATTGTTTTCAATTCAGTATAACATAGATTCATCTACAAAATACTTCACCAAACAGGGTTTTATTGTTCTCCCGGAACAAGTCTAGGAATAGGTCATCATTCTATTCATTTTGTTATTCTTAGCATTTTGCTTTCCTCCCTCATGGTCTCCATGTAACATCTCTTCTTCCGGGCATCACATTTACATTGCAGGCAGGAAGAAAAAAAAAAGCGGCAAGGTACAAAAAGGAATGCCTATATCAGAAAAGCAAAACTGTTCTAGATATTCCTGGTGAAATTCAACTTATGCTTCTCTGGTCAGATGTGAAAGAGGTACCAGCAGATGGCCTAGTGGTTACATCACTGGACTCCCACGTAGTCAACCGGGATTTGAGTCCCAGACCCAGTGGCCTAAACCTGATGTCAGGTACATGTGCATGTGTGCCCAAGATCCCAAGAGGAAAATGGAGAAGAAGGGTTTGTGGCATGGCCATCCCCTCTGGGGGGTGACTTCTCGCTTTCTGTCTCTCTTTCTGCCTGTCTTTCTGTCTTTCTCAAGAAAGCATACGCACCTTATAGCCAAAAAAAAAGTCTTAAAAAAGAAGAGAGAAAAAAGTTACAAGGGAGGTTAGGAAATGGGTTGTTTTCAGCAGATGCATAGCTCACCTCAAACAAATCAGGATTCTGATAGTAAAGATTAAGAACAGCATAGGAGTTGACAGGTGGCACAGTGGTAAAACCTGATGTTCTGCAAGGCTGACCCACACAGCAAAGGTGCAGGATGACAACCTCTAAGAACTCAGGGGGGCTAGCAGTTAGCATAATGGCTGTGTCGCTGGACTCCCATGTAGCCAACCGTGGTTCGAGTCCCGGACCCGGTGGCTTAAACTCATGCTGGGCGTGTGTGCATGCGTGCCCAAGATCCCAAGAGGAGAATGGAGGAGAAGGGGTTGAGGCGTGGCAATCCCCCCTGGGGGGTGATTTCTCGCTGTCTTTCTGTCTGTCTGTCTGGCGAGCGCACACACCCTGTAGCAAAAACTTCTCAAAAAAAAAAGAAAAAAAAAAAAAAAGAACTCAGGCACACGTGTGCCTGCGAGCAGGGCTGGCTGAGGCTGGAAGTGGATCATAGCATCAAGACCCCATTGTGGGTGCTGTTCCTCTGTCTCTCTTATTCATGGAATAAATAGACAAATAAAATAAAGGAAGGAGGGGGAAGAGGAGAAAAAAAGAATGGCATAGTGTGCTAGCTGGTGGCACGGTTAAGCAGCTAGCTGGATCATATGTGACCAATTTTCAGGGTTGGTAAACAGGTGGCTTGAAAGACATGACAGGCATGTGTGCATGTGTGCATGTGTGCCCAAAATCCTGAGAGAAGAATGGAGGAAAGGGGATTGCAGCACATCACCCTGGGGGGGGGGGGGGGGGGTGATTTCTTTCTTTTTTTATTTTAATTTTTTATATACATTCAATCACATTATTTAGCTTACAAAGTGAACATTTCAATATTTGAACATTTCTCCCCAGTCCAGTTGATCAAAATATCTTCAACCGATAACACCACACTTCCCCATCCCGTCAATGCTCTGTTTCCATGTCCCTCCTCCAAATGTCCTTCCTTAGGTCCCGCTTCTCCACACACACCACATCTGGCACTAACCCCCATCTCTTGTGTTTGTATAACCTTAGGTCAATCAGTTTCAGTCACAGAGTGCAGACACTCGGTATATAATAAGTGAGGACATACAATGTCTCTCCTTCATAGACTGGCTTGTTTCACTCAGCAGTAAATCTTCCATATTCTTCCACTTTCTGTCAAAAGCCAGGGTTTTGTTGGTTTTTATTGCTGAATAGTATTCCATAGAGTATATGTGCCACAGTTTTTCAATCCATTCATCCATACTGGGGTATTTGGGTTGGTTCCATATCTTAGCAATCGTGAATAGTGTTGCAATAAACATCGACGTGCAAGCACTTTTCCAATGAAGAATTCTTCTGTCCTTTGGGTAGATACCAAGGAGTGGGATTGCTGGGTCATAGTTCTATTTGCAGATTTTTGAGGAATATCAAATTGTTCTCCATAGTGGCTGGACCAATTTACATTCCCACCAGCAGTGTAAAAGAGTTCCCTTTTCACCACACCCCTGCCAACACTTATCTTTTTTTTTTTTTTCATCTTAGACATTCTGACTGGGGTTAGGTGGTATCTCAATGTTGTTTTGATCTGCATTTCCCTTACAATGAGGGATGACGAGCATTTTTTCATATGCCTTTTGGCTATTCGTATGTCATCCTCAGAGAGTGTTTTTTTCATCTCCTTCTCCCATTTTTTAATAGGGTTGATCGACTTTTTTCCAAACAGCATCTTGAGTTCCTTGTGTATTCTGGTTATCAGTCCCTTATCTGACGCATAATTAACAAAAATATGATTTCTCACTTTCTGTCTCTAAATTTGTATCTGTCTCAGTCTGTCTGGCTAGCACACACGTCCTATAGCGAAAACAAACAAACAAAAAAGAGAGAGAGAGAAAGAAAAAGAAAGGAGGAATGACATAAATATTTAATGTCAAGATCTTCACATTGCAATCCATGGAAAAAGTCAGTAAACTTTCTCAGAGGAAGGTATTATATTCAATTTTTACTCTCCAAGCTCAAGTAAAGCACGGAATGTACTCATTCAAAAACTATTTCTTGAGTTTCTGTTATATGCCAGGTGCTATTTTAGGTGCTTGGGATATACCCAGATAAAAATTCTTGTCCCCTTAGGTCTTATATTCTGACGGGCAGAGACAGATAATAATAAACTAAAAAGTCACAATAAATACAGTCTACAGTTTGTTCGAAGTTGATCATTTCTATGAAAAAAAAATGCATAGCTGACTAAGGAGAGTTAGGAGTGGTTCATGGAAGGAATGAGCTGTCACCATCATACACAAGGATTATGTATTAATTTGGTCTTTTATTCCTTGGACCCTTCTAATTTCTGGAGAGGATGGTATGTTTTCTCTTGAAAACTATAGTTCATTATTTTTTTCTCAACTCCTGTTCTGGAAAGTGCTGAATCCACTGCTGTTATTTACACAAGAAATGTCAACCATTGTGTCAGGCAGTGTGGTGGGCTAGACATTGCCTCGCACAGGGGGACCTGTTTGCAATTTACTTAGAGGCTCTAATTCCATAAGGAAGGAGGAAAATTCAGTGGAAAAAGTACAATCAACAAAGAGAAAATGCTCTCCTGCCCTTGTGCTGTTTGAGTGTCAAAAGCATGACCTTTCTGGAGAATGGGGCTTTTCAGTAAGCAAAATACTATTAGATTAACTCTCTTCAGCTTTAAGTCATAAAAATAGAAACTGTAAACACACACACACACACGCACACACTCACACACACACCAAGGGGTTATGTTTCAGAGTGAACACGAATTCCAAAATCAACATCCCCCAAGAGATTGGAGTTTGATTGATTTTATTTAAAGTCTGGGTGGGTTTCTGACCACTAAATATTTGCTTAATTATCCCAGCAATGAAGAGTGATGCTCTCATTAGCAGGGGTTAGAAACCCATCTGTGTTCTCTGTCGGTGTTTTGTACAGGATTATGATCCTGCAAATTGCATATACAGTTGGCGAGTCAGAAAACTATAATTGCAGCTCTGATAGTCATTATCCCGTGAACTTGGGTAAAGCAATTTTTTTCCCTAGGCCTTGGCCTATTGGTGCATAAATTGTAGTTAATAATATTGCACTGTAATACACAATTCCAATTTTTTATGCCAAGCCAAAAAAGGCTTGCCTTGTGGACTACTCATTGGCTAAAAGGATGCCCTACTGGGTCCTGAAGCTGAGCCCAAAGAAACCGCTGCACAGCTAGAAAGCAAGAGCAATCTTACCATTTTGGAACTTATCAACAGATTGCACAAACATTACTGTCCCTGTCCCTGAAAGAAACCAAAGAGAATGCTTCTCCAGGAAGAAACACTAGGCATTGAATTTTATGTGTGATTAGAAAGATATCTTAACAAAACTCCTTTGACAGTTATTCCCAGTATAGGAAAATCTAGACTTTTGTGAGTCATGAAGTTTTTACATTTTGCAGAGGGAGGGTGAGTACTCTTTAGTAAAAGGAATATTTAATGAATATGCCTTTAAAATGAGAAAAAGTGTCTATACATTATACATTTTTTAAATGGAAAATATAACAAATGTCACAAAATTCATGAAGATATTGACATTTAACTGTCTGATATACTTATAAAATATTTTCCCTACATGTTGTGTCTGCATTTTTTTTATCAATAGAAAGTACATGGACCAAGAGAGAGACTCTCAATAGGGACTCCACACTCTTCATCCCCTTTTCCCAGCCTTCTAGTTCTTCAGACCAACCCCAAGATCCAAACCTATGGCAGACCCTATGGTTTCCAGCCTTGCGGGGCACTTGCATTACCACTGTACCACAGCAGCTGAGCCCTTTCGTGTCTTCATTCTTTACTACCTCTTCATACAACAATCCTGAAAATGCCATTTCAGAGACAGATCCACCATGAAGATTTGGTATGAGGTCTCTTACCCCCATGGGTCCCTGGCAAGGCCCAATACTAACTTTCTACTTTCCACATCTCCCATCACAAATGAAGAGCATAAAACAGGCACGCACAAATGATGGTATCTTTATAATGCATGTTGTACTATTGGGTTGTGTTCCTGAGAAGAAAAAACCTGTTTGCTAAGCTTCAATGAAAACCAAATTTTTTACTTAGAGATGATGATATGACAAATTTTCCATACTAGCTTTTGACTCCATGTGTGTCAGTATACACTTACTTTGTCTCCACTCCTCGCCCACTTATAATGCTGTGTGCTGTAAGACACGTTCACAGTGAAAAAATTCTTCCCCACAGCTTCATGGCACAACATGGTTCCATTAGCACACTGGGCAGGCGGAGTATCTCTAGAAACAATTCCCTACCAAGACACCTAGCCTAATCTTTGTTCTAAATAAACACTCATCGGGTCCAGGTGGTGGCACAACAGTCGTGTAGCTGGACTCATGGGGGAAATGTCCTCTGGGTTTATGTCCTGGGACCTCCCTGAGCACTCCTGGCACACATGTGTGTCTCCGTGATCCAGGCTGGCAGAGAATTGGAGATGAAGAGCCTACTAAGAGTGGCTGATTCTTGGGACCAGAAGTTAGGGTAATGGTTATGTCGCTGGACTCCCACATAGTCAACCGCGGTTCGAGTCCTGGACCCAGCGGCTTAAACTCACGCCGGGCGTGTGTGCATGCGTGCCCAAGATCCCAAGAGGAGAATGGAGAAGGGATTGCGGTGTGGCCATCCCCCCTGGGGGGTGATTTCTCACTTTCTATCTCTCTGTCTCTGTCTGTCTGGCGAGCGCATGCACCCTATAGCAAAAACCTCTCCAAAAAAAAAAAGAGTGGCTGATTCTGGGACTGGCAAGTGGTGTGGTGGTTAAGGGTGCTGAACTCCCATATGATCAACTACAGTTCAAGTCCTGGACCTGGTGGCTTGCTGTCTTACTTTCCCTCTCTCTCTGTGTGTCCCTCTGTGGTCAAATTTAAATAAATAAATAAAGTTAAATAAAATCATTCTTTTTTTGAAAAAATAAAGAAGAGTGGCTGATTCTTTCTCATTTTTTTTAAGGGAGTGATTTTTGCTATAGGACATATGCACTCGCTAGAGACAGAGTGACAGATAATGAGAAATCACCCCCCGAGGGGGATGGCCATGCAGCAAACCCTTCTCCTCTATCATTCTCTTGGGCTCTAGGGTATGCATGCACCTATACCTGGTCCAGGACTCAAACCATAGTTGACGACATGGGAGTCCAGCCACATAACCATTACGCCATCTGCTGGTCCCTCTTTCTTTCTCTCTCTCAGTAAACTTTATTTTTAATTAAAACATTTGTTGGGACCAGCAGTTAGCATAATGGCTATGTCGTTGGACTCCCACACAGCCGACCTCGGTTCAAGTCCCGGACCCAGTGGCTTAAACTCACGCTGGGTGCGTGTGCGTGCATGCCCAAGATCCCGAGAGGAGAATGGAGGAGAAGGGATTGCAGCATGGCCATTTCCCCTGGGGGAGGTGATTTCTCGCTTTCTGACTCTGTCTCTTTCTGTCTATCTGGCAAGCGCGTGCGCTTTATAGCAAAAACCTCTCCAAAAAAAAGAAAAAAAAAAATGTGTTATATACTTGTAGAAGTGTCTGTGACCCACATAAACATGTACTGCTAAACCTAAACTACATGTCTTCCCAGCCCCACTTCTTCCTTCTTAGATTTCCAACGCTCCTGGTCATTCCAGTGGCATCCTCTACAAGAGAAAGAGTAGTAGAGGAGAAACTGTAATGGACAGAGACTGTGGGGCTTTTTGTTTTGTTTTGATTTATCATTATCATTATTCTCCAGATTGCTATAGGGCATGTGTACTCACCAGAGAGACAGAGACAGTGAGAGTGAGAAAGCAAGCCACCAGGTTTGGGATTCAAACCAAACTCAGTCATGTGGGAGTCTGGTGTCTCAACCACTGCACCACCTACTGGCTCTGAGACTGGTTTTAAACAATATGTTTACAATGCCTTACTTCCTGCAAACTTTATTGACTATATGTCCTTCCGTGTAAGGGGCCCTTACATCTAAACATCATTCATGTCCTGGTAAATTCTATGCTCCTGAGTCCACATGGCTCCACATATGTCCTGAGGATGGAGGTGATGCCTCAGAGGAAATCGATAGATGGCTGTAGAGCATCACAATATTGTGAGCTACAGAAGAAGCATTTTGGCATTTTTTGCTCTGCTGAATCTGGAGATGTGAATTACGGCTCAGACTTCAGAGGACACAAATTATTCACTCAGTGTGGTTCAATTATCTATCAAGTCTCCCCCAAAATAATCATTGAATCCCATTATCATTTAAAGACTATGCCGAGAGTTGTGGCTGATTGAAAAATAAGCCACAGTCCCTGCCCTTAAGGGATCTAGTCTAGTAGAGGAGAGAACAACAGAAATTATAATGTAAGACAGACTATACTGGAAGATCAAAGGAGGTACGTGTCCAAGTTGGAGTCCAAATGATCAGACTGTAAGCTCATTCCTTTTTTTTTTTTTTTTTTTTGGAGAGGTTTTTCGCTACAGGGCGCATGCATTTGCCAGACAGACAGAGAGAGACAGAGACAGAAAGCGAGAAATGACCCCACAGGGGGGATGGCCACGCCACAATCCCTTCTCCTCCATTCTCCTCTCGGGATCTTGGGCACACACGCACACGCGCCCGGCATGAGTTTTTTAAGCCACTGGGTCCGGGACGTGAACCGTGGTCGACTACGTAAAAGTCCAGTGACAGCCATTACGCTAACTGCTGGTTCCCAAGCTCATTCCTTTGAACATTGTTATAACCTGTGATCCCCTCTGGTCCTTGGTCTCCTCGTCTATAAAATGCAGCTAGTAATATTCGTCTCATGAGACTAATGCAAGGATTATAGGAGATAAACATTATACAAAATTGCCTAAACATAAGATTTTCTGTAGGGGTCAGTTAAATGGCTGGACTCCCACATGCTGATCACGGTTTGAGTCCCAGATCTGGTAGCCTGAAACTCATACCAGGCATGTCTGCATATGTGCCCAAGATCCTAGGAGGAAAATGAGAAGGGATTGCAGCATGGCCATCACCCCTGGGGAGGTGATTTCTCACTTTCCCTCTCATTGTCTCTGTCTCTCTCTTCAGTGTGTGCATATTCCCTAAAGCAAAAAGTTCTTTCTTAAAAAAAATATTTTCTGTAAGTATAATTCCCTAGAAGTAAATGAATAAATAAATAAAAGTTTATTCTTTTATATTTCTACTTTTGTGTTACTGTTTAATAAATCTTTGTTGAAAGCCAAATAATGAATAACAAACTAAATGAGATAAAAGACAATTAGAGACCCAAGGGCTTCCCAGAGAACATTTGCCCTTTCCCAAGCCTGGAAGGATTGTTTTGGACATGGTAAAGAGATGCCAAGAACATATAAGACAGGAGTATTTCAACGATCAGTGGCAGAAACTCAGCTCAAATTGGCTTAAGCAAAAAAAAAAAAAAAAAAAAAAAAGGAATCAGTTGGCTCATGAAACTAAGTCCAGGGCAAATTTAGCTCTAGGCTGGCAGAACCCAGAGAAAGGGAGGGAGATCCAAACAGTATTTCCAGAACGAGTCTCTCTTCGCTGCTTGGCTCTGATTTTCTGCATGTTGGCTTTATTCCCAGACAGGCTCCCTGTACATGGTGGCAAATCGTCACCCACAGCTCCAGGTTTGCATGGGCTCGAGTCTGCAGTCTCTATGGAAAGAGTCCTGGATTTGGAACATGTTGGTGAGCCCACCCATGGAAGTGGCTGGAGGGGTGGCATGCAAAAGGCAGAGAGCATCCAGTGTAACCTGAATCCCTGAGACTGAGAACAGGGACAGGTGGATCCCTAAGACAAAAATCCAGCAGCTAAGTAGGAGGGAAAGAACTGCTATGGGATTCTCCTACAAAGCACCTTTCAGACAGAGAAGAAAACAAGAGCAAAGCACAAATGTTTACTAAGCACATACTGCCCTGGTGTCTGGGAAAACACCAAGGTGAGGAGAATTTGATTCCAGTCTCAAGTAGGGGAGGTAAGGCTTGTCAGAAAAATAAACAATTGTAATCCTAGGTAGGAAGTAAGTAAAGCCCTAAAAGGGTCGATAAATGCCATTCGTTCAGAGAAGGCTGAGATCTCTTTCAGCTGGAAGGATTGAAAACTTTTCAGAAAAGACATGGCACCTGAATTAGATTTTGAAGGCGTTTGTAGGGAAAATGGTGTTCATAAATCATCTGAAAATGGAAATATCTCTAAACCAGCCCTAGCGTTGGCCTATAAAACTGTGGAGCTATTTAAGATTCTGGTACATTAGAATTTCCTGTCATTTCTCACATCATCATGTCACATCTTGGTCAAAGATTAGAATGGAAACAGGCAAATAAGGTTACTACCAGGTAGTTTTTATTGTGGCAAGTATTCTACTGCCCAGTCTGAAGCCTCCATTCTAAATATCAAGTAATTGCATCTTCTTGCATTTGTTCCTTTGTTCATCAATTTAACTAGATTGCTTTCTTTACTGAGGTAAAGTTCACATAACAAAATTAGCCATATTACAGTGTACAATTCAGTGGTCTTTATTAGATTGTCGGGAAAGTCATGACAGATTTGTCTGTTTTTCCTCACAAAAATGTGTCATGACTTTTCCAACAATCTAATAATACACTCACAATGTTGTTCAGCCTTCACCTCTATCTAATGTTAAAATATTGTCCTTCTGCAGAAAGTTAAACAGTACCTGGAGATAGCAGGTGGGATGGTGGTTAAGGCATGGACTCCCACATGGCCAGCTATGGTTCGAATCCTGGACCTGGTGGCTTGCTTTCTCACTTTCTCTTTTTCTCTCTCTGTCTAGTGAGCAATAGCAAATGCCCTATAGCAAATTTAAAAATAATAAAATAAATAAATAATTCTAAAAAAAGAAGGTAAGCAGTACCTATTCATTAATTGCTTCCTTTAGTCCATCCCCTATGCCTCCTGGCAATCACTAACCTGTTATCTTGATTAATCTACTTCTTCTGGATATTTCGTACAAATGATACTATGCAGTGTGTGACTTTTTGTCTGAATTCCTTTACTTAGTGTATGTTTTAGAGGTTAATTAAACCCTTTTTTATATTCTTTCTCATATTCTGTTATATGGGACTACTCTATACCTAAATTTCACACCCCAGCAGCCATCTGGTAATGGGCCTTCTACCAACCAGTCTCCACTTGCTCTGGCAGATAATAAAACCGGGGCTCTAAAAGGTTACAAATTAAAAATAATAATAACCCAGAACCACACAGCTAGAGAGCCTCATCAGTCATAGGAAAGCTCAGAATTTTTCAGGTTCAATTCAGATCTCTCTGCTCCAACAGGAAGCCTAATACTTTTCTCTTTAGAAGCCAGAATCAAATGGAAGTAGATAACAAATCTAAAGAAAACCTCTCAGCCATGGAAATGTTGAGAGGAGTCCCATTCAGCTATTTTTTTCTTTTTCTTTTAAATTTGTATTTATTTCAACCATGAACAAGAGAGAAAGAAAGAAGACAGCACCCCAACATGGCTCTGATCTCACAATCCACCCCATCCTCAGCCAGCCTCGGATCATAAATACACGTGTGTGTCCGGTGTGGTCAAGGAGTTCCCCGGACACACACCTGGAACCATCCCATGGAAGTCGGCCTCACAGAGCATTTCTGCACCATCCAACCCCAGCAACTTCTTTTTTTTTTTTTTTTTTTTTTTTTGAGAGGTTTTTGCTATAGGGCGCGTGCACTCGCCAAACAGAGAGAGACAGAGAGGCAGAAAGCGAGAAATCACCCCCCAGGGGGGATGGCCACACTGCAATCCCTTCTCCTCCATTCTCCTCTCGGGATCTTGGGCACGCACGCACACACGCCCGGTGTGAGTTTTAAGCCACCGGGTCCAGGACACAAACCGCGGTTGACTACGTGGGAGTCCAGCGACATAGTCATTACGCTAACTGCTGGTCCCAGCAACTTTTTTTTATCTATGCAAATAATAAAGGAAGTAACATACCACTACACAAGGGCAGGGGCGATGGATATCAAAACAGCAATTTGGATCTTAAATTATGAGCATGTAATTGCACAGGCAATGATTTCTGTTATGAACAAATTTGGAGCTACCACTGGAGTTACTTTTTCCTGAGCAGGTTTCTTTTGGTTGACATGGCTTACAGCTTCCTGCTTTATAGCAGTGACGCTTTGCATCCCAACGTCTCCCTTCGCAATTGTTCCCAAGGGCACTGAAAGTAAATGACCCAGAAACAGGGAGAGGACAGGGACTGAAGCCAAGGGGGCATTTAGGATATGGCAGGAATGAAGCATCTTCCTCATCCAGAAGCAGCTGAGCCACCTGCTGTTCCTCCTCTCCAAAAATTTCACTTGGAAATGGGAGCTCCGATCCTTCTAGGTACACATGCAAGCCTGTAAATGTGTGTCAGGATCTTTATTTTTTTGTAACATAAAGTTAATGATGCTTAAAATATGCACACTATGTACCCCTTGGAACACTGAATTATCTTGATGTCTGAACTTCTGGGGATGGTCTATAAAGAAAATAATTCAGAAGTGAGTAGAATAGATTGGATTGTAAAACGTAATTAGGGAGGTGGGGGGAACCCCAAACATAGCGACGCCAGAATGGAGGAGGAAACAAAACAATGTTCAAAAGCGCTGGCCTTTTTTTTTTTTTTTTAAATCTCCCTTTTTGAAAAAGCGACTTCCTGGATGTTTGCCTTAGAGATTCGTGAGCATTTCCTTAAGATAATTTCCTTTTGAACTCAAGGGAAAGGGGCTTTCAAAAATAAGCCAACTGGACTGTTTTCTCCCAGTGGAGGTCCAACACTCAAACACACTCAAACCCTCTCTAACAAAAACAAACAAATAAATGGGGGAGGGGGAACAACCTTGTAACTAATACTTAAGTTTTCAAAAGCAGGTTGGCTGTGAGCCTCACTAGGATAATACGTGCACCCTCCTTCAGCCACACATAATATAGTCTTTATTCAGCAAATGGCAAAGTCGTTTCCCGGAAAGTCAAAGGTCAGTTTTGCTGTATTAATAGCTGCTCTGGGAGGGTCAGTGTTGTGCTATCCTACATTTTTTCCAGGGCCTGGAGATGCAATTTCCTACAATCTGCAGGCAATTTCCCACCAATTTTCTTGGGGAGCTAATAGGCTGTGACAGGAGATGGAGCTAGCAAGCAGCAGGCGGCTTCAGAAAAGACAAATTGCATCTCTGCCACCTAACTGGGCAATCTAGATCGACAGAGTTTATAGCTTTGTAGTGTTATTGGGCCCCATGCTAACAGCAAATCATTCACGCTGCTTGCTGAATTTCATATTCCCTTCCTTCTGAATTTGTTATTGCCACATATCACTTGGTAACTCTTTCTCTGGAAATTGCAGTAAAAAGGGGATCGTATATACATTAGTGACTTAAAGGTCTCCTAAATGGCTTGCCCCAAATTATTAGCCTTCAATAATTTCTGTTTACAGAGTTAGGGCTAACATGGTCATTTTTAAATGATGGGGTGGAAAGGTGGGAAACGAAAGCCAAAAAGGACTGAAGAACGTCCTGTGCAACAGGTTACAGCTCTTTGGCCAGAAAATTGAGACCGTTGCTTATACAAAGGGACTAAAAGTTTGTTACCAAATAAATTGAAGTATGAGATTATTTTGGTGCAAAAATGTTGAAATCTATGCACAGTTTCAAATACACGTTTCCATGAACTTTTAAAAGACCCCTCATATTTAGAAGGTCCCTGTGTTTGCAAACAGTCAAAAAGCATTTCAAAAAATGATACCAATATTTGTGAAAATGCTTGCAACACCAATGTATGTGTTGCCTAGATTTTTTTTAAAGGATAACAGTGTAATATAACACTGGAAATATTTTCACTGCATTAAATAGAAACACTCTTGTCTTTATTTAAATCTCTTTCCTTTCCTTATTACATAAATAATACATGTGCAACCTAAAAGACGTAGAAAGGATAGACAAGAGAAGGAAATGAGTAGAAGTCTGATTAAAGAAAAACCTAGTCCCTGTACCAACTCAACTTTCTTTTTTCTTAACTTGATTTACAAAACACCTACCTTATACCAGGCATGGCAAGTCCTGAACTACAAAGATGAGTAAGACAGGATCCCCGCTGCTGGGGATTGCACAGTCTAGCAGAGAAGACAGGCATGTAAACAGATAAATTGCAAAACATTGTGGCCGCAGTTGCCTGAATGCTACCTTTGAAGAAAGAGGCAGCAAACCAAGGTGAGGAACGGGACAGCTTAGATGGGGTTAACAATGCAGGCATATGAACAAGAGATGCAATCAGCTCAGCTTTCCTTGCATGGCTCTATTCAAGGACCCATAAGAAATAGTAATCAATGCACTCTGCACGCGATTATTTGCATCTAGAGACTGTCATTGAAAAGTGTATCAACAGTGATGTTTTGAACAAACTGAAGTGTGGTAAAAATGACTGTACTAAAATCAGGGTAATTGCACACTCTTCTTTGGTATAAGGAGGCTGGAGTGAGCCTCAGGATTGCAATAACCCACAACGTAAGGAGTTAAGTGCAGAAGATGCATCAGAGAGAAATTCAGAATTCCTAGTTAACCCTATGAACCACTTTCCTTAATGATATTCATCTCCAAAGAACCAAAAGAAGGCTGAAATTGTTTAAAAACAAACCAGGGGGCCAGTAGGTGGCGTGGTGGTTAAGGCGCTGGATGCCCACGTGTCTGACTGCGGTTGGAGTGCTGGACCCAGGGGCTTGAAACTCACACCAGACAAGTGCCAGTGTGTGCCAAGGATCCCAAAAGGAGGATGGAGGAGAGGGGATGGCGGAGTGTGTGATTTCTTATTTTCTGGCCGTCTGTCTCTGCCTCTCTGGTGAGCACACATGCCCTATAGTAAAAATCTCTCTCGAAACAAACACACACCAGAAAACTCTAGGAAAACTAAACATTTCCTAAAGATTAAGGTGTTCCTAAAGATTAGGGAGCACCAAATCTTTACAGGTTAGTAAACATTGTGGCAGAAAAACCTCCCAGCTTGCTGGCTAGTGTAACCGCCTAAAGAAAGATGAAGTCTCCACTCCAGTTGCCAATATTGCTGATATGTCTATGAAAAGAAGTGTGATGGTGCTTTAATTTTCAGCTCGTCTGCATACCGAGTATGTATAAGATTAGGCAGAAAAAGATCACCTCAAAGAGAAAAAGTCACAAATTTTGTCATGGGAATCTTCACACCTTGCCATCTGCAGGACTGATTTAAGCTGATCCTCCTGCCCTGCTAGTTTAGGTTCTTTGGAGATGAGTATCATTAAGGAAAGTGGTTCATAAGATTAACTAGACAGGCAGAGGAAGTTTGTCCAAGCAATAGAAAAGTGAGGGTTCCAGCAAAGTCTCTGCTCTGAATGACTTCTTCCACTTGCCAGCTGTGGAATTGGAAACTTCATCACCTATGGTCAGTCCCACCCTGAAGGCTTACTTGGATGATCATGAGTCTTTTTTTTTGAGAGGTTTTTGCTATAGGGTGCATGTGCTCAGTAGAAAGAGAGAGAGAGACAGAGAGACAGAAAGTGAGAAATCACCCACCAGGGGATGGCCAGGCCACAATCCCTTCTCCTCCATTCTCTTCTCAGGATCATGCTTGGCGTGAGTTTAAGCTACCGGGTCTGGAACTCAGACAGCGATCAACTACATGGGAGTCCAGTGATATAGCCGTTATGCCCAATGATTATGAGTCTTAAAGGCAGAGTATTTTTAATTTCAAAGCATTCGGAGCTTGGCCTCTATAATCTTCTATACACACCAACTGGCTGAATAGAATGAAGAATCTCTCCACTAAGATGCTCTCTCTCTCTGGTATAAACCAGTCACTATCCATGTGCCCCTACTGGAGGAGGTTTCAGTTGAACGGTTCTGAGCAACAGCCCTCTGGCATCTGCACGGCTGATTCTGCTACATGGTTAGCTTCGAGAACCCCTGGGATTAGTGTGGGTGGGAGAAGTGGAGTGGACATCAAATATGAACTGTTAATCAATCTCTAAGAATGGCAATGTCACATCATGGGAAAAGCACAGGAAAGGGCCCTCCATGCCAAGTCCCACTTTAAGATGTATTTATTTCTTCCATTAGCAAGAGAGACAGAGACTCAGCACCCCAGACCAGGTCCCAACTCACAATTTTCCCCCAGTGTCAGCTGGTCTCAGATAATGGAAACCCATGCCTGGTGTACTCAGGGAGGTTTCCAGACGTGAACCCAGGACCTTCCCATGTGAATCTATCTCACAGAGCATCCTATTTTACTCCTACATTTCCAACTGGCCCCCAGAGTCCTGCTTTAATCTTATGAGCTATGGGAACTTGGCCAAGTGACCTAATCAAGATTTTTTCTTTCCTTGTCTGTTAGAGTGTGGGTGGCTATAGAGGTTATAGGAGGCAATGCTTATGAAGTTCACCCCACTATAGTCAGCAGGGAAACTTATACAGTGGACATTTGCAAGAAATAGCACTCACTTCTCTGTCTTCCTCCTACTTATCACTCCCTCTTCCCTCCTCCTCTTCCTTCTCCCAGGTGGGCAATGGATGCTCTGTTTTTCCTGCCCAAGCCACCTCCTGATAAATGAAGTGCAAGCCTTTCCCAGGTCTCAGGTACCACATGGAATCAACTGAAGTACTGAGTATAGGGTTCCTTCTCTGTCCTCCCTCTTCCCTTCCTCTGTCATTGTGTTCCTTTTGGCTAGAACTTCCAAATGGGCAAGCCATTATAGAATGTTATTGCTCCAATAATAGATGGCCTCTTGTCATTTCTAGATACAATGGTTTTTAATCAGATTCTGTACCACTTCTTATATGGTACATTTACTTCTTCCTTTCCATAAGTAACAGAAAAGTGAACTCTAAAGTTAATATCACTGGAATAATAATACACAAAATGGAATCCTTTTGGCCTGAAAGAGTCAGCTTCACTGAATACATAACTTGCTACTTAAAGGGTAAGAATTAGGCAAGAAGGAGAATTTAGCTCATTACATTTCTTTAAGGACTAGTCTGAGATAACACAGCATTTTATATATTTCCCAATCTCAAAACTGAGAGAAAAATTATGAGCACATTTTCATGACCTTCTTGAACTTAGATACAAAGAGTTCAGATTCTGTGTCTTTTCTGAAGACACTCAAGAATTAGGAACAAACTAGTTAAAAAAAAAATCACTGGTGAGATTAAAAACATATATACATATATATATATATATATACACACACACACACACATATATATGTGTATATATATATATATACACGTGTGTGTGTGTGTATATATATATATATATACACACACACACACGTATATGCCTTTCATTTATACTTAACCTTAATGCTAAATGCATATTAGTTTTGAATCCAAGGCTATTTAGAAAGAAATAATGTTAAGTAAAATTGGTAAGGCTTGTAATTTTTCATGATATGAACAAATGAGATAGAATTAAAAATATTTCCTACTTAAATTAACGCTGTCCAGTGGGAAAGAAAATTAGTTTATGCTTAGTAAAAGGATACATAAAACTTTACTACAATCTGGCCCCAAGGAATTTTTTAATTACCTCAGTAATGAAAAATGTAAAATCATTGTAAGCATGTGTGCTGGGATCTTTCAACACCCAGCCCTCAGCTTAAACCACTTGCCATTTTAATATCCGATTTCATAAATACAATATTTCAAAATGCCTGGCCCTTCAGAATAAGACAGGAGTGACTGCACGGTAACATCTAGCCATAACTTGCACTCAACAAGGAAAACAAACGGTAATATCCATGGATTATACCAATCCAACTGTGTTTCAAAGCTGGCCAGTCATTTCTTAATCAGGAGCAGTGACAAAAGCACAAATTCCATTGCTGCTCTGTCTTCAGAATGTGATCCAACAAATCAAAAATAACAACCTTCACTAGTTTGTGTGGTCTGGCAGAGGATTAAGCCAAAAAATAAAATATTTTCCCAATCAGCAAATGTTCCTGTGAATGGATTGGCCAACAACCTCCAAGTGCATTTCTTTGAATTATAGCTTGCATGCAATCCCGTTTTTCCACTGATCCATTAGTTAACCAGAAATACCGTACATATTTTAATGGGTTAGGAGACCTTAAGGGAATTGATGCATCTCAAATGAATGCCTCAGGGGATTCTGGTTTATTGCATAGCAGATAATTCTTTCCTGAAAAGGAGCAAGCTTCATTTGAAATTAAGATTTGGATATCATAAATGGAATCAATTGAGCCAAGAAGTCCTTTGTAATGTATGGCCCATGGGAGTCAAATAAGCATTTGGAGGTTATTCAAGGAGCTAGAGGAATGCCTAGAAGAGTGACAGAACCCTTTTCCCCTACTTGTGTCACTTCAGAGCTTGCAAACAGTGTGTTTTATGAAGGAGACTTAAAGAAGCAAAGAATCTTCCAGGTCAATGTGCCACACTAAGAAGTTCATTCTTCTCGGGGAGAGAGAGAATGAAAGCTGGTCATGTTCCAGAATCTCTTGACGCAGTTAACCACAAAATAAGTTATTCGCTTATTGCAAGTGCAGCCAGTTTTGAAAGTAATGGAGTAATCCACTGTGGATTGCAGCAAGGAAGTGGAACAAAGGGTGTGAAATGAACAGATGGATTTGATTTTAAACAAATTAGACCCATGACAAGGGATGTAACAAGTCATTTTTCAGTTTTCCATGCTACGGGTTAACTTCCCTTTGTGACCTTTCCAGCCTGCAAGCTCATTGTTCCCCTACCAGGAAGTCAGACCTTTCTGGGAGAGCAGCTTTTATGCCTTGCGGTTGTAAACTACCGCCTCTTGCTTCTACTAAACTGATCAAATGAGGCACCGCGGGGACTGACACAACAGAATGCTTGATTACTTAATCTCTAAACTATTTGTTCCTTAATCTCGTACTCATTCCTAGACATGCTGATAAATATAAGAACAAATGTTCCGGAGACGTCACACCTTTGTAACTCTGGATTCTCAGAGCATTCAGCAATACCGTATTGACATACCCATCAGTGGGGCTGACGCCTTCCCCAGGCAGCCTCATCATATGGGTTATCTCGGTGCCTTCCACTCTTTCTTTAATCCCATCCCTGCCTCTCTGTCATAAATTTGTGTGTTCAGTGAAGTGGGTGAAAGCTGCGGAGGTGGTCCCTCTGCAGTGAGGCACATGCTTCCACCAAGCCTAAACTTCCTAAAGGTTTAGGAACTTCCTAAACTGCCTCAGAATGTGCACTGTCTCAGTAAAACTCCCAAGTAACCATGGCTAATATCAACTAGAGCTTTGGAGGAAAGCAATGGGTATGTACAAATTCATAGTAAGAGATGAATGACTGGCCCCTTTGGCCTGAATTTCAAGTCTCCTAACTAACCCTTTCCTCCCACCTACCCACAGAGCCACTAGCTTGATCTGCCTAAAATGAAAACCTTACCAAGTTCTGATAATTCCCCGGAAACCACAGAAAACATGAGAGTTTCCATCTTCATTCTACCCGTATCTTCACTGTACCCATCTCCCCATCATTTCTTCTCAGAACGTAAACCTAGCTCTTACTTCTTCCTGTCACAGAACCCATACAGGAATATTTACCATTCCACTAGATTTTAATTTAGAACAGACTTTCTTGGTCATAAGTATTTAGCAAAATCTGAAATCAACAGCTTAAACTATCACCCCCTCTGGAAAATTCCCTGCCTCACACCTACCCCAGCAAAAGTCGTGGCTCACTTCTCAGTGTCCAATCCTACATACTTCATGACAGCAACTCTCAGCAACATTCACTTGATTCCTGCAAATTCAGCCCTACCCAAATTGTTCCTTAATCACCTATAAAGGTGATTAATGTGGCACCCTTGCATTAACAGAAAAACAGAATAAGTCAGTATGTTAACAAATGTTATAGAGTGGGGCACATGGAAGAGAGGAGCCAGCACAAAGAGGAGGTGTGTAGCTTGCTCCTGTTCCCAGAATGAGACACTGAGGCCTTGTCCTTCAGTCTCATCCAGTAGTTCGATGCAGGGAAAGGTCTAATGAGACTAGGGTTAGGGAGAAATTACCAAGTTTCCAGAGATTATGTCAACCCCGATAGCCACGTAGGGACTGGTGAGGATTGCCTATCACCCACCTCTCCACGATATGGCCTCCAAGACCTTCTCCACCTACAGAAAAGTCTTTGTGCACCTAGGTCTCAGCTTTGCAGCCATGAGAATCCAGAAAACGCGTAGCAGGAACAGCATGCAAGAGACAACAGGAATGCGGAACAGTATCTGCTTGCAGGGTCAGTTCTCAGTTCTTTCTGTAGGGAGAATCAGCAGGGCAGAAAGCAAAACCAGGATCTCAGTGGGTCACAGAGAGGGAAGAAGGGAAGGAAAACTAAAAAGATACATGGGTTGAGTCCAGGTGATTCTTCAGGTTTAACAAGTGAGCAGCTTTGAGACCTCTGGAGTGAAAAGAGTTGGGCAACAAATGAAGGGGTGGTTGAGAAGTACTGCTGTGGATTTCACAAGAACATAAAGATTGATTTCATTCAAAATATCCCACCTTGGGATGTGGATATAACTGAAAAGGAGCACAAAGGTGCCTTCTATGGTTCTGGAAATGTTTTATATCTTTTTTTTAAAAGGTATTTATACTAAAAGAGAGAGAGAAAAAACCATAGACAGCCTCTCCCAATAGGGTCTTTATGACACAATCTACCCCAGCCTTAACCAGCCCCAGATCATGGGCACACGTGCTCCCGGGGAGGTCAGGAAGATCTCTGGACATAAACCTGTAATCTCTCCAGGTGGGTGGACCTTGCGGAGAACTGTATCACCACTGTGTCTCTATCTGATCCCTTTTATATTTTAAGCTTATATATTTCTTTCTTCAGTAAATGAAAAAGACTGAGATGGAAATATATCTACATCTTGAACCCAGCAAATTCACAGGGATATCAAGAGATTCTTTAAAATCTCAAGAGAAAGACCGAGAGCGTCAATAATTCCAGTCATTGTACAAACTGCTAGCCTCAGCTAGTTTACACTTTTAACATAAGGTCATAAAAATAATATGAAACAGGGAACCAGCAGTTAGCGTAATGGCTATGTCGCTGGACTCCCACGTAGTCGACCGCGGTTCACATCCTGGACCCGGTAGCTTAAAACTCACGTCGGGCGCGTGTGCGTGCATGCCCAAGATCCCGAGAGGAGAATGGAAGAGAAGGGATTGCGGCGTGACCATCCCCCCTGGG
Source organism: Tupaia tana (assembly GCA_026018925.1). Lineage (NCBI taxonomy): Eukaryota > Metazoa > Chordata > Mammalia > Scandentia > Tupaiidae > Tupaia > Tupaia tana. Next base: position 19,156,409 of record JAKSZU010000013.1, on the reverse strand, counting down.
GGGTGATTTCTCGCTTTCTGTCTCTATGTCTCTCTCTGTCTGGTGAGCGCACGTGCCCTATAGCGAAAATCTCTCAAAAAAAAAAAAAAAAAAGAAAGAAAGAAAGAAAGAAAGAAAGAAAAAAGAGAAACAAAATGAGGGGTGGTAGTGTTCAATTGCTTCAAAAATGTTAGAAGTTATGATGTTCCTCACTAGGGTACATATCCCATCAGTAAGTACAACCATCTAAAAAAAAAAAAAAAAAAAAAAAAAAAACATGCTTTCTTCTTTTTTTTTTTTTTTTTTTTTTTTTTTTGCTATAGTGCATGTACACTCACCAGAAAGACAAAGAGAGACAGAGAGACAAAAAGCAAAAGCGAGAAATCACCCCCCAGGGGGGATGGCCATGCCGTAATCCCTTCTCCTCTCAGGATCTTGGGCGCCCACATACACATGCCCAGCATGAGTTTAAGCCACCGGGTCCGGGGCTCGAACCACGGTCGACTACATAGGAGTCCAGTGACAGCCATTACGCTAACTGCTGGTCCCTTACTTATTTTTATTTTACCAGAGAGGAAGAGAGAGAGAAAGATAGGGAGAGATAGAGAAGGAAAGTGAAAAAGAAAGCCACCAGGGACCAGGAGTTAGCGAAATGGCTATGTTGCTGGACTCCCATGTAGTCGACTGCGGTTTGAGTCCCGGACCCGGTGGCTTAAACTCACGCTGGGCGTGTGTGTGTGTGTGCGCCCAAGATCGGGAAAGTAGAATGGAGGAGAAGGGATTGTGGCGTGGCCATCTCCCTGGGGGGTGATTTCTTGCTTTCTATCTCTCTATCTCTATCTTTCCGGTGAGCGCATGTGCCCTATAGCAAAAACCTCTCAAAAAGAAAGAAAGAAAGAAAGAAAGAAAGAAAGAAAGAAAGGAAGGAAGGAAGGAAGGAAGGAAGGAAGGAAGGAAGGAAGGAAGGAAGGAAGGAAGGAAGAAAGAAAGAAAGAAAGAAAGAAAGAAAGAAAGAAAGAAAGAAAGAAAGAAAGAAAGAAAGAAAAGCAAGCAAGCCACCAGGTCCAGGGCTCAAACTGTGGTCAGCTCTGTAACATCCAATAGGGGCTTCTGCTTCTTCCTCCCAGGCAGGAGAGTTGAGCCCTTCTCTGAGCAGACTCCTCATGGATACTGGGAACTAGATTTTTCAGGGAACAGGAGAAATGAAGATTTTCTACTCATAATTCAGCCTCCAGCAAGCAGAGCTAGTGTGGTAGGGAGCCCCTCTGGCCTCCTATCTCTGTCACTGTGTCTCTGAGGTCTCTGTCTCTCTCTGCTCCTGTCTCCTCATCTTTGTTTTTTGGTAATTTTTCCTTTTTATGATTTTTTTAAAGGCAAAGTTTTTCTCTGGCGCTCTGCTCCTCCCATTGTTTTGTTAATAATCCCTTCTGCTTCTTCCTCCCAGGCAGGAGAGTTGAGCCCTTCTCTGAGCAGACTCCTCATGGATACTGGGAACTAGATTTTTCGCGCGGCGCGCAAGCGCGCCGTGCGGTTTTCTGTTTTGTGATTTTTTTCTTTAAAAAAAAAAAAACAAGAAAGAAAAGTAATTACAATTTTTTTATTTTTTGTCTTTTTTTCTCTCTTTTTGTTGTTGTTTCTCTCTCTCTTTTTCATTTTCCTTTTTCTTGTATCTCCACCCAATATCTACTGAATCTGCTGCACCAGCGATCACAACAGAACGGCAAGCAGATTCTAGAACACCTCTGCCTGCTTGTTCCTGTACATTGAGGCTTAACTTCAAGAATTTGAAAGAAACACGCCATTCATCAGATGACAAGAAATCACCGCCGGATCACGAGAAATATGGGAAAACGAGAAAATACCTCTCCTCCACGGGAAAAGAGTAACTCTTCTTCATCCACAAGCAGTTCGGTGAAAGTCATGGAAATGTCTGATAAGGAATTTAGAGCATTCGTAATGTCGAAGCTAACAGAGATGGAAGAAAAGAGAGATAATGAACTGCTAAAGAGAAAGGAGAAAGAAGTTGCCGAGTTCCAGGAGATGAGGAAATTCTTGCAAGATCTAAAAGAGGAATTACACACTTTACAAAAGACTCAAACGGAACTGCTAGAGATGAAGGCTATAATACAAGAAGTCAAAATCTCCCTAGAAAGTATTAAAAGCAGACTAGATCATTCAGAAAATAGAATCTCAGGTGTAGAAGAGAAAATGGCTGGCTTAGAAAAATCCACCACGAAGACTGAGAAAATGGCTCAAAAATTTGAGAATGATATGCGAGAAGTACTGGATACCATCAAACGTCCAAATATCCGGATAATTGGCATTCCAGAAGGTGAAGAGACCCATAAGGGCATTGATAATCTATTCCATGAAATCCTGCAAGAAAACTTTCCAAACCTAGAGAGGCATTCGAAGATCCAGTCCCAGGAAATACAAAGGACTCTAAATAGAATCAACCCAAGAAGATCTTCTCCAAGACACATTATAGCCAGGTTGACCAAAACCGCAGACAAAGACAAGATACTAAGATTGGCAAGAGAGAAACATCAAGTTACCTACAAAGGACATCCCATCAGGCTAACAGCAGATCTCTCATCGGAAACAATGCGAGCGAGGAGAGAAGGGGAAAATATATTCAAAGTGTTACGAGAGAAGCAATTTCAGCCAAGAATACTGTACCCGGCAAGATTATCTTTCAGGTGGGAAGAAAAGACAAGAACATTCTCAGATAAACAAAACCTGAAAGAATTTACCAACACCAGACCAGATCTCCAAGAAGTTCTCAAGGGTGTGTTGTATCAAGAAAATTAAACACAGACACATGGAAATAAGAGTCCAAAAACTATGAAAGTGGCCAACTTAATCATAGGGACAAGTATGGAGTTGAATATTATATCCTAGAATTTAATCAGGAAAATTGAACCAGAACAGAAGATAAAAGTACTTGAGACTGATAGGTTCATACACCTACCATTTTAACAGAATCCTAACTTGTTTCCTGGCTTAAAGCAAAGTTCCTTGGCACTTCTTTGAGTTAAGTTAAAACTGGTTTTCTTAGTAGTAATGAGTGAACTCAACACTGAAAGTAGTTAGATTATGTCGGAAATTGTGTGACCAATGCAATGTGGGTGGGAAGGGAATGAAGGACAATTGTAGACACCGGAGGTGGTGTGAGAGGAGGGTGGGAAGGGACAGAAGGTCAGAAAGAGGGGTGGAAGTAATTCTAGGAACTAGTAATGGAAAATTTTCTGTAATGTGCATGATTGTATCACTATACAGTGTGTACTGGATGGGAGATTGCATTTTGTATGCTGTGATGAAGCTTAGGGAAGGAATGTAAATTGAGTTACAAAAAGAAAAAAAGTTTCAGAAAAAAAAAAAAAATATATATATATATACCTAATGACTGCAGTAGGATATGTAGCCACAGCTAGGTGCTACTTTATAGGATGCGTAAAGTAAGACTTGTGTTCATGGAAATGTGGGTATCACCTGTGTTTGCTATGAGGGTATTCCGATTGATTAGGGTCTTTGGCGATACAATAATTGTGAGGAGAAAACAGTATAGAATGCAAACATAGATACCAGAGACTGTGGGAGGAGAGTGGGAGATGGCAGAGGGTAAGAGGTAGAGAATCAAGGATGGGGGGAAAAAAGCAAAACATACAGAAGACAAGATCATTTACTGACAATAACATGTTTGTTGATGTGCTTGATTGAGACAATATATAGTGTACTTTGGATGGAAAATAAATAAATAAATAAATAAATAAATAAAATGAAAAAAAAAAAAAAAAAAACTGGTACAAGAAAAAAAAAAAAAAAACATCCAATAGGGAATGAGGAAGTTTCAGGATGAATTGTCTACTCCCGGAACAAGGATACTTGAAGGTCCTTGTATGAAGGTCATGTCAGCCATTTTGGTGCATGTGGCTTCCTACAGTCAGCCATGTGGGAGTCCAGCCCCTTAACCTCCATGCCACCTGCCCGCCCCCCTACTAAACTTTTTTTAAAGTTGATTTCTTTCATGAGAGACACAACACAGAGTCACCCCCAATAGGATCTTCATGCCACCCCTAGTCCACCCCTAGTCTCAGCTAGTCAAGATCCTGGGCACACATGTATCTGATAGGTACAGGGAGACCTTGGGATGCAAACTCAGGACCTTCCTGAGTGGTGGGCTCGATATTATAGTGTTTCATTACCACTGCATCACTAGAGCTGGCTATCTACTAAGTTTACAGGACACAGACAATACGTTGTTTGGGCCTAACTTCTCAATAAGAACAGCTGTTAGATATATCTTTAGGCTTGAGGTTCTGTGAAAACATTACTGGGCACCTTCAACTGAGAAAGTTTGGGAACCTTTGCCTTAGAGAGCCGAATGACTTTGGAAGTTTAGCACTATATATATAATACATAGCACATTATTTTGTAGTTTTTGAAACGAAGTATGTCTCCCTTCCTTGAGGAAAGGGACTGTCTTATTCATCTTGTCCAAAGACAGGGAATATTTGCTAGATGACTATTGAATGAAGAGGGGTGGGGGTAGAGAGGGAGCTTGTTACTCCCAGGAGAACTTAGCAAGTGATTTCAGTCAACGGAATAAAATGTGAAAGTCCACAAAACAGAGTAGAAAGGAGAAAAGAAAAATTTGGGATCAGAAGCTTTGAGGCACAGGGCTTTCCTTGTGTCCTGACATGACAGAGTAGACACAAGGGCCTCCTCTGTTCCTGGGAGTGACTTGGTTTTCATGTGAGGACAAAAGGCACAAGATAAAATTCCCTAGGCTGAACATTGGAGCAGCTGATGTCACCATATCTAGCTCATAATCACGAGTAGAAAACAGCCCATTTGCATGGAATTTTTCAACTGTGTTCAAAGCATTGCCGGGTTCATTTCATCACCTTCTCCTCAGTTAGCCAGCAGCTAGAGTACAATTATCCCCTGCTAGCCAGCCCAGGTTCAAATTCCCCTGCTTCTCAGAAGCCATCCAAAGCTCTTGGCTTTTGCATAGAGCAGTGGCCCCTTGACCTTTTTGCAGTTTTCCACAATTACGTCATATCCAGGCAAGCGCAATTAGTTGTACTAACTGACGGTAGAAAAATGCCAAGCCAGAGAAGAAGAGAATCAAAATGAATTAAAATTACCTGCAGAGAACGGATGAGGAAACTTGGGCTGTAACAAAAATCAATGAGTTAAAAACAACAACAAAAAAAGTTGATCTGCATGAGAAAATCAATGAATCTCAGATGGGCTTACCATAGAGAATTCTCCCCTACACACAGGTTGTGTCTGACCTCAGGTATGCCCAGCAAACCTAGTTCCTGCCCGGTTCGCTCAAGAGAACATGCCCCGTCTTCCATCTGTAGCAGGGCTTCTTAAGCTTTAACGTGTACAGGAATCACCTGGGGATCTTGTTAACTTGCAGATTGTGATCCGGTAAGAATGGGGTGAGGCTTAAGAGTCCACATTTCTAACAAGGTTTGAGGAAATACTGATGCTGTTGGGTTGAGGACCACCTTTTGAGCAGCAGGCATCTAGAAAAGAGTGGCTATTCAAAATGTGGCCCTTGAACCAACACAATCAACATTACCTCGGAAATTGTTAGAAATGTCAATTCTTAGACTTCTACTCCAGACCACCTGAATCAGAAACTCTGGGGATAGGATCCACAAATCTGAGTCTTAACAAGCTCTCCAGGTGATCCTGATGGTTCTCTGAAGTTTGAGAACTGCAAATATTCTAGATTTATGCTGTTTTCATGGGTCCCTCTCTATCTTGAAAACCTCTGATGTTAACCAAACTTCAAGGTCTCGTACCTGTCTGTGAAATCATCATCCCTTAATTTTCCATTTTGTGCTGTTAACTTTCCACAAGCTCTTGTCTCCCAAATTACATTAATATCTTTTTCTTATCTTCCAAACTATATCAAGAGCTACATCAGCATAGGGGCCATCACTTCTTTAGCTCTGCATCTCCAGCTTAATCAGATGGCATGTACTCAATAAATACTTCTTGGTAGGCTGATAGATATTACATGGATTCATGTTGAAGCCAAACAAGTTTAAATGACGAGAAGGAATTCACTTTCTAGTTTGAGCATCCATTTCAAATGAATAGCATGTAAGTATTTGTATTAATTATCTCATGCTACATATCAAAGCACACACACACACACACACACACACACACAAAACAAAAAATTTAATGGGCTGAGGCAACAATATTCATATATTATATCTCATGGTGGCTGTGGATCAGGAGTTTGGGACCACTGTGACTGACAGTTCTGGCTTGGCTTGCGGGGGGGGGGGGGGATCTCAGCTGGACATTGCAGGATGAATTTCCATAGACTAGGCCACGCCTGAAAGATCTTCTTCTAACATAGCTCAATCACATGCCTGAAAATAGGTGTAGGCTTCAGTTTTCTAGGGCTGCATGAATGACATCACAACATGGCAATTGGCTTCCTCCAAAGGAAGCATCCAAGAGACCAAAGTAGAAAGTTCTGTGCTGCCATTTTCTTAGTATTCCGTTAGTCACGTAGATTAGTTTTGATTCGGTATAGGAAGGGACTATCCAGAATGAAGAGCAGGAGATAAGGATGGCTGGAAATCATCATGGAGGTTAGCTATCACACTATGTATAATCAGACAGCCATAGATATCGTGTTTGCTTTTAAGGAGTTCACATTCTTGGGAAAGAAAGCAAACAGTAAACAAGTTCACAAACAGATTTAAGATAGAAATACACACATGAGGTCCAGTCCTGTGTCCTGATGATTAAGGGTGCTGGATCACATATGGTTGACCATAGTTCAAGTCCTGGCTCTGATAGCTTGAGAAATATGCTAGGTTTTTGTGTGTACATGCCTCAAATCTCAACAGGATGGAGAAATGGAGGAAAAAGGAATTGTAGTCTGACCAAGCCCCATTTAGGGGCATCTTCGTCCTCTCTCTTTCTCTTTCTGGGAAACACATGGGCCCTCTAAAATTTTTTTAAAAATATATACATAAAAAAATAAATTAAGGGAACGAGAAGGGCCAGCAGGTGGCATGGTGGTTAAGGTGCTGGACTCCCATATGTTCAACTGGAGTTCAAGTCCCTGACCTGGCAGCTTGCTTGCTCTCTCTCTTTCTCTCTTTCTGTTTGTCTCTCTCTGGTGGGTGCATATGCCCTCTAGAAAATTAAAATAATAATAGTAATAGATTTTTTTTTTTAAAAAAGAAGGGAACGAGAGTGGGATTGGGGAGGCAACTTTAGATAACGGGGGCAGGATCTCTATGAGATCACAATATTTGAGCTGGATGATGATAAGGAAACTTGACGTGGCAACAAGGCAGTGGGAACAGTTTGTGCAAAGGCACTGGGTGGGAGGAACAAGCTTGGCATGTCTCAGAACAGAAAGAAGGCAAGTGTAGCTGGAGAGTAGTAAAGAAACAGAAGAATGCCAGCGAGGAGGAGCCAGAATTCAGAGAGGCAGAAGGCAAACTGGAAGGATTTGCTGTCTCCAAGCCAAGGAAACAGAGCGTTTTTAGAAGGACAAAGTCATCAACTGTTCTAAAAGCTGCTGAGAGGTTGAACAAGAAGAACATAAAAAATTGGCCAGCAGATTTGGCATGGAGTGTACTGGAGGCCTTGTCAAGAGCAGTTTCCATGGCATGGTTGGGATTAAAAGCCTGATGAGTGTGTTGAATTGAGGCCAGGAGGTGAAAAAGTGGACGCAACTGGTATGGAATTATGCTGAAAAGAACAGATGTCAAAAGAAGAAAAGTGAGGAAGTACATTGTGGGGGTGGCATAGAGTTAGGAAAAATATTTTATTTTTATTTGGGGGGATTTAGGTTTTAGGTTTTGGTTTTTAGTTTTAGGATGGGAGCTGGGACAATCTACATGGGCTGAATAATACTAAAGGAAGTTAGGTAAGGCAGAAGTGTCTAGAACATAGTTGTCAATCAATATATACACACTCTCTCCTTGTCCTTTTATTTAGACCCAACTAATTCAAGTCAACTAGTTTGGCGATTTAGGAAATTTTGGCTCCTGATCAGAGAATTATGATTCTTCTGTTAATTCTTCTCATTTAACCCATGAGTAGCTACTTATATTAGGTCGTCGAGAAAGTCATAACCCATTTTTGCATAGAAAAATGTCATTTTTTTGAAGACCCAATACTTTAGTGTCTAACTCATAGCATTCACAGAAATAATAAAGCTATTTTTTTGCCTAGAATACACCATTTAAAATTCTCCTTGATTTAGATTTGTTTCCTTCTCTAAACCTTTCTGCTTTTTGCTGTGGAGTTTTGTGTGTGAGATTAAATATAGTTACGTACTGAGACACCCAGCTGGGGCTGTGCTTTGCCTAAGGTCTCTCCAGTAATCTGAAGGGGTATTGAAATTCTTCCTACAGATTATTGGAAATTAACTTTTATTTACTTTAATTAAATATATCGACTGTAAAGAAAGGCTTTTGAAACAAAACAAAGCAAAAACAAAAAGCCAATAGCCAAAACTTCCTATTGTTGCCTGAGGCCTGCTGGGGAATCCACAAGTGTGCTCTTTCCAGAGGCTGGAAGGCATAGTCCTGGCAGCCTCTATTTTCCCCATTGTATGTTACAAATATTTTTCTTTCCTATATGTGTGATGACCTGAAGAAAACTGGGAAATACTGATTTAAAAACATTGAATAGAAGTAAAAAATCAGAACAGGCTTTCTTGTTTTTCCTGGCTCCTCCTTGGTGGGCCCAAGGCCTACTCTCAACATCCCCTCTCAGGCTGCTTGAAAGAGAGTTTTGATCCTCTATCAGCTCATCAACCTTGCATGAGACAGTATTATACTTACCTCTGAGGTTGTTGCCCGGAGAAAGGGCAGAAACAAATAAAATCAGTGATCCATAGGTGTGTGGTAGTTAGTGTTAATCTCTTGGGTTGCTATGAGTTAGCACAAACCCTACTCAGGAATCCTCACTCCACAAACAGCTAATTAGGAAGCAAAGAACCCTAAATAGGAGTCCATCCTGCAGATTCTGCAAATGCTCCAAATATTATCATCTAAATTAGCACCAGCAGGTTCCTTAAATAGCATGGAATATTAGATTTAAGTTTTTATTGAGAAAATACAAGCAAGTATTTTCAAGCTGTACGATTGGCTAAAGTGATTCCATATGCACTACCACCCTTCAGGAACAAATAAGTACCCAAGAACCCCTCAGTCAATACCTTCAGGTCAGTGTCCCAGTTACAGAACTCCATATGCTCCTGAATGAACCCCTTCACTGAGGACTCTGTTGCCTGATCTAACTAGAATACTTGCTGATCCTTCCAAGAGTGCTGTTCAGAATGCCCAAGAGGAGAGAGAAAAAAATTGCAAATTTGTGTGATTTTTTTCTTAACCTATTTCCTTACAAAAGCCTGAATGTATGGAAGAATTTGGAGACCAGCTCCTATTTTAAACCTGTTTCAGTTATCTGTTGCTACTTGACAGCTGTCTGCTCCCCCCCAGTGCTTAATGGCTTAAACTAATAATTTATTAATTTTTAAAATTTTATTTATTACTATCGTAATTCTTGTTTATGATTTACTAATTTTTATGATTGTGTTGGGTAGCAGTCTGAATCATTGTTCTGCTGGTCTCATGCAGGTACAGTTGATGACTTAACTGGGGCTGTCCTCAGTCTCTTGTCTGGCCATTGGTGCTGGTTGTCAGCAGGAATGCGTGTTATGCTCCACATGAACACTCATCCCCCAAGAGACTAGACTAAGCTATCTCACAGCATGATGATCTTAGACTTCTAAAGAGTGGAAACTAAACAGCCCCTAGAGGTCCCAGCTCAATGTCACTTCTGACATATACCATTGGTCAAAGCAAGTCACAGATCAGCCCAGAATCAAAAGGGCAGAAAAATAGACCATATCACTTGATGGGACTAGCACTGATACCACATTGCAAAGAAACCTGGCCACAGGGAGGAACAGTCTATGGGGGCCATTATTATAATGATCAACTACTTCATAGGGAGGTGGTAGGGGAGAAAACAATTCTTACACTAGTCATTTAGCAAAAGAATCTAACAAATTATGTTTTAGTGCATCCTCAACTACATAGACGTGAACTCCTTTTTTGGTCTTCCTGATAATTGAGTTTTTCTCCAGGACAAACTTTTTGATAATCTAATGGGAACCTTTTTGTTTGTTTGTTTGTTGTACACTCATAATTTGGCTGATGAAGACTTCCAAATATTCCAAGTAGGAAAAGTATGAGCACTGGCATTTTTAATTGATTATGCTTGCTTGCATCATTAGTTTTAGCTTCAATCTCCAGCTCCATTGCTGGAGGGATTTTAAGCAACCTGTGTAATCAGTAAGGATTATTTAAAATTGGATAGAAATCTGCTTTACCTATACATGAAGTCTGCCATCCAGGGACCAGGTGGGGGCTGCAGCATCTTACATTTTCATCAGCAATGCATGACAGTTCCAGGTACTACACATCAATCTTTTTCCACTGATTTTATTTATTTATTTATTTATTTATTTATTTATTTATTTATTTATGTAAGAGATTTTTTTTTTTTTTTGAGAGGTTTTTGCTATAGGGCGCATGTGCTCGCCAGAAAGACAGAGAGAGAGAGACAGAAAACGAGAAATCACCCCCCAGGGGGGGATGGCCACGCCGCAATCCCTTCTCCTCCATTCTCCTCTTGGGATCTTGGGCACACATACACACGTGCCCGGCATGAGTTTAAGCCACTGTGTCTGGGACTCGAACCATGGTCGACTACATGAGAGTCCAATGTGAGAGATTTTTTTGCTATATGGAGCATGCATTTGCCGGAGAGACACAGATAGAGAAACAAAAAGCAAGACACCACTCCCCTGCAGAGATAGCCACACCACAATCCCTTCTCCATTCTTCTGTCAGGATTTTGGGCATACACACACACACACACACACACACACACACACACACACATGCCTGGCATGAGTTTTAAGCCACCTGGTCCAGGATTCAAACCATGGTCACTATGTGGGAGTCGAGTGACAAAACCATTACACCGTCTGCTGGTCCCTTATTAATCTTATTTTAAATACTGAAGTAAAATAGTATTTATCTTGATCACTGAGTTTTTTCCACCACTTCAGATTTAGAGTCCACGGCCAGGGTCTTCTTTGCCTTATCCTACTCCTGGCTCTCACCTCAGCTCCTTCAGGGCAGAAACTATTTCCTCTTACTATTTTTTAAAGGAACTATGGCAAGCGCTTAGTAAAGTATCTGATGTATAGTAAGTACTCAATAAATGTTAATCATAATAATTGCTGTTACGTCCTCAAATAGCACCTACCAGAGTTGTCTGAACATTGTAAATGTTTGTCAAATAAAGTATTAACTTTTCGTATAACTGAAATAGCCTTTTATCTTTCACCTATTTTATTTTTTTAATAATTTGTGTCCCATTTTTAATTTTTAAAATTTTAAACTAATGTAGTTTTAAAATTTGCTATAGGCCAGTGAAAGACAGAGAGAAGGAAAGTAGGACAGCACCCCCTAGGGGGATGGCCATGCTGCAATCCCCTGTCCTTCATTCTCCTCCTGGGATTCTGGGCACACATGCACATGAGTAGAACATCCTCCAAGTTGCCAAGTCTAGGACTCGAACTGCACCGCTGGCAATGTGGGATCTAGTCTACCTTTCACTTACTTTAAAAGCACATTTGAAGCCATCTGGTGGCACAGTAGTAACACCTGGACCCACCTAGGAAAGGCCCTGGGTTCTGATCCCAGAACCTATATGCCAGACATGAGGGTATCCATGACTGAGGCTATTGAGGTTAGAGAAGGATCAGAAAATGAAGACCCTGTTGGGGAAGTCTGTCTGTCTCTTTCTTACGGAAGAAATAAACTAAATATATATATATATATATATATATATATATATATATATATATATATATATTATAAAGCACATTATTGCCTGTTTTGACATTTGTTATTGGGGTTGTCCATATCTTTATATTTGCCTCTAACATTCCAAAGATTGCATTTTAGAAAGCCAAGTCTTGTGTTTTTAGATAACAAATGCTTCCACTGAGTCCTGAATGGAGAAAATGTGTTCTAATTAGGCTGGAAAAAAAAAATGCCATTTCCTTTGCATTTCTTGTAATGAAGTATGATGAAGATATACTTTTGTTCTGAGATTCTACTGGTGATTAAAGTAATATTATCATTCAATAAAAAGTGAACCAGGCAGTCTCTCCCATATAACTACTTGTCACTGTAGTTGTTTTCTATTTAAAGTTAAAATAAACAAAACAAAACAAAACAAAACAAAACAAAACAAAACATTGAAGCCAACATGTGTTGATGTGGTTAAGGTGTTGAACTACCACATGGCTGACTGCAGTTCAAGTCCTAGACTCAGTGGCTTGAAACTCACAATGGGTATGTGTGCGTGTGTGCCCAAAATCCTAGAGGAGAATGGAGGAAAAGGGACTACATGTGGCCATGCCTCCTGGGGGATGATTTCTCTTTCTCTCTCTGTCTCTCTCTGTGTCTCTGGCAAGTGCACACCCTATGGTAAAAATCTTCCCTTTAAAAAAAAAAAAAGTATGGGACCAGCAGTTAGCGTAATGGCTATGTCGCTGGACTCCCACGTAGTCGACCGCGGTTCGAGTCCCGGACCTGGCGGCTTAAACTCACGCCGGGCGCGTGTGCGTGCATGCCCAAGATCCCGAGAGGAGAATGGAGGAGAAGGGATTGCGGCGTGGCCATCCCCCCTGGGGGGTGATTTCCTGCTTTCTATCTCTCTGTCTCTCTCTGTCTGTCTGGCGAGCGCACGCGCCCTATAGCAAAAACCTCTCCAAAAAAAAAGTATAATTTGGTACTGACATTAGGGTTTGCTCCAATGCTTTTTTTTTTAAAAATCAACTCTAGCTTTATTTATAAAGAGCAACATTTATTTTTTCTGCAATATTCCTGAGTTATTGCAATGTTGATCTGAATGACTGAAAGACAATAATTAATGGCAAATTACAGAATTATAACTCTTCAAATGGAGGTAGCCATCAAACCAGAGCTCAGAATGTAGACAGTGGTAACAACTGACTCCGTACAACAGCCAATGGAATGGTTAGAAGGAAAATTTCCCATTCTTAGAAGACAGTCACTGATGTTTTTGTGACAGTGCCAAAGCTATTCCAAAAGTTCTCACAAGTATGCACGGCAAGCCATTTAATAACCAGCTTTTGAACAGCTGTCAATTGCCAACATAAGGAACCACATTTACTACATACAATGAAATTTCTGCTCACAGCAAACCAAACGCTTATTTACTTCTATATCTCACTTCTGTATCTCTCAACCTAATTCAAAGACATCATACAGGCATCGAGGACTTGGGTCATTCCCAGGTATGATGTCAGCCTTTCCCATTTCAGTCAATCTGAGGAAAGATAGGAGGAGAAGGAGAAGTGGTCAGTTAAATATTTTTTAGCTTATGATAATATTAGCTAACTGATCATTTATCTTAATGTCTCTCTGTTCCCAGGCAGGAGGAGAAGAGGCAGTACCAAAACTAACTCATTTCAGTAGTTTTCATGTGTGAGTCATTCAATCAACCACCTCCTCCTCAGCTTGCTCTCAGAAACACACTCAGCTGTGGCTACCAATGAAACCTCAGCTTTCGGTGCTGAGAGGAAGGTGGCCAACAAGGACTGGTAGCTGTGATACTGAGCTCCTTAGACACAGGTAGTGATCACACAGGCAGGCTTGTGCTAAAAATTAAAGGGTTTTTGTATTTGGGGCCATCCTCTGGCCTGGTAGTTACTTGAGCTGGATCTCACATGGCTGACTGCACAGTTTGAGTCCCAGACCCAGGGGCTTGAAAAATATTCTGAGTGTGTGTGCATTGGTGCCCAAAATCCTGAAAGGAGGGAGAAATGGAGGAGAAGGAATTGCAGCATGATCATTCCCTACAGGGAGAGCTTCCTTGCTTTCCCTGCTCTGTCTCACTCTGGTGAGTGCACATTTATGTATTTGGTACTGCCATTAATACGTAGCAATTGGTATTTGCTAAGTGCAAATCATTCATTGAGGTTGCAAATGAAACAGTGAACCTCTAGGGGCCAGAGGACGGCATAGCAACAACACAACTGCACCCATATGGGAAGGTGCAGGGCTTGCATTTGGAGGTCTCCATGCACAGATGCCCTTGATACAAGCTGGCTGAGGCTGGGGATAAATCATGGCGTGAAGAACCTCTTGGGGATGCCTTTCCTTCTTCCTCATGGAAGAAAAAAATAAAAATGTGAAACAGCAAACATCTAATAATTTAATTTAAATAATGTAAGTCTAACGTTGGTAAAGAAGCCCCGAATAAGACAGTACGCTGCATTTTATTCACGTTAACAAAGGATAGCAACGCTAAAACTTATGTGAACTATCTGGTATCTCTACATGGCAAAGGTGAGGGTTGAAATCCTTTTAAAGCATTCTCTTTCTTTCCTTCCTTCCTTTTCTTCCTTCCTTCCTTCCTTTCTTTCTCTTTCTTTTTCTTTCTTTTCTTTCTTTTTTTAATTGCCAGAGAGAGAGAGAAAGCATCTCCTCAGAGGTGTGATCATGCCACAATCCCTTTCCTCCATTTCTCCACTCCATCAGGATCCTGGGCATTCTTTCACACACATGGCTGTGTTTCTCAAGTCACTGGGATGGGATATGAACTGTGGTTGGCCATGGGGGATCCAGCTTCCGACAGTCAATGCTTAAGCACTGTGCTACAGGGCCAGCCCCACTCTGTTCTTTTACAGAAGTTCTTTCTGCTAATGGTTTTTCCATGTTACTAAGAAATAACCATCCTGGAGCCAGCAGATGGCATGGTGGTATGCCACTTGACCCCAACATGGCCATCCATAGTTTGAGTCCTGGGCCTAGTGGCTTGAAACTCAAGCTGGGCATGTGTGTCTGCATGCCCAAGATCCCAGGAGGAGAGTGGAGAAGGTACTATGGTGTGGCCATCCCTCCCCACCCCCCCAACATCCCAGAGGTGACTTCACACTTAATCTCTCATTGTCTCTGTCTGTTTTTCTCTGGTGAGCACACTCGCTCTAAGGCAGAAACCTCTTAAAAAAAAAAAGAAAAAAAGAAACAACTATCCCAAGTTAAAATGCTCAATTAAATTATAGCCACGATGAAGCATTGTTTACTGTCATTGCTTACCTGTGGAGGATTCTGCTCCACTGAAGCAACCAACAACATAGACCTTTTCAACTATTTAGATGTAAACATTAAGATTCCTAAGTCAAGTCCTGGATCTGGAGGCTTCAAAGTCACTCCAAGTGCATGTGCGTGTGTGCCCAAGGTCCTGGGAGGCAAATGGAGAAGGGACTGTAGAGTGGCCAGCCCCCCTGGGAAGGGGGTTGATTTCTTATTTTTCTCTCACTGTGACTGTCTGTCTGTCTCTGGTAAGCACACACACCCTAAGACCAAAAAAAAAAAGATTCCTAAGTAGAGCTGGCCCCATGACCCTATGATGCAGTGGTGGTGCACTGCTGAAGAGAAGCCACATTGCACATCATAACTGAGGTTTGAATCCCCAGCCTGGTTGCCTGGTCAGCCTGAAACACGCTAGGTATATGCACTGGCTCTCGTTTAAGATCCTGAAGGTGCTTGTTTCTGTCTCCTTTTTTCTTTCTCATGTGTGTAAGCACATGTTCTATCCCTAGAAAAAAGAAAAAAAATTCAAACTATTCTGTCTTGAGAGTCCGTATCTTCTAGAAGTCAAAACATCTAGAATGGGCATCAATTAATAAACAGTGTGATCAAATTTTTACACTAATGCAGAGATTTGAAAAACAAACAGATCAGGGACCAGCAGTTAGCGTAATGGCTATGTCGCTGGATTCCCATTAGCTAACCACGGTTCGAGTCCAGGACCCAGTGGCTTAAACTCACGTCGGGCGCGTGTGTGTGCATGCCCAAGATCCCGAGAAGAGAATGGAGGAGAGGGGAATGCAGCGTGGCCATCCCCCCCTGGGAGATGATTTCTCGCTCTCTGTCTCTCTGTCTCTCTCTGTCTTTCTGGCGAGTGCATGCGCCCTATAGCAAAAACCTCTTAAAAAAAAAAAAAAGAAGAAAGAAAAACAAACAGATCAGTATTTACATTTTATATACTGAAGGTACCAGAGGGCTGCATCTTCTAAATCTCAAAACATACAAAACAGTCCAAAGTAGATGGTTTCCACAGTGCAAAGTATCAGTCCAGAAATTACAAAGACAAATATGGTAGACAGGGAGTTTTGCACGTTGACAAAGTGGCTGTCTTGGAGAGCGGTAATGATGACCTGGGTCATATTCCTGAATTATTTGTTTGATTAAAAAGGACTGACATCTTGGCTAGACGTATTCCATTATCTTCGCTCTTCATATAAGAGTATTTCCAGCCCAATGATGTGTCATGAGATTGTTCAAATTGGCATTTGCAGATATCAAAATGATGCCTGCCACCCAGAGAGACATGTCGAGTTTGCCATCAGTCTTCAGTCGCTGGCAGTCAGCGGCCTTTCTGATCCTGTTTCCATGGAAATTGACATTAGATAGGTGGGGGGAAGGGGAGTTGTGGGTTGCTTTTTTATTTCATTATTTCAAATAAGATGTTTGAACCCTTTACCTTCCTTGCACCCATCTGAAGCCGGTTTCCCTGGCAACGGGAATCAGGCATGCCACTCCCCCAGGAACTGAGAGTAGGAACTCTCACTTTGCTGATCTCAGAAGACAGCACCAGAGTACAGCCAGTACAGACTGGAATTCTTTGAATCAGCCCAAAGGGTGGAAGGACAAAAAGGGATTAGAAGTGGCTTGAAACTTCATAAGAAGGCTTTAAAGAAAATACAAGGTTTTGTTTCAAAATCTTGTCTTTTGAGTAAAATAAACATTCAGGTGGTGAGGCCTGTGAAAGTCCTTAAAAACTGCCTGCCTGTGGGTAACTACTTAATCCAGCTTGTCTACATGTTCCTCTGTCCACGGCGCACACCGCCTGCTCATGTGTTTTATTATGCATCATGCTTACTTTTCTTAGGAAAAAGGAAAAGAGGAACATTCCAGATAAGGGCTTATTAAGTCGTTTTCCCCCCAATAATCAATGTTTTTACATACTAAGTGATTTGCTTTCCAAGGTGTTATCATTGTTTTTAGAAGGATTTTCATTGCACAGATGACGTTCAATGGAGAACGTGGTGGCGCTAAAATGGCTGTCTGCTTATAAAAATAATAACGTAGAAAAAATCATAGAGGAAAGAAAAGAGTGGCCATTAAACTAAACTATTAAGAATGCTTGCACTTTACATTCCAAATGTGAAGTTATGTATCGGGGCTATTACAATCGCAGAGTGCTGTGCGGTGGATTCAGTAGAATGGTCATGTAAATTGAAAAGCAAACTAATGTCTCTTCAGGCTCTGGAAACCACAGAAGGAATTTGCTCCCAAGTGGAAAACTAGGCAATCAACCAACGAATCACTCACCCAAAGTACAAGAGCTTTGTCTTTCCCATCAACTATCTTTTATGCGGAAGTAGGATATGGGTCACTTCATACAGTATCAGAAGAAAATTAGAAAGGTATAGGCTTTGGCCTATGCCTTAAACTTGAGTGCTTGTGGTTTCTCTGATGGAAAGTTTGCTCTTTTCTATAATTTTGCCATATAAAACATTCTTATGAAAGGTTATACCTAAAATGCTTGATAAAACTTTTGATTGAAATGCTTATATTGATAGGCTGGCCTTATGGCCTACAGGTTAAGGGAGCCAGATCCCACATGGCCGACCATGTAGTATGAGTCCTGGCCCAGGTGCCTTCAAAAACACATTGGCACATATGTGCATGCCCCAAATCCTGACAGGATGGAGAAATGAAGAAAGGATTGCAGTATGACCATGTCTCATTGGGGTGTGCCTTCTCTCTCCTTCTTACCTATGACAAGTGCACATGCATCCTCTAGCAATAAAAAAAGAAAAAAAAAATGCTTATGTTGGGCAGAGGTGTAAGAATTTAATATAAGAAAACTAACTACAAAAATGAAAAACAGATTTATAATAACAGGGGTCTTCAAACAGTTCATGGAAAATGCACATCATGAAAAAGTTATGTGGAGATTTTAAAAATATTTGCACCTACTTTGGGGAAATACACCCAAAATTAATATGTCAGAATGGGGCTGGACCTGTGTCTTAGTAGTTCAGAACGCCAGAAACCACATGGCCAAATCCTGGCCCTAGAGGCACATGAGATATGCTGAGCACACGTGGGTGCATGATCTGAATCTTGACAGGATGGAGAAATGGAGAAGGGATTGTGATGTGACCATGCGCCATTGAGGGGGGGGGGGGGGGTTGCATGTTCGCTCTCTTCCCATCTTTCTCTGGTGAACGCATGCACCCTCTGGCAAAATTTTAAGTGTTAGGATGGAGTTTCTGTTTGTTTATTTTTCCAACTGTTGTGTAGCCCCTTCTTTCAATGGCATATAAAATAAGGCAATAATTCTGTTTTGGGAATCTTTCTGCTTCACTCTCACAAGTGACTTTGGTTGTTGCCAGCTGTACCAATTCCATAGCATACAGTAAAGCTGAATCATTCCATTGGTGGCTTTTCTAGACCTAGAGGAAAATAGAATAAGGACATAACGGTATGCTCTAGTCACCGAGAAAGTAATGACCACATACCCTCAAAAAATTGCTAAAAATCCTGACAATTAAGGAAGTAGGATGAAATTGTACAAGCCTTTCCTTCTGAGTGAAATAAACAGTACAGTCTTTAAAATCCTGAGATAAATGAGGATTATAGGAACATTCATTTTCCTCCTCAGGAGAATGGTCTAAATGATCATTGTTCTAAGGAAGAAAAGCTAGCTATCCTCCCAACCTTACCTATTAAGTAACTAATTTACTGACACCACTAGCATCTTTTTCTAGAGCTGAGAGAAGCTATGCAGAGGGGTCAAACTTATGGTTGCCTGATCCCATCTGCTACACCTCTATAATCTGGGCGTGCTGCAAAGCAATTATGTAATAGATTTCTTTAGAATTTACCTTTTCAGAGGGTAACATTTGAATTTGTTATTTCTAGGAAAAGATGCCAGTTGACAGGGTCTTTTACATTAAGGTCTGATTTCACAACTACCTTTGATGCCATTGAACAAAGATGCTGATGGTGGTAGTGATAGGCAAGGTTTTGACAAAAGCCTAGCCTGAGGCAATGGACTCTGGCCAAGGTATTCACATCAGGCAATGCACTCTCTGGCCAGCACCATGTTAAATTCTGAAAATAGTCTCTCATTTAACCCCTTCAATGATCCCAAGGCAGGCAATTTTATTCCAATTTTGTAATTAAAGAAAGATCCTGAGAGAGGCTGAGGAAGTTGCCTCACTCTGTACAGAAATGAGAAATATGAATCACCCCTGAGATCTAGCTATACCTGGTTTGAAGTCGATTCCAAATGCATTGCTCTTCCTTACACATCCCAGTGCTCAATGAGCTGCTCAATGAGAGCTGCACTCTCTTTTCAAAGGGGGTACTACTAGTGCCACTATAGAACCTTTTATCTTAAATATAATGTAGAGGTAGGTTACAGAGAGAGAGAAAGTGAGAAATAACCCCCCAAGAGGGATGGCCATGCTGCAACCCATTCACCTTTTCTCCTCCTGGGATTTTGGGCATACAAGCACATGCACCCAATTTGAGTTTAAAGCCTCCGGGTCTAGGACTTGAACTGCAGTTGGCCATGTGGGAGTCCAGTGCCTCAACCACACCACCACCAGATGGTGTGGTTGAGGCAAAACTACAAATTCTTAATCATAAAAATAGAGCACACAAGTTCATACAGTAGAAACTTCAAGTGTCTAAAAGAAGCTATCAAAGGTCTATGAAAGGGGACCAGCAGTTAGCATAATGGCTATATCGCTGGACTCCCACGTAGTCGATCGTGGTTCGCGTCCCGGACCCGGTGGCTTAAAACTCACACCGGGCACGTGTGCGTGTGTGCCCAAGATCCCGAGAGGAGAATGGAGGAGAAGGGATTGCGGCGTGGCCATCCCCCCTGGGGGGTGATTTCTCGCTTTCTGTCTCTGTCTGGTGAGCGCATGCACCCTATGGCAATAACCTCTCCAAAAAAAAAAAGGTCTATGAAAGCTTTTCTGGGAACTGTCAACAGGACAAACACCCATTTTTCTTTTTCTTTCACCTCCCAACCCCCGGTTAGGGGGTTGCCACACCACAATCCCTTCTCTTCTCCTCTTGGAATTTTTGATGCACACACACATGCGCCCTGTGTGACCCTCAAGCTGCCAGGCCCGGGACTCGCACTGCAGTTGGCCATTTGGGAGTTCAGCCCCTTAACCACTATGCTACCTGCTAGCCCCAAACATCCATTTTTTTTTTTTTTTCTTTTTAAGGATGAGGATAAATGGTAATAAGCTGACTTCTTCAGGAACTTTTCAAAGAATAAATCTAAACTATAACAAACTAACTGGGGAAAAGCGGTATCATTTAATGCCTATCAATAGCAAGTATTTTTTAGAATAACACGAATGTAATGTGGTTGACCTGAGACAAACTGGCACTGCCATTTGCTGCTGGGCTCATTATAAATGTTTCTAGAAAGCAACTTGGCATTATATAAAAGCAAAGCTCTACAGTACCATTGAGAATACAAATAAACTCTAATAGTTCATTAAGTTGATAGCTCTACCATAAAGATTACGGCTCGAGATCAGCAGTTTTTAGTGTGGCCCCTAGATCAGCAGCCTCAGGACCACCTGGCAACTTCTCCAAAAAATGTAAAATTTCAGGTGCAACCATGACCTATTAAATCAGAAACTCTGAGTCTGGAGTCCAGAGATCTCATTTTTTGGGGGAAATAATTGCTTTATTGATTTACTTACTTAAATTTGACCAGAGAGGGACAGAGCAAGAGTGGGGGAGGGGGTGAGAAAGCAAGCTGCCAGGTCCGGAACTTGAACTGGGGTCAGCCATGTGGGAGTCCAGCGCCCTCAACCATCACACCACCTGCTGGCCCCAGAGATCTCAATTTTAACTAGTCTTACTGGTGATTCTGATGCACACTGAAGTTTGAAAATTGCTCAAGAAATGTGAAACCAAATAGACATTAAACATTTAATTGATTAGAAAATGCTAAGGTAAAATATATTGGCAAAAGAAGCTTTGGATATCGGGATGATAAGTTTCCTGGGGCAAAAAATGCCCTTTATCCAGGCTATGTCTTGCTCCAGGAGACCTGAAACTGGTGGTCTGAAGATTGTGGTGCGTAGAGAGGACATCCTTAAGAAGGTAACAATGTGTGGGCCTGGGCAGAGAACAGGGTTTGAAATATCACTGGTCAAGCTCCTTTCTGATGGTAGAAGCAGCAGTAGTAATATCTGGAGGAATTAAATAACAGGCTGAAATGAACAATCTGACTTCTCTTTGTGATCTGTTAAAAACCTTTGGGAAAGCCACAATCATTAGCAAGACTGTAGTTCTTTTAAATTCCTATTTGAATGCTCTCTACATCTTTGAAGTCAACTATTACTGACTTATCAGTCATGCTATCTTAAAAGTTAACCTATGGGGGGACCAGCAGTTAGCATAATGGCTATGTCGCTGGACTCCCATGTGGTTGACCGGGGTTCGTGTCCCGGACCCGATGGCTTAAAACTCATGCCAGGCGCGTGCGTGTGCGTGCCCAAGATCCCGAGAGGAAAAAGAAGGGATTGCGGTGTGGCCATCCCCCCGGGGGGTGATTTCTCGTTTTCTATCTCTCTGTCTGTCTGTCTGGTGAACGCACGCGCCCTGTAGCAAAAACCTCTTAAAAAAAAGAACAACAACAAAAAAAACAGTTAACCCATGAGGCTGGCAAGGGCGCCGTGGTTAAGGAGCTGGACTCCCACATGGCCAATCGTAGTTCGAATCCTGGACCTTGCTTTTTAGGGGGATGGCCACACCTGGAGCTTGCTTTTTCAATTTCCCTTTCTCTCTCTCTCTCTGGTCAAATCAAATAAATAAATAAATAAATAAAACAAATAAAAATAAATAATTCTTTAAAAAAAAGTTAACCCATTAAAAAACCTCTTTTCAGTCACTGTGAGGATGATCATCATTGATGTTAAATACTTACCACCTCACAAGAGAAACTTAATAAATATATCATATGGGTGAAATATTTTGTCCTTACAAAATAAGGGCCAGACACATTCAGCTATGAAACAAGTATTACAAAACTAATCTTACTAGGTCTTTCTTAACCAATCCCATGCCAGAGCTACATAGTAGAAACTTTATATAAGGTATGAGTAAAGACTGAGTGATTAAGAAAGCATTTGTTGACAAAAAGAACAAGAGAAATTATTCACACGAGTTATAAATTAGTGAACACAAATGTATCTTCACAACTATAATACTGCACAGGAGTGGTACTTAAGGGAATTATGCAAATCATAAATAAGTAAAGTGAAATTAAGAGGGTATTTGGATAGCTAGGAAAAAATATCCAATGGCCAACTTTGAGATTTGAAAGAACAAAGACAGAGCTCATAGTATAACCTGAATTTGGTTTTGTCTCCTGTGAGGCAGTGGGAACACAGCTTCCTAGAGCTTTGGTGAGTAGAACAGGGGTCACAACCACCTCCTGACATGTTTGTATGTGAAACTGCCTAGCACAGCTCTTGGTATAGAAGTGACCAATGTTAGCCGAATCTTGATTTGTTGAGCCCTGCTTTGCAATCCACTGTCAAGGCAAGAAGGATACAAAGATTTGGTTTATTGGGTCTCAATAACCACACGATTCTAATCTTCTGGGGAACAGGAAAGACAACCCTAGCGTCATAGTTTTGGAGAAAAGAAATCATTCTCCCAGCCATGCCCTCTACCTGTGGGACTACAGCTACTCATAATTCACTTTTGATCCTGAAGACCCTGGTTAGTAAGATGATCTTTCCTTGCCCCATTTTACAAGCGGGGAAACACTGTATCATCTGGATAATTTCCCAAGGTTCTAAACCCCTTGAGTGGTGGGTCTTGCACTATAACATCTCTTCTAGGATTCTTGCCATAAAACCACCCAAAAGCTCTGGTCACATCCAAAAGCAAATGGAAGTGGATTCACCAAACTCAAGATGATCTCTGAATTGATAACATCTAGACCTCCAGAAAAATCTCATTAGAGAAATATAAGAAGCTTGGGAATCCATAAAACATGAAGAGACAGAAAGAAAACAGAAAGCTGGGCTCTTTCTTCAACTCAGACTCCTTTCAAATGTGCCCCTCCATCTTCCTCATGGCCACAGAGCAAGGGACCACATTCCATAGTCTCTTTCTGGGCTAGGCGAGCCGTGCGACAAGTCCCTGCCAATGTCTGGTACGTGCAAGTGATGAGACAAATTCTAGTCACTTGCTTAAAAGCACACCCCTTTCCCTGATTCAATCCCTTCCCTGTGGCTGGCTGAAGGTGGAGGCACCCAAAACAACCTTGCAAGCAGAAGCCCTAATGTCTCCAATGCCGGCCTGAGTCTCTAGGCTCAACACTGGTGGTCTTTTAGCCCTGCATTGTTGGGTCATTGTCATAGCAACTGACCCTCTACCTTACCATTAGGGAAAACAAGGTAGAAGCAGAGAGGAAAGACAACAGAGAAGGTAAACATTACATTTCTAAGCCATTGGAGAGTCTGTGGTATAGAAACCTCCTATAGGAAGAGACGAGAGAGAAATTAGCTTCAGTAATTAGGGGTCTGCCATTCACTTCATGAGAAGTGAAAATATTTAACAGACTGTACATAAACAGTTTCCTTTTTTTTTTTGGCAAAAAGCAAACAAACTAATGTTTTTAAATATATAAAAACGATAAGGTCTTGATAACAAAAAAACATTACGACAAACTGCCAACAACTTGCTGGATCCTAAGAAAACAAGAACATTAAAAATTCCTTAGGTGCTATTTTTAAACAGCCGGGAAAATTGACTTAAAATTATTAGCCATTGTTTTCTAAACTGTAACAGTAAATAATAGGTATATGAAGAATGAGTCATACAGCCGTTTCAGGAGAAAACATGCATGGTAACTTATTAAAAGCCTAAGGTTACAGATTTCATCTAATCAAATTAGTTAAAGCCTGTCTGCAAAGAGGGAAAAAAAAAAAAAAAAAAAAAAAGACTAATAACAGAGAGCAATAGCTGGAGCTGCAGGGAGAGCCTTAATGGAAAGAGCAGGGCTGGCCCATGCCCTGGTGGTTGGGTGATTGGATGCCACATGGCTGACCACGCAGTTTGAGTTACAGACTGGAGGTTTGGAAAACACACTAAGCACATGTGCATTCATACCCAACATCTCAACAGGAGAGAGAAATGGAAGAGAGGGATTATGGCATGACCATTCCCAGGAGGGGTGCATTCTTATTTTTCTGTCTCTCTTTCTGGCAAGTGCATGTGCCCTCTGGCAAATTAAAAAAAAAAAAAAAAAAAAAAAAAAAAAAAAAAAAAAAAAAAAGGAAAAGGATATAGCTGAGTGCTCAGTAGGACTGGCTTAAGTAAATTAGTATAATAGGTAAAATAATTATGAATGAAGACATATTTAATGGACCTCCTACCTTTCTTTTACAAATTAATGAACTCTATAGCTTTTAGTGCATTGTATCATAAATTGTAAACAAAACCCAAGTCAGGTGTGTTTCTTGAAACTTAAAACCTGTGAAGAGAGAGACCATAGATTTGAAAAGATTGCCTTCCAGTGAATCATCAGGAAAAAGCAGAGCTTTAATTTGTGACCTTGAGTCACAAGAGTATTTAAGAAAAGAATGAATCTTGATGAAGTAAATTTAGTTTCTTAAATATTAACTGTCACTAATAATACCTCAATAAAAATTCCAAGTCTTAAGTTTCTGGTAACTTGGAAGTGCTTGATAAATTAGGTTCTAGTTTGGGAGCCATAAACAAACTTATAAAATAAGTGCACTTTAAAACTTCCTTTACCCAACCAGGCATGTATGCGTACATG
The DNA here is from genome assembly GCA_026018925.1 of Tupaia tana. Taxonomy (NCBI): domain Eukaryota; kingdom Metazoa; phylum Chordata; class Mammalia; order Scandentia; family Tupaiidae; genus Tupaia; species Tupaia tana. The sequence goes on along the minus strand of JAKSZU010000013.1, from coordinate 19,131,398 downwards.
CCCAAATTCCCAAGAAGAGAATGAAAGAGAGGGAGTTGTGGCTCGGTCATCCCGCTGACAGGTAAATTTCTCTCTTTCTTTCTGGCAAACGTATACACCCATAGCAAAAAACTAAAAAACAAAACAAAATAACAAAAAGCAAACAAAAAACCCTTCACTTACAAGCCCAGACTCAGTGGTGCAGTCTATAGCTTACTGAATTGCAGTGCTGGAAGCCACTTGGCCCACTGTGGTTTCAGATCCCTGGTCTAGCTGATCTGAAAACATACTGGAGGAGACTGTACCCAGATTCTGAAGAGCTTTGGGCTAGGGGAGACGGAACACACAGTATAAGGTGTTTCTCTCTCTTTCTTATGCATGTACACGTGGTCTCATATCACAAATTGAAAAAAAAAAAAAAAAAAAAAGATAAAAGATAAAAATAACCCTCCTCTACAAACACATGAACTTTGCTTATATAGTTTGCATTGATAATCCCAAAGCTTTGATTAAAAAAAAAGGAAATAAAGAAGGCAAAGGCAAACCACTTATTGGTACTAAAGCCTTTACTGTAATAAACCAAATATATTTACAATTTATACAAATGTTTAACCTTCAACAAAAATACAAAAAAACATTTCACAAGATGCAAAACCAGGAAACAAGTTCATTGGAGACACCACTGCGCTACAAAGGACGGAACGTGAGGTGAACTGCAAGGAACAGAAAGGTAATCTCGCACTCGGGCAAGGCGTGATTGACAGATCACCCAGAAAGGAAAGGACGGGCTCAAACGCGGGTCAGCAGATTCCGTTCCTCGATCCTACAACCTTTGGCCCCTCTGTCCACTTGGCCTTGGTGCTCCTTTTGGTCTAGGTAGATAGGTGACCATCTGTTGACCTTCTGTGGATGGACTCATGGCCTCCTCTTTGTAGACTCAAAAGTAGTTTTGTGTCAAGGTTTGGAAATAGGACTTGGTGTGTGTGTTTTTGTTTTTTTTTCCTTTTAAAGTTACAACTTTTCTATTTCTACAAATTCAAAACATTTTGGCCCAATTCAACTATAAATGTTAAACCACATGATGTTTTCAGTAGATGACTTCATAGACTGTAGCCTTCTTGTCTCCTGAGCCAGTGACTATGTACTTATCATCCACAGAGATGTCACAGCTAAGCACTGAGGAGGACTCTTTGGACTGGAAGAGAAAACAATGGGCATATGTTTAATATGGAGCCAAGACACTCATGGACCGCTCCCTCGCAGGTACCCTCCCTCCTGGTTTCAAAGGTGACTCCTTTGGGGACCAGCAGTTAGCGTAATGGCTATGTCGCTGGACTCTCACGTAGTCAACCGCAGTTCGAGTCCCAGACCCGGTGGCTTAAAACTCATGCTGGGCGTGTGTGTGTGTGCCCAAGATCCCATGAGGAGAATGGAGGAGAAGGGATTGTGGTGTGGCCATCCCCCCTGGGGGGTGATTTCTTGCTTTCTGTCTCTCTGTCTTTCTCTGCTGTCTGGCGAGCGCATGCGCCCCATGGCAAAAACCTCTCAGGAAAAAAAAAAAAAAGGTGACTCCTTTGTTCTAGATAAGGATCATCTGCTTACCTGGAATATACTGGCTCCATAGGGAGTCCGCCAAGCATTGAGGAGGTTGTCTTTTCCAGTACTCACAAACCATTTACCTAGGATTAGCAACAGAACAGGGAGTTTTAGCAAGATAACCTTCCTAGGACACCATGAGCAACCTGAACTCAGTTACTATCAGACCATTTCTAACGCATGGACTGTTGCACCTAAATGGTTCATTTACGGCATAAGCAGATGTTTTAAATCTGGGCTCCTCAGTGAATGATCTGTATGATCCTGGGTACAATCAAACCGAAACAGGACTTGCAGCACCACATCCAGCACACAGGAGGAAGTACTGAATCAATATTTTGATATTCTTCTTTGATCAGATCCTCATGAGGAAATGGGACTAGGAAGGATTAAAGGTCACTCAGGTAAGATGTTGGTCACATTACTGACATATAGGATGTGCACAGTAGGTGACAGCTATTCATCCACTCATCCCTCCATCCCATGAACATACCCGACCAGCACCGGTACACAAGAGTCTGACATACGCTTCTTCACTCTCTGCCTTCAATGCAGGTTGTGAGCGTCTGGGTACAGCTCAGTATCCCCATGGTGACCCTGGCCTCTTCATCCTCACCAGATCATAACTACTCCCACTATCCCTGATCCATTTTCATAGAGATCCCCACCCATCCCTCTTAAGAGTACTAATTAGTTGCCCCCATGACCCTCACTAAAAACAAGTATGTATCCAAACCTTGTATTAGGCAATTTCAGTGCCTGCTGACTTTTCTCAAATTAGCAAAACAGACTGGAACAGACATTACTATGCTCTGAGGGCCATATTAAAACAATAGAATTATTGCATCCAGCTGCTCGGAAAACAACATTTTTTCCGGATAGGATCTCTCCCCTATTTTTTTGGAAATATTTTCCACTGAGGCTATTGGTGGCCTCCAGTTTCCTTTCGGTTGAACTCACCACAATAAGCGAATTTGAGGGACAGCACGCAGCTCTCGTGGAGATGCAGCTGGTACTTGTCGGGCTTGTTCACGTGCAGAACTTCCACATTGCTGCTCTCCATGCCCACGGCCAGCCACTCCCCCGTGGGGCAGTACCCAAGGGAGAATATCTGCAAGAAGCACAGCAGGCCAGCTGATAACTGGGCCCAGGACACGTAGGCCAAGAAAAGGCAGCAAGAAGAGAGAGAAGACCGAGAGTGGGAAGCCATCGGCCAACCCTGGGCTGTGGGAAAGTCGACAGGACAAGCGACCCAACCCAGATGGACCAAGTCCATGGGTCGCTTTTATAAAACAACTGGAAAATTTGGAAGTTACATCATATGTGATGAAATCAAGGAATTGTTCTTCACGATAATGGTAGCCGGGTGTGTCCTTGTCTTTTAGAGACACGAACCGAAATACTTATGGGTTAAGTAATGTCATGTCTGGGACTGACTTTAAAATAATCTGCTGAAAAAAAAAAAAATCTGCTGTTTTGGGATGAGGATGATAGAACAGACAAGACGAGCCATGTGCTGATAGCTGTCAAAGCTGGGTGATGGGCATATGGGCGTTACTGTACAATTCTCTGTATTTTCATATATGCTTCAGTAATTTTTATTCTCATAGAGATTTGTGAATTTCCATAAGAAGTCTTTTTAAAAAAAGGCAGAGAAAAAACAGTAGCCTACTGGCCCAGCTGTGATGCCAGTGTGCCCCCACAAAGCTCTGCAATGCTGGAAGCCACATGGAAGGTTGGGCTTTGGTTCCTGGGTTGACCTATACACACCAGGTACATATGTGTGTGCTTATGATCCTGGATGAGTGGGAAGAGCGTGGCCTCCCAGCCTCAGAGTGAATCCCTGTTAGGGATACTAGTCTTTCTTTTTCATGAAAGAAATAAATAACTTAAAAGAAAAGGTATCTGAGGGCTGGCAGGTGGCGTAGTAGTTAAGGTGCTGAGACTCCCACGTGGCAGACCATGGATCAAGTCCAGGACCTGGTGGCTTAATTTTTCACTTTCTCTCTCTCTCTGTCTCTCTCTGATCACGTTAAGATAAATAAATTAAATTAGATAAATAATTAAAAAGAAAAAAAGGTATCCTACTTATATTGGAAAAGAAGAGAATAGGAAAGTCTTTTTAAAAAATCAACAAAACATTACTAGTGTCATGATATTAAGTAGCAAAGTTGTTTTGTTTTCTCCTCATTTTTCTGAAATATTAAATAAATGCCAAAGTAATGACCAAAAGAAGAATTCTACCATCAGAAAGCACTGAAAATAGGCCTAGTTACCAGAGCCTAGTAGTTAAGGGAGTCAGATTCCACTTGGCCAACTGAGGTTTGAGTCCTGGTCCTGGTAACTTGAAAACTAAGCCAAGTGCATATGTATGCATGCCCCAAATCCCAAAAGGACTGAGAAGGGGTTGTGGTGTGACCCACGCGATTTGGAGATGCTTTTTCTCCCTCTATCTCTGGTGAGCACATACACAGCCTCTGGCAATTAAAAAGAAAAAGAAAAGAAAAAAGAAAAATAGAGGGACCAGCAGTTAGTATAATGGCTATGTTGCTGGACTCCCATGTAGTGGACCGCAATTCGAGTCCTGGACCCGGCGGCTTAAACTCATGCCGGGTGCGTGTGCGTGTGTGCCCAAGATCCCGAGAGGAGAATGGAGGAGAAGGGGTTGCGGCGTGGCTATCCCCCCTGGGGGGTGATTTCTCGCTTTCTATCTGTCTGTCTGGCGAGCGCACGCGCCCTATAGCAAAAACCTCCAAAAAAAAAAGAAAGAAAGAAAAATAGAAAAGCACTTAGACTGGTAAGTATTTTTTCCCCCAAACAAGTCTAGATTGAGAACTTAACATCTAAATACTTATCATAATCCACAAAGTTGCCATTTTAAAATTATTTCTAGCCTCTGTAATCTAGTCAACCAGAAGTCCATTTTTTTAAGGGATAAGTAACAAGAGGGGCATCCACTAAGCAACCTCTGCATTTGTGAAGCTCCCTGATGCAGGAGAAATGAATTAACTTACAGAGCTGTTGTGACTTTTCTCTACTCCGAGTGACAACCTGGCGTATTTTTCAAGCTCTGCTTATATGAGAATCAAATAATCATCTCTCACTCCTCCATTAGATGGTGAGAATGTACACAAAAGACCAAACACGGCTGAAGGAAAACTACATTCTTCACTGTTTGAGTCCCCTACATGAACTTATATGTAAATAAAACAGCAAATGTGTCTTAACCTACAGGATTTGAGTAACTACTCTAAAAGGTTTTGAGCTTTTACAAAACATCAGTTATTTTGGGGCAAGTGGTAGAGCTGGACCCACAGGGAAAGGTCCTGAGTTCAATCCTTGGGACTCCCTGTATGTGGTGGCCACGCATGTGCCTGTGATCCAGGCTGACTGAGACTGGGAGTGGATTGTGGCATGAGGACTGTGTTGGGGGTGCCTCTTCTCTTTCTCTCTCTAACTGGAGAAATAAATAAAAACCTTAACAAAAAGGCTATCTCAAATGTAGCTTAGTTACTACTATCCTGGGGTGGAAAGGACCACACACCCAGACCACCCCACAGACTCCAGGGAGGGCGAAGGCTGGGCAGTCACCTGTGAGGTGAAGTCGTGCTGTTGCAGCTGCCGCCCCTCGCGCAGGTCCCAGGACCGGACCGTGTTGTCCAAACCGCCTGTCCAGAGCTTGGTGCCGTCGTTAGAAATGTCAATACAGCTGGCTCCATCGGTGTGGCCCTGGAATTGCCTGATAAAACAAACCAGATTGAATAATGATTTCCTGCCAGAGCTCAAGGTAAACACTGTTGTGTTGTTAGTTTTGGACTCTGTGTGTGTGTCATCTCGCCAGCGTCTGCTGATGCGCAAGATCAAACCAGCCTACCCTGAGGAGGACAGGAAGTGGCACCTGCAGATTCTCTTTTGCTTTTTTCATGATCCAAGTGCTAAGACACGGAATGCCACTGTAGGCCATGCCCAGAAGTTAAATATGCTACTTACGGCTTCTCTGGCAAACCTATCTGGAAGGTAAAAGTCCTCCCAGGTCTGGGAAAGTGTTTAAGTGTTAAAAGAAAATAAAGGACAAACACACAGAATCCCAAGTGTATTCCTTAAGAGAAGATAAGGCCTGCGTTTCAATAGTGAAGGCCTGGATCCATGAGAAAAAGAACTGGCTACACTCTCAGCACAGGGTACAGAGCATTCCACTTCCATGAGTCGATCCACACAGTGATGCCCTTCGTGCCTACAAGCATGAGCTCACATGTTTACTCAACCTTGCTTTCTGTGTTAAAGAGCCCTGCATTAGGAAATCTGGACTCCCAGAGGCAGAGGGTCATGCGGTGTCCTGACTTCAGGGGTGGTAAGCACAGAAGAACATAACTGCAGAGGCAGAACCATGGCACCTCAGCAAGACTCTGCTTCCATACTGAGTACAGGGTTGTTCTTTCAAAGGGAAACCTCGTGTCTCCTTTAAAAAGCACCACCAGAGGCAATCAGCTAACAGGGATTTCCTGAGCACAGATGCCGTGCAAGGCAACACCATGGGTTTGTCAAGGGGAAGTTCACATAAAGTTCTGACGGGCTGGAGGACTGCAGTGTCACGGGGACCGTGCTGGGCTTGGTTCTGCAGGCCGAGAGCGGCTAGCAGGAGGACAGGTGAGAGAGGGCTTGACCCACCCAGCAGATGGAATAGTGGTTACACTGCTGGACTCCCACATGGCCAACCGCAGTTCAAGTCCTGGTACCGGTGGCTTCAACATCCAGGCACATGTGCCCTAAGTTCCAGGAGGAGAGTGGAGAAGGGACTGTGGCATTGCCATTTCCCTCCCCTGGGGGTGATTTCTTACTTTCCCTTTCACTATGTCTGTCTGTCTATCTGTCTCTCTTCCCCACAAGCAAGAGCACATACCCTAAGGTAAAAACCTCTAAAAAAAACAAAACAAAGTCAAGATTTCCATGCCTATACCTCCTCTAGGTTCACCATACCTTATTCCCACAGAGTTCCAAACTTTTAAGCTGAGCTTGGCATTTAAAGAGTGCAAAGGAGGAAAACTTTAGGGCACATCGTTGCCCTGAATTCTGAGCTGAGATAAATCATGACTTAGCGATCTTTCCTCAGAAGCTATTTGAACTTCAGGATCTGGCTTAGTCCTCTCCCTTAACTGCCACCACACACGTGGGTTCCAACTATCCCAGCCCTCTCCAGGATTTTCCCAGAGTTCTCAATTCATTCTACACCTTTTAAAAGTGTCATTTTATTTCCTTCTAACAGTTCTGGACATCTAGTGCTCTCCTCTCCTCTTCACTTCTGCCTTCACCTGTCTGGTTCATTAACTGCTCTCATTCGTTGGCTCAAATCATCCTTCTCTGCTGGCCTAAAGCACTTGATATGTGTTCCTCCATCCACATATCTCAGCGGGACTCTCAGGCCACTAAGGGCAGACCCATGGCTGTGCAGGATGTGCTGGGTCACAGGAAATGGAAGATTCTCAGATTTGAGATCGCCCTGTAACACACTGCAGCCACTAGGCCCGTGTGGCCAGCCAAACTGAGGAGGACTTCACGGTGCTGCCCGTTATCCCAAATTATGCGTGTACTCCCCAGAATGCCAGCTTCTGGGGGGTACACAGGGCAGGGGTCCAGAGCACCTGGGCTCTGATCTCAGCTCCACCACCTCCAACTGTGTGACCTGGGGCCAGTAACTTAACCCCTCTGAGCTTCAGGCTGCTCATCTATAAAACGGAAATATAGCAGTATAGATGTACTCTCTTATTTTTTAAGACTTTTCTAGAACACTTCTGTTGTGAGCACAGGTTTCTACAGAAGCCTAAGGCAGCAGAGCCGAGGAGACACAACAGGCTGACCGAGCCATAGCAGCTGCCGAGTGAAGAGGGCAGATTCCAGGAAGCCAGGCAAAGCCCTGCTTGTTCCTAGGTGGAATGAACCCTGGGCAGGTCTCTTATTTGGTTATTGAGAAACATGGATATTTTAAAACAATTTTGTGGGTGAAATTCATGGAATCTCCTCTTCTAATGTACTCTGGCTGCTTTTCTGTTATCTTTTATCAGTTGGCTGCACAAACACGATTCTAGCCAAAGCCAAAATGATTTAGTACCGAGGGCCCTTTGTACTGCCATGTATCCAAGTTATGCCATCCCTTGGCAAAATCCAAGAATATTTTTTAAACAACTGGGCTGAAGCATTACAACACAGAGATAAAACAAAAAGCAAAAACCAACAATAAAAATGTCAATGACACTGGACACGGCAGCAAGACTAGACACCCCACACGGGAAGTAAGAGATGCTTCTCTCTGCAGCCCAACACTAAGCTCCAAGCCTGACACGCAGTACTCTTCATGTGTGGGTTCAAAACCTGGGGTGTCCAGACAGAAGCAGGGGTGATAGGAGGGCTCCTGGTACAGGCACTCCAAGAGGAACCCTCCCCTTGGAAAATCATTTTTTCTTACCTCACCAGCGTCTGGTTGTGCAGGTCCCACACGGCGATGTTGCCGTCGCTGCAGCAGGAGAAGCAGACCTTGGAATCGGGGCTGATGGCCAGGGCGTAGCAGGCGGGGGCCGAGGACGTCAGCTCCGCCTTGATGCGAGGGGTGGGAGCCGCCAGGTCCCAGATGGACAAGGTACTGGCTTCCCCGCCCACTATGAGAGTGCAGCCATCCGGAAGCAATTTACAGGAACGGATGTAGTTATCTCTATTCTGTGAACACACATAATACAACTGCCATAATAAATGACCAAGCAAAACCAGTGCCAGCTTCTCTAACTGCTGTCTTGGTTGTAAGGTATAGATGGCATTTTGGGCCAGTCCCGTGGCCTGGTAGTTGAGGGAACCAGATCCCACATGGCTGAGCATGCAGTTTGAGTTCCAGACCCAGCAGCTTGAAAAACATGAGGGGTGCACATGTGTGTGAATACAGAATCCTGATAGGATAGAGAATGGAGAAGGGATTACGGTGTGACCACAACCATTGTGGGGTGCTTTCTCCCTCTCCCTCTGTCTCTCTCTAGCAAGCACATATATCTTCTGGCAAGATCAAAAAAGAGAGAAAGGGAGGGGGCATTACACACACACTCTATCACAGTGAGGTGTCTGTTGTAAAAACTTGAGTCCAACTGCAATGGTCTCCCTCAAAATAATAACAAAAGAAATTGACAGATACTCAGGCCCCTACCAAAGCTGAGAGAACTAGTCCTGATCCCCTGCTCCCGATTCAGAACCGAAATTACACAGGTGTAAGGTGGGTATGCACATCCTTCTCTACAAAACAAAAAATACTTTTCCAAGCTATTTTATAGGGTTTTTTTCTTTCATCAACTTCCATTAAACTCTCTTTAAACTTTCTTTGGAAACCGCAGACCTGCTCTTTATATTTTGCTCTGCGTTACTCTAGTAAATACTGTACCATGTCTTCATCAGTCAGAGAAATTCTTACCGAAGAATTTAACAGAGCTGCCTTCTCAGGTTGAAACACGGCTGCCATCAGGTTTAAGCCTCTCAATACAAGGTCACAGAAATTGATAAAAGAAGGCAACTCTCCATCCAAACTAACACAGATTGGACCAGCCAAGGTGGCACACACAGTGGGACACTGTAGGAGCCACATGGAGGCCTGGGTTTGGATCACAGGTTGATCCAACACGTCAGGCACACCCGTGATCCTGGCTGCCTGGAATTAGGGGAGCAGGGAGGAATGCGGAATCATGCACCATCAGGGATACCCATCTGTCTGTCTCTCTCAGGGGAAAAAACTTTTAAAAAACAACCAACGGACAAAAAGGGGGAGGGGGGAGTTACAGGACCAAATATGACCAACCCCCAAAAGAAATAACTGTAATTCTCCAACTCAAACCCAACTAGACATAGCTGAGTTTCTATTTGTTTTAACACTGGCCTATCTTTCAGACAGCAGGGAAAATTTAAGCATGTAACTTCAAAAAAGGATATTTCTACCACTACAGAATGTTAGTCTCTGAGCTTCACTAATAAAGATATTTTAATGTTATTTGATTTAAAAAAAAATACACTAATGATCACCCCATAGAAAGTGAGGGCAGTAGTCTTGGGATCAGCAGGTAGCATAATGGTTATGTCACTAGACTCCCACATGGCTGACCGTGGTTCAAGTCCCAGACCTGGAGGTTTGAAACTCACGCCGGGCACGTGTGCATGTGTGCCCAAGAACCCAAGAGGAGAAAGGAGGAGAAGGGATTGTGGAGTGGCCATCCCCCGGGGGATGATTTCTCGCTTTCTGTCTCTTTGGTGAGCGCATACACCCTATAGCAAAAATCTCGTCCCCCTCAATAAAAAGAAAACCCTCTATGTCTCAAAAATAATGCCATCCAGCTTTTGTGGAATACCCTCTCCAGGATCCTTACACTGCTCCAGGCTGGCTGTGGGTGAACTGCACCAGCTGCAATAGCTCGGGGCAAGCGGACAGCACCCAGGGACAGGGCAGCCATCAGTCTGCTTAAAGACAATGTGATGTAAACCCCGGGGTTACAGTTCCAGGGTCAGAATATGAACCAGCATGTTTTATGACCCGGAAGAACACAAAGGGTATCCTCCGATTCTGGGAGAAGGTGGCTTAGCGGCCTTGGGAAGAGTCCTCACTGCTTCTGCTGTACTGACTGCTGCCCTTGCTTTCTTTCCTGGAATTAAGGTAATAAAACCACACCAGCTCTCTCGGGTCTCCCTTAAAAGCACAGACCTTGTTCAGAACGGTTTTTAAGTTATGTTATCCAATGTTTACTATTCAATATTTATCTGAAGGCTGTAGGGAAATTAAAAAGTTAGGTGGATTGCAGGGATCAGGGTCCAGGCCTAGCTGTGCTTTCATCTATTAAACAGAAAACTCCCTTTCTAATACACATCCACACAAGCAGAGCCTCTGTAAACCATGGTGAAATACTTTACAAATGTAATCCATCAACTCTGGGATTTAACCACTGCAACAGCAACAAATGAAACCTTCACATCGAAGGGAGTGGGGCGGGGAGCTAAATAGCTAGCACAGGAAACAGAAGGGGCTTCCATTTCCTCATAATGGGAATAAAACTCAGGCCTGGACAGCTATTTCCTTATTGGGTCTCCAGGGAGAAATGATCCTTGTGCACCAGTTCCTGTTCACTCACCAGACAGTCGAGCTGCGAGACAGGACTCTTGTTGCCGGGGTGGCTGATGTCCCAGACCTTGACGCAGCCCTTCCCTCCCGTGTACACGTGTCTCGTGGGATTGCTGATGGTCACCGCGCACACCACCTCCCCGTGGTTGAGCGTGTTGATCTGGCGAGCGTGTCGGGGGATGCCGGGTCCAATGAGGGCGTCGGGAGGGAAAGGGACAGGCTGCATCTGACCGTCTGCAGTAACGTGGAAGGAGTATGCGCTTTTGGAGAGGGGACAATTGGAGAGAAGAGAGGAGAGGAGAGAAGAGAGAAAATACATTATCATAGGGGAACCAGTCATGAAAGACCAGCAGAAAACAGAAGGAAAGCAACGACTCCCTTGTTATAGTTTCCTTCTGAAATCAAAACAAGTTGAACAAATTTAAAATAAATAATACTGGAAAATCTAGGGTGTACCCAAAGATATATCTATTGAACTGCTTTTTTTTTAAATTTAAGATTTAACAATTGTGCTTCTCCATTTTATAACATATTCCCTCAAATCCCATTACACATCATGTCATGTGCTTTCAAATTAACATAAAATGCCTCTTTCCATGTCTCTTGTATAACTGTGTGATTTCCTACTCTAATTTAAAATGATTGCTTTTGGCTCTTAAGATGAAGCCCTTTTAGAACTCATAATAAATACACACACCAACTAGTATATTTCAACACTAGCAAACAAAAACAGATTTCTAAACACACAAGTTTAAGCCCTAAACTCAACTCTTCTGTTTAACCAGTAAGAGATTCTCTTCTGTCGAATGGCTCTGAGACAGAGATTTTAATGTTCCAACCTGCCCTGCCTACCTGTTCACAAATGTCGGTTTTATCTAACGCAGCTCCCAGCTAAAAAACCACTCTTCCCAGTCTCCCCTTAGCCACGTGTGCTCATGCTCTGAGATGTAGGAAGCAGCTACTGCGAGGCACTTAGAGGAAGTCCTTAACTGAAAGAAAGTGTTAGAGAGGAAGAAACATGCAACTCTGTACTTTCTGCTCAATTTTACTACAAACTTAAAACTGTTCTTAGATTGAAAAATAAACGAAATCTACATTGGGTCAAGGGATAAAAAGATGATGACAGGAAGAAGCAAAAGAAAGAGGATGTGCCTGCCCACTCTTTTCCCTTCCCACTGCCTGAAACATGGGCACGATGACTGGCACTCCCGCAGCCCTTTGGTGCTGCAAGGTGACTTGGAAGGTGGAAATCAACTGCTGCAGGAGGGAGAACAGAAAACAGGATGCTGAGCTCTGGTGAGACCATGGGGCTCCCACCCTGGGCTCCAGACAACTGGTATCTTAATGAAAGAGCGAAATCAACTTCCACCTTATTTGAGCAACTTTTCCTTCTCTGTTAAGTATAAATAAACCTAATCCTCATTGCACACTTGTATTTCCATACCAAGATTCAAAGCACATTATTTTTCTTCCAATGAATTTCCAAAGATGAAAAGTCCGAGAGCTAATACATATTAACATTAGAAACATGCCAGACAAAAAGGTACTTTAGAGGATGGCAGAATGAGAAGTGCCAATGTTTTCGCTCCACATCAGAACTGTGCACATCCCACTTTGAAGATCACGACTTTCACTTTTTTATCTGAGACATCTCTCCGAGATCTAGGCGTTCACACTACAATCAACAAATAAAGGATGCACAGTTTCATCCTGTAACCCCCTGGGGTAAGTCTGGGTCCTCCCTGGAATCACTTTAATACTGACTCAAATTTTGTAAAATAACTTAACAAGCACAAAATTGAAAACTTGTATGATGTCTGTTCTCTTCTGGACTGCACTTGAAACCTACATACTTTAGCTTGAAAATAAAACACGTGCTATTATTTTCTCTGCAACAAAGCAAAATACCAGATACATGAAGACTCTTAACTTCCCTTCCCTCAACCAAAGGAGACAAGCTCACAATTTTTCGATTGTTTTTAGTAATTGCCAGAGGGTACTTGCACATGTTACAGACAGACGGACAGAGGGATGGAGAGGGAAAAGGATCTCTCCCCACTAGAGAGCAGTCATGCCACGTTCCCTTCCTTCCATATTTCTATCCTGTTAGGATTTGGCACAAGCACGCATGTGTGCCCAGTGTGTTTTTCAAGCCACCAGGGTTGGCATTCTAACAGCAGCTGGTCATGTAGGATCCTCTGAACCACTAAGTCACAGGGCCTGCCTGAGATACAGTCTTAGATGTCTGCTGTCTTCTGGCAAATTGGCCCCAGTGTTTCATATTCAGCAGCTGCTTGGCTCAAATCCTTAACATGACTTTTAATTTGAATAACTTAACAAAAACGGAAACCATGCAAAACATCCTGGGAAACAAATATGTTTCTGAAACAATACAGCTCAAAACCCTCACATCACCAAACCACTAAGTCTCCTATTTATTTTTTATCCAATAGGACCCTTTGGTGACCTCAGCACTGTATCAAGTCTGCATATTATTAGTTCAATATATGCATGTTACATCAGAAAAGTCATGACATATTTTTTCCTATGCAAAAATGTTCTACGCAAAAGCTCTATTTTGCATAGAAAAAATATGTCATGACTTTTCCGACAACCCAATGGTTAGCTGAATGTGGATCTATGCCACTTATTATGGGAGATTTACGGTTTTAATCAAATAGCAATTTGTTGCCTCTGAAGATGACTACCGAGACATGGGGGTTTAATTCTACTCATGTCCTACAAGACTGAAAGACTTTGAAGAACTGTCATAGGATAAAGCTATATGACCCAAATATCTGGCCCTGTGACCTGCGTCCAAAAGTAACAAATATCCAGATGATGCTGAGTAGATGACAGGCTGAGTTTCTATAAAATAGACCAATGTGTGTATGAACAGTCGTTGTCAGAGGGGAGAGAATCTGCTTCTTTAAGCTCTCTGTAAGAGAGGCCAGACGGTGCTGCAGTGCAAAATACTGACATTCTCCAAGGCTGACCCACAGGGGAAGGTTCTAGGTTTGTGTCTAGAGACCTCCCTGAGTATGCAAGAAACACGGCTGCACAGGACCCAGAACTGGCTAAAAAATGGTGGTGTATTGCAGCACTGGGATCCTCTTCGGGGTGCTGTCTCTGTCTTTTGATCATGGATAAAATGAGTGCACTTTAAAAAGAAAAAAGAAACAAACAAAAACAATGGCACACGTGCAAGTCGGTTTCTTTTTGTGGGACACAAATCAAGATGGAGTACCTCCAGGTAAGTTAAACTCTCCACCAGGGTCCCTTTCAGCAATCCCAGATTTTCAGAGGATGACAACGTCATCTTACTTCAATTGGAACCCCTGCGTATTATAGAGTTAAATGTTCCAGATTAAAATAGATGCACTGAGCACAGACGGGAGCTCTGAACGCTGGTCGCTGGAAGACACCCACGTCTCTCCCAGGTGCCCTCTTCTTTACACTGTGCAGGAGGTCTGCGATCATCACTCTGAGGCAATTTAAAATTGATTCACAGTGCAGCCAAGTGCTGCCAGAAGCTGTGAACATGTGCCTGTCCCAGGGGAACCCCATATGGATGTTAATGTATCAGTCACAGGGGGCCTGGGAGGGAGCTGGCGCTGCCCGCTGTGCTGAAGAGCCTCATCAAATGAACAAACCAGAACAACGCAAAGTACTGATGGGTCTCTACGAGGGATCAGACAGGAGGAAAAATCCGGAAGAGTGAATGAGACTGTTTGGAATTAGTGATTCACCTACAAGAATAACTTCAAGAAAAGGCCACATTGATGATATATCATGATGATGTTAAACAGATCCTAAGAGGAAACCTGCCTTCTCTGATGGTTGAAGAACTAGGAAAAGCAGAACCAACGCAGAAGAGGGTGTGTGTGGGGGGGGGGCGGGGGGCGGGGGGGGGGGGCGAGGGATGTACAGTGAGTGAGGTTCTATAACTAGTCCTCAAACCCAAATTTGCAATGAGGCCAGACACAAAAGAAAGTATGAGGGAACTGAAATACGTTCATGAGAAAAAGAATGAAATTAATGCATGAGTTGATTTTGATGCAAACAATTTTAGAGAGTGACAGTTTTCTAGTAACATGCACTTTCCACAAACTTTTTGAAGTCCTTGATATACGCTCTGATTATATCTATGGGAGTTCAAACATAAGCAAAATTCACAGGGCACTGAAAGCTGAAGTAGTGGCAACCCTCAGTGAGTAGAAGGGGCACAAAGAGGCTTCTTTGTGGGTAAAGTGCCTGCTCTGTTCCTTGATCCGGGGTGTTTAATTGAGTGGGTGACCTTGGTGACAAGTCGCTAAAGTATGCGCAAAGGATTCATGTACGTTTCTGTTTGCATATCATATTTTCACTTTCAAAGTTTAGATTAATTTATTTATTCAAAAAAATCAAGGGGAGTGCTCCTGACCAATTACCACCTCCGACTATGTCCCCGGCCATGTCTAAGCCCAGATGTTCATATTAAATAGACCTTAGCTCGTCAGACCCACCCACTGTGGCCTTCCTAACAGACAGTACTGTGGCCTAACATGTGTCCTGATCCCTGAGATAGAAATAATAAAAAAAAGAAATTGCCATATTATAATAAAATGTAAGATTGCTGTTGATTAAAAGAAACAAGAGCTGTGAAAGGTAACACAGCACTTGACACCTGCCATGGGCCTCCAGGAAATGTTAATATCGTTACTAAACCACCATGATTTTTGGGGGAAAAAAAGTGGGCACATGTTCAATCAAGACCTCTTATCTCAACCAGTGGACAAGTGTGAGGGGCCGAGGATGCAGAAAAGATGCAGGAAGGCACAAGGAGCAAGGATTAGGCCAGGAAAAATCATGAAATTCATAAATCATCAAAGCCAAGGGGAGGAGAGATGGCACTCAGCAAGAATTGACCACATGTCCAAGGAGAAGAGGACATTGGCAGGGTTATGGCAAACTGTGGGCCAGAAAGAATGAGTCCTCAGATCCCTCCTTAGGGGTCCTACGGCTAAGCCCATCCACATCTACGAAAGCCTGAGAACTGAGCCCCGACCCCCACTTAGCTTTTTCAATCAAGCGCCTACAGAGCAGGATTGCTTCCAATTCTGAAGTCAGCTTGTAGAACTGAAAAGAATAAAGCCCACTAGACTTAACGGATTCAAAACCTGAATGAGATGAAAACTCATTTGGAGCAAGGGACTTCTCATTTATTGGGCACACAGCAAAAAGTCCCCACTGGGATTCTAGCAGCAGCGGCCAACTGGAAAACAAGACTACGTTCTGAGGAAGCAGGTTGTTTTTTCCTAGCAGACTGGCTCCTGTTAATAAAAGTATGCTGTGTTCTGTAACCAAAGGAAAACAGGTGTTTACAGAGCTGTTGGTCTGCTGGAAGTGGGAACAGCAGTGGCACAATCAATTAGACAGTAAAGAAGAACCGTAGACCTAGAGATGAGGGCTGCAGCCAGGCCTCTGGCGCCTGGGGACTCAGCACTCTGGATGTGAAATTTCTTGCTGTGTTAGCAAGTATCAAAAATCTGATCAGGTCCAAAACTTTTACTTTTACTTCCTCTACAAGCTCTTCAGAGCTCAGAAAGCCCTTTATAATTTTATGTCAATGAGTCTTACATCATGTGCCCCTAACTCCTAGCTGCATGGAACAGGCAAGGCTCCCTAAAACATCCCATGCTGGCACATCTCTTTGTTGTGCACAAGCTCTTCCTTCCTGCCTAACACAGCATACTCTCCATCCTAAGTATATGTCCCTCCCTCGGTCTGCCACGACCTTCCCAGGCAGGATGATGATAATTCTTCAGGGTCCTGGCTCTCCTTATAAATCTTGACTACAGCATTTATCATGCTGCGGACATTTCTGACTCTTCTGCTCCATAGTTCTTCAGGGACAGATGGGATGACTTCACCAGGTAGCACACAGCTGGTGCTCAATGAATGAGTCAGAACATCACAAGATGTCTACTGCTACCCAATCACTTGTTTCATATCCCAAATTGAGATACGAAAAGTCAAGCTGACAGGGACAATAATCTAAAACAAGGTGGCAAGTCGTTTAACCAACCAGGTTATGTCAGCCAGCCAACATTTCTCAAAGAATGTCCAGCACTCATATCAAATGTCTAAGAGATGGTATCAACTTTTGTAAGGGGAAAGGCAGTCCTTAGAGGGCTTAGACCACAATAAAGAATACAAAAGCAACTGCAGTAAGTGAAATTCATGGCTTTTCCCCAAGTTAGCTAAATCCAGTGAGTGCCAGATCCTTCCAAAGCAAGCTGTGGCAGAGGCAACCCCAGGTACCTTGGAACACGTTCAATCCAAGCCCATCTCTGGCCCTGGGAAAGCAAGACCCATCCAGTGAAGTACAAGAAACTAAGAGACACAGGCTACAGTTTCAGTTTAATCATTAGTAAGATACCAAGACCATAGTTCATTTACTTGGGCCTCATTTCCCTTTTTTCACAATAAGCCCTGACAAAATTCAGTCTAGGAATGGGACTACTGGGTATGGAGTAAATGAAACCATCTGGGAAAATACCTTGAGAGAAGTGTAACGCATCATATATATTCAATCTCTGGTTACCACGTTACTGGGTATGCTTACCCCTTGTGATTCAGAGATAAGCAAGCGGCACAGGAGAGACTAAGTACCACCCAGCTGATAAACAGCAGAGCCGACCTTCCAGTTTAGATCAGGCCACCTCCATGGTGAGCTCTTAATCTTCACTTTAGCTTTAACATTGGCACTATCTTGGGCTTTATCCCTTCAAGAGGCATAATGCAGAACTCATCAGGATGGAGACACCTGTCCCACATGTGAGACGCAACATCGGGCAAGTCATTCATTACAGAGGCCGGGAGCAGGAGACTGTGAGGGCTAGGTCACCCAGTTCCTTCTAAACTACACAAAAATTATGTAATTTATGATTTTGGAGGAAACTCTTAGCTTAAAAACTAACGAAGGTGGTGGCTTGGGGGAAAGTGAGGCGGGAACCAAAAGAAAATCAGAGCCATAATATGCTAAGCTTTCAAGAAAATAGGTCCTTGGGTGGATAATTCACCTGCTTCTGGGTAAAATCCCCCTATGTCAATTTAACAGGCTTTACTTTCAACATTTTTCCCTCCAGAATCTGTACATCTAACCCATGGTACGTATAAAATTCTTTACTTCTGACAAGATACTTGCAGTTTAGCATTCTGGTATCTTCCAGAAACAAACATGTAAATCAGGGTACAACTCCTAACTTATTTGGAAGACAGTACTTCTACATCAATAGAAGACTTAACTAACAATTAATTAGTAGTAGAAGACTTCAAAGTATTAGAATGGGAGATATTTTCTCCCCTTATTTTATAGAATATACTCTTTCTTCTCTTTGTAAAGGCAAATACAAAACTTAAAATGGAGATGAAGAAAGAAAACTATAAGAAGAGAAAATAAGAAGAGAAGGCCTGGTTGGTAAACAAGGAGGCTCTCTGGTCAGCATTTAAGATTCTGAATTCTGTGGCCTATTTCCTCCATCAATTAAATGTTTCCAAACTTCTAAATGTGCTGGGGCAGGAACAAAGCTCATATACAGGCCAGAGATACAAACTGAGCAATTCTTAAATGAGAAGTAAAACAAGAGAGGCTTAAAACACCGCCATTTTGGAGCAAGCCTGGTGGCATGCTGGTTAAGCTACTGGACTCCCATGTGGCCAACTGCAGTTCAAGTCCTGAACCTGGCAGTTTGCTTTCTTGTTTTCCCTTTCTCTCTCTCCGTCTGGACAAATTAAATAATAATAATAATAATAAATGGAATTAATTAAATAATTCTTTAAAGCGAACAAACAAATCACTTGCCATGTCAGATTTCAATTCAAAAATTCAAGCAAAAAAATCATCTGCTACAAACAAGAACATTACACAAGAAATAAATATGTAGACTATATTTCCATTTTATAAACTCAAAGTCAGCAAGCCCTATAGCCTAGTGATTAAGGGAGCTGGATTTCACATGGTCAACTGCAATTCTAATCTTGGCCCACCAGTTTCAAAAAACATGCTGGATATGTGGACACGTATGCCCCAAATCCTGAGAGGATGGAAAAATGGAGATGAGAGGAAGTGGTATGACCATGCCTCGTTGGAGAATGCTTTCTCCTTTTCTTTTCGGCATGTACATGGACCGTCTAGCAATTAAAGAACAAAACAAAACTAAGAGTCATTTCTGAAAAGGTGAAGAGGGAGAGAGAGAAGTAAAATCAGGATAACCATAGCTAAACATAACTAATATCAAAAGAAAGGGCTTCACCTCAATGTATAGAAGTTCAGCTACATGTTCTTAGATCATCAGCAGGTTAAAAACAAAACAAAACAAAAATAACAAGTTAAACTAAAACCCACAAGGCAATAATAAGGTATGAAAGTGGCACGTTACTTTTAACAGACAAAAATAAAAATCTATCCAGATATCACTGCGATGGTTCATTTCAATTTGCTACAGGGTGCCCGCACTCACCAGAGAGAGACAAAGAGGAAAAGTGAGAACGTACTCCATGGGGAGATGGCCACATCACAATCTTTTTGCCTCTGTTTATCCTTTCAGGATTTTGGGCAGTCACGCACATGCACCTGGTGTGTTTGTCAAGACCCAAGGTCTGGGACTCAATCTCAACTGGGCTGTGTGGGATCCAGCTGCTTAACCACCATGCCACTGGCTAACCCATGATGATTAACTTTATCTGTCAGCCTGACTCAGACGGCTGGTAAAACATTATTTCTGAATGTGTCTCTAAGAATGTTTCTAGAAGAGATTAATATTTTAATCTATAGACTGAGTAAAGAAAAAGCAGACTGACAGAAAACCCTACTTCCCTGGTAGGAGCCGGCATCATCTAATCCAACGAGGGCCTTTAGAGAACAAAAAGCAGAAGAAAGGGTGCACTTGCTCTCTACTTGGGGCAGCCATCTTTTCCTGCCCTTGGATACCAGTGCACACAGTTCTTGGGCCTTCAGACAGGACTACGCGTTACCTGCTTGTTCCCATTTCTCAGGCCTTCAGACTCAAAGTGGAACCGCGCAGGCTTTCCCTGGCCTCCAGCTCATAGATAGCAGATGCGAGATTTCTCAGTCTCGGAATCACAGAGTCACTCTCTCAAACAAATCTCTTTCTGTGTATCTCTCTCTCTCTCTCTCTCTCTCTCTCTCTCTCTCTCTATATATATATATATATATATATATATATATATATTCTTAGAGACACATTCAGAAATAATGTTTTACCAGCCGTCTGAGTCAGGCTGACAGATAAAGTTAATCATCATGGGTTAGCCAGTGGCATGGTGGTTAAGCAGCTGGATCCTACACAGCCCAGTTGAGATTGAGTCCCAGACCTTGGGCCTTGACAAACACACACACACATATATATCTCCTATCAAGTTCTGTTTTTCTGGAATACCTTAATAGAAACATATCAAGTAAAAACAGGGTTGAATTACTTTTTAAATCTACTACACAAACCAGCTGTAAACAGAGGAACCAGAAGATAAGGAAGGAAAATGGTAGAGCCAGGGGGAGGGGACGGGAGGAGCTGTGGACCCCTGGCCACTGAAACGCCTGGTTACAAGCCTAGCGTTGCCCTCTAGTCACTGTTGCAAAGCAAGCTTTTCCTAAGAGGCAATTTCCCCCCAAATGTGGTGACAATTTTCTTTTCCCTTTAAGCTATAAATCCTAAAAGATACTTTAAAGATTTATTTAAACACTAAACAAGTGGGTGGAAGATTTCTGAATTACATGTCTGGCATTAAAACACAGGGTGAAGGAACCTGGAACTAACCTAGAATCGTAGCCAAACTATTATTAGTCTGGGTTATCACTGACCCGAGGTGCTGTTATACTAGGCAGGGAGAGCACAGCCTCCAGGTATTCATAGGAAGAAAAGTATTGCTACAGGGCCAGGAAAAAGTCTAATTAAACTGTGGAGTTTCTCTTATCAATGTTCTATACCATAGAGCTTAGCGAAATAAATTTCCTGAAACTAAAAATGGAACTCAAATTAATTTAATTAAACATCACCAACTAAAGGGGACTGACAGTGGTGCTTCGTAAAACAAGCTGACTTCTCAGTCAGCTTCTAACTACGTGGGAAGGCTTTGAGATCAAGCCCAGAGACCTCCCTGAGTAACTCCAGACATTCAAGTGCCTATAATCTGAGGCTGGCTGAGGCTGGGGGTAGCTATGGTATCAAAACTCTGCTGGGAGTGCTGTTTATCTCCCTCTCATGGAAGAAATAAACTTAAAACAAAAACACCTAAATCTAGCCTTGAGCATTTAAAACAAAGTCAGTGTTACCTTTTACAAATCACCACTGCTTAATTCAAAAAATGCAAAATATGAACCTCCTCTCAAAAAGATGAATCATAAGGTCTTATGTAATCCTGGACTCATCTCCTACCTACTCAATGCATAAGCATTTCTTTTTAAAAAAATTATCTATTTAATTTTCTTTGTTATTATTAGTAGTATTTTTAATTTGATCAGAGAGTGACAGAGAGAGAGAGAAAGTGAGAAAGCAAGCCTCCAGGTCTGGGACTCAAACTGCAGTTGGCCATGTGAGAGTCAGGTGCCCTTAACCACTGTCCCACCTGCTGGCCCCACACAAGCATTTCTTTACTGGGTATCTCTGCTCAAGAGGCCAAGGAGACTTCAGGGATTTCCAGGGAAGCAGGCAGAAGCGAGCCAAGGTCACGATGTGCAAAGTGTCACAAGACATTACGAGGTGCCACTGGAGAGAGCATAGATGGGAAGGCTGTAAAGGCCTCGTGAAGGCAGCAGCTGAAGAGGTCTTTGAAGGACAGAGAGTACTTTAGCAGGAAGAGGTGGAGACTAGTGAGAGGCGAAGCAGCTCTGGGTAGGTGAAGCAGGGAATAGCGTGTTACCCCAGATGGTAAGCACGAGATGCAGAGAACACAGGACAGGAGGCTGGAAAAGCAGTCTGGGGCAAAGTTACCAGTGGGGCTTGAATGTCACACCAGTTTATATTCAAATTTGGAAGATCACTGAGCAAGAAATAGACCTGCTAAATGCTTTACAGTAAGATAAACTGACAGCTATTTGATAGGAGAGAGAAGAGGGGGGTCCAAACTCACCCAGGATCTTTTTTTTTTTTTTGAGAGGTTTTTGCTATAGGGCTCGTGCACTCACTAGAGAGACAGAGAAACAGAAAGCGAGAAATCACCCCCCGGGGGGGGGGATGGCCAGGCTGCAATCCCTTCTCCTCCATTGTCCTCTTGGGATCTTGGGCACACACACATGCACCCGGCGTTTAGTTTAAGCTACCAGGTCTGGGACTTGAACCGTGATCAACTACATAGGAGTCCAGCGACATAGCCATTACGCCATCTGCTGGTCCCTCACCCAGGATCTTAATGACAAATGTGAGTGAGGATTATAGCACAAAGTACGACTGGGTAAAACAGTAGGAGTCAAATAAGGAAGAAACTAAGGCTAAAACTTGGGCCCAGCTGTCATGGAGAAGGAGGACGTTACCTTTAACGAAGACCAGGAATGTAGGAGACGGTACACAGTGTGGATAGGGGAGAGGGAGCAGAAATGACCAGGTTGAGTGGGAAGCTCTATGGAGACCTTAGTCAGTAGTTTGCCCACCAGAAACAGGAGCATGGGCTGGCTGCAGTTAAGAGCCATCCTGTTCTGTTCCACTCATAAAAGACAATAGGAGGGGGGCTTCTGGCAGCATAATGGTTGAGGCACTGGACTCTCACCTGGCTGACAGTGGTTTGAGTCCCAAACCTGGTGGCTTGAAACTTATGCCAGACATGTATGCCCAAAATCTGAGGAGAAAAATAGAAAAGAAGAACATGTGGCATGGCCATCCCCCAGGGAGTGATTTCTCACTTTCCCTGTCACTGTCTCTCACTGTCTCTCTCAGGCGAATTCATGTGCCCTATGGCAAAAATAAAACAGCTTTAAAAAACTGTGAGGCCGCAGGGCCTTTGCACACGTTCCTTCCACTGGCAGCTTCATCCTGCCCTGTTTCTGCAGGGAAGCCCTCACATCCGTCATGGGACAGTGCTCCTCTATTGAAAACCTCATCCCTACTATAATTCTGCATTTATTCTTGCTATTATTAATGCTGTTCCCTCCGAAAGTGCTCAGGACTACCACCCCAACATATACTGCGTAGTGCACTGATTACTCTGAGCTGTAGGAAGGACTTTGTGACCACTTTCTTTTAAAACATAAGAACAGGCCATAAAATTTCTCATGAGAAAGGTGCCCACCTTATACCAGGAAGAGAAGCATTTTCTTATCATCAAGGTCTGGGATCAACACAGAAATGGACTTATAACAAACTTGGCGGGACCAGCAGATGGTATAATGGTTACATCACTGGACTCCCACATAGTAATCGTGGTTCCAGTCCTGGACCTGGTGGCTTAAAACTCACACTGGGCACATGTGCGTTGAGTAGCCAAAATTCCAAGAGGTGACTAGAGATCAAGGGATTGCAGAGTGGCCATCCTCCCTGAGGATGGGGAGTGGGTGGGAGGTGATTTCTCACTTTTTATCTCTCTGATGAAAGCATACGCCCTATAGCAAAAATCTCTATTAAAAAAAAAATTAGCAAAAAATTCTTGTGTTCCACTAGCTTTCCCGATGTAACTATTTATCACTTCTCCATAACATACTGCTTCTAACCCAAACTCCCTTCTCTTGTTGTGTTTTGACAAATGTATCCTTTTCTAGGAGGTATGTCAGCTGCTCTGGTCACTTCAGATCTTCCACACACAGAGCACATGTTAATAAAACTTGTATGTTTCTCTCCTATTCATCTGCCTTGTGTCAATTTAATTCTTAGCCCCAGCTAGGGATTCTAAGAGGGTAGAAGAGAAATGTTTCCCACCCTACACAAATCCCTAGGCTGTGTGCTCCCAAGAGGGTCCCCCACATCTATGCAGGTCTCAGTGAAATCTGTAGAGGGGAGGGGAGGGAGGAGACAATGCCTAGATTTTAGTGAGCAGATGATGTAGGAACCTGGAGTCAATCTCACAAAACAGGGTCGAAGCAGCAGACATATTCAGTAGGAAGTTTTGTGGAGAAATGGAGGTCTCTAAATATCTAAGAGCTGTCTCAAAGAGGATGAATCCGCAGTGTGCTGTGTGGTCTCGGGACAGAAAGAACTAGGGTAGATGGTCAAGGGTCGAGGGACACAGACTGCAGCTTCAGGGCTGGAATAGTTTCACAGCCAGCTGTAAATATGCATTGCTCTGGACAGCAGCAGGTCCCTGTCCTGAGACACGCACGGTCAGAGGCACATAGTCACCTGATGAGGCTAGTGTAGCAGCCTGGAACCAGAGATAGGCTCGTTTTTTTTGGAAAGGTTTTTGCTATAGGGTGCATGCACTCGCCAGAAATACAGAGACAGACAGAGAGACAGAAAGCAAGAAGTCATCCCCCAGGGGGATGGTCATGCCTCAATCCCTTCTCCTCCATTCTCCTCTTGGGATCTAGGGCACACATGCACACATGCCTGGCTTGAGTTTAAGTCACCAGGTCCGGGACTCGAACTGCTGTCGTCTACATGGGAGTCCAGTGACATAGCCATTATGCCAACTGCTGGTCCCAGAGATAAGCATTTATACCAAGGTTCCTACAGCCCTGACTGAACTCTGGCAGCCCACCTTCCCTGCCCCTGGGAGATTCAGTCCCTCCAGCATATGCATCAACTTCAGTGCACGTGCCTCAATCCAAAGAAAACTTCCTTCTCTTAATACTGGTCACTCCTTTACATGTTTGTCTAGAACCCAGGACTGCCTTCACAGCACTTGTCCCAAGTTTAGTAACTATGGCGTTTATTGCTGTTTTTATGACCACATCTTCAGGCCGTGGAGACAGGGAGCACCTGCTTTCCTGGAGGAAGGCAGGCTTCTGCACAAAGCCTGATACACAGTTCTGGACTAGTCATCAGGCCTCCATCTTCCCTGCCCACGCACTCTCTCAATGGGTATTTCTCAGTTATTTGCATAACTTTGATCACCTCATTCACCCTATCCCGGACATACTGGTTTGTCTCCACCTCTCTAAGGAGCCTCCCACCGACCCTACACAGAGTGGGGTGTGCAAACATTTCCTTGGTTGGCAATAGGATGAGAACAGACACCAAGGCTAACCATTTACAACCATCAACAGCAACTTCACAGTCAGCCATGACTGCTGACTCTAGAACAAAAACTTGGCAACTGGATTTCATATCTTCTTCCCCCTTTCATTTTTATTGTATGTTGCAAAACATTCAATCTTTGACATACTGGGAAAAAACTGGTCTGTCAGCATAACTGGTATGAGAAGCACTGCCTCAGGCCTTGTTACTTAACTCACCAGTGAGAGCAGCAAGTCCTCTCGCACTGATTAATGGATTGACACGGACAATAAGCACGGATAGCCCAAATCCCTGCAACAATGGGGAAGTCCGTTCTCCTCTCCAATACGACTCTAATTAAGCCCATCATTCTCACATGATGTGGCTTACTTCAACATGAAAGGGAATCCTAAAAAATTACACTTGAGGTGTTCCCAGATCCAGAAGACAGGGGTCATTTTGACCAAGACGAGATAGCCCAAAGCATCCTTATACACGAATCTCATGACTTTATCTGTGTCCACTGATCCTAAAAACAATATTCTTCGAATGTACACAGCTCTGAACACCCAGAAACACAAGGTGTTCAAGCCAAGGATTTTAATATTCGGCTCAAACACGCATGATACAACTGCTATCATTTTTATCCAGTGACATTAACGCATACACAAACACACACACTTTAAGGAAAAGGGTCCAAGTTGGTTGCGCCCTGCACACCAGCCTTCTATACCAGCCCAGTAGCTGACAGGTGGGTTCACCACCACTGATACCACCCTCCAGGTGGAGTCTCGGCAGCTGGACACCTGCATACCTCTAACTCTTGAAACTGGCTTCCCCTCAGGGTCACTGACCTTACTTGTCTATTATTCTCCACCCCCAAGATTCACTAATATATTATTATTGCTTTTTTCCCCAGAGAGACTTTTTTTCTTTAAAGAATTATTTTATTTATATTTATTTATCTATTCTAATTTGACCAGAGAGGGGGAGAGAGAGAGAGAAAGAGAGAAAATGAGAAAGCAAGCCTCCAGGTCCAGGACTCGAACCATGGTTGGCTGTGTGGGAGGCCAGTGCCCTTAACCACCACGCCACCTGCCGGCCCTCTAAAGAGATGTTTTTCCTGTAAGGTGCATGAGCACACTAGAGAGAGAGAGAGAAACAGAGACAGAAAGTGAGAAATCATCCCCCAGGGAGGATGGCCATGCTGCAACCCCTCCTCTTTCATTCTCACCTTAGGATCTTGGGCAAGCACTCACATGTGCCCGGTGTGAGTTTTAAGCTACCAGGTCCAGGACGCGAACCACGGTTGACTATGTGGGAGTCCAGCGATGTGACCATTACACCATCTGTTGGTCACTTACTATTGCTTATCACATTACTCTGCTCTTTATCCACTCACCAATCAGCAGGACACACACAGCTATCTTGGTTGCAACAACGGGTAAAAAACACCCACAAGCACCCTTAAGATATGCAGGCTGGACTTAGGGGGCATTCTCAAGAAAACACACAACTAAGTGTCTGCTGGTGTTTACCTGGAAGAGATCTACCAGCTCTGTAAATTCTTAGTAACACTGGCTGGCACCCCAACTTCACTCTTCGCTGAAGCCTCGACATCACCTTAAATCCTTAACATCTCTAATTCCTGGTGAAGACAAAAGCCTCATTTCATCATAAATCAAATTACTATGAAGTAGACATAAAGCATGAAAAGCAGAGCAATGGGAATCTGCTTTTCTTTTTCTCTTTCCTTCTTTCTTTCTCTCTTTCTCTTTTCTTTCTTTCTTTCTTTCTTTCTTTCTTTCTTTCTTTCTTTCTTTCTTTCTTTTCTCTCTCTCTCTCTCTTTCTTTCTTTCTTTCTCTCTCTCTCTCTCTCTTTCTCTCTCTCTCTCTCTCTCTCTCTTTTTCTTCTTTCATTCATTCACTTGCTAGAGGGTACCTACACTCCTCCAAGAGATAGAGAAAGAGAGGGGAAAGGAAAGTGAGAAAGCACCCCCAAGTGAGATTGCCACACTACACTTCCTTCTCCTCCATTCTCCTCTCTAGAACTTGGGCACACATGTGCATGCACCTGGCACATTTCTCAAGCTGTTGGGTCCAGGTCTCAAACTGTGCACTCAGCCTTGAGTAATACAGTCACTCCAAGCACTATGCCACCAGCTAGCCCAGGATTCTGTTTCTTCGAAACACAGGTGACAGAGTAAAGAACTTAATTTTTCCTCATGCTGCTGGTTCAATTTAAAACAAAGCTCTAATTAAAACCACACAGGGATAACCAGGTGGTTGAATGGACCAGGGGAAACGATGCACCAATGTAATACGCAAGGGACACATAGATAAAAACTGAAAGTAAACCACATGGGAGCCAGCAGGTGGCGTGATGGTTAAGGGCACTGGGCTCCCACATGGCTGACCACAGTTCGAGTCCTGGACCTAGTGGCTTGCTTTCTCACTTTCTCTCTCTCTCATTTGTGCACTCTGTCCCCCTCTGGCCAAATAAATAAGAATGTAAACCATGGGAAGAATGAGGTAAGCAAAGGAAAACTAAAGGCTGAAGGCATGTATCATCAGAACTTTGATTTAGAAAATCAACATTAGAAATGAAATGGCCTCCTGCCATTCTGTCTCAGAAAAACACTGAGTAGGGCCAGCCAACAGTGTGGTGGTTAAAGCAGGGCGATCCCACACAGCTGACTGAGCAGTTAAGAGTCCTGGACCCAGTGGCTTGAAAAACATACAGGATGTGTGTGTGTGTGTGTGTGTGTGTGTGTGTACGCTCAAAATCCTATGAGGAGAATGGAAGAGAAGGAATTGCAGCATCGTCATCCCAATAGAAGGTGTTTTCTCACTTTCTCTGTTTCTGGCCAGCATAAGTGTTCTAGAATAAAAAAGAGCAAGTGAGAGAGAGAAAGAAAGAGAAAGACAGAGAAAGGCAGATCATTTTCTGGGGAGTAAGACAGACCCTCAGATCAATTATGGTTTATATAAAACTTGAGAATTTTAGAAATTCTTTAGTTTTATTTTGTTATTCATGACAGAGCACATGAATAAGTAGATCAGTCCTGCAGTGCAGTGATTAAGCACTGTGTAAAGAAAGCCAGATCCCAGACAGCTGACCTCAGTTGGAGTCTTAGCCCCAAAGGCTTGAAAAACATACCACATGTGTGCGCATGTGCCTAGATCCTGATGGAATGGAGGAATGGAAAAGAGCTTAGGCATAACCATGCTCCACTGGGGTGCTTTCTCCCTACCTTGCTCTCTGGCAATGGCATGCACCCTCTACCAATGAAAAAATTTTAAAAAGAGAGGGGCCAGCAGATGGTGTGGTAGTTGGGGCACTAGACTCCCACATGGTTCAAGTCCTGTACCCAGTGGCTTGAAAAATCATACCAGGTACATGTGCATGTTTGCACAAAATCCCGAGAAGAGAATGGAGTAGAAGAGACTGGGGCATAGCCAACACCCAAGGGGGTAAATTCTCACTTTCTCTTTCTCTCTCTGGCAAGTTCATGTGTCCTATGGCAAAAAAAAAAATCTTTTTTTTTTTTTTAAAAAAAGGGAAAAGCAGTCCCCACAGGGCTTGGCTGTGCCATGATCCCTTTCCTCCAGCCCTCGGGCTGCCATAATCCTGCATGGGCACAGATACACACACGCCCGGCATGTTTTCAAGTCAACCAGGCTGGGGACTCAAACCATAGTCAGCATATGACTTCCAGCTCCGTAGTCCACACTGACCACAACACAAAGGACAGACTGAGAATTTTACAAAATCGTCAAAATCATGCTTTTAACATTATGGAAAGCATTTTAAAAGTGACCCAAAAATAATCAACTGGGTTTCAAATTCTTAATGCTTTCACGCATTTTAACCTTTCTTGCTATCCCCACCTACTTTGCTTTTTATAATTCCCTATCTCTCAAAGTAAAGTGTTCATCAATTAAAACTTAGCATGTGGGGTAAGTGGGTGGGATGGTGGCCAGGGCACCTGGATCCCACACAACTGCCCACGCTGTTCAGTTCAAATCCTGGACCTGGAGACTTGAAAAATATGCTGGGTACATATGCATGTGTGTCCAAAAAGCATCCCAGGAGAAGGGATAGCTGTGTGGCCACCTCATGGGGGATGTTCTCTCTCTCTCTCCAGTGAGTGCATGCATTCCATGGCAAAAAAAAAAAAAAAAAAAAGAGAAAAGAAAAACTTGCCATGGGGCCCAGTGTGATGGTGGGTGGTAATGACATGCCCTGCAAGGCCAGAAGCCATAAAATTGACAAGATGGGACTCCTGGGTTGGCTTGAAAACACACAGTGTGCAAGTGCAGGCCTCCAGGATCCTGAGGAACTTTGCGAAGCTGGGGAAGGGGAT
This sequence comes from Tupaia tana, assembly GCA_026018925.1. Classification (NCBI taxonomy): domain Eukaryota; kingdom Metazoa; phylum Chordata; class Mammalia; order Scandentia; family Tupaiidae; genus Tupaia; species Tupaia tana. The sequence continues at coordinate 19,102,179 of JAKSZU010000013.1, read as the reverse complement.
CGCAGTGAGACCCTGTTGAGGGTGCGCCTCCTCCCCTTCCCCTCATGCGTGTATACACTCTCATTTAAAACAAAACTTTACTTGTGGAACCACCGGGGACAGTGACCTTCAACAAAACCTACCCTTTGAATAATTCTCATCGCTCATTTCCACCTAAGGAAAAGGTGGCACTGAGTTGGGTAAAGAAAGAGACAGTACATTTCAAATGTCTGAGATTTTAAGAATTCGTGACAACTGACTGCCCACAGTACAGCTCTGAACATCTCGGGCAGCTGCCCTTTCACCAAACGGTGAAGCAGAGCAGCTTCCTAAAGAAGGGTCAAGCGAGGAGGGCCAACCACCTCCAGCTTTCCTCTCCCTCCTCGTCCCCATCTCCAACAGCTTCTCTCCAGAAATAACTAAATGTATGAGATCACCCACAGTGTGAAGACAGAGGCATGACACCTACAAGTTGCCTATTTATAGAAAGTGCTAACACTTCTTGGAAAAAAGACACCAGAAATCTCCTTGGAAACGCCCAAGCCTAAGCTCCCTTTGGAACTCCGGTCTGCTAATACCAATGACTGAGTCGCCACCTTTAAAACAAAACCAAAACCAAGGTTCTACAGGTACTTACGGTTTCCCCCCAGGGATTCCTGCCAGGTTTGGAGGGATGGTAGGTACTCTCATGTGAGGGGGAGGATCAAACCCCACCTGGAACCAAAATAAGACATCGTTGGCTCAGTTTATGCAAGGCAAGCACTTTCTGAACAGCAGTAAAGACTTTTCATTAGAAACTCATACATTCCCAAATATAAATGGGGACAGTGACATAGCCTAGCACAGGAGTCCCCAACTCCTGACAGTCCCCAACCCATGTGGCCTGTTGGGGCTGCATGGCAGAGGGTGAGTGGTAGGCCAGTGAGTAAAGCTTCATCTGTATTTACGGCTGCTCTTCACTGCTCACATTACTGCCTGAGCAGTAATGCCTCCTGTCAGATCAGAGAAGGCATCAGATTCTTAAAGGAGCGCAAACTCTATTCCAAACTGCACATGCAAAAGGTCTACGTTGTGTGGTCCTTGTGAGAACCTAATGCTTGATGAAGAGGGGAGCTGAGGCGATGAGGCTAGCACTGGGGGTAACTGCAAATACTGCATTATGGTGAGTTGTATAATTATTTCATCACATATTATTAGGTTGTCAGGAGAGTCCTGACGTATTTTTTTTCTATGTTTCTATACAAAAATGTGCCATGACTTTCTTGACAACCCAATATAATATATTATTAATAGAAATAAAATGCACAGTAAATGCAACGTGCTTTGATCATCCCAACACTCCCTATCCCATGGAAAAATTGTCTTTCATGAAACTGGTCCCCAGTGTCAAAGGTTGGGGACTGCAGGCCTAGCATTTCTCCCTCAACACAGAAGTAATAGAACCACCTTGTGTACCACACGACAAACATCTTTTGGGGTGGCGGGTGACAAGGGGTGTAATCTACTTGGGCACTGAGAACCAGTTCCCCGTGGTAAATACTCCTCATAGATTTAAGATGTCCAGCTTTGACCAAGCAAGTGCAGACAGCTATATGTGGTCTAAGTCAGGACTTTTCAACCTCAGCACTACTGATGCTTTGGGCTAGAAAGTTCTTTTCTTTTTTTTGTAAGAATTATTTTATTGGGAACCAGCAGTTAGCGTAATGGCTATGTCACTGGACTCCTACGTAGTCGACTGCGGTTTGCGTCCCGGACCCGGTGGCTTAAAACTCACGCCGGGCGCGTGTGCGTGCATGCCCAAGATCCCGAGAGGAGAATGGAGAAGGGATTGCGGCATGACCATCCCCCAGGGGGTGATTTCTTGCTTTCTGTCTCTATGTCTCTCTCTGTCTGGCGAGCGCACGCGCCCTACAGCGAAAAACCTCTCAAAAAAAAAAAAAAAAAAAAAAAAAAAGAATTATTTTATTTAACTTTATTTATTTATTTTAATTGAACCAGGGAGAGAAACAGTGAGAGAGAGAGAGGGAAAGTGAGAAAGCAAGCCACCAGGTCCAATACTCGAACTGCAGTTGCCCAGCTGGGAGCCAGTGCCCTTAACCACCACACTACCTGCCAGTCCCCCCCCACACACCCTTTATTTATTTTTTTTAAAGAGAAATAGAAAGTGAGAAATCACACCCCAGGGGATGGCCAAGCTGCAATCCCTTCTTCTCCATTCTCCTCTCAGGATCTTGGGCATGAATGCACACGTGCCTGGTAAGATTTATAAGCTACCGGGTCTGGGACTCGAACTGCGGTCGACTATGTGGGAGTCCAGCAACGTAACTATTACGCCACCTGCTGGTTTCAAGAGGGTTCTTTTCTTTGTTGGAGATTGCCCTGGGCACTGTAGGATAATCAGCAGCATCCCTGGCCTTTACCCTCTCTGTATCCACAGAATTCTCTCCCCCTAGTTTTGATAATCAAAAAATGTCTCCAGATATTACCAAAAGTCTCCAAGGGGTAAAATCACCCCCTTTGCATAGCCCTGGTCTAATTTAATACTTAAGGATTCACGTATGGAGTCCTGGCATTGTGCACCTTAAGGACATCTATTCCCTTGTCTGCCCACCTTAGTGGAACTGCTAGATGATGCTCCCTCCTGAGAGAGAGGAAGGAAATCAGGAGAAAATAATGAGTGTTGCCATTACCCCAGACTACTGAATGCAATGTTATCTGAAGAGGGGAAAAGAGAGAAGGGTATGCGGCATCTGTTCAACAGCCAACAGAAAAGATTTCAGTACTTTTCCTGATTTTATCTTCAAATGCAGTTTTGTATATTCTTGGCCAAAAACAAGGCCATGTGCAAGGTGACAGAGGCAAGGCAAGATGGTGTAGAGGCTGTCCCCCTGGTCTCACAGTGTGTGTTTCTACCAACTCTGCAGAGATCACCTCTCACACTGAACCATGCCACTGGGTTTTAAGAACAGGCTAGGCCAGCCAGTGGCATGGTGGTTAAGACAGCTGGATCACACATGGCCAGCTGTACAGTTCAAGTCCCAGATCCAGCAGCTTGAAAAATGCACAGGGCACGTGTGTGTGCATACACAAACTCCTGAGAGGAAAATGGCGTAGAAGGGATGGGGGCATGGCCATCCCCCTCAGGGGTGCTTTCCACTTTCCTACTCTCTCTTCTTTCCGGCAAATACATGCACTTTCTAGCAAACTATGGAAAAGAAAAAATACAGGCTTAGAAAGAGAAAGCAATGGCTTCTCAAATATTTTTTCTATGGTTTAAAGAGAGAGAGAGAAAAAAGAAGCTAAAGAAAATGAATGAAAAGTCTTCTTTGAGCCATGAGAATCATTTCATCGCCTTCAAATAAAAAAATCTACTTTGGTGGGAGAAAACCAGATGTCCCCTGAATCACCAAAGGAGCTTCTAAACACTGCCTTATTCTTCCACAAAAACAGTAAAACAAAAAGCGTTTGGCCCTAACTTAATGAACCAGTATGTTGAGGAGGGCTGACAAGAGGAAGGCAAGCGCGCTGCTGGGACACTGGGCGGCTTTGTTTCTGAGGTGTGCGGGGCTGGCCGGTCCTGCCCACACGGCAGAGGCCTGCACCCCGGAGCTGACAATGCTCAATGAGGCATGCCACTTTCTAACCCCACCCAACCGCGGACAGTGACCTACCATCGGGGAGCGCCCATAGGCCACCACGGCAGCTGCGGCTGCGGCAGCGCTCATCTGGGGAGACATGTTGTGCAAACTGGCATAAGCAGCGCCAGGGCTGGTCAGCTCGCCATTCATGCCGGCGTGGGGGACCATTCCAAAGGGAGCGGGGTACGGGCCTGGCACCGCCAGGGGCGTCCTCAGACCGGCTGCTGAAAGGAAACACAAGCCACACAGGACTCAGATGATCCACACAAGGCAAACCTTACCAGCAATCCCAGTGCCACGTGTTAGTGTCACATGACAATATGTAGAGGGAGGAGGGGGGAAATCACTTCCAATTTATACACTGGATCCACTCTTTCCCAGAGCTGAATTCATCCCGAGGAAAGAGAAAACCTCAGGAGAAGCGCGGCCCACACATTTCTCACTGGCACACGTGGCAGCCCTGGGAGGCCAGGGGAATTGAGCAAGAAGTATTAGTGTACCCGATTTTCAGAGGGCAAACGAAGGCACAGACCCTACGTGTTTACCTGATTTAATCTCTAAAGAAGATTTTCTTGATAACATCTAGTATCTCTCTTCTAGTCTGAACTTTCTATTCCCTGGTACCAATTCCAAATGCAAACCCAATCCTAGATTCACATAAACCAAAGCATGGGTTTAGGAGGAATAGCTCAGCGTCTCTTTTAGCTTTGGGCCTGCGGTTGTTACAGTTTCCCTTCCCAGGAAGGAGCACCAGGTTGGAAGTTACGAGTTTGCGGATAGGCTGGAGTCTCAGTGAGACTCTCCCAAATTCTCCTGAAGAAACCACTGACCCTGAAGGATGTGCTGGCAGAAAACCAGCCAAACAGTCAGTGAGAGCACCCGGCTGGTCAAACCGGCCCCTCAGTCAATATTAGCAAAGTCAGATGCACAGTGATAGTTTGGTAAGGAGCCTGTGTTCAGAATAATTATCAGAAACTTTACTGAAGTCTCTAGGATTTGGATTATGTAGAAACAAAAGCCGACTGTAAACAGTTGGAGACTGAATAGGGCCCAGCTGCTGAAACCCAAGAATAAACATCTGTTTCTTATCATGGCTTCTTAAGAGATAGGAGGAGGGTGGCCCGAAACGCATTTCATATTTATGGGGCAACTGCGTCATGAGATCTGCAGACAGTAAATCGAGCTGAGAAAAGGAGAAACAAAATCCAGTACAAGAGGGAAGCCTCTACCCGCTTGGTTGACAAGGGGGTCCATGGTTGGAGGCTTGCCGAGGCCTGGACGGAGTCCTGGAGTCGCGCTGGTGCCCGGCGTTGGCATGTCGCTCCGAGGCGTCGGTGTGCTGGATTTCAGAACAGGCGTGCTGGCTTTTTCGTGCTGGTATCATTAAACAAATTAAATGAGTATTATTTTTAATCCAAGCCATATTACACAATTTATCACAACAGCAGCTGGGACACTGGGCACCTTCTAGCTACTCCCTCAGCCAATTTTCATAAATCCACACAATGTTGACAGCATTAACTTGTGAGCGAGAAATGTTGACCTTTCCTCTTCCTGCCAGAATTAAAACTTGAGCTAGAGACACAGAACATGATCACACTTCTTCCTCCGCAGATTTTATTTTAAAAAGTATTTTCCATCAGGCCTGTGGACTTTGGATCCATGCCAAGTTAGAATGATGACCACCCAGAGAACAGTTCCCAGTCACTCAGAAACAAACACCATGGCTGCCAAAAATGTCTGAGGGAAGACCCCTTTGCTAATTTCACCTCTAGGTAGTGGGGACCAGTGGTGAGAGACATCAATTTTATAAGAGGCAAACCAGAATTGACTATATGTGAAGCTGTCCATTTTATGAGAAGTCAGCCAGTATATCTAGGGCAAAAGCTCTAGAATTAGCTTTACCATTTTTTTGTTTTAGAGATACAAGCCTAAAAAGAATGTAACCTTTGGAGTTAAGTTCACAACCTACTTGTCTATATAATGTGGACCCACCACTGCAGGTGAGAGACTCGACACCAACCAAGGCCTTCAGGAAGACAGACAGTAACAGGGTTCCAGGGAATCTGCTTTAACCTCTCAACCTTTTACGGTCTTTAAAACACAGTCTAAGAACCGCTACAGTGAGGCAAAGAGCATGGGCTGGGAAGAGGCCACAGCTCTCTCTGGCCTTGGATCTGGGGCCAGGGCAGCTCAGCCTTGGCTGGTTACACAGGCTTTCCTCTCCATCACTTAAATGGGATAATGCGATGGGGGACTTTTAGACTCAAGTGCAGAGTTGTTATGCTGTGAGAGTAAAGAGACGACCAAACTCCATTTGTAAAACGGGGCCAGCAGGTAGCATGGTGGTTAAGGGCACTGGACACCCACATGGCCGACTGCGGTTCCAGTCCTGCACCTGGTGACTTGCTTTCTCACTTTCTCTCTCTTTCTCTCTCTCTGTCCCTCTCTGGTCAAATTTAAATAACTGAATAAAGTTAAATAAAATAATTCTTTAAAATTAATAAATAAACAAATAAATAAAGTTTGTAGAATGAATCAATGATCACACAAGTGGGCTCTGATGCAACTCCCCAGTACCAGTTCCAGAGTTCCCCTAGGGCCTCATGGTTCTGACAAGCTCCCTAATATCAGGTCAGGCTCTACAACGTGCTCAATATAATGGAGTCAGTCTACCAGGTAATGGCCAGGTTAAGAAAATGAGAACATCTTAGGACCGAAGAGGTTTGAATTGTTTGCCACCTGAGACATTTCAGAGAGCACTGTGCCCAAGGACACATCCTTCTGTAAAAAGGCAACAGACAGGTCAGCCTGCTCAGCTGCTCTAACTAAGGCCCCAAAGAGACAACTAAGGAGAAAAGTAAACACCAAATAGAGACAAAGAACAAAAGGTCAAGGTGCACTTTAAAACACAAATGCAGGGCCAGCAGGTGGCATGGTGGTTAAGGTGCTGGACTCCCACAAGGCCAACTCTGGTCGGAGTCCCAGACCTGGCAGTTTGCTTTCTCACTTTCCTTCTCTCACTCACTCTCTCTATGGTGAACTATTGGGTGGTTGGAAAAGTCATGAAGTATTTTTCTATGTTTCTCTATGCCAAAATGTGTCATGACTTTTCCAACAACCCAATAGAAATGACAATAATAATTGAATAATTCTGAAAAAAAAAAACAGAAACAAAAAACAAACAAACAAAAAACACCCAAAAAAATAAATATATCTCTCAAGCACCAAATAAATACTCTAGATTTTAAATACTTCGGGATTCTCTGGTCAACAAAGAAAAATATACTGCTAAATAGGCAAGTTTCTAATCTCTTTACCTACCAAGCTCATTTCTTTGGATTTCAAAGAAGTGGAACTTCCTGATGAGGCCGTGGATGCTGGGCTACTTGAAGCATCTTTTTTCAGCAGGCGGTTTTTGTCGATTCCGTTTTCCCGGGGTGAATGGGCAGGGCTTGCCCGTGGAGACGAAGGGTCCTCAACAGGCATAATCAAAAGTATTTATGATTTAGCTTACAGCGGGCAGACTTCCTTTTACACATGCTACTTCTCTAAAGTAAAGGGGAAAGCTCAAGGGCCAGCCAGGTGGCATGGTGGTAAAGGTGGCTAGGTCCCACATGGCTGAGTGTGTGGTTTGAGTCCCAGAACTGTGGCTTGGAAAATACACAAAGTGTGTGCATGTGGCCAAAATCCCAAGAGAACAGGAGAAGGAATTGCAGCATGGCCATCTCCTGAGGGGGGAGAGGGTGATTTCTCTTTCTCTCTCTCTCTCTCTGTCTTTATCCAGTAAGTGTACCCACCCTAGAGTAAAAACTAAAAATAAGAGAATGCCCCAAGTTCTTCAACTTAGGAATGTGCACTGTGACTAACAATGCTACTAAAAATTGCTGGGTGTGTTTGCATGTGTGCCCAAAATCCCAAGAGGAGAATGGAAGAGAAGGGACTGTGGCGTGGTCATCCCCCATAGAAAGTGATTTCTCACTTTCTGTCTTTCTTTGTGTCTTAGGCAAGTACACACATGCTGTTGTAGAACTAAAAAAAAAAAAAAAAAAAAAAAATATATATATATATATATATATATATATATATATATATATATGTATATACATGTACAGACACACACACGCACACACATACTTGAACAAGATGTGTTTACAAACACACCACAGTCAATCCTATCCCTTCTCATGCTCTGGTGCTTTGCCCAGAGGGCACTAGAAGGCTAGGGGAGTCAGATGCCCAGCTTAGGAGTCCAAAATGACTACGGAAATAGACTTTTTCTTAAAAGGAAATAAACGTTCATGTCACTTAGACCATTACAGCTCTGCACATGAACAACCATTAAGTTCTTAATGTATGAAGGTGTGAGAGACCAAAACTCAGTGTCTTTGTGTCATTCACTCACTGTTGGATTTTTCTCACAACACTACTTTAAACCACTCTGAAGATAATGTTTGATGAAAAGAATGGTTACCTCATTAGACACATCCACAACTAAATTGTCATCACTTTTGTCACCATCACTGTCCTGAAAAACAGAAATTTTAAATTAATTTCTTTTCCTTTTTGTTCTTAAGGGAAAGAACAAAAGAAAAAAAAAAACAGCTAGTACATGTGAGTACATGCCATCTTCCTGTTTCAGCCACAGAAGCAGCTGGGATTATAGGCTTGTGTTACTCTACTCAGCTATAGGGTGAGTCAGGAACTGAACTCGGGCCTTCTGTGTGACCTTAGCCTGTAAACAGGCTAATGTCTCACCAAAGGCTGGATCTAAAAAAAAAATAATAAATTTTAATGTCATTTACTAATGGCTAAGAATGGGTTGGAGGCCCTGTTAAATGTCTTTCTACAGTTCTTGGTAGTAGGCCTGGAAGCTCACTTTCAGATAGCCAATCCTGGTCATTAATAGAGCTTCTCCCTCTTTTCATTTGACTGGGGCTCTACGACGCTCCAGCCAGGAAATCCGTTGAGGTAGTAAACCAGCTCTCCAATCAACAACTTGCTCACTGGTGATGCTGAGTTGCCAGTACTTGGCACATAGTAAGAGCTTACCAAGTGTTTGCAACAGCCAAATCTCTCCTGTGACGTGAAACACACATACCCTTATCAGAACTCTTTTTACATTTGATTTCAAATAAAGTACATGATTTCATGTCATTGTTTTTTTTAACATGTTATCACCTTGAAAACAGTCAGCCAATCTGGTGCTCATAGACAACTCATAGAGACACAAACTTATTTAACTCCGTGTTCCTATGAGGTTAATGTACTGTGAGAAATGAAACAAATGAACAAGTTAAAAATTCTAAGCTGGGGTCAGAAGATGGTGTGGTATTTAGGGCACTGGACTCCCCACATGGCCAACTGGGGTTCAAATTCCAGACCTGGAGAGTTGCATTTTCACTTTCTCTCTCCCTCGTGCACATACCCTATAGTAAATTTTTAAAAAGATAATAATAATAATAAATAATAAATTCTTAAAAAACAAAACCAAACAGGCCTAGCTGTATTGGTGCAAGTTGGAGGGAGATGGGCAGTAACTGAGACTGCCTCCTATGCTCAAGTTCAGCTGGGGTACAATGAGTGGTGTGTCTGTGGTCCTCACTGAGGGGCTTAGGCAGAAGGACCATCAAGTGGGGTTGGGCCCCGAGGGCAGTAGTCCAGTGCAGTGCATCAGAAACTGGATTATACATGGTTGACAAGAGTTCTAATCCTAGCCCCAGCACTTGGAAAAAAACACCTAGTACATGTGAGTACATGCCCAAAATCCAGACTGAATGAAGAGATAGAGAAGGGACTATGGTTTGACCATAATCCGTTGGGAATTATTCTCTCCCTCTCTGGCAATTGCATATGCCCTCTAGCAATTAAGAAGTTTTTGAATAAAAAGATCACTATGTGGCAAGATCCTATCAAAAGATACCTATTCCTGGGCTAGGTGGTGTTGGTGTAGATGGCTAGATCCCAAGGCAGCAGGTGGTGTGGTAGTTAAAGTGCTGGCCTCCCACATGGCCAACCACAGCTCAAGACCCAGACCCAACAGCTTGAAAATCATGGTAGGCAGATGTGCATGCATGCCCAAAATCCTGGAAAGAGAATGGAGAAGAAATTGTGGTGTGGTGATTTTTTACTTTTCCTTTCTCTCTCTCTCTTTCATGAGTACATCTGCCCTATGGCAAAAACCTGAAACAACTAAAAAAGCAAAACCAAAAACTAATAGAAGACTGGATCCTACATGACTGACTTTGTAGATCAGGTCCCAGCAGTTTAAAAACCACACCAGAGGGAACCAGCAGTTAGCGTAATGGCTATGTCGCTGGACTCCCACGTAGTCGACCACAGTTCGTGTCCCGGAGCCGGTGGCTTAAAACTCACACCAGGCGCGTGTGCGTGTGTGCCCAAGATCCCGAGAGGAGAATGGAGGAGAAGGGACTGCGGCGTGACCATCTCCCCTGGGGGGTGATTTCTCGCTTTCTGTCTCTATGTCTCTCTCTGTCTGTCTGGCGAGCGCACGCGCCCTATAGCGAAAATCTCTCCAAAAAAAAAAAAGAAAAAAAAAAAAAGAAAAAAGAAAAAAAAAAAAACCACACCAGATACATGTATATGCATGCACAAGATTCCAAAAGTAAAATGGAGAGAACTACAGCAATGATCATCACACCTGGGGGTTGCTTTCTCATTTTTCCTCACTGTCTCCTTCCCCCTCTCTTTGTCTCTCTCTGGCAAGTAGCACATGCCCTACAGCAAATTAAAAACACAACAACCAAAAATAGATACTCATCTCATCCCCTCCCCCATTTGTCATTAAATTTGCAGAACAAAACAAAGTTAGCTCTGGATAGAATAAGAAACCAAGATCTAATCTCATGTTAAGAATAATCATGGCTAGCCAACAGCTTGGGTTATTTTTGGAGATGGAGGTAGGTATGGCCATATCTGGAGGGCGCTGGCACCCTACAATGGGACTTTCATTGTCTCTTCAAAAACTTTGCTTATCAGAGGAAACTCCAAGGTTGCAAAGAATTTGGAAAAGATTCAGAAAAGCTGTTCAAATTAATGACGTGTCACTTCTATGTCAAATTAGGGTAGGTTGAAAATGTCTACTTTCTTAGCCAAAGGACTTATGCCTCTTTAGGAAAGAATAATACAACAGATATATGGGAAAGGAAAGACATCTCGAAGAGTCCGAATTTGTGAAAAGTAGCAGATCCCTAATGTATGATCTAAATAATTTTCTTACTGATGTCCTTGTAAATTAAAAATATCCAGATAATATTGGAGAAATACTAGTATGACCAAGTGTAAATATTATGCATGGTGGCCTTCTGTAGGCCTCAGTTCAGGCAAGAAAGTTACCCTCAGTTCTAAATTCAGGTCTTACAGGTTTTTTAGATCAATTTACTTTCTTCAGTTGTGTGTTTCAAGGTGCACTTGTAGTAAAGAAAGAAAAAAAAAACACTAAATAAAATTTGTTTTCTCTTAGTAAGGCCCAAAGAAAGGCACAAATGTTCCCAGGTTTTTAAAGGTGGTGGTAATGTAATAAAGGAGTTTCCCTTTTAAGAAGAAAATGATTAAAACAGTTATGTAGTATATAAATGGAATGGCAAGGAGTAGCGACAATTACATTATGACAATGGAACTCTGAAGTGAGTCCTTTAGTTTTCTATAATTTAAATCGTAGCTTTGTATTGAACCCTTCTGCAAATACAAACCTTCCCAGTACTGGGTACTAGGAGGTCCAAGGCCTTTGACCCAAATTCTCCAACATAATCTCAAGACATTGCAACACATCACCTATCCAAAGACACATACCTAGTACAAGCAAGGTTACAAAACCAGGATGCCAAGCTATGATTCTGGATCACTGATTACGTACATGAGCATCAGAACACCTTGGAACTGCAAATTTCCCAATTTCTGCATGTCAAGAACCTTCTGACTTGCTTATTAATATGTAATGTCCCAAATGAAAGCACACATGTGGGATATCGGTTCTGGGCAACAGACAGGGAGAATGTTATGTGCTAGGAAATTCTGGGCTGATGTGGAGAAAACTAACAGCTTTGGTTCTTAGGCTATTAGTAAATAGATATAGCAAATAGATGACAGTATACAATATTAGCATAGTGCAAAATGGAGAACTATTCAAAGACTTCTGGCAAAATAACCCAATCCTAGAACCAGACTGGGGAATGTTAGCAGTGAATGGAAGCATGGATTCTGGAGCTGGGCTGCCTCCAGGCTTTGCTACTAATTATGACTGGCAGTGAAGCTCACTTAAAAGTTCCTGCAGAGGAACCAGCAGTTAGCGTAATGGCTATGTCGCTAGATTCCCATGTAGTCGACCGCGGTTTGCGTCCCGGACCCGGTGGCTTAAAACTCACGCCGCGCGTGTGTGTGCGTGCCCAAGATCCCAAGAGAAGAATGGAGGCAAAGGGATTACAGTGTGGCTATCCCCCCTGGGGGGGTGATTTCTCGCTTTCTGTCTCTCTGTCTGGCGAGCGTACGCGCCCTATAGCAAAAAAAAAAAAAAAAAACCTCCCCAAAAAAGAAAAAGAAAAAAAAAAAAAGTTCCTGCAGATTCTTTATCTATAAAATGAAGATGATGGAGCCAAACTCATCAGGTTGTTTTAAGAGTTACATGAAATAAGCCATATGAAAGCACAGAATACATAGCGCTAACTCAAGTTGATGCTCAAGAAATGCTGCCTATTGCTAGCTGAGGCTTGAGCTGGGCAGCAGGGGGCAAGGCAGAGGCCTTGTGAAGGTGAGTATGGTAGACACCTCCTCCCCCTAGGCCAACAGGAAAGTGGCCCAATTCATGATTCTCTGCTCGCACTGTTCCTGAACACACATCCATTCTGAAAGAGACCTAGGATCACACAAGGAACTCCAACTCGTGCGTTGAATGCAATGTTTATGACCCAGAGACCAGAACCAATGGTCATTTGGCTTGCTTTGCTCCCCTCTCGAGTATGGTTTTAGCTCAGTCTGTGACAAGAGTTCTCACCCCATCAACCAGTCATGTGATCTCATCTGCAGGGTTTGAACTAGGTGCCTCTGGTATTTCTTCAGTTTTATCATGGACTTAGATCACCGAAATGCTCACTGTGGACAGTAAACTCTTGAGACCTAATAGGGACCTGAACACATTATCAGAAGAGTCCCAAAACTTATTTTATGACATTGAAATTTCATTCAATTTTAACAGGTAAGAAAATCAAATTTAAGAGTCCAGGACAACATGAAAATGCACAGACCTTATTCAAATCTTGAGAAGTCAAAGATGATATGACCAGAACATTACACCAAGGGTGCATAGAGCCCTTCTAAGAGCCAGGCCCAACTGCAAAGCCCGTTAAGTCAATCCGGCACCTTCCTACTCTTGCTTACAAGTCACAAAGGTGGATAGTCTAAAATGTGCTACTCAACCAGGCTGGAGCATAATTTTCAGTCCTAAAGAGAAATAATATCCAGTAATACAAAAAACCTATTCTCTTTATAGTGTTACTTTAAGGGATGTAGAATTGTTAGTAAGATCTAGAGCGTGCTTGGACACTTACTTAGAAGGTAAGCAGCGAGCAAACAAATATTATTTCAAGTCCTTTATTTACTTACATAATGGCTGGAGTCCTTATCATCCACTTTCCTTTTCTTTATGTCGTTGGAAAATTCAGGCCCGTTTCTGCGTTTATCTGTGCCTCTAAGACTGTCTGGGACCAGGAGGGCATTACTCTGCAAGACAAAAAAAGTTAATCAAAGATTTCTTTCCAAGCTTCTTTGTACACAATGAAAACCCAGCCTGATGTGAAAACTGTTTTAGAAAGGCTGATGCCTATACAGCTTTTTATTCCATTTGATTCATCTCATCTAAAGCCTTTGATGGCCAACATTTATAGAGATTTATGTACTTAAAGTGGGCACTCCAACTCTGCAACTGAACCATCCAAAGCCTGGTAGATCCCTTCTATTCGACGTACTGTTAGAGAAACAGGAGCATATTGTTTGTATATTGGATGTGTTTGTATTCTTTCCCACTGTGATTTCCTGGTCAGAAATATGAATGGCCTATGAGCCAATCTTGAGATTACTCTATTAGACATATTCTGTAACTGTAAGAGTCAATGTGTACCACTCTGAAAAGACACAAAAGAAGTGGTGGGATTAACAGCATGGCTTCCTAAAAGGCAAATCACATTTTCCACAGCAACAATGGAGGAACTCTTTTGAATTCTTTTAATTTATTGTTGAAAGTAAGATTTGGTGTTCCTTGCCAACACCACTGAAATTTAAGAGCCAAAGCTGGAACTTCAGCCAGTGAATCTTCAATAGCAAGACCAGCTCCCCCACAAACACACAAAAGCAGGAACAAGGACTAATCTTTTCCACAAACCACACAGGACACCCTCATTCACATATGCTGAGTGCGAACTATTGACCCAAAGAAAACAGGCATTTTAGATATTTGGGGGTCACATGACATGATCTGACATCCCTTCAATTCCCATCTCCCCTCAGGCTAAAGCATCAGAACATGTTACAATGAGTTCTTTTAAGTGCGGGATTAGCATATGCAAGGGGGCAATTTGTTCAGTGATGTGTTACTGCCTTGAACAATGCTGAGTGAGCTGTGCAAAACCTCCTTTTACAAAGCCCAGATAACCCCAATTTCTGAAAGATGTTTGAGAACTAAGAGGGGAGTGTCCAGGGCCAATACACAAGCATGCTACCTTTCCCTGCCACAATTTAAAACAGAAGGGGGAAGGGGAAACGTTTACATTAAACCATGTCTAATGCAATGGTCTGTGCCGGGAACAAATGTTATGATGCATTTTTTAAAGCCAGGGGTTTTCATTCCTCACCAGCCAGAGGTATTCAGCCAGGTAGCTGCTTCTCAAAGCTCCCCTTGAAGAAGTGGACCCCAGCATGAGAGCATTTACAGCTCAAGCACATGCAGGAAGAAATCAAAACTGGGGACCAGAAGGCAATCTGAAGCCTCTTGGCCCACTTCAGGGGCTGACTCTAAAGGGAGCTGAGCTCTTTTATTCATGACTGTTCAAGCTACACAAATGCCAGGAGGCTTAGATAAAGGTGGGAGGGACCGACGCAATTCAATAGAGAGAAGCACAGAGTAATGTCTTTACTACAGCATTTGGGGCTGAAAGGTGAGCTGGCTGGATTCCTGAACTAATTACCTTGATAAATGTCTGCTAAAAACTCACCCGGGTGACCCAGACCCATAGCCTGACAGAGGAAACAAGAGACTTATTAGGAAACTCCAGCAAAGTGCTCTAACACACCCTGCAAAGCTGAGCCTTGGGAGCAGCGGACTGCTCACAGACATGCAAAGTATTTAAATACACCTGTCTGTTCTAGATTATTTTAGGCATGCAAAGTGTTTAAAAAACACCTGTCTGTTCTAGGTTACTTTAGCCCTGAGGTCTTCTCATACAGACTCTGAGTCGATGCTCCAGGGCAGAGCTCGACATCCCCAACTTTACATCTGCCCAAATGCCAGGCAAAACGTGGCATAGAGTCAGCGTGTGCTGGTAATTTTAAGTCTCTTTCCACAGGCTTGCCTTGGTAGCCCTCCTGCTGTAATTAGCACTGGGCGTCCAAACCACTCAGCCATTCCAAGAAAGCTTTTTAATGTCTGTCTTTTTTTTTTTTTTTTTTTTTAGTGATGTCAAGTGGTATTGTGAACGTAAAAGTAAACTGCACTTCTGTGAGGAACAATCCAATTTCTGTTAGAAACAATAACGTTTCTACGGCTGGACCTTTAAGACTGTTGAGCTCTGGGGCCTCCACGTCTACATGCTACAAGTTACTACTGTAATTTCCGCTTCAACAGCTTAAATGAGGCCTATAATCTGAATGGCTTTTGAAAAGCTCTGAAAGTTCTTCTAAATTTGGACAGGGCTAGTAATTAGCACCCCTGCTTGTCTGAAAATCGGCCCTATTCAACTGGCAGACTTGAACAAGTTACGAAACAAGATGTCTCATCATACCTTTGATGCTGTAAAACTGATTCAAAACAAGGCAGCAAAGAGTGTGGGCTAGACTGGTTGAGAGAGCCACTGTCAGCCCCCGGGGAGACTCTGGTTCAAGTTGCTGCCTGACACCTGGCAGGCTTTCTGCTTAAAGACCGTCCTACCAAAAACCACTTCCTTCTACTCTTGTTCCCATGAACCCAGTTTTCTGTGTTTAATTGCTCCCGTCCCCAACTTCTTCCAGGACACAGCTTTTGTTGCTGGTACGAATATAAGCGAATAGTTCCAGCCTGAAGCAACAACAACCATTCTGATTTTTCAACTACTGCCTAGGAGGATCCTTACCTTCATGGTGCCCTCGCTTGCTCCCAGAAACCCAGTGAGACTCTGGAAGCATTACCGCCATATCTAGATACTAAAAATATCTTTCCCTCGTGCCGTCTTTTCCTCATGTACTATTTGTTCCTTATGGTTCGAGAGTGGAATATAGTCACTTTGATAGTCACTGGAAGTGCCTTTATAAATAATTTAACAATTAAGAGATTATACCTGGGTATTGAATGAATATCTTTAACACTTAGATCTGAGGATTCTAAGTTAGTCAAGTCCAAATCTAACCAATCCAAGCAACATTTACAAAAAGACCATCTGGGAAAGAATCACACCGAGGAGCCTTCGCGTTAAGTTATTTAGAAAGTCATACATTCCAGGGGCCAGCAGGTAGTGTGGCAGTTAGGGCCGCTGGACTCCCACGTGGCCAACCACGGTTCGAGTCTTCCATTCTCGCTTTCTCACTCTCACTCTTTTTCCCTCCCTGCCCCTTCTGGTCAAATTAAAATAAGTACATAAAAAAATAAAGTTAAAATATAAAATAATTCTTTAAAAAAAAAGTCACTCATTCCAAACACTGAAAATAATTAGAATCAAATCAGCGAGGGAACCAAAGCACAGTTCAGAAGACATATTGCTTCTGTTCTCCATCCCAGTTTCATCTGAAGGACTATGCGTCCAGAGAGAGGAGGTGAGGTGCTTAAGGCTAAGGTCTTTCCACCACCTGGCAATCCCCATTATGCCAAAGTGCCTCCCGCTCCCACATAAGTGATTGTTAGACTCGGTTTTTGTATACAGGATACTTGTACCAAATACTTATCACAGGCCTTTAAGCCACACTCCACTTAACATGCTAATGTGACGTCATAATGCCTGCTGTGTTTTCTCTGACTCCACACCCTCTACTGACCATACCACACACACACACACACACACACACACACACAGTCCCTTGATTGAGCTAGTTATATGCCTACCACCTTGAAAATGTGAACACATAATTTTTCTTAAAAGGGACATTTTACAAAAAAGGACAATTTTACACCCTGCTTTTAAAGACACATTGCATTGTCAGAAAAGTCATGATGCATTATTTGCATAGATAAAAATACATGATGGCTTTTCCAACAACCCAGGTAGAACATCTACCTTTTTATTCATGAATCCTGCCCCTCATGAACCAAGATGAACACTGGAAAAGGCCTCAGCCAAGAAGAGCGAGGCGGTGGCCCAGGCACACACGGCACAGCTTCCGTGTGCTGCCAATCACTGGATAATGACTCCACAGACCAATTTTCACTGTAGATGTCTTATCCCAGAGTCCATATTTGGAAAGATTTTAATCCGACAAATAGCATTCATCAAGTGAATTCATTTTTCAAATATTTATTTGCCAAATAAATATTTAATTGTGAATCAGAACTTTTTGATCAACATGAGAACCAGTGTTACCACATTGAAGGATAGACTTTAATTCTAGCCAAGAAACTCAATGTTTTCTTTCACCTTGCAGCTGGTAAAATTTAAATATCTGCCAGGAATTTTCAAACACTGTAAATATTGGGCAGACTTCTATTACAAATGTCCTGAGGACGGGGATTTCCAGGCTGTATATAAGTTTTCCTCTGTTTTAAAATTTCATTAAGATATAAACAAAATCATCTTATTTACCTTATATCTTCTACAGGAGCTCAAAATAGAAGTTATACAGCCGATGGGGGATATTACAAACCTAAGCAAATCAAGATCAGAAAGCACACCGTTTTCAAAACAAACTAAAATTCTAGAACCATAATACTTTTCTACACCTTAAGTGCTCCACATGCCAAGTAAAATAGAAGTATATCTAACGGTCTGAATCCCGCCCCCTAGATGCTCAGTACTAGCGACAGAAAGACGGCCTAGCAGTTACGTTAGTTATGATTTTCTCTCTACTCAGAAATAAAAATGACCTAACCATGAGATGACTAAATGAGATGCAAGAAGGGAGGAAAAAAATGCTCCACAAGAAAAAGGAACCTCCACTTTTTTAAAAACTCTGGAATTCCTTAAGAATATCAAACCGTTGGGCAAGCAGGTGGCATAAGGGTGCTGGACTTCCACATGCCAACCGCGATTCAAGTCCCAGACCCAGAGGCTTTAACTCATATTGATCACATATGTGCCCATGCCCAAAATCACAGAAGGGACTGGAGCATCCTTAAGATGAAACAGGGATGGGGAAGAGGAACGATCTCCCAGAAGAGATTAGGGCATAGCCATCTCTCCTGGAGGGTGATTTCTCACTTTCTCTCTTGTGTCTCTAGTGAGTATGAGCACCCTACAGCAAAAATCTCTCGTAACAACAATAGGGGCCAGCAGATGGTGTAGCATTTATGTCACTGGACTCCCACATGGCGAACAGATTTGCATCCCCGACCCAGGCAGTTTGAAACGCACACTGAGCACGTGTGCATACATGATCAAGATCCCAAGAGAATGGAGGAGAAAGGATTGTGGTGCGGCCATCTCATCCCCCCACCAGGAGGGAGAGTTCTCACTTTCCTTTTCTCTCTCTTTCTCTCTGGAGAGTGCACATCCCTTAAGGCAAAAACCTCTACGAAAGAAAAACAACAACAAAAAATCCACGACAGATCTCCAAATCAAAAGGCATCTTCGCTGGCAACAGGGAAATCGTTTGGTGTTATTAATATGTTCCCTAGGGGTCATGCCTATCTGCACTAACAGCAATGACGGAATAGAACAGCTATGACAATGAGTAAAATGATTAGTAGGATGAAAGATCACCCAGTGTCACAGCCTATAGCACCCAACTGAGTAGTCAGAGAAATCTAGAGCCTAATTTCACTACTGTAAGAACCATGTTTTATAAAAATCATACAAAGATTGGGTCAATGGGTGGCATGTTAGTTAAGGTGGCTGGACCCTACATGGCTATGTGGGTTTGAGTCCTGGACCTGGGGGCTTGAAAAACACACTGCGCACGTGCACATATGTACCTAAAATCTAAGGAAAAGACTAAAGAAGTGAATGTGGCATGCCCATCTCCCTAGGGAGCTATTTCTTACTTTATCTCCCACTCCTCTCTCTAGTAAATAAAGTTAAAAAGAAAACAAAAACAAAAACAAGCCCTTCTTCTGTTATAGTTCAGTGAACACAAGTTAACTAAATAGTTGGCAAAATGTATGAACCTAGTGGATACAGTCACCAATGTGTTCTCTTATAACAAAATTATACATCCCAAAGCATTGCAAAAAACATTACCTTCATTTAAGAATTTACAATTGTAATTAGATCTGTCTTCTGAATCTGAGAGCTCATGCAGTAGAGTCAAAAGAGAACAGGAAGATTTGCACTTTGTATTACTTCTATTACTTCCCGGCCATTCCAGACAATGACATGTCTCTACCATGCTCTAAACATTTGCTCAAATCTAAGGTAGCTGAGAGCCAGTTGATTAACAAGGATAAAAACCAGTCTTGTTTTTATCTTTAGTAATTTAACGGTAACGGTGGCTCACAGCTACCAAGAAATTCTGGCAAGCCCAAAAATTATGAAAGAAAGCAAATTTAACCATACATTGCACTCACTGCTACCAAACAGTAGTTACAGATGCCGAGATCTCCAAGCAACTCTTCTGCCAACTCTTCTGCAGCAAATTTCAAAGGAAAGCCCACTCATGGGTACAACAGAAGCTAGACAGGTTTCCCCAATGTGTAAATAATGCACATGATTCAAATGGATTTCTTTCGGTGCTATGCTGATTCCCCTTGGGAATTTTCTCTTCCCTGCAGGAAAAGTGTTTGTGTCAGAGATACAGATTGGAAACTCGTGACACCTCATTTATCCTCAGTTACACTAAGGCGGTGGGAACCTAATTTGCTCGTACAGTCTACGCCGACAATTAACTTCTCGGTGAACATTAAAACAATTAGGTAACGATGCACCCCATCACATCTGTGTGCTGTCTCCATCTGCACCTGGCACCAATTAAGGCATCACCCACGCTGTACTTCTTGCTGCAGTCCAACTGGTCACTTGCCTATTCTGCTCGATATTTTGACGGATAAATGTTTAAAACTAACAGATTCTTGGGACCAGCAGTTAGTGTAATGGCTATGTCACTGAACTCCCATGTCATCGACCGCAGTTCAAGTCCTGGACCCAGTGGCTTAAAAAGTCACACCGGGCGCGTGTGCGTGTGTACCCAAGATCCCGAGAGGAGAATGGAGAAGGGACTGCGGCGTGGCCATCCCCCCTGGGGGGTGATTTCTCACTTTCTGTCTCTCTTTGGGGCGTGATTTCTCTCTTTCTGTCTCTCTGGCAAGCGCACGCACACAATAGCAAAAAAAAAAAAAAAAAAAAAAAAAAAAAACCTAACAGATTCCTTACCTGTCAATGACAAAGAAAATGGGAAATGGGTTCACATGGCATTCACATCCCGTTTTAGAATCCTGGCTGTGTAACAGGTCTAAAGGGCACACATCCGAGTTTCACACAGTTTAAGTGATACATACAG
Source organism: Tupaia tana (assembly GCA_026018925.1). NCBI lineage: Eukaryota > Metazoa > Chordata > Mammalia > Scandentia > Tupaiidae > Tupaia > Tupaia tana. The sequence continues at coordinate 19,081,723 of JAKSZU010000013.1, read as the reverse complement.
GCCAAAAACAGTTATCCTGCACCTTGACCTAGGAACTGGGAACTGTTGGATGCGGGTGGTGACTCAGAAGGGCTCGTGAGAGCACAGTTCGGTTGTGCAGAAAACACACGGAGCTAGTGAACACTGGGGCTGGATGGGGTGTTAAACCATTCGATGCCAAAACCACCACCCTCTCATCCCCAGCTTGCCTTTCTAAGGTTCCTTAACCCAAGAGAGCAAAACAAAACAAGAACTCTGAAGCAGGATGGCCCCATAGCCTAGTGGCTAAAGAAGCCAAATCCCACAACGGTCATGTTGACTTGAAAAACACAGCAGGCACATGTGCATGTATGTCCAAAATACTGACAGGATGTAGAAATGGAGGAAAAGGGACTGCCATGTGACCAAATCCCATCAGGGGATGCGTCCTCCCTCTTCCTTTCACTCTCTGTTTTTCTAAAGAACACATGCATTCCTTTGGCAATTAAACACAAACACTTTAGAGCAGACAATACAATGATTCGTTTAAAAATAATTTTTGAATGATATCAGTCCTCAACTTGGGACCTGACTGCAGCAAATACTGAATCTCCATCAAACCTTTTATAAAAGCATGTTTCCAATAGCTACTTATCATTTCTGAGCTCCTTATTCTCAAGGCCCTGTTGATACACCTAATGCAAGAAAAGGCCTGAAACTAGAAAGCAATAGGTCAGGTACTGACTATAAATCACTTGAGTATCTGACAGCACATCCACCTCTCCTCATGTCAAAGACGGAAACACATGCTTACCCATGTTCCAGAGAAGGAATGATAGAAATGGCTATGAGGCCAACAAACAAAACAAGAAATCCCTGCTCAAAATGGGCATTAGGTGTCTAAAAACAGAACACAGGACCAGTAGTTGGCATAATGGCTATGTCGCTGGATTCCCATGCAGTCGACCGCAGTTCGAGTTCCAGACCCAGTGGCTTAAACTCACACCAGGCACGTGTGCGTACGTGCCCAAGATCCCGAGAGGAGAATGGAGGAGAAAGAATTACGGTGTGGCCATCCCCCCTGGGGGGTGATTTCTTGCTTTCTGTCTCTCTCTGTCTTTCTGGCAAGCACAGGTACCCTATCGCAAAAACCTCTCCAAAAATAAATAAATAACTAAATAAAAATTAAAAATAAATAAATAAATAAATAAATAAAAACAGAACACAAACTTAAAAAAAAAAAAGAGGAGGAAAGAAATAGTTTGGAGGGGACAGTAGCTGGCATGGTGGTTAGAGTGCTGGACTCCCACATGGCCAAACACAGTTTGAGTCCGGGCCCTGGTGGCTTGCTTTCTCACTTTCTCTCACTCTCTCTGTCATTCTGTCCCTCTCTGGTCAAATTAAATAAATAAATAAAGTTAAATAAGATGATTTTAAAAATAGGTTTGAAAGGGAAAAAATGTTACTATTCTTTTTTTTTAAGTATTGATGTCCTATACTCACTGTAATCGCAGTGACATGAAGCTTCAATGTTTCTGCAGTTGCACGTGAGCTTCAGATCTAGCTGGTGAGTCAGTGCACGCATGGTGAACTCGCACTTCCTCCAACACAGGTACACACCACCCCCCATGGTCTAGAAACCAACAGGCCTTTCCTTTCTTCAGAGGTTCACGCTATGCCCAGAATGATGCTAAATTATCCAAAGTGGATCTGTTTTCTTTTTCAGTTGTTTGCCATAGGGCAATGTGCACTTGCTGAAGAGAGACACCAGGACCAGGACTCAAACCATAGTGAGCCATGGGGGAGTCCAGGGCCTTAACCACCATGCCACCTGCAGGCCTGGAAGATCTGTATTTTAATGCGGTTTTAAATTCTGCCAAAAGGGCACCCTGCATTGACATTTTGGGTGAGTCATCTCACTTTTAGCTTTTATTTCCAGACAATCTCTTGACATGTCAGGTCAAAATTAATCTATAAAAAACAGCTCCTCTTGGTCTTATCTCTGACAAAATTTGAGTATCAGAGTGATGGAGTTAGTAAGAGTTGCATGGATCCATTTCACGGTCCTGACACACTGAGAACCACAGTAACTGGCATCTGGACAGGATTGCCCTGCACATTCTGCGTTTGGAAGAGGAGAAGCAGCCAAAAGTAACTGTGTTGAATGTGACGAATAATGTGATACTCTCCAAGGGGGGATGGGGACTGGGGGAGAAGACATTCCTAAAACACCTGCTATGCTGGCTGCTCCCCTCCCATTTGACGTCTCCTAAGCCTCTCCATGTGGCAGCCACGACTGTCACCATTTATAGCTGGGTGTACGAAGATATGAAAAGAAGAAAAAGGCCCTGCCTATGCAGCCAGAATTCCACTCAGGTCTGCCTTTATCTAAAATTCATGTTCCTTCTACCACCCCCAATGCTGCTGTGGCCCCAAGCGGCTTCTAGCGTGAATGTGAAAGATAAAAAAAAAAATTCAGAGGCCACAGAAAGGTACAGCGGTAGTACAACACTCTGGAACACAGGACCCACAAAATAAGGTGCTATGTCCATAACCTGAGGCCTCCCTGTGCTGGCTGGGTGCATGTGTGTATGTGTGCGCCACGACCTAGTCTGGCTGAGACTGGAAGTAAGATCATTACTATCATGACCTTCTCTGAAGAGGGTCCACGAGAAAGTGTCTTTCTTTTCATTCTTTCCTTTTTTTTGTCTTGAGAGTTTTTTTTTGCTACAGGGCACATGCGCTCACCAGAAAGAGACAGAAAGCAAGAAAACACCCTTCAAGGAGGTTGGCCATGCCGCAACTGCTTCTCCTCAATTCTCCTCTCGGAAACGCATGCACATGCGCCCAGCGTGAGTTTAAGCCACCGGGTCTGGGACTCCAGTGACAAAACCACTACGCCAACTGCTGGTCCTAAGAGAGTGTCTTTCTTTCATGGAGAGTGTCTGTCTTTCTCTCATGGAAGAAATATTATTTTTACCCCCAGAAAAAGACCAGCAGTATTCTCCAAACTAAGTCTCCTGTCTCCTTGCTTTCTGTAACATTTACTGTTGTTTTGAGAAAAAGTAGAGTGACATGTGGTTCTGAACTAGGAGCTGGCTCTACCTCTGCCAATTCAGCTAAAGAAAGACAAAACAAAGAAACCACTTCATAATAAAGAAAGTGATAGTTGTCATAACAACGTTTGAGTAAGTTATAAATACGAACCCCTGGTGATTTCAGAAGTCAGTTGCAAAGTGACAACGGGTCCCTCATTCATGATCTCAATCTGGACCTTTAATAACTATATGCTAAATTACCAGAGGCATCCATCCTCCTGGATCTTGTCTCACTGATACAAGGATCACATTGCAACAATGACCTATAGGGTAGATGAAAAGCGCTTAGATGTTTCTGGGTCGGAAACCCCTTTTGAGAATTTGATAAGTTCTGACCTCTCCCCAGAATTATGAGAAGGAATACAGACCGTCAACATCTGCACACAATTTTAAAGCCCACCCATGAACCCTGCCCAAGTCCACATACCATATGTTCTAGAATCTCCCCCAGAGACCCCCTGAGCCTCCGGTCTTTCTGAACAGTGATCACAGGGTTAGGTATTTCAGTGTTTTCTGTTCCACAAACGTTTAACAGTGACATTAAAAGGAATCGTCACGGGGAGCCAGACAGTGGTGCAGCAGTAAAACACCCTGCAAAGCAATCCCACGTGGGAAGGTTCCCAGTTCAACCTCAGCGATCTCCCTGAACACGCTGGGCATGTGCTTCTCTGTAACCCAGGTTACAGAGTTACAGACTGGGGCTGGATTGCTGAGTCAGGACCCTGCTGTAGGTGCTGTCTCTCTCACTCCTCTTTCTCTCCCTCCTCCTCTCTCTCTTGTTCATGGAACAAACAAACTAACTTTAAATTTAAAAAAAAAAAAAAGCATCATTGCAAAACAGCTGCAAGTATACACAGTACCTCAAACAGCGCTTGGCACACAGGACATCCTGAACAAACATTTGTTAAAAGAGTAAAAGTATTTAAACACACATTCTATCATATTTTTTTTACAAAGACACAAAACTCTTTTTCAATTCTCTAATTTCAAGTCTTCCAGGCTGGTATATTTTTTTAAATGATACTCCCTTCAGCCAAAATTTAATACAATTCATGTTTAAATGAACTGAAATACCTTGATAATTTTGGTTACTACAAAATATGACTGAAGAAATAATAGCCTTGACTAGATTATCCACTTCAGATTTCTCTGTACAACAGCTGTAATCTCACAAGGCAGCTCCCAGAGGCTTGTAAAAACAAAACTTGGCTTTGAGAATTATAAAGCAGTCAAATCTCAATTAAAAACAACAGCCCTCCCCCTAATACCAACGAGTATCAAAATAAACCTCTGTACCAGTTTTATCATTCATCCCTTTCAGGAATAAGAAACTTAAAAGTAATATTCGTATTTTCACTCTGTTCTTAGTTTTCTCCCTTCCTAGATTTTACATTAAAACAGACTGTTTAAAAATCTCATTTGTTTTTCTACCACAAAAGTTTAAACTAGCAAATAAAATAACTGTCACTGAAAAATAAACAAATACTAACTACCAGCCAGTTTTAGGCTCGTATATAAACAATCGTACATGCTCACATTCCCTCTGCACCTATAAGTGTCTCCGGTTTTTGCACTTGATATTAATATATTTACTATGAAAAGAATAGTAGTAAGACTTATTCTTATGGCCAAGGTTTTCAGAGTTTGGTCCAACAACCCGGGAGCATCCCAGAGACTCACAAATTTCTGAGGTCAGGTTTCCTTCCTGAATTTCAATAAAATGAGTCAACGTACTGCCAGACTGGATGCAGAAACTGTTGAGAATCCAACTATCCTCTTAAGTCATGCATAAATACATTTTCAAATGTGCAAAACAATGTCATTTCCCCACTAAAATTCGTTTTGTTTTGAAAAATCGTTTTCAGTTAATACTTAAATTAAGTAGCTCGCTATCAAAATAATTTCAAAATATTTTATTTCTATCCCTGTAAATATGTAAAACAGAAAAACACTTAAGTTCTTTAAGTCCTCAGTAATTTTTATTTAAGGGTGATCCTGAGATTTAATATTTAATATTTAATACTTAAAAAGCAGGCTGGCTCCGCGGCACAGCAGTAATACACTGTGCCAGAGAAGCCAAATCCACGTGGCTACAGCAGCTCGAATTCCCAACCTGGTCAGCCTGAAACATGCCTGGGGAGTCTCCAAGATCAGACAAGATGGAGGACCAACAGGGGACTGCAACATGGCCAGACTCCACAGGGGGTACCCTTCACACATTCTCAGACTCTCTTGTGTGTATGCACACACTATACACACTGTATCATGAATTTACAAAATATTCTTATTAAAAAAAACTTTTGTTGGGGGGGGAGTTTTTGCCATAGGGTGTGTGCACTAGCCAGAAAGACAGAGAGAAACAGAGAGACAGAAAGCGAGAAATCACCCCCCTGGGGGGATGGCCACACCACAATCCCTTCTCCATTCTCCTCTTGGGATCTTGGGGATGCATGCACACGCACTCAGCAGTTGACAATATAGGAGTCCAGTTACATAGCCACGACACCAACTGCTGGTCTCAAAAAACTATTTTGTAAAATAAAAATTGCTGGCTTGTAGCAATTGCCCTTAACCTCCAACTGGATGAAAAACAGTAAAAGAAAAATATATTGATTTTACTTGTCAAGTAAAATTAGATTTTATAATTCAAATCACTTTATTAGGTAGATGACTACTATAATATTTTAGGTACTAACAGTACACATCATCTCATTACTCATTGCTTCTCATATTCCATTTTGTACAAAGTCTGAAGAGCTACTCAATTTTATATAACTGCAGCAAGATCCCACGTATGTGGACAGTCAACAACTTAATTCCTCTCCACAGACTGAATTAAATCTTTAGGTTACAATTTGTGTAATTTTCCCATTTTATAGCATCATCACGCTAGAGTTTTCTGCAGTAATTAGGCAGAAAACACAGTATACATACTTATTCTGGAACTACTCATTAAAACTTGTCAAAAATTTGATGTGAAAAATGATATATGCCAATAACACGTAAGTCAACACCTATTTTGTATTAAGTCATTGGGAAAATCATGACGTTTATTTCTGTTTTTCTATGCAAAAAGGCATCATGACTTTCCCATTGACCCATTATTACCTGATCAACTGGCTTAGAAAATACATCTGCCACATTCTACCTGGAAGGTTCACATAGGGCTTTCTCTAACATGTGGATTTAAAGACAATCTATAGCGTCTGAAATACAAGAATTACTTTGTACTTCCCTGAAAGTACAACAAATCATCTTCCCTCCTGCAATGAATTAAGCACTTGCATACATTTTTCAGCCAAAAATACAAATAAGAGGTTGTAAGACACACTCAAAAGACAGACAGACAGACATGTAAGAAAAGTGCCTGATAGTGTGAGCATGCACACCTCTACAATCATCCATGCCCCTGGCATGTCAGAAGCACATACCACATGGTATCACTCCTACACTGTGCTGTCGACGTGTCGTAGAACTTTGCTGAAACTTGCCAGTCTGGCGTCTTCCAGTAACTTATCCTTGGTTCTCTGAAAAGGGTTTAAGCTCCAACCCACTATCTCTACCTGCAGATATATAGCCTGTGCTGTCTTTCAGATATTAAAGACTCAGTAAGGGCCCATGCAGTTGGATCCCACATGGTTGACTGAGTGGCTTGAGTCCTGGACCAGAAGCTTGAGAAACACATTGTGCACGCATGCCCAAAATTCCAAGAGGAGAACAAAGGAGAAAGGTTTGTAGTGTGGTCACACCTTGGTGGGTGATTTCTCACTTTGTCTCATTGTCTCTCTCTTTCATGAGCACATGTGTCCTATGGCAAATTATTTTTAAATAATTTTTAAAAAGTTACTTAAGGTGAAACAGTAGTACTAAGGGGAAAAACGTTAAATTAGTGATAAAGTTCCAGGGCCAGGCAGTTCAAATCCTGCCTCTGGCAACTTGGGAAAAAACCAACATGTTCATGTGCATATATGCATATGTGCGTGCCCAAAATATGAACAGGATGAGGAAATGAAAGGACTGTAGTGTACCATGCTCCATTGAGGGTTTCTCTCTCTCTCATATACGTGCCCTTTGAGAATTTAAAAAAAAAAAAAAAAAAAAGGAAGCAAAATTCTAAAACTAGAGTATGTTTAATAAATTTAAAATATTCCACAGCCTAAATAACATGGGCTATTTCCCCACATATCTTCTCTCCTATTGTTTGTTTTCTGGTCCAGGGTTGGGATTTTTAATTTGAATCTCCACTGAACGAAGACGGCAGGAAAGACAACAATCTACAGAGACACTGAAACAGCAAAACATAAAGGTCACCTCTATAAATAAAAGTGTTTCCTTAAATTTGAACTTTGTGTGTAGCATATTTTAGTTCCTAGCTATGGTTTTTTGTCCTCCCTGTCCCAGAGAAAACTCACAGTGCAGGAATTCAAAAACTAGCTGTCCTATTCTTTAACAATTCCTCGAAACACATCGCACTACATGAAGTAAGAACAGAAGTTTAAAGGTAGGCACTCCTCTACAAAGACGACTTTTAAAACAAATTCATATTGAAAAGTTTGTATCTTCCCCCCAAATCCATATTCATAACAAAAAAGCATCAGAATGATTTTAAAGTTCAACATTCCATTTTTTACCACATTAAAGATGGTCAAATACTACAATGTTCAGAAAGAAAGAGATAAAACAGTGTAGGCTATTCTAGAAGAAAAGGGGACAGACTGTCGCGTAGTGTCTATCTGCTCCACAACTGGTGAGAAATGCACTTTAGATTGAGGTCTCCCCACAGCTAACCAGCTGGTTCATGTATAGATCAAACATGCACCACGTAAAATGACTATGATTTAGGCAGGTGAAAAAAATGAACCGTGTAAGCACACAGCACCATCCGCTGAAATTCCTTGTTTTTAAGAGCTCATTCTTCTGCTCAGTTCATAGGACTAAACTAAAAAATTTTAAAGTTCAAGTTCATGCTCCAAGGACAATTATACAAATAAAACTAGAAATGGAAACCTAGCAACTAAGATGCATTCGCAGAGGACAATGAATGGTTTAGGCAGAAATAACACATTACTAACCACCTTTACATACAGATGGTAATCTCTCCCCTGTAAAACAGATTTCACTGTAGGCGACCAGGACTCAGAATGAAACAGTAAACATTTTTAAATGGGGTCTGGGGCACATATAAATCAAACTGCATTTCCAAACTAATAACTACAGCAAACAGCTTTACCCCCAAATCCCAAATCATGCCACTCTGATCTAAGGTAAGTTTTATAAAGAGATGAGAAGGGTAAACAGTCATGAGAATAATACATTTTTCAAAAGAAAGACAAAGTAAAAAAAGAAAAAAAAAAAGTCACTGGAAAGACAGGAAAGGTATGTGTGTCTGTGCTCATGTTTAAGAAAGGAGCCCATCGGAAGGGGGCCGTGTGTATGTGCAGCAAGCGTTTGAATACTTACTGTGCCCGGCTCTCTGTCTGCTCCCGAGGTTACCAAGAAACGTACAGACATGCCCGTTCAGACACAGAGGCAAGAACAGAAATAAAAAAAAGGGGGGAATAATTAGAACACAAGCCCCAAACAGTTTTAAAAATGGCTTTTATTTATATAAGTCATTGCACATTCCTAATACAGTGATTTCCTGAAAATTACAGTATTTTGTAAACATAAAGATTTACAGTTTAACCATACACAAAGCCTATTTTTTTATTTCTTGACAGAATAAATTACTTTTCTTCAAAAAATTAGTCAAGTGCAATTTTGCCCAATATTTAATGCATACTAGAATTAAAGCCTATGAAACTAAGTAGTAACAGATGCAATTATCAAACCTTTCATTTGAACACATTCACTTTCAAATTTAACTTCTTATTTCGCCCCATTTAACAACATTACTTTCTTTGAAAATTACCCAATTAAGCAGTTAACAGTTTTCCATAATATGGTACAGGCCACTGGCATTAAGTAGGCAGTTGCCAGGATGTCAAGATGCCTGCAACCTAACGAGATCGAGAAATCTAGAGATGCCCACGACAAGCCCTGCACACTTCCAGGGAGAACTGTGATTCAGTGGCAAGCTTTGCGGCAGTTCCTCTGATCTCATTGTTTGCTCTCTGTATAGGATGGGGCTTTCCTTAGCGATGCACACAATTCTGCAGCACTGAATGAGTATGAGGACAAAGTCCTAATCTGGCTTGCCCGGCCTCTCACCTCTGTGGTGCTCTGCATCGTGGTGCTTCTTGTCATCTTTTATTGCCAAGTGAGACTGCCCACTCAGAGCACTCGACAGTGCAAGAAGGCCGGCACTGCCCCCAAGAGGTGGGATCCCAGGAGGCTGAAGTCCCGAAGGGTGAGGCGTGAGGGGTACTGGGGGTCCATGGCCATGAGAGAGATGCTGAGCTTGCAACTGCTGCTGCTGTTGGTGGTAGTGAGGAGGAGGGGGAGGAGAGGAAGGGGGAGGGGCCAGAAGAAGAGAGGAAGTTGGGAGGAGGGGCGGGTGGTGGTGGCGGAGGCAGCATCCAGAAGTGACATGAGAGGATGGAGGAAACAGGGCATGAGGTGCAACGTAGACATGAAGGGGAAAGAAACACGGAGGGAGGAAAAGGAGAAAAAATGCGATTAGTACTTTCATTTCATCCAGAGCTTTCGCCCACTCAGTTACCTTTCTCACCTCCCCAAATATAATCCTCAAATCTCCAACACCTCATTTCCTGGTATAGCTCAAGCCCTGAGGGTGGAGCTGTTTACTAAATCAGTCCACCCCGTGTGAGCTAGCTCTAGGAGTGAAAGCTGGAATCTTGCTGAAACTAAGATGCCACTGATTTGAAGACCCATTCTGATTTTAGGGAGTAAGAACATGAGAAGGTGAGCCAGTCCACAGCATGGTGGCTAAGGCAGCTAGATCCCACAAGGCTGACTGCATGCACAATTCCTAAACCTGGTAGCCTAAAAAACACACTGGATGTGTTTTGGGATATCCAAAATCCCAAAAGGAAGGAAAAATGAAAGGGAAAGGGTTGGGATGTGACCATCCCCCGTGGGGGGTGCTTTCTGCCTTTCTCTCCCTCTCTCTTCAGTGAGCACAAGAGCCCTCTGGCAAATTAAAAAAAAAAAAAAATAGGGACCAACAGTAGGAATAATGGCTATGTTGCTGGACTCCCATGTAGTAGACCACGGTTCAAGTCCCAGACCTGGTGGCTTAAACTTACGCCAGGCATGTGTGCGATTGTGCCCAAGATCCTGAGAGGAGAAGGGACTGCGGTGTGGCCATGCCCCCTGGGGAGTGATTTCTCGCTTTCTTTCTCTGTCTTTCTGGGGACCGCAGGTGCCCTAAAACCTCTCAAAAAAAAAAAAAAAAAAAAAAAAAAAAAAAAAAAAAAAAAAAAAAAGAACAAAAAATAAAAGGAAGAGGAGAAAAATTGCAGGAGGTGATGTGGTTACAATAAAGTAACCAAACCCTCAACTAGTTACCAGTTATCAGGTGACTAACATTTTATCCCTATGTTCTTGAGCTAACCACAATGGCATGATTAAGACAAAAACAAAATGAGGGTTCATGGAAAACACATGTTACAAAAAAAAAAAAATACTGCACGGATTTCATTATTTTTTATAAGCAAAATAAACTTGTACTTTAATTCCACTTTTTCATGGACCTTTTGATATGTCTCGTATTAATTACTTTTTAAAAAAGAGATTTTTGCTATAGGGCATGTGTGTTCACCAGAGACAGAAAGTGAGAAATCACCCCCCAGAGGGGATAGCCACTCCACATTCCCTTCTCCTCCTCTTGGGATCCTGGGCATACACACACACACACACACACACACACACGCGTGCGCCTGGCATGAGTGTTAAGCTGCTGGGCCCAGGATTTGAACTGCAGTCAACTATGTGGGAGTACAACGACATAACTGTTACAACATCTGCTGGTCCCTCCTTGTATTAACTTTAATGAACAGAATTCAGAAAGGAAGAACTGCCGCTGGGGTGTCTGTTGCGTGTCCTTATTTTATCAAGTCCTCTATGAACTGAGTAAGTACTGATGCTCCCATTTTCCAGAAGGAACCAAGGCTCAAGATACGGAGTAAATTGCTGAGGTTCTCCCACTAGGCAGGAAGGGGCTGCAGCTTCGCAGGAAGACCCTCAAAGCTGCTCCCTCTCTTCCACACTGCTACTGAGTGAGAGGGTCTCAGGGAGCCCAGTGAGAAATAGCTGGAAGAAACCTGAGGGACAAGACTACCTTTTCCATTCTCCTAGCCCACTCCTCAGACCCACCCCAGGCCATGCTACAGATGAAAACAGAGCCAGAGAGGTTTGGAGATCTGAATAGGAAAGCACTTCTCTCCAGTCAGGTGGGACTTGGGCCACAGTGGCTGGAGTCTCTGTTCCCAAACGCGGCTTCCACTACCTCACTTTGCCTCTCTCCCTTCACTCCTTCCAGAGGTTAAAAATCTGTTCACATGGAACCGTATCATTGTTCTTGTACATTTAAGAGCATGTTGTATGAAATGAAAAAGTATCCAAGAAATGGCCCCCGCACCATAAATCTGGCCGCATTTCGGCTGTCAAACATAAAAGTTGGTTTTGATGAGACAGTAAAAACGATTAAAGCTCAATTTCTAAGGTGTAATGTTAGAAAAGTCTTAAGATTCTGATTTGTGCTCACTTCCTTGGGACTAAAATGACTCGTTTTATTTATTGCCCTCTTGCGTGCACGGAATACATGAAATCCTCACAAAAGATCTTCTGTGATTTCCACCCAGATCGCTGTTTTTTAATTGAATCCCAAACATGCATCCCACCCGCAAGTAAGAGAAAACAGCATTTAAACACCAGAACCCAATGCTGACTGTAATATCACAGTAAATTTTCAAACACTCCTATCATATTGTAAAGAAATGTTTAGGAGCTGTTCTTTTCCAACTTTTATTTCTTCTAGAAAGAAAACAGTTCTTAGAGGGAAAGTAGAGAAAAGGGTGGGGTCAGGGCAGGCAACGTTCATTATATTCTTGAAAAGTATTTATAAACTACTCATCTACCATTTGCAATCATAATAACAATTTCTGTACACATAAAATCAACTTCCTGTTATCCCCAAGACACTAATTCTTGCTCTGTCACCTTTTAAGAGCTCAGCAATAGTGAGACATAAAACTGAAGAAGCTGGCAGCGGCATCACGGTCCACTAGGCATGCTCATTAGCACTTAATTAGGAACTAGACACCTGCCAGAAGAAATGTGCTCAGAGAAGGATGAGGAACAGGTCTGCCCCCCAGCAATTACTATCATTACGGAGAGGCAGAGCTATGTCCGGCTTTTGGGGGGGAAGGGGGTGCAGTGATGCATACACAAGCAAGTGCAGCAGGGTAATTAGGCGCGACACTGAGTCAGAGGCAGTGAGGGCAGCTAAGCAGAGGGGAAGGAATTTAACTACCACCCTCTCACCCTCCCCTGCATCCCACTCTCCAAAAAAACCCAGGATGGAGTCACCAGAAGACAGTTTCAGAGGTGGGATTTGAAGTCAGAGCAAATACATGCATGGGTAATATAAATAAGGGTACACAAGAGGAGGTAGACATGTTCTTCTCTCCCCCGCAAAAATTCAAGTTAGCTTTCAGAAAGATGAACTGGAAAGCAGGCTCTGATGTATTTTAGGAAAGAAGCGCTAGCTTGGGTAATAACGGGGCTTGGCCACAGCCGGGAAGTAGACCTATGTGGTTAAACTCAACAGTTAAGCTGATAGCTACCAACGGGGACGTCCAACAGCCTAACTGGCCACGGGCAACTCCCACTCCCACCCTGCTCTGGCTTTTCAGGACCCAATAAGAAACAGCTCACTGTCTGTTATTAGAGGTTAGGGTTCTTCCGCTTAGTGCAGCCATCCTGAAAGTTCCTTTCTTTTCATTTTTTCCCCCATCAAATACAATCCTTTCAAACTGGCAGAAGTACTAAGTAGCAAATGGATCAATCACAACTGTTGATGGTGCTGTTGGTTCTAGGAAATGTGGAAACATTCCCTCACATCCTACTTCTCGATCTCACTCCTCCATGAGTATCTTCATATCCTTTGTGGCCTGAGATCAAAACCCATCAGATACAGGGAGGGTAGGTATTATGGTTCCCCCTTTGGGGAATGGGACTGCCTCAAAGCTAAGAATCTTGCTATGGGGCTCAAAGCCAGACGAGGTCTACACACCCTTTGCTACCTAGAATAGAACTGCTCCTGAAACTCCAGCAGCCCAGTCACGTTCCCAAGCACAAGGAAGGAAAAGGGCAACTGCTTCCTCCACTGACGACTCCATGTTTCTCTCCCTGACCAACTAACAAGAGCACCTAAGACCATACAAACAGAGACAGATCCACCTTCACTGTCTGGCCTTAAGGACAGAGTCAGACAAAGGGTGGTTCTTAGATCTCATAAGTCCCATGTCTGTTGTCCCACTCCTCACTGCCTATATGTACATCTGAAAAAGGAGGATCTTATTTGCCTCCAGCTCCCTTCAGGGAAGCATCAAGCCTAAGGGATGGCTCTAGCTTTGCTGGGAAGTAGATGTTTAATGTTATAGGCTCATTTCTAAGATAAGTATTTCCTTTTATTTTAAGAATTATCTATTTAATTTATTATTGTTTTCCAATTTGTTAAAGGGCATGCACACTCACCAGAGAGACAGAGAGAGTAAGAGGGAAAGTGAAAGCAAGCTGCCACATCCGGGATTCAAACCGCGGCTAGCCATGTGGGAGTCCAGCACCTTAACCACCACACCACCTGGCAACCCCTCTAAGATAAAATATTATTTAAATGAATAGAGGGCCCCTATCTATTATAGAAAAGTAAACTGTTAACTCCAAAAGGGTAGCCCACACCTGCCCCAATATGTTTCTGAAAAAGTACGTTCTCTCAACAAGGCTTACCTGTCACCGTCACAGGAATGAATGCTACTTAAGAACATACTTTAGGACAAAAGTGATATTGACATTGCTATACAGCCAAAACCCCAACAGCTCTGCCAATAATGAGAATTTACATGCACCTCTCATCTAAAGACCCAAAACTGCACCTATAATTTAGGTAAACTACAAGATGCTTTCGACATGACAGCAAGGGGAGAAAAACTAGACTTTCTGGCCAGTCATTAGTTGATAATAAGGAAACTTTTTAAAAAGTTAATGTTCATAGATTTATATAGCACAGAACACACAGGCAAAATAGTTTGTACAAGTTATTAGAAAAGGCTTTTATTTGGTGAGGTTTTTGCTATAGGGCACGTGCGCTTGCCAGAAAGACAGAGAGTCAGAAAGTGAGAAATCACCCCCCAGGGGGGATGGCTACGCCACAACCCCTTCTCCTCCATTCTCCTCTAGAGATCTTGGGCACGCACGCACACGCGCCCAGCATGAGTTTAAGCCACCCGATCCAGGACTCAACCCATGGTCGGCTACGTGGGAGTTCAGCGACAGCCATTACGCTAACTGCTGGTCCCTAGAAAAGGCGTTTTTGATGAACAATAGTGATTTTAACAATACTGCCGGCTTCTCAGGATGGTCCATCTAGACCAGCAGTTCACAATGACGATACCCCTCCCCATCCCTGCCCAGGGAGGACATTTGGCAATGTCTACGTTGTCACGACTTAAAGGAAAGAGGGAGCAAAGTGCTACTGGCACCTACAGGGTAGAGGCCATGGATGCTGTTAAACATCCTACAGGGGCCAGACAGTGGCCCAGAGGTAAAATGCAATGTTTTGCTTATCAGTGTCGTGGGAAGGTTCAGGTTCAAGTCTGAGGACACTCTGCACGGATCTACCCATGAGCCTAAGCTGGCTGAAGGCTGGGAGTGGATCATGGCATCAAGACCTTGTTAGGGGTGCTGTCTTATTCACAGATAAATAAATGTATTTTTTTTAAAAAACCTATGATGCACAGGACAATCCTCATCCTGGCGAATTACCGAGCCCAAAATGGTAACAGAATCAAGGCTGAGAAACTTCACTCAATCTAAAGCTGGAATTCTATCCCATTACATCAGAATTTACGTTCTTGCATGTAGACTGAGTTGCCAAATTGTTGTTTAAAAATAAAAAATCTTCAACATTCAAATATTCACTGTCCCTTCATCACCATCCGAGTACCCTGTCACAACTCAAAAGATGAACATCTGCTTTCTAAAGCTGATTCTACTAACAATTTCAGAATAAAACAAACAAAACAACGCACATCAAAAAAAGCCCATATTTTGCCGTACAATACGGAAAAGAGCAGCTATCCTGGGAACTTCTACATATTGGTGTTTTGGTGCACCAAAGGAAATGATGGAAAGGTTTAGGTCTGGGGACAGAAAGATAAATGCACTTGCTCTAACTGAAATAACTTCAACAGGCTGAGAAAGAGACGAGTAAAGCAAACACCAAACCCTGATTAACGATACCGAAAACCCACCAGGAATAAAGTAACCTCATCCATGTCAAACAAAAGCCATGCATTTAGAATTCGCATTTCACTTAGTGCAGCCTGGGCCAATTATGAGACTATAATGAAGTTGACTTTGGTGTTTATATCAGAGCTTTAACGTAATGGTGTAGTGGCTTCTGCATTTTGGTTTCTAAAACATAGGTGTGGCATGTGGTTTATCTCCACAGAGCTACCTGTGCAACTGGGAAGGATGCCCATATGAAAATGCAGGCAGATGCCCACCTCTTCCTCACCAGATGCCAAGCTCCATCCTACCAACCATGGAATTGACTTTAATTTCTGAAATTCAACCTGCCTTATAACCCCAGGAAAAACTATGTCACAAAAATCACAACCTAACTCAACCAGAACTAAAACCATGCCCCCAAGTGGCATCTCTAATGCTCAGAGTGACAGTAAGTGGCCTTTATAGCAGTTAGTATTTAAACACTTTTAGAAGGGGACCAAAAAAAAAAAAAAAAAAAAAAAAAAGTATAAACCAGCATTTGTTGACAGTTCTTTCCAAATCACTCTTCCTTGATTTCTACTATTTCTCTGTTCTTTAAAACAGTTCTTGTTTGAAAAACAGAAGAAAAAGAAAATTGGTATGTATGCTATGTAAACAAGTGAGAAAGGGCTGTCTGGTTGCAGAAACATCAAGGACACTGCTATAGTTGTTGTCTGAAAACCTCCCATTATGTGCATGGCCTTTCCGTACAGAAGAGCAAAGGGTGATAAAACAGGTAGAAACTGTTTCCTGGAGCCAAGAATTCTCTAGCCACTTGAAGACATTAACAAAAATAAAATAATTCCCTGAAAGGACCCATTTCAATGCAAGAGTGCATAAGAATGGCACACAGGAGAAAGTACTTGCAAGCCATACATCTGATAAAAGGAACTCAACTCAACAGCAAAAAAAAAAAAAAAAAAAAAAAAAAAAGAAAAGAAAAGAAAGAAAGAAACCCAACAGCAACACACACACACAAAATATTAAAAAATGGGCAAAGGACCTGAATAGACATAGGGCTGGCCCGTAGCACAATGGTTAAAGGAACCAGATCCCACATAGCTAACTACAGTTTGAGTCTCAGATCCAGTAGCTTAAAAACACATCAGGCCAGACCAGCAGATAGCCTAATAGTTACGACGCTGAACTCCCCCATGGCCGACTGTGGTTTGAGCCCTGGACCTGGCAGCTTAAAACTCATGCCAGGCACGTGTGTGTGTGCCCAAGTCCCAGGAGGAGAATGGAGAAGGGATTGCAAGGTGGCCATCCTCCTGCAGGGGTGATTTCTCGCTCTCTGTCTCTCAGGCAAGCACATGCACCCTATAACAAAAATCTCTCTAAAAAACAAAAAGAACAGCAAAAACAAACACACACACACACACATCAGGCACTGTGCATGTGTGTCCAAAATCCTGACGGGACAGAAAAATGGAGGAAAAGGGGTTGCAGTGTGACCATGCCCCATAGGAATCTCTCCCATATTCTGCTGAGTGCATATGCCCTCTGACCAAGGGAAAAAAGACATATAACTGGCCAATAGATATATGAAAATATGTTCAGCATCACTAATCATCAAGGAAATACAATAAACCACAATGGGCTATGGACACATACCTGTGATAGCCATTATCAAAAAGTCAAGAGATAACATGTGTTGGCAAGAGTATGGAGAAGAGGGAACCCTAAAATACTGTTGCTAGGAATAGAAATTGGTATAGCCATTCTGAAAAACAGTATGAAGGTTCCTCAAAAAGTTATAAGAGAGAGACCAGCAGATGGTGGAAGAGTTATGTCGCTGGACTCTCATGTAGTCAACCACAGTTTGCGTCCTAGACCCGGCAGTTTGAACTCATGCCAGGCGTGTGTGTGTGTGTGTGTGTGTGTGTGTGTGTGTGTGTGTGCCCAAAATCCCGGGAGGAGAATGGAGGAGAAAGGACTGCAGCATGGCCATCCCCCTTAGGGGGTGATATATTTCTCTCTCTGTCTCTCCAGTGAGCGCAGGAGCCCTATAGCAAAAAATCTCTCTTGAGAAAAAAAAAAAAAAAAAAAAAAAAAAAAAAAGTTGTAAGAGAGATCATAAGATCTAGCAAACCCACTGATAGGCAAGTAACCAAAGGGAAGAAATTCAGTACGTCAAAGAGATGTCTGCATTCTCATGCTCACTGCAGTACTATTCACAATAGCCAAGTTATGAAAATAACCAAAACGTCTGTCAATGGCATTCCAGCTGTCAGGACACACAGGCAGCACCACTGCTTGGGAGGTTAGAAGTCTTATGAGTTTGGTTCCCAGGTCTACCTACACACAAGAGACACAGTTGCACATACCTAGCTAATTGGAAGGCTGGGAAAAGATGACTATGATGCAGTGATACCTTTCCAAAATAAGTATCTCAAGTCGGCCCTGCAGTCTAATGGTTACAATCCCACAAGGCCGACTACGGTTCAAATTCAGCCCCAAAAGCTTGAAAAACATACCGGACGCATGTTATGTGGCCAACTAAAATACCTACGGGATGGAGAAGTGGAAGAGAAAGAATTGCAGCATAACCACACTTCACTGAAGGGTGCTTTCTACCTCTCATTCTAGCAAGCACATGTGTTCTCTGGCAATTGTAACACACACACACACACACACACACACAAGGTCGTCGGAAAAGTCATGACGCACTTTTGCAGACAAAAATATCATGGCTTTTCCAGTGGGAATACACACACACACACATAAACACACACACACACACAAATATATACATGTATATATGCGTATATCTGTGTATGTATCTAGTCTCTGTTTTTACCACTCCCCAAAAGTAGATGGTTTAAAAAAAAAAAAAAAAAAAAGAAAAGTCTGTGAATGAATGGATAAATAAAGTGTGGTATATGACACAGCGGAATACTACTCAGTCTTAAAAAAAGAAGGAAATCCTATCATTTGTGACAAAAGGGACGAACCTAAAAGATATTTCCTTAGATAAAAAAAAAAAAAAAAAAAAAAAAAAAAAAAAAAAAACAGATTCAAAAAGACAAATACTACATGCGAAATCTAAAAGAGCCAAACTGAAAAAAGCAGGAAGTAGAATGCAGATTGTCAAGGGATGAGTAGGTATGTGGGAAGATGCTGGTCAAAAGGTAGTTTGGGTTATACAGGATGCATATATGTTTGGAGACCTAAGGTACCACATACTGAAATTCACTGAGACATTCTACTGATTCTCACTAATGTTTACTGTTGGTTCTACAGTCAGGTGATTATGGCAGCTGGATCCCACATGACTCACTATGTGGTTCCTAACCTAGCTCTGGCAGCTTGAAAAATATGCCAAGAACATATGTGTGCATGCCACAAATCCTGGCAGAGTAGAGAAATGGGGCGGAAGGGACTGCAGCATGACCGTGCCCTGTTGGCAGGTGCTTCTCCATTCCCTCTCTCTGCCTCTCTCAGGCAAGTGTGTGCCCCTGGCAAATTTTTTTTTTAAAAAAGTATTCTCACTGAACACACACACACACACACACACACACACACACACACAGCAGTTACTATATGAGATGATGGAGATGTTAACTAGTTTGTGATCATTTCACAATGTACATACATGAAAAAAATCTAGTTGTATACCTTAAATATATACAACTTCTCTTTATCACTGATAGTAACAATAAAGCTGAAAAAATAAAGAGAAAATGACACAATCAAGGCAAAACTGATGTCATATATATGCAGGCAGGCACCAGTATGAAGAGCCTACACCTCTAAGGATTTGAACTAACTTTTATTCTTTGTACATTTCAGCAAGCCAATTCACCCTGTATGACCACTGCCCTGCTCATCCTACCTTCCTGTATGACTGCTACCATGAAGATCAAGAGCTCTAGAACTTAAACACCAGAGTCAGGATAAGATTTGTCTGTTTGGTGTTTTTGTTTGGCTAGAGGGTACATGCATGTGCCAGACAAAGGCAGAGACAGAGAGAGGGAGAGAGCAGAAAGCACCCCCATGGGGAACGGTTATGCTGCAATCCCTTCTCCATCTCACTCTGCTTTCAGGATTTGGGCCATGCCTGTACATTTGTCCAGTGTGTTTCTCAAGCCACCAGGTCCAGAACTCAAACAATGTGGTCAGCCATTTGAGACCCAGCTGCCCTAACCACCATGCCATGGCGTGGCCCAAGAATAAGTTTTCAGCCATGTTTAGGTACCTCCATTTCAAAAGCCTCATGAAGAATCTGGATGAAAGATGGTGAACATCATTCGCCACCAGGGAAATGCAAATGAAAACCACAAGGAGAGACCACTTCATACCCACTAACTAGGATGGCCAGAATCTAACGATGGACAGTAACAAGTGCTGGAAAAGATGTACAGAAATTGAAGTCCTCACTTACTCTTGTGGAGATATAAAATGGTGTAGTCACTCTGGAAAATAGCCTAACAGGTGCTCAAAGAGTTAAATTTACAGTAACCATATGAACCAGAAACTCCACTTCTGGGTGTAGACATTAAGAGAAAACGTGTCCACAGAAACGCTTCTACACAAATGTCCATGGTGACATCATTCATAATAGCCAGTACGAGGAAACAACCTACTGGGTTGCTGGGAGAATCAAGAGGCATTTTTGTATAGAAAAACATATAAAAATATGTCATGACTTTCCCGACAACCTAATAAATGCCCATCCACTTAGAATAGATAAACAAATTTGGCAGATCAATGCAGTGGAATATATTATTCATCAATAAAAAGGACTGAAATACTAGAAAACCCGAAAAACATTATGCTAAGAAGCCAGATGCAAAAAGCTACAGGTTATATGATTCCATTTATATTAAGAAATGCCCAGAACTGGCAAACCCCTAAGATATTGGAGAATGCTGACTGGTATTTGCTAAGGAAGGAAAAAGAATACTTGTGGACATAGGATTATTTTTAATTCTTTTTAATTTTTAGAAATATTTTTTAAATAGTGCATGTGTGCTCACCGGCGAGAGAAATCATCCCGCAGGGGATGTGGCCATGACACAATCCCTTTTCTCCTCTCAGGATTTTGGGCATACGTGCACATGCACACCTGGAGTGAGTTTAAGCTGCTGGGTCCAGGACTCAAACTGCGATCAACTGTGTGGGAGGCCAATGACATACCATTATGCCATCTGCTTGTACTGACATAGGATTTCTTTATGGGGTGATCGAAATGTTCTACACCATAGTAGTGAGGAGTAGGCGCACAACTTCATGAATAAAATCTTGAGCACTACATGTTTTTAAAGGAAGACTATGATAGTGTGTAAATTATATACAGCATACTGGGCATGTGTGTGTGCATGCCCGGACTGCAGTGTGGCCATGCCCAAATGAGGGAATGTTTTCTCCCTCCCTCTCTCTCTGAGGAGCACATGTGCCCTCTGACTATTAAAAACAAATTATATCTCAATAAAAAGACATAAAATATGGGGATGACAGGTGGCATGGTAGTCGAACTGCTGGACTTCCACATGACGAATCATGGTTCAAGTCCCGGACCTGGAGGCTTGCTTTCTTGTTTTCCCTCTCTCTATCTCTGGTTGAATTAAAAAAATAGTATCAACAAATAAAATTAAATAATTATTTTTAAAATTTTAAAAAAAAGACAAGAAACAAGAAAAACACCCAACATAGGTATAACTCTTAAAGCAGGGTATTTTTTTTTAAGAGATTTTTGCTATAGGGCATGTGCACTCGCCAGAAAGAACAGAGCGAGACAGAGAGAAAGAAAGTGAGAAATCACACACACACACCCCCGGGAATGGCCACGCCCCAATCCCTTCTCCTCCATTCTCCTCTTGGGATCTTGGGCATGCACACACACACTCCCGGCGTGAGTTTAAGTCACTGGGTCAGGGATTTGAACCGCAGTCGACTACATGGGAGTCCAGTGACATAGCTATTATGCCAACTGCTGGTCACCTAAGACAGGGTATTACACTATCTACTCTGGAGCTTTCTTCTCCCTCTGAAAATAAGAGGAAAAATACACACTATGTTGTTCCAAGAAGTCAAGTAAAAATCGTATTAAAAAAATGAAAAAATTAAAAAGTAAATAATAGCTGGGACCAGCAGATGGTGTAATGGTTACATCACTGGACTCCCACTTAACTGACCACGGTTTGAGTCTCAGACCAGGTGGCTTAAACTCACACCAGGCATATGTGCGTGTGTGCCCAAGATCCCGTGAGGAAAATGGAGAAGTGATTGCGGCATGCCCCCCCCCCCCCCCCCCCCCCCGGGGGTGATTTCTCGCTTTCTGTCACTCTGTCTCTTTCTGTCTTTCTGGTGAGTGCACGTGCCCTGTAGCAAAAACCTCTCTTCAAAAATCAAAAAACAAAACTCAGCCATGTTCCTTAACCTACAAAAGCACAGGAGCTATAGAGAAGAACTCAGATAAGAGGCTAAACGCTGCTTTCGTCAGACACCTAGCTGTACTCTCTGTAAGAACCTCACTTAACCCAAAGGAGAAATAGGATGCATAAAAGACTTCCTTGCAATACTGCTCCTTCCTTTTGGAAATGTAATGAAGGGGCGAGGCTATGGGAAGCTAAGTGGAAGGTATGTCACCAAGTACGAGCTGGTAGAGCTAGAAGATCCATGTCTCTTGCAGCTATTTAGTCTTCTCTCAGAAGCAGGATACGTATTATTCTCGAGAGAGAATTTGTTTTATAAAGAAACTTACAGCTGGGTTATTGATGGGCTTTTCAGGGATTAACTGCATACTCATAAGAATAAGAGGCTAACCTCATCCTCTTAAACTTCACACACTACAATCCCATAGATAGCTGACAGCTATAGCCAAAGGAGAAAAATAATCCAACATTTTACTAATCCTTAAACCAATCATCTCATGCAACAGTGGAGAGCCCTTTAGGTCTACAACTCAATCTCTTAGGGACAGGGGCTCCTTCTGACCAACACATCAGGAGTCTATTCACAGCCACCTCCTACACAAATACACACAGACATCACAGAATACTCTAGACTTCTGTCATTTCAGAATAAATTGTTTTAAAGTATAGAGAATTGTAAATCTGGCTATGAAGGAGGAACATACAAACATAACTAATAATTGTAGCCTCAGACCTGAGCCCCACAGGCCATGACAGAAGTTATACACATGGAAATTAGTCAGACTATATCCAAGTAAGTGAGAATGAAAAACAAGGGCCTATAGTAACACCCAATTTTTTGAGTTCCTAAAGTTCATAGGCCTTGCTATGGGAAACTGTTCAAATTTTTTCATATATAATCAGCATTCAGGCCACTTTATCAGCAATCTGGCATTTTATGAATGGGAAGGACAATCCCCATTGGTCATCTCGCCATCTCTCACTCTCTCTCTCGTTCTAACATTATCACAATGATCCCCCCTGAAACTTCTTAGTGTCAGCAAAGGCATTATCTGCCTCCTTCAAGTCGAGTAAGGAAGCTGCTGATGCACTGTTCTCACACTTTTGGTCTTGACTCTGTTACCATCATTGAACTTTGAAAACTTTTCAGTTTTTAGCTTTTGTTCATCAAAAGCCAAATGGCAGCGCTTTTTCACTACCGTGTCCCTATTAAAAGTCACTCGCATACAACAACTTAATGGGGAGAGCAGAGACTCTGGCTGGGTCTAATCTCAGACAGCCATGTCCATGTAACCAACCAGAATAGACAAAAGAGGTCACTCAGAACAACCATCCTGACTACGGTTTAGCCAACTGGACCCATAGTTCTGCTACAGGCACCAACAGACACCAGGCAAACTCAGGTTCAGGGAATAGGGACCACACACTAAGTTAGGTGAAGGCTGTCAATTAAGGTCTTATCCCATAAAAGCTGTGTTGTGAAGGTAGATGGTATTATCCATCTACAGATAACAACGCTAATTGAGGGTAACTAATTAGACGAGGTCACAAAGCTAGTAAATGGCAGCTAAGTGTCCTAGCCAAGACCATCTGACCATGCTTTGGCCAAAATAACACAATGCTAATGCTCTTATATAGATACCGATCCTGGGGCAGGCCCTGTAGCCTAGTGGTTAAGGGAGTCAGGTCTCACACAGCCAACTGCAGTTCAAACCCAGGCCTCGGTGGTTCAAAAAACATGCTGGTCAGGGCCAGCGGGTGGCACAGTGGCTGAGGTGCTGGACTCCTATGTAGCTGATCCTGGCAGTTTGAAACTCACACTGGGTATATGTGCATTCATGCCCCAAATCCCAAGAGAAGGATGGAGGAGGAGGGATTGGAGCATAGTCACCCCCCCCCCGGGGGGGTGTGGTTTTTTGCTCTCTGTCTCTTTGTCAAGAGAACATGCCCTACAGCAAAAAACAAAACAAAACAAAACAAAACTTTCACAAAAACCAAGCCAAAACAAAAAATACTGGTCATTTGTGCATACATGCCTCAAATCCTGGCAGTGGAGATGGAAAAGGGACCGTGACATTACTATGCCCCATGGGGAAGTGTTTTCTCCCTTTCTCTGTGTCTCTCTGGCAAGTTCACACACCCTTTGGTAATTTTTAAAAAAGGAAAGAAAAAGAACTGCACTCAGCTTCCTTTTTTAGAAAACAAACTTTTCACTCAAACAACCATCAGGGCAGAGGTACACAGTGGTAGTGCAATGCTGTATGAGGCTGACTCACATCTGGGGGCTGCCCTGAACAGGCTGGGTGAGAGCCATGACACATGCTGGCTGAGGCTGAGGGTGGAGCTGTGTGAAGACCCTGTTGAGGGTGTCTATATCTGCCTCTACCTCTCTCTCTGACTCATGGAAGAAACAAACTTTAAAAAAAAAAAAAAACTATCTTTCTTCAGGAGGTGGGGAAAAATTGACTGATAAGCATTAAGGGAACTTGCTGGGGTGATGGAAACCACCTGCCTCTTGTGCAGTGTGGGTTACCAGGTGTACACAGGTGTCAAGCTGTACTTTAAAGTCTGTGCATTCATGGAAATTTATGCTACTACATCAACCGCAAGAAACAAATCCAGGTATGGATTCCTAGGGAGAAATGTATTAACAATTTGTGATGTAAGCCTGATTAAAAGAGAAAACTAATTATTTAGACTCCCAAACCCAAATAATATCAACTACTTAGTATCTATCAGAGAAGGAAGGAGAGAGCTTTTAGTTCTGAACTTCCAAGTAACAAGTGGGGACTGGTCTTGAAGAATCTTGGTCAATTTTCTCTAAGGTAGTGTTACTCATTCCACAAATGACATTGTAAGACATTTAATAACCAACTTTGTTTTGATAATTTAATTCCAAATTTTCACCAGAGAGGGGGGAGAAAGAGAGAGACAGAAAGTGAGAAATCACCCCCTGGGGGAGGATGGCCACACCACAATCCTTTCTCCTCCATTCCCTTCTCGAGATTTTGGGAACACATGCACACGTGCCTGGCAAGATTTTCAAGCCCCTGGGTCTGTGTTTCGAACCGGAGTCAACCATGTGGGAATCTAGCTGCTAGCCACCATGCCACCTGCTGGCCCCGTAATTCCAAATTTTAAAAAAGAAAGCCTCCAAGGAATGTTGCCTGAAGTATGAAGACAGTCCTCAAGCCTCAAATGAGTAAGTTCCCTTTCTGCAATGCAACTTGTTCTCTAACACCTGAGTGCGCCTCTGTGTTAAACCAAATAAGCCCTATGCCTATTACCGTTTCTCTCTCTTTTTTTTTTGGAGAGGTTCTTGCTATAGGGCGCGTATGCTCGCCAGACAGACAGGGAGAGACAGAGAGACAGAAAGTGAGAAATCACCCCCCAGGGGGTATGGCCACGCCACAATCCCTTCTCCTCGGTTCTCCTCTCGGGATCTTGGGCACGCACACACACGCGCCCGGTGTAAGTTTTAAGCCACCGGGTCCAGGACGCAAACCACGGTCGACTACATGGGAGTCCAGCGACATAGCCATTACGCTAACTGCTGGTCCCCCGTTCTGCATTATTAATTACCTCCTTTTTATGGTTACAAGAGCACAACATGTCTCATAGCAAAAAGAGTTTTTAAGAAGCAAAATTCATAAAGTTAAGGTTGTAGTTTTCTGCCAATTATCAAATCTGCTATCAGTCAAAACTGTTTTCAAAAAATTCAAACAAAAATATTTTAATAGTTTCTCCAAATATCAAGTACTTAAGAAGCTATCTTCCTTAAATACTAGTACTCCATGTAAGTTGAAGACAGGTGCTATGCTGGAAAAGAATTAATATTCAGTATTTTCTGTAGAATACAAGAATTAAGATTTTTATGCTGGTGAGAAATAGGCACCACTAAGTCACTCAACAAGGACAGAAAAAATATAACCTCTCTCTTACGCCTAAGAGTACCCACAGGCCCAGGACACACGATGAGCTTACTCAGAAGCTTGGTGTCCTTGAGAAGATTTAACTTTTTCCAGGTTTGCTAAAGAGAAATATCTTTAGTCCTGTCAAGCAAGCAGTAAGCTCCTTGATTGTACCTTAAAGGGAATGAGAATGTTTCGGCTCATTTGCATTTTAAAGGGTACTCTTTCATGATCTTTCACACTTGTAATAGATGTCTAAACCGTTAAATTACTATTTCTTTTCTTAGCCTGAAAGTCGATGCAGACTAAGAGCGTGGCCTCTCCCATTGTTCTTCACCCTAAGTCGGTCCCTGAACAATACTGACAGCTGCTATCAAACCAGGCTGCATTTACTCTGCGCAGCTGCTGCTTGTAGGAACAGACAGTCTCCCGGTACCTCCTCCCCTCCAGGGAGACAGGTTGACACACTGCATGTTCAATGAAGGGGTGCAAAGGTCCACTGAATTGTCAACCCAATTTTATGCTACTTCGATTTTCCAGGACGCACACAATTCCTTTCAAGCAAAAATCAAGCATATGCCAGAGCATGAAACTTATGGTGCAGGGTAATTATTGATCATTACAAACTTTAAAAGAGCCTCTGACATAAATTAATATACTGATCCAAAAATTACAATGATAAAAACTGCACATGCCAGTGTACTGAGGACATGCAATGGGCATAATAAGCCTTGTGTTGGGGCCAATTCGCTGATTTGGGTTGTTGCTACTCACTATCAGAGCTAATCTGCCTTTATAATCTCAACAACGTTCTCCCGGAACTAAAGCCATTCATAAAAACAGTGATTTCACCTGCCCTTCTAAAGCAACCTGCTATTTTTATTTTCTGATTCAGCACAAAATGGGTATTGCCTATGAACATCTGCTTAGCACAGTTTCCTCCTCTCTAAAGTGCAGGTCCAAAGGAGGAGATTCACGGAGCTGGACAGTGCCTTCGAGGCTAGCAACCTAAGAGTTTTGCCATCTACAAATTCTATGTAAAAATTGAGAGCCTATCAGAAAACAAACATGTTCCACTAAGTTTAACTGGGTACTCGAGGACTGCTTTGCATATGTTTTCCTTTAATCAAAACAGGCTTTTCCACCTCATTCATTTGGGTTAAAAAATTCTGTGCTCGAGCTACAAGTACAATTCACTATTAGTCTTTGCTAATCAAACACGGTACATGCAAAAGTACCAGTGAATATTTGATTTGATCTCTGAAATAAAGCAATTCATTACACAAGAAAAGGGTACAGAAGGCAGCAGACAAATGCAGATGTAATTGTGTTTTTTGCTGAATGTGATTAGAGAGCCCACTAAGTAACAGTCAAAAATGTGATACGGAAGGGGGAGCAAGGCAGAGCCTGGATCTGGGGGGGGGGGGGGGGAGGGGAGGAAGAATTGTTTATGCAGAGCTAAGCTGTCAAGTGTAATAAAGCAGCTTGAATAAAATTTAAGCTGAAAATCCACTGAAGCTCCCCATTTCAGGGAGGAAAAAGCTATTAAAAGGAAATGAAGGTCACCCTCCCAGTTTATTTCACCTAATTGACTGCCAATAGCTTACCACAGGCAACCCAACTGCAGATCTGCAATTGAGAAACTGATGAAAGGAGAGTTTTCAAGCTGAGGCTCATTCTTTAATCCTCCTTGGCTCTTATGTTTTTTCTCCATCTCCAGTTGGGATGTAATTTTAAGCCCTGATGGATTAACTGGTTCCATTGTCTGTGGCGTCATTGGACTATGGCACTCTTAATCCGTACAGCAGCATGTCTAATTATCATTACAAAGTGTCTGAGGGAACTATAAAGACCAGCAGGGCATCTTCTCACAAGCAATTAACATAAATTGATAAATGAGTGATTTGAATCTGCTCAAGGCACTCACATATGAATAAAATCAGAAAGGACTGTCCCTTGTTTCAACTATTTCTTTCGCTTAGTCTGGAAAGGGCAGAACACATGAGAACCGACTCAGGGCCTGCAGTGGGTGGGGGGAGAATGAACTCATGCAGGGGATGGACCACACGGTTCACTGGGTTCCTTAATGCAGAGCAAATGACTTGTGATTGACAACCAGTGGCCAGCAAGGCACACTGACTGAACTCAGAGGAGTGCAGAGACCTGGTGAAAGGCTAGAGAGCACCAGGGCAGACAATGAACACTTCTCCCATGGCAAGAGAACGGTCTTTTCATTGGCGTGCCACTTACAAATTCATGGAATAGGCACAAGAAAGAGAAAGAGCAAACAGCTATGTCATTTCAAATACCCTAGAAAGCAAAAGGCAGAAGGAAAGATGGCAAAATGAAATGGCGAGTCGGAGCTCTGTCTTGACCTCACTGTGATCTAAGGCTGGAAGATGGAAGGAAGGAAAGCATTTAAAACGCTAACCTAAAGCTTTTTCCTTGACTGATGGAGCAAGGGTAGTTTAAGTATCACAGGATAAACTATATTCATTTTCCCATTTAAAAGCAGATTTATTTTCCTTGCCCTGCTACAAAGTTTCTCCTATCATCTTCCTTATGCTAAGTTCTCTTCCTATACACACCTCAGTTATATCCTAAAACTCCTTCCTCCCACCCATATCAAATAGGTCAATGTTAAGCTATACAAGGCTATATATATAAATAGATATATTAAACCAACAAATTAGTAAGAAATGAAAGCTGGTTATACACACTGTAGGAGGTAGACCTGGTAGGCCACGTACCCCGATGATGGCATTCAACTCTGCCATGGTCACCTGCTTGGCACGTTCGACAGCCTGAGCCACCTGTTGTTGATGCTTTGAAAACAAGGAGAAGAAAAAGTGTTAGCAACAGCTAAGAACACTGCTGGACAGTCTATCGACAGAAGACACATGCCACATGCAACGCAGGCTAAAGTAAAAGGGTTTATGTAGACAACCACATATAATTTCATAGAACACAGGAAATGAAAAACTGAGAAGGATGCTTTTCTTTGTTTTTAAACACCATTTACCACCCAACTTCTGATGGTAAATTATGCCTTGGAATGGTAGAGAGCCAGAAAAGACATAGAAAATGGGGACTTGAGGCCTTAGGAAATAAATCGAAGAGCCCTCTGGTTCACAAAAGGCTTTATGATGATGCATTTGGGCAAGAAGTGGTGCATGGAAGTGCACTTCTTCAAATACTCAAAATCTAAACATGAAATCTGATCATTTGTCTGATCAGCAAATAGAAATAGTCCCACTAGTAGTTTTGAGAAACGCTGGGAAATTCCTCTCTTTTTAGCCAGAGGATGGAAACTCACCCTGCATGCCTCCCAACACCACCCACAAATAAAAACAAAGCCATCAGCTGGCTTTGAGAGGCATAGGACTATACTAGCAGAGACCAGGATCTCTAAATTCTAACACGCTAGATTCAAAAGGTCAACAAATCTAACCTGTAACATCATACAATGTTATGCTGAAAGAGGCTGCTTCAACAGCAGAGGTGGTGACTAGCACAGGGCAGTAGGTACCAACGAGAACAGACTCCTCAGATCCCAGCTCCCCACCCAATAAGCTTTTCACCCTGCCTCAAGATATATTTGTCCTGGACACACTTAAAACACATTACGGCATTCAGTAGCTTATACCCAAAAGGAGGTAAAGTTTCAAAGCAAAACTAAAATATAATCGTCTTGGGTCAAGTTCAAAGATATGAAGATCTTCCCTAGCTAAATATGAAGGTAAAATCTCCATGATTTTGTAACTAAATAAATGGCTCATATTAGGGATCTCAAAAATTTCCTGAGGATTTCAAAAATTCCACCAGTAGGTGGCTTGGTGGCTAAATCAAAGGCCTCCCATACGGCCGGCCATGATTTCAGTCCTGAACCTGGTGGCTTGAAAATCATGCGGGGCGGGGCGTGTGTGCATGCATGCCCCAAATCCCAGAAGAACACCGGGAGGATGATTTCTCACTTTTTCTCTTACTGTCTTTCTCTGATGAGCGTATGTACCCTATGGCAAAAAAAACAAAAAACAAAAAAAAACAAAAAAAAAAAAACAACCAACCAGCCAACCAACCAAACAAACAAACAAACAAAAGTTCCTGAGGACTGGCCCTGGTTGCTTGAAATACATGCTGGCATGTGTGTGTGCATACCCCAAATTTGACAAGGTAGATGGAAAATAAAAAATTACAGAGTAACCAAGTCCTATTGGGGAGTACTTCTTCCCTCTCTCTAGCAAGAACAGGTGCCCTCTGGCAAAATAAAAATAAAATTCAAAACAAAACAAAAAGTTCCTGAAATAACAGAATTAAAGTGTGAGCTTACTTTAGTGCAAAATAACCCTGAAGCCCGTGCAGGTTTTTCATATTTTTCTATGTACTTTTTCAAGACCCCCATACACACTTGTAACTCAGTAAAAGTTAACACAATGGTAATGTGAATTTTATCTTTATGACTATTATCATCCACTCCTTCAAAGAACAGCATTTTATATAAGAATTATTTATTTACTTAACTATTTTATTATTATTTTTTAATTTACCAATTATTTATTTACTTAACTATTTTATTATTATTATTTTAATTTACCAAAGAGAGACCAGGAGGTGGGGGATGAGAAAACAAACCACCAGGTTCGAGACTTGAACTATGGTCAGCCACGTTGGAGTCCAGAGCCTTAACAACCATTCCATCTGCTGGCCTCATGGACAGCATATTAAGTCAATTGAGTTAATACACAAAAGTACTAAAGAAATGTCCGCTTCCATGGTAAAGGCAATTCTAATGGAATTATTTTTAAGTTAATATAAGAAACGCTCTCTACTTAAAAGATACAAAGGATGCCAGACTCATGAGTAGCTACCAAGCTGCTACTACTCAAAGAAAACAAAAGCTTGATGTTTGATAGTCATTTTGCAGGTTTCTACAAGAAAAAAAAAATTAATTTGGGGTTGAGCTATTTTCACCACTGCTACAGCGTGCCCTCAGATGTGTTAGCTAGAATAGCAGGGGGTTTACACACTTCAGCTGTAACAGATGTTCTTCACACTTGTTCCTTGTGATAAAATTAACATCTTAAAACTAGCTAATTTGCAAACAGAGAAGCAACATAATTGCACTTTAACAGCTGAACAGTTTTACTTACTTCCTGAGACAGAAAGGGGATGACTTGTGCACAAATCGTATTCAATCTCTTGGCGATTTCAGTCTATAAAGACAAAGCCATACAAATGTTTAGAATACTTGACAATCAGTTCAGAAAGGTGAAACATTATACCTCAACACTTTAGTCCTCTTCCACCTCACTCTAGAAGGCATAAAATTGTTTCCCCGGGTTGTATTACTAGTATGTATCTCGAGATAAACAGTCGGTACTAACCTTACCTGTGAAATAAGACACAAATACATGTTTCACGGGTCACTGGATAAGAGATGATGACTAGACTGAGTCAGAAAACCTGTGGTTCGAGCCATATGATCATTTAATCTAGTCACTGCTAGCCCTTTAGTACATGTTTTCGGTGATGACCGAAAACCATGGCACATAGATCTTGTTAGAGCAAGTTCATTCAAACTGGCATCAAAAGCCACTGTAGCAACAGCACTGGACAAAGACGAGGCTGAAGGTGAGAGAACAGATGAAACAGGCTCACTGACGTCCTTCCTTCTTGGCCCAAACAACTGACACAGTATTGATTTTTTTGTGTGTGTGGAGGTTTTTGTCTTAGGGCATGTGCACTCATGGGGGGTTGATGAGAAGTCACCCCCAGAGGGGATAGCCATACCACAGTCCCTTCTCCATTCTCCTTGGGCACGTGCACACACACACATACACACACGGCATGAGTTTCAAGCCACTGGGTCCAAGAATCAAACAATGGCTGACCATGTGGGAGTCTAGCAACGTAATAGCTACGCCATCTCCTGGCTCCCTGAGACACAGTTTTAATGTTATTAGCCATCCCTAACAGCATTTAAACAAACCAAGAGAAGACGGCCAAAAACAGAACTGAGATCTAAAGAAATGGTCAAGTTGCAATGTCCAAGTTTCACCACAACTCAACATCAAATGCAAAGACCTCACAGCCAGGACTCCAAGTCTGGGTGAATGTAACATGAATAAAATGTGCCCTGAGTGTCTCCCTGAGTGTCTGTGGCACAAGCTGTTCTAAAGAAAGCAGGCAAAGTCCCTGCTCAGCTTCACACCCACAGCAGTCCCTCTCCTTTAACAGACACACTGTCAAGGGAGGGAAGAGAAAGTACTCTGCTTCCAGCCTAGGGGAAGAAGACCTGCCCACTTCCAACACCCTACAGCAATGCAAAGCAGCTCTGCTTTCCTCTAAACTCAGAAGAACCAGTTCCTCCTCCTCTAAAAAAAAAGAAAGTCACCTCTAAAGAATCCCAGGGTTGACCTTACTTATTTCATCATTTTTTCTGTCAATGCTCACTAAATGCCACCTGTATTACTGAATTAGGCAATGAAAGAGATCACAAAGAGAAGAAAATTGTAAAGTATACTGTCCATGCCCGAATACAGAAAATAGAATAATTTTAAAAAGTAGAAACCCCAGAAACTTCATAGCAAGTATTGGGTTATCAGAAATGTCATGACACATTTTTGCATAGAAATAGGAAAAAAATAAGTCATGACTTTACCAATAACCCAATACATTAAAAAGGGCCACCCTTTGTCCTCTGAGATGATTCCAGTGGGCTTTATGGGACTAGATTCAGGCCAACCAGCCCAATTCTCCCTGACCACCAACGAGATGGATTACTACCATGCCATGAAGAAATGTCCTCAAAGCAGAAATGACTGCTCTCTAGAGCAAACCCATGACCTTGCTTTAGGCAGTGGGGCAAACAGATACATGCAAAACGGTGCAGCTATACCAGGTGCACAAACAGAAGGAGGTCAGCCCCACCAGGTTCATGTGATCACAGCCACCCACTCACACTAGCCAAGATCCTGGCTCTCCTAGAAAGCATGGCAGACTTCCCCCTCTGCTTTATGACAGGGTTCTGCACTCTTGTATTTGGGTGCACGTCAAGGAGTAGGGCCCTTTGTGGACTCTTAGGCCCTTGCTCCCAACTCCCTACCTGCATATATTCCAACAGCATTCTGGACTTTTCCCTTTCTGAAATTCACTCTTAAGGTATTCTAGTTTTGTTTTTGTTTTATAAGAGATTTTTGCCTTGGAGCATCGGCCAGAGAGGCAGTAAGAGGGAAAAAGAGAAACCACCCAGCAGTGGGGATGGCCACAATGCAATCCAATCACTTCTCCTCCATTCTCCCAGGATCTTAAGCATGCATGCTTGCAAGCCCACGCTGAGTTTTAAGCCAATGGGTCCAAGACTCAAACCACGGTCGGCCATGAGGGAATCCAACAAACTAACCACTATGCCATCTGCTGGCCCCAAGGTATTGCAGTTTTAAAAATGATACATTCTACTTTGAGCAAACACACAAGCAAGAATATGTGTACAGACATAGATAAATATAAAAGGCACATAAAGTAACCCTGAGTCCATCACCCAGGACAAAGTCTGAGTAACATTTCGGTGATTGTGAACCAGCATTTCAAGGTCTTGCTGTATGAATGGAGACTTCAAAAACTTCATGGAAAAATAGAGTGACAGTACAAATTTTGGAGCAGAAAAATTATCTTTAAACCATGCAGTTTTTCTGTACTGCACATTTACCATGAACTTCATTTGAAGATGCCTATGTGCAGAAACCTATAGTAAGAAAAAAATGCTTTAATGCCAAAGGTCCCATTATATATATGGCCTTTCTGTAATTTGATTTCCATTCAAAAATGTGTCATGGACATTCTCCCAGTCAATTATCACAGATATTAAAAAGTATGTCATTGGGCCAGGAGGTGGCACAGAAGCTAAGGTAGCCACATGTAATGGTTCAAGTCCAGGACCTCACAACTTGAAAATCGTACCAGGCACATGGGTATGTGTGCCCAAAATTCTGAGAAGAGCATGGAGGAGAAGAGACTGTGGCATTGCCATCATCAATATATTTCATTACTTAAGCATGCTGATGTTTAAGCACTCCTGATAACAATAGAAATTTGTTATTTGCTTAATTTTGTACAATCATAAACTCAATTTCAAACAACCCTTCCACACTCTAAGAGAAATCTCCAGAAGTGAAACTGCTGGGTCGAAGTGTATGCATATTTTCAACTGTAAAGCATGCTGCCAAATGGCCCAGCATAAAAAGTTGTACCAATTCACATTACTGCCAGTTTATGAGGGCACTTCTTCTCCCACCCAGTGTCAATATTAGGTTCTGTTGACCTTTTAAAAAATCTTTTCCCATTTAATACATTTAAAAAATGACCTCATTTTTATTTGTGTTACTTGGATTATTCCTGAAATTACACATCCTTTCATATATTTATTGGTCCACAGTATTTTCCCCTTTCTCTATTTTCCCATCAGCAGTTAACTAGTTCTCTCTTTGTGGTAGTTCTTTACGTAAGACAAATATTAACCCTTTATCATGATTAGCCCAGCTTGCCACTTGTCTTTCAATCTTGCTTATTAATATAGACTTCTGCTATATAGCACTTGAATATTTTTAAGTGCCTTTCTTTCTTCTACGAAGAAGGGGGGATACCCCCAACAGGTCTTCATGCTGTGACCCACCCCCATCCAGTCCAAATCATGGGTAACTAGCGTGCACAAGGAGACTTCAGAATCCAAACCCAGGACCTCCCCGGGGGGGTTGGCATTATGAAGCATAGTATTACCTGCCGTGCCACTAGCTGGTAACTTTAAGTTTTT
Source organism: Tupaia tana (assembly GCA_026018925.1). Classification (NCBI taxonomy): domain Eukaryota; kingdom Metazoa; phylum Chordata; class Mammalia; order Scandentia; family Tupaiidae; genus Tupaia; species Tupaia tana. Next base: position 19,047,114 of record JAKSZU010000013.1, on the reverse strand, counting down.
ATGTGCTAAATTAAAGAATTTTCCTCCTGTGTTCCTGGCCTTTGAATAAGGATTAGAACACACCAAATTATAAGAGCTGTTCTTAATTTTCTTCTGGTGCTGCTATGGTTGCACATTTTAGACTTAATTACTTGATCTAGCTGGAATTTATCTTGGTTTAAAAAGAGAAGATGCCCTTTAATTAATAATAACTGTGTTATTACATAGAATGGCTTCGAGATAGAAATTAACATGGTTAGAGTACAGTTAAGACCCAGTATGAAAGAACTTGTAAACCTTTAATAATATTAAAGTTATCAAAAACAAATGAAGATGAAAGCAAAGACAGTATAAGATGGGTTACATTAAGTAACACTGAAACAGGAGGAAGAAAGTTGGATATTAAAGCTCAAACTGATGGAAAAAAAACATAAAAAGCTACACCATACGTCCTAGGAATTCAAAACAGGTGGTCTGGAGAAGAACTGGAAGTAAGTTCAACAGGGGCAAATCTTACCCAAGCCTTCTCCTCCCTCTGCCAGGTCTCTAAATCCTATTCTCACACTATTCTGGGAAGTGAGCTTGATTTTTGAGCCTGAAAACCTCAGCTAAAGTCTTGTTCTCTTGCATTTACATGATGACTTTCCCTGGACAAGGCACAGAAATCCTCTGAGCTCCTGCACCTGCACAAAATAATGAGAACCTACCTCTACCAGCGCAACAATGCAGAGAGTTCTGTGAATTCTAAAACAACTCCATCTCCCTAGCAGAATTCCATAAATGTTTTCCCCATTCCTTAATATAGTCTGGATAGTTGGCCAACCCCGCGGTCTGGTGGTTAAGGGAGCTGGATCCCACATAGCCAACTGTGAGATTCAAATTCTGGCCCCAACAGCTTGAAAAAAGACACTGGGCATGTTTATGTGCGTGCCCAAAAATCTCAAAAGGACTAAGAAATAAAGGAGAAGGGATGGGGGTGTGACCACACCCTCGTGGGGAGTGTTCTCTCCATCTGTCTGTCTCTGCTGTGTGCACATAGCACCATAAAAACTGACAATGAATCTTAGGACTACCTCTTATTTCAAAGCAGAGAGTGTATTTTGATAAGATTCTTAATGTAGCACACCCTAACAAGATAGTGTTTTCCACTTATGCTTCTATTCCTGGTCATAGTGTTTGCAAGCAGGTTAACCTGGATTTTCGACCCTGCTTAAGCCAGTATGAAGAGAGGTCTGTAACCTTTTCAGATTGCCTACTGCCTCTTCCAAAAGCTAGACAACTCCACTGGAAAAAATAAAGTTGTGCTGACTGGATTTTCCACCTAGAAATCATTTTCCTGTCCAAAGTTGAAGATGTATTTGGTACCTGCTAAGTCATGTTTATAAGTAACTTTCCCTGTGCCTGTGTTACTGACACTGTACAAAGCAACAATAAATCAGCATTCAAGTGCTATCCCCAAATCAAACTACATGAAACCCTCTGCTACAGTCTAGATAATGGTTTGTCCCCACTGGTTTTACATTTTGGAATTCGGTCTTAGTGAGCAATGACTGGATGCCCCCCAGAAATTTGTGTGTTGGAACTTGTGTTAATTATATTGTAAGAGTGTTGAGAGAAAAAATGAATTCCTTCTTAGTGTCCCAGGGCGGGGTTTCCATGATAGAATTCTGGTAGGATTTATAAGCAGAATGAATGAGACCAGAGATGGTCATATGGAAACAGACCATGCTTTGTTCTGCTAATAGTTCTGCTTTCTGACACTCTGTAATGTGTCTGGGCTTTTCCCCTAGTTCTACTTTTATAAATCCACTTAGTCTTAGGTATTTCTGTTTGCAATACAATAACAAACTAAGATATACCCCCCCCTCAGAAAATTAAGCAGCTAGGTGAAGGTCCCATTAAGCCTTACTTCATGGTCACCACCCCCTAGGCAGCAAGGAGCGGCATTCCAAATGACCTGTCTAGAACAATCCTTTACTCTTGCTTCACTGATGTGCATGCAGTAATAGAACTGGTCTTCATCATCCAAAACTTGGGGTCTGTGTCTCAGCTAAGCAGCACTAGGTGCTCTAAGACAGTTCAACCCTTAGGTCTCTTATGTGAGTAACAGGAACATCACCAATCTACTTCAGCATTTCATCAACAATACCTAAGCTATAGATATACTATCCCAAAGTATTGAACAAACTTAAGAGATCTTTCCAGTCCTTCAAAACCTACCTCAAATCCACTCAGAAGCTGCCTTTCCCCCATAACAGCAGTAAACACATTCCTCTCTAGACCATTCAAGATCCTCCGCAGCACTTTTATTTTTTAATTTATATCTTCTATGAGACAGAGAGACATATACACTGCGAGAGGGAGAGAGAGATAGAGACTCCCAACAGGTTTTTACACGATGATTCACCACTAGTCTCAGCCAGGCCAGACCACAGGCGTACATGTGTGCACATGGTATGCTCAGGAAGGTCCCAGACCACTAACCCAGGACCTTTCTCATAGGGTCCAGTTGCATTACCACTGCATCACTGCCAAGATCCCTGTATATGCGTATTTTAATGGAGCTAAAAAATATATATGGCCCAACATCTCAAAGACCAACAATGAATTAAACTTTGGAGTATCTTGTAGGGCTTTTAAACTGAAGATACATTCTTCTAGGCATCTAAATGTAAAAGTTTCAGGATTTTATGATCCCTAAAAGCTCAGCTGGCCACCTTTTCAGAATCTTTACACCTTGTCTAATTACAAGAGTGAAAAGAGCCCACTCCTCAAAACCCTCACACTTCCCCACTACACAGAAAGCGATGCATAATGAGAGTTGTTGGAAGCTCAAAACAGGGTGAGGACTGCTGAAGAGTAATTGCCCATGGGCCTCAAAGCAATCCAATGGCATCCTGCCCGAAGTCAGCTTAGGGAGGGGAAACTCCACCAGCATTAAATTGCAAATTGATGGATCATAAAAAATAGTGCTTATGCTGAGGGCTGGCAAACTGATCTTTTGGTTTCTTTGAACCAAGTGGGAAGCCAAGGAAAAACAACACAGTGGAGTGTTGGTAAGAAGTGTCTGGCAACAGATAAACGGGCAAGAACATGAAAATAAGGCACACAAAAGGAAATAAACAAATGATCTCTAAATCTCTTCCGACTACAAGTTTCTGAGTCTGTGAAATGACAACCTTAAATATAGAAAACATTATCAATCTCATCAGCACCGAGTAAGATGTAAATTTTGTTGTAAGCAGGTGGGTCATTCAGAACCTGTTAAGGTACTTTAAAAAAAGAATAAAATCCAATGATGATGAGACCTCAGGGAAACTTAAACAACCATACACTACTGGTGACAGACTAAATTGGTATGGTCGTCTTGGAAAGCAACTGGGCAATGTGTTTCAAGAGCATGAAATTATTCAACCCCTTTGGTAAGGCTTCCCACAGCTAAGAATTTATCCTAAGGAAATAGTTCAAATGAAAAGCATTCCATGCATGAAGCTGTTCACTGCAGCACTAGATTCAAAGGAAAAGAGAAAAATCCAGGTAACGCTATAATAGCAGTTCAACACATCACAGCCGTACTCAGAGTTTTTGAAAAAAAACTTAACATTTTGAAAACATCTTAACATTTGCCCTCCTGATAAGTCAGTTGCCTAATACTAGGAGAATGGTTAAACATACCATACCAACCCACAAGCACGGTCAGGAACCATTAACGTCGTACGTACAATAAGGTGGCCAACTCACTTACTAGGTAGAGCAGAAGGAGATGAACAAAGATGAGGTTTATGTTAAAGTACAAGCACATGGTCCCCCTACTGTGAGTTAATACCCCAAATAAAAACCATCATTATCCTAGAATGGCAGTTATTGGTGACTTTTGCCTCCCTCCAGTAACCTTGTAACACTGTCTAGAAAGCAGAAGTGGCAAATTGGGACATAGTAAAGATTAAAAGCAGAACTGATAATCAGCCTTGTTTGGAAAGCAATACAGCTGAAAGGACATGTAGCTCCAACAGGACTGCTGCGGCACCAGGCCAAGCTCATGTCAACCCTCACCCAACAATGGTACCAAAAGAAGTGGCCCAAAAAGCCGGCAGGTGGCATGGTGAAGGCACTGACCTCTCACATGGCCGACTGCGTCTTGAGTCCCAGATCTGGCAGCTGAAAAATCACTCTGGGTGGATGTGTGAGTGTGCCCAGAATCCACAGAAAAGACTGGAGGAGGAGAAGGCTCTGGTGTGGCCATCCCCCTGGGGGTGATTTCTCACTTTCTCACTCTCTGGCAAACACACCCACCCTATGTCAAAAATCTAAAAAATAAAAGTGCTTGAGACTGTACCTGACAGGGTCACTGAACCGTTGCTGCTCTGGCAGAGGCCCTCCACATGGCAGGACAGGCATTTTATAAGAGACATCAATTATAAATTGAAAATACACACAAACAAATTGCAATCAAACTCTGCTTTAGTATTCTTGTTCACAGGCAAAAGAGAATTATTTATCAATCGGTGCTAATACAAATTGGACCCATAAGAGAAAGCTCTGGGTTCATGTCCTAGGACCTCCTTGTGCATACCAGGCAGGCACACATGCCCATAATCCAGACTGGCTGAGACTATAGGAGGGTTGTAGCATGAAGACCCTCTTGGGGATGGCTATCTTTCTGTCTCTCATGGCAGAAATGAACTTTAACAAAGGAGAAAAGAAAGAAGAAAGAAATCCCTCCTTTTAAAATAACAACAAATATAAGGTCCAACAATCTGGCCCACCATAGGGCAAAACCACAGAAAATCTCTAGTTCCTGAAGATGACATCTGATATACCAAAAGAAAATTCATTATACATGTATAAAAAAAAAATTGAGGACCAAAAATGATACACACAAAACATTGCAAATAATCCTCAATACTCCCTGCTTCAAAGGAGAGGACAGGACCCTTGGCTGAGAGGCCACCTCCACGTACCTGCCACCCACAGACTTACAGTGCCTAGCTTCACTAATACACTCATGAAAAGGTGGGTTTTCTCTTGAATTCTAATGCATCCGAGTGGCTGTTTAAAATGTAATTACAATGATAAAGTGATTCATCACATTTGGGGGAAATCTAATTTAAAAAATACATGGGGTATCTTTAGGTTGGGGTTATAATCATTAATGAGGCTATCCAGTGGTTCTCAAACTTGACTGTGCACTGAGAACACTGGGAGAGCTTGTTAAATCATGTGGCTCAAACACATCTCCAAGAGCTTCAGAGCCTGAGAAGCTGCACCTGGGTTGTTAAACCCAGGTGACCCCAGGTGATCTGGAGGCTGTTGGACTAGAGGCCACACTTAGAGGACCACTGCACCTATTAATCACATACAACAGCAGCTGCAGCTGCTGCTTGGCACCTGCTAAGCCCTCTGACAACTACTCTAATCTTCATATGGACACCAAGTGCCCTGTGAGAATGGCCTAAAAGGTTAAAATAACTTGCCTAAGGTCAGAACAAACTAACAGAGAGGTCAGACCTGCCTCCCTCCAAAGCCTTGCCACAACAGAAGAGCTGCCTTCTCTCCATTTTGGAAAAAAAAAAAAAAAAAGACAGAGGCAAGAACGCAAACCGGGGGTGTAAGAACATGTTTGCCTCCTGTGGAAAACCTCAAATAATCTTCATTTAAATTATTCCACCCATGGCAATGTAATCTCGCCCCTTCTTAAAGCCTATGATTAAAACAAAACAAAGAGTACCAGATGACAGAAACCCTTTAGTGGCTCAACTAATCAGAACATAAGTCACCAATTACTGGCAGATAATAACGTCTATGTTCCTTCCATCTCCCCCTCATTTGGCAAGCTCCTACAGCATTCTAAATCTGAGTCCTTTCCAACTGGGCCCAGACTCTATCTGACCTTTCACCGCTCATCCTTCACACTTGCAGCTTCTCTAAAAACAAGGAGGGGTAAAAGAAAGAACAGGGGGAAAAATTGTGGTTAAGGCTGCCCGGGCAGAGATAGCAACACTAATTGCGCCTATTCTCTGGCTCCTTGCGAGGCAGATTGCAGGGGCCTGCATCTCCGGAGAAAGCTCTCCTATCTTTGAGGCAGCTCTCAGCAGAGCAACTCAAGTGCCCTTAATTGTTTATGTTCTTAATGCAGAGCCTCTTGAATGCATTCATTTTTAATAGCAGGCTTGAGTGTGGGGCCCATCAAAGAATGACAAAGCAACTCTATTCATTGGTTCTCCTTCCTGCAATGATGGTCTTTTGATTTATTTGCAAATGACAAGCTTGCTAGGCCCCACTTGAGGGCTGCCCTCTTTTTTTTTTTTTTTTTTAAAGAATTCAGTTGCATTTTCCAAGATGAAGTTGGGCCTGTAATGCTGTGTATTTGTGTAAAATTTTCCCCCTTCAGTTCCTTCTAATTAATGACTTAAATGTTTTGACCCAACTGTTGCCAAGCAGAGCATTTGGGCTTTAATTTGTCATTTTGGTAAAGATGCATCTTTAACAAAAGCATCGCAGCTGTTTCAGTTCCTAAATAGCACATTTCTATTATTCAGAAACCCTTGTTATGGGGTTCAGAAAGGGCCTGTTCACAGGAAATCGTATTGACTTGTCCCAGAATGGAAAGAAGACAGCTTTTGGTGGCCTTAAAGGAGAATGCACTGGGTAGCTCCACAGAAGGTTTTCAAGACAGGCTCTGCAGGGTGAGTAGCAAACACCACCACGCAGTCATCACCTGTTGTTCTCTGATGGAAAGACGCAAGCCTCTCCCTTGAGCACATCCCAGGCAAGCCCACACCTTTAACCTTCTTCACAGATCTTAGTCATGAGGGAGCTCGTGAGAAATTAGATAATGCACAATAGTGCGATCAGTGGGAGGAACAGACATCATCATCATCATTGGGTGAAGGTTAAAATTACAGTTGTGAAACTAAAATATGCTTATGTAAAGACAAAAAACTGCACGGAAATATGCAAAAATCAGGTTACCTGTGAAAATCAGATTTATGGGGCTTTTTCTCAAACTCTGTAACATTGCTTTCCTTGCAGTACAATTCGGAACATTTACATTTTTTTTCCTTAACAACAGAGATAGGCATCCCCCGTCCACCCCTAACCTCAGCCAGCCTACTTCACTAGTATGCACACACCCACGTACAAGGAGGCCCCAGGACATGAACCCAGGACCTTCCCAAAACACTTCCTATTAATTATAGCTACGACTTAGGCCTGTGTAACTTGTGGTGGGTTGATAGTGACCTCCAGCAGTCTATAGTCACTGCCTATCTCCCCATCTTCCGTGGTAACTGAGCAGATGCCCAAGGCACACCCATGGAGTGCTGGTTTATCATTCACCTTAGCATTTCTATTGGTCCCTCCCCCTACCATGTTTGGAGATCACAGGTCAAGCAGTTTGGTGTGAATGATTCCCTGACACACTGACTACTTAGCCAATCCAGATGGTAAGAGAAGACCTTATAGTATAAGGTGATAAACCATGGGCCAGTGGTTCCCAAATTTTAACATCCTGCTTCAACTGAAGGGCCCACACACATGAAGGAGAACCCCTTTTCTTTTCAAGCAACTGTTTCTTTTCTCTTTTTTTTTTTTTGGGGGGGGGGGTAAGTTTTTGCCAAAGAGTACATAGAGTACATGTGCTTGCTGGAGCGAGACAGAGAGAAAGAAAGAAATCACCTCCCCAGGGGTGATGGCCATGTCATGTTCCTGCTCCTCCATTCTACTCCTGAGATTTTAGGCACAGCATGACTTTCAAGCCACCTGGTCTGGGACTCGAACCTCGACTGGCCATGTGGGAGTCCAGTGCCTTAACCACTAAGGAACCTGCTGCCCTCCCTCCCTGCCATCTCCAAGCAACTTCTTAGGAAAGCAGCTACTCTATGAGAAGACCTAGGTGTCAAGGCTAAGAGGCACAGTAGCAGAAAGGCTCAAGTTTGATATATGTACTTAATGGGATAGCCCCAGGGCAAAGCCACACCAGGAGCCTGAAACACACAATGCTGGAATCTCAGGTGGGAAACCCAGCCCCTGAGCCATACGCCCACTCCCTGCAGACTGAGCTATTGGCAAGAGGTGTTCCTTTAGGAACGGTGAATCATACCTGGCCTTCTCAATTGGAACCTGAATTCTTTTCATTGGCCATCATATGTCAAGAAACCTGCAAAGCCCAGAAATTACCCTCTAGTAGCCAAAAGAGATCTGAAACCAGTAGCTAGAAAAATTTGGAACAGGGAAGGGGAAAAAATGGTCCCAAAATCTGCCTTAGGAGCAGCACGTTGCTGCACTGGGGGGCCGGGGTCGGGGGGAGTGGAGACCAAAAGTAGTAAAGCAGAAAAAGAACTTTATGAACAGCTAAGTCAAAAGTTAAGAAAACATTTACTGGGAACAAGCAGATGGTGTAATGGTTACATTGCTGGACTCCCACATGGCTGGCTGCGGTTCAAGTTCTGGACCCATGAAACTCACAGTGACACGCACGTGTGTGTGTACATGTCCAAAATCCCGAGAGAAGAATGGAAAAGGGATTACGGCATGGCCATCCCCTCTGAGGGGTGATTTCTTGCTTTCTGTCTTTGGCGATCGCCTGCACCCTATAAGAAAAATCTCTCCAGGGGACCAACAGCAAGTGGTTTGGTGGTTAAGTCGCTGGACACTACCACATGGCCAGCCATGGTTTGAGTCCCAGACCTGGTGGCTTGCTATCTCACTTTCCCTCTCCCCCCCTCAAATTAAAATGAATGAATAAATAAAATTAAATGACATTTTTTTTAAACAAAATCTCTCAAAAAAAGGGAAAAAATATTTACTTTCTCAAAAGCATTTTACATCATGATTAAAATGACATCTGGGATACTGACTAAAATTTTCAAAACCTTTGGAAAGCTTATTTTCAAGTATTTAGAAGATGGTAAATAAAAGGATCCTCAATGATAAACATAATGGTGTACGGAATCTCTGACTATTGACTCAGCTATGCATGTGGTGGCAAACAGGAACAGCATTTTAAATATAAATTAAATTACTTCGTCACCAAAATAAACCTGATCATTGCATCATAACACAATCCACAGAAAATTAATCAAGAGAAAAATAATCACTATTCCACCAAGACAGCAGTCAACCTATTCTGGAGAATGGAGTAGGATTTCTGAATAGAATTACAGAGGTTGACCAAAAATATACATAGTTAAGAGTATGTCAGAGAAAAAGCCCCAGGACTAGCAGATGGCATAATGGTTACATTGCTGGAATCCCATGTAGTTAACCACGGTTCAAGTTCCAGACCCAGCGGCTTAAAACTCTCACCGGGTGCATGTGTGTACGTACAGAAAACCCCAAGAGGAGAATGGAGAAGGGAATGCAGCGTGGTCATTCTCCCCGGGGTGGGGGGGGGGGGGGGGGTGGGGGGGGAGTGTGAGTGGGGTGGGTTTCTTACTTTCTGTCTCTCTCTGCCTCTCAGGCCAGTGTATATGCCTGTAGCAAAAATCTCTTTTTAAAAAAAAAAAAAAAAAAAAAAAAAAAAGTCCAAAATTCCCTTACACCCAATTATGTTAAGTTATAATTTAAAAATGTTATAGTGTTGCAGTATTGTCTAAGATAGAGTAGAAAGGAGCCAACAGGTGGCGTGGTTGTTAAGGCACTGGAATCCCAGATGGCTGACTGTGGTTCAAGTCCCAGACCTGGAGGCTTGCTTTCTCTGTCTTTTCTCTGGTGAATATAAGTGCCTTACAGCAAATTTTAAAATAATAATAAATAAAATAAGTAATTCTTTAAAAAAAAAAAAGAGTGTGGAAAAACATTAAATAGAAACAAGAGCAACCAAGAGCAATGGAGCTAAGAAAAATTTATAAACCAGGGACCACCACAAGTCACCATTCCTACAAAGCGCAAGTTATTTTACAAGTAGATAAATCAATTTATGTGCTCATGTGTGTTTTTAGAAAACATTCTCAATATTCTTCCATTAATTATGTGGGTTTCAGGACATGTCAATTCTCATTTCCCAGAGCACCAGAAACCAAACTTAACCCCTGTATTCTGTTACTCTGCTCTGCACTTGTGTGGTTCCCACAGGGCTGGGCTGGCTCAATAATGCTGCGCTCCTCTGGAAGAACAGAATAGACTTCCTGCCATTTGGACTGTGAAACACAGTAATCCACCAGGGAATAAAGGTCAATGTTGCACTTTTGGTCATTACTGAATCATTTGAGATGATCTGTGGTGAGGATGAGAGGAAAATCGAAGGCTGTGAGAACGCTGCAAATGGCTTGACCTCAGACCAATTTTCATCTCCATCTGTCTAATAGACATGTGGATAAAAAGCCCTCCCTCCTTCTGAGCCACTCGGCTGTTTTCAAATCCATGGCACAAGCCAGGAACCAGTTAAACAATATATTAATAAGGAGAAATAACCTTCTAAGCCTCAGACCGATGCTTACTCAGGTTTTAGGTCATCAGCTAAAGTTGAGAACCCAATTTTCCAGTCTGCACGCAGTACTGCAAAGTAGACACTTTAACTAATATGTAGATTCATCTGCAGTGCAGGGGCATGTGCCAAAATTTCCTTACTTACTTATGCAAATCTATGCATGCTTACACCTCCACCCCCATCAAAAGACATCCACACGATTTCTATTACATCTGCTAACACACACAAAAGGGAGCAGCAGTTCCAAAAACTGTGTGCTGCTGCTAAATAAATCCTTTTTTTTTCCCAAGTGTCCAATTAAAGCTGCTTAATCATTATTAAGGCAGTTCGATCCTTAAATACAAAAAATATTCTTGAGAACCCACAGCATAATTCTCATTTAAGCCATGGAATAAATGCTTCTATCCCTCGACTTTATACCAAAAGTCCCCTATATGGGTTTGGCCAAGCTACTTTTTTAAGATAATGTTGTGCCATACAGAAGTTTAGGCCCCCACAGTATATCAATGTCAAACAACATCGTGTCAAGCTAAGATTCAATTCAGGTAAGTGCCACTGCCAAATTTTCTTGTTCCCAGACGGGCTTTAAGATTATTTTATTGCTTAAAATTTAATTTGTTCCAACTCGTGTCTCCATGACAACGTTGGCTAACCCTGCAAATCATTTGGGTAATTGGATATCTTATCTTTCTATTGCTCTCAAATCGAATGATTCTGCTAGAATTGTAACAGCCAATCAAATTTACAGTCCTCCTGAGTAATAGACTTGGAAAAGTAGCCACATTCATCTCCTCTTTACAGCCATATTAACCAGTATGCGACAAACAGTAGAATCTGGTCTTCAAACTGTACTCCAAATTATAAATGGTGTCAATACCAATATTCTCACAGTGCAAAGTCTACTTAAAGCCCCATTCTTTTTTATATAGCTTTAATTTGGAAAGTACTGATTGATAGTCATCCATGTAAATTTTGAGCAATTTCAGCACTTTGGGAAAGACCAGCAAGAGTTAGTACCAGGAGCTCATCAGAAAAATTAAAGATTTTTTAAATTACAAGCCTTTTCTGATTATTTGATATTGTGATAAAATAATGACCAAAACAATGATTACACACGATTATAGTAACGTATGACATTGATGTGTCCAGGGCTCTGAGGGCAGGTAAGCCATACTTAACAATTCAGTCTCTATCCCCTTAGAGAAACCCATGTAGTAAAAATCTGACTCTTCCTTATATTTAACTCACAAATATCAAGCACCCAGGGTGGTTAATTATGCAATTCAGATTTCTTATAAAATAGACAAGTCAGCAGTACTCCTCTTGAGTTAAGTGATATGATTTTGGCCTTTGGTTAGCTAAAAAGTACAGAAGTTGGATACATTTCAGTGGTCCAATTCCAATCTTCTCAGTAGCTGTGCAAGACACTGGCTCATGGGGAACTCTCTGCCCAGGCACTGCAGAAGAGCCAGCCAGTTTACAAATAAGTGGAAAAGGCTCTGAAGTATGGCCAACTGGCTGGCTAAGGGGGCTGTCAAGAAACCTAGTGCTTGCCCTACAGATCTTCAGGAAGGCAGGGCTACTTCTCCAACTAAAAAGAAAAAGATGCTACGGTAAAGCTTCTTCCCACACCCATATCAGCAGACGGCTGAGCTTTTAAGCTAGTGGGAGAGCAGGTACTGGCATAACTGGTCTGGGCTGTGCCCTCTCTTACCCCAAATACTTACAAAGACACACAAGAAATTCTACTGCACTGTGCTTGGCAGTAAGAGTTAACAGCCTAAGCTTGCAGTGTCCAATTTTATGGCCCTGCTTTCTTTTTCCCTTGTGAGGGTTTGCTTTTATTTTGACTTTGGGTTTTCCCCAATATTAACACAGAAGCAGCAGCTGTGAATGTGACAGTCAACAAAAATCTCAAGCCCGTGGAGTAGATGGAGCTATTCAAACTGTTCATGGAAAGGCAGGCCCTGTAGCCTAATGGTTAAGGGAGCCTAACTGCACATGGCCCACTGCACAATTTGAATCTTGACCCCAGTGGCTTGAAAATCATGCTTGACACATGTGCTGTGTACCTAAAATCCAAACAGGATAGAGAGACAGAGGGAAGGGAGTGTGGAATGATCATACCCCACTAGGAGGTGCTTTCTCTCTCTCTTTCTTTGTCTCTCTCTCTTTGTCTGGTGATCTCATTTACTCTCTGGCAATTAAAAAAAAAAATTAATGAGAACAATTTCAAAAAACTTTGCACCAAAATAAACTCCTAATTCCATTTTTACACAAACTTTCTAAAGTATCCTCCTGTATATGTAAATCTCATCAAGGCTGGAGACTTTCTCTAACCAAGCAACATCTTGACCTTACAATTCTACAACTCTGCTTCATTTTCATGATGACAAATTCTTTCTTTGAATTAAGAACTGGATTTTACGAGTTACATTAAAAAGAAAAAAATTTGAAACACGTCCTTTATTCCGCCCAAACTTAGCTTCAACAAAATGAATCAAATCCCCTTTGCTGTTCATCCATCCCCTTACAAAAAAAAAACTCAACACAACTTTATTCTCACTGGTAGTTACATTAATTACTTAAAGCTGTTGCCTGCCGTCCAAGGACACATTTTGTTGTCTGGCCTAAGTAAGGCATTTTAATTCTTTTAGATTCTTTAAACAACAAAGACTGCCAACAGGGGCCTTATTTCAAGAAAATTGTTTTGAATTTTCCTTTTCAGTCTAAAGATAAATGCTTATGATCTTAAATGGAAACAAATAAAGACTTTGTAAGGGGGGGGAGAAGTAAATGAATGCAGAGAGAAAGGAAACTGGGTTTGCAAAAACAAGGACATACACAGGGACTTCAAAAAGTGTGTGGAAAATAGAATAGAATTAGGACTAGTTTATTCTGTGCAAAAAATTTTGAAATCTGTGCATAGTGTTTCATAACCCACATAAAACTTTTGAAGACCCCCCCTCATATAAATAGAGCACAGCTTAGAAGTCTAACAGCAGAGGTGGAGCTGTAAAGGAACTGTGAAAGAAATGAGATGACCGCTGCCCCAAAGCACGCCCCTATGCCAGGAGCCCCAGAATACACCCCTAGGCCAGGAACCAACAGAACTACTCTTGCATATGATAACTCAATCCTGATAACTACCCTAACAAGTGGGTAATATTGTCATCCCCTAATCCTACTTACCTCCTCTCTTCTGTAAGAGGGAATATTTAATACGCACAAAGGGAGGGAGATCCTGCTGAACAATTCCTAGGCTGGGGGACATGACCACTCATAATGTCCTGAGAAAACTTACTCTACCATAATAAACTCAAGAAGCCAACTTGTGAGAGCCCGAGAGCTGAAAAAGACAACAATGTGAGAAGGGACTGAGCACCTGTGGCTGCAGACTGGATGCCCTTCTTTCTGGAGGCCCACCCTTTAGTCTCTCCATTCCAGACCAAGATGCAGATCAATGTTAAGACCCCCTTTCCTAAACCAAAAGTGACCTTTTTATTTTCACTCACTAATCCATAGAACCCTTTCAAATGGCACAAATAAAGGCGGCTGCATTTTGTTCTCTAAATCAATTTTCTCCCCAGCCATCAACTAGATGTTCCCGCACGGAGAAAGAACAGCCCTTCCCTTCTAATTCAAAAATCCATACTGCCATTGCCCTTGCAAACTGCTAAACAAGCAGTATCGGCAAGTCACTTGTGTTCTGTAATATATTTACTGCAAATCCCAATGGCTTGCCTCCTAATGCAGTTTTCTATTGTGTCTGTGCGTGTCAATACACTGGCTGGTCACTGTACTTCTAAGCGGCTCTGACCAGCTGTTTGCTCAAGGCACCAAGAGGGTATGGGGAAGAAAAAGCTGTGCTCCTGGAGCCCTGAACTGCAGGTTGTGGCCTTGGAGAGCCTCCTTCCACATGCTGGGGTCCTCAAAGAGGTTTTATTTTCTAGCACTTCATACCCTTAAACTATCTAAAGTGAATTGAAATTCTCCACTATGACAGTTACCACACACACAGTTCAAATTCAGGGGCCTTTGGCAAAATTAGTTCCCAGTTTCTTACCTGACAACACAAGTTATTTCCCCTGGGGAATATACTGACTACACCTTAAAGGTGTATTATTAAAAGGGACCAGCAGGTGGCATAGTGGTTAAGGCATTAGACTCTCACATGGTTGACCATGGCTCCAGTCCCAGAGCCAGTGGCTTGAAACTTATGCTGGGCACATGTGCAAGCATGCCCCAAAGCCTGAGATGAGAATGAAGGAAGAGGGGATTGTGGCATGTCATCCCCTCTGGGGGTAGATTTCTCACTTTCTATCTGTCTGTCTCTCCAGTGAGTGCACGTGCCCTATAGAAAAACTATCTTTTAAAAAAAAGGTGCATCATGACTAAAGTTTTACTACAGGGGCAATGAGGTAGAGAGAAGGGCTTGGTAAGGAGTCCAGTACAAATCTCAACTTTCAGAGACAGGTGGTAAACAAAGAGCCTTAACTCCACGTGATAGCAGATCACCTAATACAACCATGCCAAACATATACGGCAAGCCTAGGAGGAAAATGCTACGAGAACTTAAGATGAAATTCACTTTTTTCTTTTTTCTTTTCTTTTCTTTTCTTTTAAGTCTTATTTATTTTTCCCATGTATAAGTGAGATGGAGAGAGAAAAAGAGACAGAGAGGCCTTGATGCCATGATCCACTCCCAGTTTCAGCTAGCCCAACTTGGGCACACGTGTGCCCAGCTAATTCAGGGAGGTCTCCAGATGTGAGCTCAGAACCTTCCCATGTGGGTCCAGTCTCACAGAATACCATTTTACCACTGTACCAACATCTAGCTCCAAGATGAAATTTTAAAATATATGACAATCCCTCCTTCATGTATCAGTCCAAATTGAGATTGGCAGCTAAAGAAAAGGTCTGACCTTCTTAAAAGCCCTCCTAAATTCTCCAGATTGTTTATTTTTCTGTTGGAAGGATGAGGGGGTTTATATTACAGGGAGATACTATAAAATACTAATTTACAGACTTCAGTTATAGTGTGCGTATATGGGTAATCACTGGGTATTCTCCTTCCTTTTCTGTATATTGCCTTTGGAGTATTTCACGATAAAATGTTTTAGAGGGTGAGGGAAATATGTAAACATTAAGTAAATAATCAATGACATAATCATTATTATCAAACCTGGTGACTAGGTCAGTTTTAATTTTTAAGAGAAACTTTTCACATAATTTTTCCACTGCTTGAATGGAAGTTGTGGTTGTCCTAAAGCAGGAAACAGTGGCTCGGGTATAGTAATGCATGCTCAATTCACAGGAAACCTAGCCCTCAGCAATATGCTAGTTTTGTTTTCTCTCCTTTCATAAATACAAACCCAAATATATTACTGTAATTAAACCCCTCATTAAGAAGCCTCAATGGATATTCTGACTGCAAACCACTTTTCTAAAAGAAAAATAACGGGCAGAAGTAGTTAGATGAGGTTATTAGAAATGAATTGAACAGACTTCATTTTTACCGTTAGCCTTTTGCTTTGTTTTGTTTTGACTGCCATAGGGGTGCATGTTCACACCAGGAAGGGGGTAGAGAAGGAGAGAAAGAACTCTCCAGTGAGGTGTGACCACACAGTAATCAGTTTCCTTCCTTTCTCTTTCCCATTGAGATTTTGAAAATATACACACATACACCTGGTGTGTTTTTCATGTCACCGGAGCAGAATTCGAATCTGTGGATGGCCATATGGAACTGGTTTCCAATGTATGGCACTTAACCAGTGCACTATGGGGCTTTTATACACATATTTATATGTTTTTTTAAGTAGCCAGAAAGCACACACACTCACTAGAGAGAGACAGAGAGAGGAAGCAGAGAAAAGCACCTCCACCATGAGACGTGATCACACTACAATCACTTTTCCATTTCTCCATCCTGTTAGGATTTTGGGGCACACATGCACTCACGCACGCCCAGCATGTTTGTCAAGTCTCTGGAGCTGGGATTTGAACCAGCACTGATTATGTGGGATGTGGTTCCCTTAACCAGCAGGCCACAGAGCAGCTCTACACTGGAAATTCTTAACTCAAGTGTTTTTTGTTTGTTTGTTTGTTACAATTTTTGCCATAGGCACATGTGCTCACTGGAGAGAGAAAAAAACAGACAGTGAAAGGGAAGGTTAAAAATCACCCCCTACAAGGGTGGCCATACCACAGTTCCTTTTCCAATCTCTATTTGGGATTTTGGACATGCATGCACAAGTGCCTGGCATGACTTTCCAGCTACCAGGTTTGGTACTTGAACCATGGTCAGTCTGGTGGGAGTTCAGTGACTTAACCACTATACCAGCTACTGGTCCTTGATTCACGTTTTTAATCTGGATCCCATGCTTTCCTAAAGGATCCTGAGAGGTTCACAAACAGCTGAAACTGTTGGGCAAAGAAACCTATCTTGTGTATTTGTGTATAAAAACGAGTATAGTTGTTGTGGAAAATAGCTTTTACTTGATCTTCAAACATGCAAGATCCAAAATGGTTACTACTGCCACTCTACATCGGGAGTACATAAAACAATCTGTGTACATGTAAGTGCCTACTCTGTACTAGGAAGGGCAAATATAGGTCTCAAACTCAAGCTTCAAGAAGATGCAATTTAGCTGGAGTAATAAAAAAAGGTACATTAAAACACACACACACACACACACACACACACACACCACATTATCACAGAACACAGAGCAGAATAAATGGTGTGACTGCCTGCTGTTGGAGCAGTCACGAAAGGCCTTGGAGTAAACAGGCAGTGTTATTTGTACTGGACCTTGAAGGAGCTGAGGAAGGCCATGTGAAGTCTGACAGAAAGGCCTGGACTTTTAATCAAGAAAGCACAAGACATACTTTCGGTATGAAAAAGAGACCCATTTGGCTAGATTAAAGGAATGGCAGGGAAGAGAAAGAGGTGGCGGCCAAGAACTCAGGGGCAGGCAGACTCCACGAATATGTGTCAGGCCTTCTTGAGTGGGAAGTCGAAATTAAAAAGGGCAGACTTGGAAACCCAAAACCCTGAACATCTCAAGATGTTCTACTGGATTGTCAGAAAAGTCATGATGCATTTTTGCCTAGGAAAACAAAGAAAAATACATCATGATTTTCCTGACAGCCCAATACATTCCCTTTTTTTTCCTTCTTCTTCTAGGTTTTTGCCATAGGGTGCATGCACTAGCAAAAGACAGAAAGAAGGGTTTGGGACTTGCACACGCATGTGCCCAGCATGATTCTCAAGCCACCAGGTCCCGTACTTGAATCGAGGTAGGCCATGTAGGAAACTAGTGCCTTAACCACCAGGTCTCTTTGGTCCCTATCTTAAAGATATTCCTGGTCCATGGGACCAGCAGATGGAATAATGGTTACATCGCTGGACTGCAGTTCAAGTACTGGACCCTGCAGCTTAAAACTCATGCCAGGTATGTGTGCACCCAAAATCCCAAAAAGAAAATAAAGGAGAAGGGATCGCAGCGTGGCCACCCCCCTGTCCCAGCGAATGCGAGTGCCCTATAGAAAAAAATCTCTCTTTAAAAAAAAAAAAAAGATATTTCTGGTCCAGCCAGTGGCATGATGGTTAGGGTGGCTGGCTGGCTCTTACATGGCTGACCCCACAGTTTGAGTCCTAGATCCAGTGGCTTGAGAAGCACACTGGACACATGCGCCTGCCAAACAAAATCCAAAAAAGGGAGAAATGTGGGAAAAGGGACTGTGGCATGACCATTCCACATTGGTGGTCACACCACACCCTTTAGCACATATGCATAATGGCAATTAAAAAAAAAGAAAAAAAAAAAAAAGATGCTCCCGTGGGGCCAGGTGGTGACAGAGCAGTAAGACAACTAGACACATAGGAAAGATCCTGGGTTTGTCCTGGGGCCTCTAGGATCACAGCGTGAGGGCCCTGCTGGGGATGCCTGACTCTCTCTCTATATATCTTTCTGACTGTCCTTCTCTCTCTCATGGAAGAGAGAAATAAAATAAAATGCTCCTTCTCCAGGGCCAGAGCTTCAAGTGTGCTGATATGTAAGGCCAATGTCAATGGAGTAGAGTGGGTGTACTCCCCAAGGATACACAGGACAAGTCGACAGAGTGTACTGTGAACAAAAGCACTTTTTTTTTTTTTTTTTTGAGAGGTTTTTGCTATAGGGAGTGTGCACTCGCCAGAAAGACAGGCAGAGAGACAGAAAGCGAGAAATCACCCCCAGGGGGAATGGCTACGCTACAATCCCCTTCTCTTCTATTCTCCTCTCAGGATCTTGGGCACGCACGCACACGCATCAGGAATGAGTTTAAGCCACAAGGTCTGGGACTCGAACTGCAGTCGACTACGTGGGAGTCCAGTGACATAGCCATTACGCTATCTGCTGGTTCCCAAAAGCACTTTTAATATTAACAAAATGTTCACGTGCTAAAAATGTATAAAATATGTTGGTATAGCAATGTATGAATACAACTTACAAATTATAAAGTAAACAACTCTGGTAATTTGTGCCCAAACTTCTCATTAACAGGGTACACAAAATACCACAGACTAATTAATAACTTAGATCAGTAATGGTACAAACATCAAGCCCACTCTAATTCTGCCTGTGTTTCAATGGTTTAACAAGTTATGTAATTTGGACATGCAAGTTTGTTTATACCTACGTTCTCAAACATGATTCCACCTCATCCAATGGATAACAAATATCTCACAAACATCTCTAAGTGCTACAGTCTGGGTGGTGCTTAGGAAGTAATACATACAGCTCTTGTCCTTTCGGTGTACAAAGCTGTACACAATCAACCACACTTAATGGCTATGTCAACCCCTTCTCCTCTGTTCTCATCTTGGGATTCTGTGCATGCGCTCACACATGCCCAGTGTGATTTTCTTTCTCTTTTTCACTTTTTGAGAGATTTTTGCTGTGTATCTGGTGTGCTTTTCAAATCACCAGGTCCAGGACTTGAACCGTGGCTGGCCATACAGGAGTTCAGCACCTTAACCACTATTCCACCTACTGATCTCCCCCCCTTAGTCATTATTCCACCTACTGACCACCCCCCTTAGTCATTCCTTGAACACAAAGTATGTTAGCAGACAAAGGAGCAATGATACTATAAGGAAAAAGTATGGGTTTTATAATTCATATGAGAGCTTATAGGGGAGGGGCATAAACAATCGTCCTGACAGTTATGATCCTATATTGCTTCAAATTCAATTGCTTCATTTCAATAAACAGAATAAAATTTAGTAATAATTAAAAACTTTATGAAATATATAATTATCCTAAATCACAGGTTATTTAACAAAACCACATTATCAATGTTTCTCTGATTTTCACAAATAACACTAAAGCAACTAGGAGACGTATAAACTAAGCAATTCTGAAAACATTATATTTTTGTAAAGTATTCTAGAAGCCACTTTTTGTTAAATCAAGTGAATGGCAATACATGAATATCTTAATTTACGTTGGAATTTCAGTGTAAATTCATTTCATTTTTCAGATGGAATCATGCCTCCCGAAAGTACGCACACATACACACTAACCCCACTTAAAACATCCAATCACGTTCAGAGAACAAATCTATGGAATGCTTATTACTATAGAACTCACCAACCCCACTAATGATAAACTATCTTGAAGATATAAATGGCTAATCTTGTCAAAGAAGCCAACTGACAAAAACCGCTGTCTAAAATTTCATTAGAAAACCACTATACCGGGGCTAGCAGATGGCATGGCAGTTGAGGCAGCTGAACCCTATATGGCCGAATGCGCAGTTCGATTTCTGAACCCAACGGCTTCAGAAACACACCAGATACACGTGCATGCCCAAAATCCCAAGAGGAGACTGAAGGAGAAGGGATTGCAGCAAGGCCATCCTTTGGGGGTGCTTTCTCATTCTCTGTCTCTGGCAAAGCACACATGCCCTGTGGCAATAATTAA
This sequence comes from Tupaia tana, assembly GCA_026018925.1. Taxonomy (NCBI): domain Eukaryota; kingdom Metazoa; phylum Chordata; class Mammalia; order Scandentia; family Tupaiidae; genus Tupaia; species Tupaia tana. Next base: position 19,026,735 of record JAKSZU010000013.1, on the reverse strand, counting down.
AACAAACACAAACACACACACAGGCAAATATCCTACATTAAAGGTACTAGTTGTGAAAATTTTAATTTAAAAAAATATGAGTCAACAGTAATTAATGGTGACAGGAAGCAGCGGGGAACTGAGTCAATCAAAGCCTAAGGCCAGAAAGTTTCTCAGTTTCCTCCTATTTAATCCACTTGTGGAGACCACAAAAGGTTGAATAATAAAAGAGCAAAGATTCAGATCTCAGGAAAGTTAAAATGGTCCATTTCATGAGCCAGTAACTAAATCTCTCTTTAGTTTTGTTACCACTCAAGATGATTTATTTAAATATTTACTAAAGGAACAGATTTTCTTTCTGTGTTTCTTAATAAACACTATTTGGGAGAACATCTTAAGCCCTCTGGCGAAGGACTCTTCTGAATTTACACACACAAGGTGCTCAGTTGGGCGAGTGTGTGCTAGGATAACTGAAACAAACAGACTAGTCTTTTTACAAAGAAGGACACTAAGGCCCAGGGAACTTGTTCAAGACTTGCCGAGTTCCAAACTGAAGTCACTAAGTCACCTCAATGAACTAAAGTATAATCAAGGCAGATCTTACAGACCACAGCCACTCCCAACCAGATATTCAACCATTCAACCTCTACTCTCCAGTCTGGAAAGGCAGAAAGGATGAGGTGAGTGAGGTGAGTTAGGTGAGTGAGGTGAGTGAGGTGCTCTGACCCTGTACAAGCAGGACTCCACTTCTTTTGCCTCACCTTAATCGCAAGAGGATGCTAGCCTAATAGAAAGGCTATTGGTATCTTGCTTGGTATCTTGCTCTGCACGGATTTTCTCTGCATAAATTTTGATTTTTTTTAATACTATTTATCACAATTACCAAGTTTTCCCATGCTCCTTAAATTTCATGCCCAAGACTTCACTTACATTACCCCAGTGCAGGCTCTGGATAGAAACCACCCATCTGCCTACTGCTGAAGGGGTTTAGGACGTTACTGACCAGTAACAGAATTTGGCCTGGCTGAGATTGAAAAACAAAAACAAAAAAACAAATAGAATCTCATGCCTCAGAATCGAGGCTCTAAATTACACTGAGCCTTACCTCTTTTAACTTACTCTTTGTTAAGGACAGGCCTGGCTAATGAAAATGAAGCCAGAGACCACTCCAATCTTGATGACAGCTACCCTCTTTGTATTACAATGTTATTAACACCTGGTCAAGCTTAACTGTACGTGGCTATATTCCAGTTAGTCATTTCTGTCTGAGATTTTTTTACTTAGAAAAAAAAAATCTCGAAGTGAGCAACCAGAGACAAAAACAGACATGGTTAGATTGTTAAGAAAGAAAGGTAAACTCACAGACAGATAATTAAACAGTCACATTTAAGAAATTAACCCAGGTGAATCCCAAAAGTTCTACCTACATATCTTAAAAAAAAAAGGAAGAACAATTTATTTTTGTAAAAGAAATATGAGAGTACTAATCAAAATTGTGAAAGCAGTTTTTGCTCCAAAATGTGCATGGTCACAGACACTGTACTTGCTGACATATCAGATGGAGCTTAAAAAATGTCAAGCCCTTCCCCATCACTATCCTAAAACCAGGATTACAGAATACATCTTTCCCTCCAGAGACAGACCCTTTATTTTTTTAAGGTTTCTGCCACAGAGTTAATGTGCTCACTGGAGAGATACAGAGGGACTGAAAGACAGAAAGTGAGAAACCACTCCCGTGAAAGGATGGCCACACCACAATCACTTCTCTTCCATTCTCCTCTTAGGATTTTAGGTACATACACATGCACCCGGTTTGATTTTCAAGCTGCAGGTTGGGGACTCAAACTGTAGCCAGCCATATGCAAATCCTGCCCCATGACCCCCATGCCACTCCTCTGTTTATTATTATTATTTTTTTTTTGGAGAGGTTTTTGCTATAGGGCGAGTGCGCTCACCAGAAAGACAGAGACAGGGAGATAGTGAGAAATCACCCCCCAGGGGGGATGGCCACACAGCAATCCCTTCTCCATTCTCCTCTCGGGATCTTGGGCACGCATGCACATGCACCCGGCGTGAGTTTAAGCCACCAGGTCCGGGACTCGAACCATAGTCGGCTACATGGGAGTTCAGCAACATAGTCATTAGGCTAACTGCTGGTCCCCCCCACTGTTTATTTTTAAAGTCTTCAATAGCCTGGCCTAGAAGCCTAATGGTTAAAACAGCTAGAGCTCACACACAGACTGGGGGTCCACTTTCTGCCCTGGTGGCTTGAAAAATCATCCCAGGCACTTGTACATGCATCATGCCCAAAGTCCCGACAGGGTTGAGCAATGAAAGAGAAGGGAATGTGGTGTGAGCATGCCCTACTACAGGGTGCTTTCTCCCTCTCTTGGTCTTTCAGGGGAGCATACTCACCCTCAACAATTAAAAAATAAAGTCTACATCATCCTGGAGAGACCCAAGTGTTCATTCCACCCACTCTTAAGCAGAACTCAAGGACAAAATAATGAATCCAACTCATTCAGTAGCTGAGTCTCCACCAGGATTTCTGACTTGTTTCTTTTATTCTTAAATACATATACATATACATATACATATATATATATATATATATATATATATGTATATGTATATGTATGTGCATATATATATATATGTATATGTATATTTGGGGAGGTTTTTGCTATAGGGCGAGTGTGCTCAGCAGAAAGACAGAGAGAGACAGAGAGACAGAAAGCGAGAAATCACCCCCCAGGGAGGATGGACACGCTGCAATCCCTTCTCCTCCATTCTCCTCTTGGGATCTTGGACATGCACGCACAGATGCCCGGCGTGAGTTTAAACCACTGGGTCCAGGACTTGAACCACAGCCAGGCTACATGGGAGTCCAGAGACATAGCCATTATGCTAACTGCTGGTCCCATTGTTCTTAAGTACATTTTGACCCGAGAACAGTATTCATCAGTGGGTAAATAGTTTTCTACCTATCCATGGCTTGTGACCTCCACAGACCTGCCAGCACTGGTGATTCTCCTTTAAAACATGTGTCTCTCCACGATTATTCAAGCCTGAAGAGGACCAGCACGAAGAGTGAAAGCTGGAAAGACCTACAGCTAAACAGATCCAGGCCACCACACACAGGCCCCAGGGTGATTCTGCCGCTGAACTCATCGTCTCGATGGCAGTGCACTGGAAACGTGTGTCAGGAAGACACACTGCCAACCTCGGACCAGGCAACCCAAGTTCAAGTATCAGTAGATGATTGTCCTTGAGCAACTCTCAGACTCTGAACACATGCCCTTACCCAATCTACTTCTCAGTATGCCTGTGGAGGTCAGAGGAGACAAACCACTCCTGAAAACTGTGAATTATTGTACAAACTGACTCTACCAATGACAATTTATAGCAGCGCTTCATCAGCATGCCAAAAAGATACTAAATAAAACTTAAGTATGCCCTTAGAATATATCTTGTTCCTCAAAATATCAAATGAGGTAATACCAAGCCATATGACAAAAAAAGCATTTAAAGATCACGCCACCGCACACTAGGCGCAGTCTTCAAAATAACCAGACTCACATCAACTTGCTGTTTGTTTGTTTGGGTTTTTTTGGGGAGAGATTTTTGCTATAGGGCACATGCACTCGCCAGAAAGACAGAGACAGACAGAGAGACAGAAAGGGAGAAATCACCCCCCGGGGGGGATGACCATGCCACAATCCCTTCTCTCCATTCTTCTCTCGGGATCTTGGGCACGCACGCACACACGCCTGTCCTGAATTTAAGCCACCAGGTCCGGGACTCAAACTGCAGTTGACTACATGGGAGTCCGGCAACATAGCCATTACTATTTTTTTAATGCACCCTAATTCTGATGGTATCAGAATTGCCTCAATTTTTCATGAATGTTCTCTACCTCCCGTGTATGGAGATACCTAGAGTTCATGGTCTACACAGATAGAAGTAGAAAGGAAAGGATCTATAAAAAAGGATCCCCTAAGGAAAAAAATACTGTCATAATATACAATAAAAGATTTACGTATCTATTACCACCCTGTTCTGTTGTCTTCTGGGGAAACAGCCACAAATGGGAGCAGAGAAAGTAACGGGAGAGCTTATCAGGAAGTGTTGACACAACACAAACAGGGACGGCGGGCAGCACATGGAGTGCAGAAACCACAATTACACCATTCTAGATTTGGATGCACTTGCACTTTCAAACTTCCAGATGGAAAAGTCGGTGTGGAGGTTTGACACCGAAATCTCTAAAGCTCACTCCCTTCGACAAGCCCGATGAAAAGTGGGAAGAGAAAGCACTGGGCACACTGGATACAAATCTTAAAGCAGCATTAAAGCTCTCGGAGGAAAGTTTCCCCATCACTGCATATTTTTTTCAATAACAAAGATGTTGTCAGAAATGACAATTTTTTGTGTCCCCTGATGATGCCTTGCTAGCATTTGGTTATAAGCCATAAAGCAGGAATAATTTCAGCCTGTCAGGAGTCTCGCTAATGCCCAGTTTCCCCCTAGAGAGAATTCCTGTCAAATCTAATGAGAGCTCCAAAGGCCCTCTCTACAATATAATGAGCACTTAGGCCATGCTGGTGATCAGGCGGCAAAAAGCATCAATTTGAGCCTGGCTACACCCTGGGGGCCAGACGTCACCAGTTTTAATAAGAATTATGATTACTAGCTGCACCAAATGCCTCCTCAGAACTTATTATTAATGTGTGACATTCAGAAGGATGTTTTTCAAATGTAAGGCCACTTTAAACTGAATTATAGCACTCCTTTCCACACCACTCTAGTTAAGGATCTGTCAGCATTTACAATATAAACTAAATTTCAGGGGGCTTAATACCCTCCCCTGAAGAACAGCTATTTCACATTTTTCAAATTACTGAGCCAATTATACACAGCATAGTATTATTGCATATAGGATCATGGACAAACAATATATAGCCACAAATGCCCAACACGGCACAGAAACTCATCAGAAAACTATTTTCACGTCATGAGGCTTCTAACTCTATAAGGCCCTTCTCCTTTCCTCCCACACATTAAAGAAGAGGTTGCCCCACCATGTAACCTAGAGAAATTCAGGAGAATTACACTCTGTCTCCCAATAAACCCAGCACCAGTGTGCAACATCACACATGCACACATCAGTGATGTTCCCTTGTAAGAGTTGGTGAGGTTACAACATCCTTTGAATTTGGGGGTTTAGGAAACAGCTTAGTCTCCTCTTACTCCTTACTCTCCAGAAAATTTGTTACCAAAAAGAAAAAACAAACCAAAAACAAACCACACCCTTCGAAGTAATTAAAAAAAAAAAAGGTGGCAGATTAGGACTCCCAGGCCAAGTTCATTTGCATAATTCATTTAAATGACCATAGATGTTCCCCATAGATCTTCTAGCCCATTTACTATCAACAAGTTACAACTGCCACAATAAGGCACTAGCCATTGAAGCACAAAAAACAAAAGCCCAAACCTAACACAGACTAGGCTACCAACTTTGCAAACCAGTGTAAAATCAGCATTTTTAAAGGTCTAATTATAATATTAAAGAAAGGCCCTGAACTTAACTCTCTTTCCAAACACGTATCTAAGGACAGATCTAAAGTACACGATGATAACTTAACATTATGAAATCTATGATGAATTAAAAATCAAAGAGTGCAGAGTTACAAAAGCAGAATTCAACTCTGAAATACACTTGCTTAATGAAAGTCTTTGAATATAAGGAAGATCTGAAGGCTGAACTAATCAATTTCTCCACTGTGCCCCGGCCGGTCAGCCATGCTCTTTAATTTAATGAAACAAGGGTTTGAGATGAAATAGCACATATACATCAAGTAAGAATTGTATTGTTGCACTTTGAAATGTGTCCAACTGTGCAACTTCATCTGATGATAATTTTTTAAGAGGCAATCGATTTCTAAAAGACTTATTGTACCAGCGTCTTGATGAAAAAGTGAATGTCAGCATATCTCCAGAATACTTACACCCTGCCATTAATGCTTTCTTTGGCAGACAATGACTACTCAATCGAGGGTCCTCTGGGCTGAGCAATCATTTAGCTTTTCTTCTCTTATGAGGTCCTTAGTGCCTTGTTCCAGCTCAATACTCTTTTTATACACCATTATAGTAGCCATAAGTGTGAATTTTATGGGAACTTGCAAACTCATAGTCATAGCTAGAGCTTTCCAGTCACTAATCTTTTCATGCTTTTAAAACCACTAGGACTGAAGCAACTCCCAACATGTGCTGAGGCCATAAAAGGATGCTTTTTTCACCTCAAAACCTGCATCAACTGAGAAATTTTTGAAGAAATGTTTGCTAATAAGCCCCTAATCCTGAGTGTGGCCTGATGCAGTCCCAAAGCACACAGCACTCCGCAGTTAGACATATACCTCTTTAGACCTGATGAAAGAAACGCTGGAATACCTTTCCCCACCTCCCACTGGTCCCCATTTCCTTCCAAAACAGCACAAAAACAGGAACTATTCTGAACTTCAGCAATTCTGTGGGAAACTCTCCTCCTTCAATAGAAGAATCAAACTAGCCAGGTGGAAAAGTAAACTCAGTCTCCTTTCCTACCTGCGTAAAAACAGGCTAATTTACATCTCCAAAGCACCTCTCACCTAGTCTTTTAAACACCCTCTAACAGTCTAGAAGCAACCTTTGCAGGGGAACCCTGTCAAGGATGAGAGGGAAACAAAGGCAGAAAAAGAGTTTACAGACCCCCCACCCCCACAGCCCACTACCGAGGACAAATCTGGTACTGTAACATCATATGAACAGATCTCTCACGTCGACATGAGATTTAACTAAAGCTTACCTGTTTATGCATTTCAATGTTTAATCCATATGACATTTCATAATACTGTAAAGAGAAGAACCAAGCGTTCCATTAACTCGCGTTTTTGTTAGGCTGAGAACACATTATGCGCTAATATTATATGGAAAGGAAAAAAGTCTCATTTTTGATACCTACCATCACATAATGCCTCTGCATTTCTGTCTTTTCACTTGCCAGTTTCTCACATTCCAATTTAAGGCTATGAAAACAAAACAGGCAACTTAATGTAAACATTATGTCACTTGTTTTAACATCTGCCTCACATATTTGACTTCAAGTAAAAATACAGACCAATTGGGAAAAACCATGAACTACCTAGGTAAACATCCAAAAGCTTTTTATCCTTGGATTTAACAGGGAGAAGAAATAAGGTGAGCTGTACATTCAAGGTACCTAGCTATTCAACTACCCTTTCTTTTTTCCTTCTTGGTGCATACCTGTTCAGATGCCAAGAATGAAAAATCTGTCAAAACCTCTGACTGCTCATGGTCATCCATCTGTTCCTTACTTCCCTGCATTAGTGTGCTTCACTGGACTCCACCAAACCTGGCCTTTGCACAATCAGTCTCAGGAAGAGGCCTTAACACCTTTACCAACTCAGTCTCTCGGTTTAAAAATCCTAGTTACTTCTACAATGGTGGGTCCCCTTCATAACCTTTGGTTTTTAAATCCCTGCCAAAATATGTCAAGTAGCTATTGCAGTGAAGTAAGCTGAAGTTGTCCCTGCTAGGTAAATAGTGGTGTGAGTAAGTATGCCTCAAGCTCTAGAGATAATATCTACAAGTAGACAAAAGGTCAATAACCAAAAAGCCCACGACAAAATAAGAACATATGCACCCAAGCCACTTAGCCTCTTCTGCATGCTTTTTCTCAAGCAAGACAAAAGGAAAAATGGCCTAATAGAGTTATTTCCTTTTCTTTACTCTTTAAAGATCTTAACTGGCTTCATCTGCAATTCTGAATTAGGCAACACCTGATTCCATAAAATAAGAGTAGGTCTTCACTGTCATCAGTTATTTCTTAGCTTCAATCGGCTACAGAGTCCTAAGAGCAGGGAAGAAATTAACCTTTGTGGGACGTTCACTATACAGGGCAGTTTATACATTAAGTTTTCAATGATCAATTCTTTGAAGGTACATATCACTATGTCAGGAAACTAAGGCTGAGATGGATATAAAGGTGACTTCACCTCCTACCCAAACCAATCCAGAACGATGCCAAAACAGATGAGCCTGCCCCTGCACTGTTCACCCCCCTCATCATCAACGACGGCCATGGCCAAAAGCACCCCGCCTTCCATGACGGACTTTGCATCAGAGAATCCAATTTTCTAGGATGGCAAACAGCGATTTCGACATGGCTTTGCTTCCCTGAACCCGTACTCCTGGGCTGAGGCATCGATTGAACCAACGTCTCAACTCAGCCTGTTGCAAAATAAATAAATGAACTGCAAATATTGACGGTTCTCATGCAACTCCTAAATACACGAAAAAGGACTCCCTGGAACAGTGGCGAACGGGCAAAAGGGAAACAATGGGAGGAGGAGGAGACAAGCGAAGAGGCAGCCCGGGAAGAGCCAGGAAAGGGGGTAACGTGAATGACAGGTCTTAACTGCGACTCCACACGCCACCGCCTGGACGCAAGAACTAAGTACAGCCGCCGCCACTAGGCTAGGCGAGTATGGCCACCCGGCCGCCGGGGCGACCACTGGCCCACGGCGGCCGCACACGCACCTGTGATACTGTGCCTGCAGGAACTGAAATTCCTCTTTAATCCGGTCCAGGGACTCCGGTATGGTGAACTTGAAGGGCTGGCCTGCAGCCTGGTGCGGCGTCTGGAGCGATCAGCGAAAAGGACCCAGGGACAGGGATGCGGGCGGATGGATAAAGCAGAGGAAGCAATGAGTGGTGGGACATAAAAAATAAAGTTAGAAGTGGCGGAAAACGGAGCCCCAAACTCAATAGTTTGCGCTTCATTGCGCGGACGGGAAAAAACGGACCTCTTCCTGACCCCCCGTTTCTAAAGAGGTTCGAAAACTTCCAGTCTCCAGGGAGGATCCCGCTAAGTGCGCCCGGGTCACCGGTCGGAAGGAAGGGGCTACCCGGCAGCCTCGGAGGACCGGGCTAGACTGCCGTCGTCGCCAACCCCTCCCCCACGGGGCCGATAATGACCCCGGGGACAAGAGAAAAACAACTCCCATACGCTCGCCATTCCCAGAGTCGCCGAAGCCACCTCCCGGAGCGCTGGGAAGGGGGCCGCACAGACATGTAAATAGGCGAGACAAGAAACAAAGGAGGGGGGGCAACCAATCCATCAAGGGAGAAGGTGGAGGATGTGGCTACGAGAGTAAGCCCCAGCCTCCCTCGACGCCCCAGTCCGCCCAGTCGAGGAGAAAGAGTCCAGAAAAATGGGAGTAGGGGGTTGAGAGTTTCATATCACTCCCCACCCGAAGTGGGGGAGGGCACCGGACCTCCCCAGACTTGCACCGCTGTCGGTGTTGGGGGGTTGTTCTCCGGATTGCAGCAGTCCCCGCCGCACAGGAAAAGCGCCTCCCAACCTATGAGCCTGCCCCCTGCCCACCCGGCCGCGCCTCACCGGGTGCCGGCTCTGCGGGAACATCGCTCTGGCGGCGGCCGCAGCTCTGTTCCTGGGCAACTCAATTCTCCGCTCAATTTCCAACTTTAATCCCGCCGAGGAAAATTAAGCCAGGAAGCCAGGCAGAAGCGGAGAGCGCTGGGGCGCGCTGGACACGCACGCAGGCGCGCTCGGCGGGGCGCACCGGCCGCTCCGCGCCCGCGGCTGCTCCTGCTCCCGCCGGTGCGGGCTCCCGCCCTCAGGGCCACATCGCCGGGTGACTCGTGCCTGGCTGCTTTTAGGAACCTGTGCGGCGAAGCCGGAGCCCTGGGAGAGCAGAGTGGGGCTGCGCTCCAACCCGTGGGCCTCGCAGCCCGTGGAGAGAACGAGGGACGCGGTGACTCCGACCGCGCTCCGCTCAGCAATCCGCGTGCGCGACGCCCGTCCGAGGCAAAGCAATCCAGGCGAGATCCTTCCCTCTAGTCTTCTCCGGGTCCGCCTCCTGTCCAGGTTTTCCCCGCGGCGGCGGCGGGCGAGGTGCAGGTGGCGCGGCGCCCGGGGCTAACCCCACACAAACAAACGCAGAGGCTTTCGGGGCCGACCTCCGCGGGTCCCGGCTGCGCCAGTGGACCGGCGCTCGCGGGCTCCCAGGTACAGAGATCTGGGCCTCAGTCCGGACCGGGGAGCGAGGGATGACGAGGCGGGGAAAGTGCGGAGGGCGCGCCGGGAGGCGGCTCGGCACGCCCCGTCGACCAGTACTCAGTGTTCTCCGCAGTTGCACAAACCCACCCGGCCCGACCGGACTACTCCACAGACAGTCCTGCAGCGGCTCGCTGCTCCTCAAGCCCGGGGCGCATCAGGGCGCCGCGCCCCGCACGCACTGACTCCACACGGCCGATCCGGACCCTTCCTGGAGCTCCCTCTTGCTCAGTCCTTTCTCTCTTCTCCGTTTGCCTCTTGACCAAAGGCGCTCCAGCCCACTGTAAAGTTCTGTCACGGCTCAGGGGACGACATCCACGAGACAGCAGGGAGAAGAGCAGAGCACTCCGCGGCTCGGCCTCCCTCCCCGGCGGGCAAACTACGCAAGCGAGTCCAGAGTAGTCACGGCGACCGGGGGTGGGTGGCCGCGGGACAGCAGAGGTCCGGGTGGCGGCGCGGGTCCCGCCCGGCCGAGTAAGGGTGGGGGTTGGCGCAGACGGCCGCCTCGGGAACGCGGGGCACTGGGTATCCGCCGCTGCTGCTGCTGCTTCTGCAGCCGTCGCTCCCGCAGCCGCCGCCGCCGCCGCCCGCGCCTCTCGCGCCGGTTACATTAACACGCGGTTTCACACTCCGGAGCTAACCAGCGCCGGCCCCGCCCAGCCCTGCGCGGGCGGGGGCCGCGAGAACGCAGCCGGCGGGGGACGTGGGCCCGGGCTGCGGGGGGGGGAAGGGGAGGCCCCCATCAGCCAATCGCGTGCGCCGCGCCCAACGTGGGGCGCTGACGCGACGCCTCCCCCGAGCCTATGGCAGCGCAGCGCCGGACAAGCTGTTCACCCTCCCGTCTCCTCTCCCACCCCGCTAGCTTCCATCTCCGCCGTCTCCCCCGTCTCCCCCTCTTCACCCCCCTCCTCCACCAGCCGCGTCCTCCCGGGCTCGGTGAGGAACTGTTCCTGGAGGAGCCGCGGGACTCCAAAACCAGCCAATGGGAAGCGGCGAGACGCGGAGATTGGCACCGAGGATGGGAAGGTCGGTTGGAAGGAGAGCGGCGGGGCCGGCCTGTCAATCAAAGTAACGTGGGGCTGGCTAGGGAGCGCGCGGGCGCGCACGAGCAGGAGGGACCGGCGAGCGTGCTGCCGCGGAAGCTGGGGACCCGAATTTGTGAAAATCCTGCCACTTGTTCACTTTTCCTTTTAGTGAAAAATTCTCAGATATCGGTGAAAGTAACTCAGAGACTAACCGCGTAGTTTTTGTTTTTTATTTGTTTTGTCTGAGGCAAGGCGTGTCGGAGGGGTAGCTTTTTGGCAATTCGAGGAAAACACGGTTTTCCGTGCTTCCCCTTGTTCGATGCTACTCTTTGAAACTGAGGTCACATTCTAAAATTTCTCAGAGCTTTGTTTTTCCTTGAGCTGCCTTTTTCGCGGGTGCACAAGAAGGATTGGACTGTGCACTTGGCGAAAAATGCACAAATGAGCAACGCGTTGGCTGACGTAGGCACCCCAGCCACCGAAAATGGCCATGTCACCCATCCCCTTTGCCCCCGAGGTGGTAGGTAGGATTTGGGTTTTTATTGGAAGATTTCAAGACACTTTGCAGAAAGGTCGGCATGCCTTCGTTTGGCGGGAAGGTTCCCCAGGCTGCCGCCAGAATAAGACACGCGTGTCCCAGGCGCTGATGAAGAAGCTTTGCCCGCGGATCGAAACACCCGCTCCCAGTCTTAAAAGTCCTCGGCGGTGTTGGGGGGCGGATAGGAAGTGCCCTAGGGCTTTAGGAGCTCCTCGGCCACAAGATCTCGAGTCTGTTTGCAGTTCCTGAGAACAAAGAGAGACAATGGAATAAACCAGTATTGAGACCTGAAAAACCTGTCCCGCTCACCCCACCCCCATAGATTGTGTGGTACCCCTGGGCTAGGCTGCGCAAAGACTTGAGTGGGAAGAGTTGGGTAAATGATGCGGCTAAGATTATAAACGAATGCAACCTGAGTTAAAAGAGATTTTGAGATTTTAAATCAACCAGACATACCATGGAATTAATATTGGGAGTCCCCAGCTTTTTTTGTCTGTTTCTCAAATTACACCACACAGCAGAAAACCTTCCGTTTTGCTGCATTTATACATTTGTTTAAAGGACAGTTCAGTGACGCTGTTTCCACATGAGCAGTGGGTGAATAATGCTGTTTTGGCCAAATGGTGGTAACTTCTTCCCATGAGAAAGATGCATCTTTGGCAGACGGTCATTTTATGTTGGAACCTAGCTAACAAGTTTTTGGGATGAATAACCCCCACATTCCCATTATTTTACTTGCAAGAGACTTAGAAGAAGGAGCTTAAACAGACATACATTTCATTAGAAGATATGCTTTACAGAGATCTTTTTCTTGAAATATTAAAAGATAATATGGTTCACTGTTAGAGTTGTTTTAAAATATGTATGATATAGATTTGTCTATAATTGCATCAATCCCAAATATCAATTATAAATGAAAAATGAAAGAGTGATTTTAGCCAGTCTGTACAAGGCCAGAGTGAATTCTTAAACAAGTTCAGGATTGTAGCTTTGTGGTGTTCTCTTTAAGTGGAGTTGGAAAGGAGGTTATATTTCCAATTTTGCTGAGAACAAAAGGAAAGGAAGCGCTGCCTCTCTTACGCCTGTTAAATTTGGTGATGATGAGAGCAAGCTTGCTCCACATACAGAACTTTTTAAAAATCATATGATCCATGAATGGCTTCACTTTATCCCTTGGCAACCTGTGTTCCTTGAAGTCATCAGGCTGCAGATCATACAAAGGGCCACATAGCCAGACTGTGGTCACTCCATCCCATAGTCAGCTCCAGGATTGGGTAGACAGTGTTTGGATGTCTTAAGTGTGCTTGTTCCTATGCTGGCTGGGACAGTTGGGGCAACTGAGACTTCTCTCTGACTTACCCAAGCTTCACCCAGTGAGTGCATGTATCTTAACATATTGGCACAGGCTGCTTGCTAAATTTAAACAGAAATTAAACAGTTTGTTTTGGGACAGAAGCAAAATTCTTGCTACCATTCTTTTTCTCCCCTATTCTGCACCCTTTAAAATCACTTCTAGGGGCTGGACTGTGGTGTGGTATGCAATAAAACATCACGATTGGAGAGGCTGACCAGATACAAAGGTTCCTGGTTTGTGTCTGGAGACCCAAGTGTGCAGGGTGGGCACATGCCCTGTGATCAGGGACTGACTGAGAGTGGGTCCTGACTGAGAGTGGGTCCTGGCATCAAGACCCAGGTCAGGGCCTGTGTCTCTCTGTTTTTTGTTTTTTTTTTTTTTCTCCTCTCGCTCTCATTTGTGGAAGAAATAAATAAGCTTTAACAAATAAAAATATTCTAATACATTGTCTAAGTGTTCTCTAATATAACTGTTCACAAAAGATGTTTCCACTCATAGTATTTCCCTGTTTGCTGTGAATAAAAACTGGAAATTCTCTTTTAACTAGTGCTTTCTTACCAGTAGAGTTTGAAACCAGGCCAGACCATCTGAGTTCCTTATAATGTAGTATCTGGAGAAAAAAAAAGCATAATGACTTTTAAATTGGAAGGCCTTTAATTGTGTGCATAAAGATGGTTAGTTTTCTGAAGACGTCTTTCTCATTCAGAGAATCTTCCTGGAGAATGAGAGAAATCTCTGCCCTTTTTCAAGGTCATGTTTTCTCCATGATTGTCATGCTGTAATAATTATAATACAAAACTCTCATCAAACTGCATTACAAATGAAGGTGTTTAAACAATCAAGTAGCTTTAATCTTATGTTTTAAATAAATAATATATGTGCAGATTGTCTACAGTCTGTTTTAAAAAAGAATAGTCCTACTCAGGAAAGCTATAATTTTGGTCTTCTATTTAAAGTCTGTTAATCTTCTCTACCTTTAACATATTCCCAAATCGATTGTGTTTTTACATGAAATAATATTAAATATGCCATGTCCATAGGAAATTTTCTCTGGGAAAAAAACAGTTTTTATAAAACCTTTTACCCATGGCAAAAGAAACAAAAAGGTTGTCAAATTTTTATTTTAGCTTGTTGCATATATGGGCATATTTTCATGTATTTGTTACTGAATATTAAATTTTCAACTCACTAATAGCGTAGTTACAAAAAATAGGTGTTATATAGCATAGATACAAGGCCCAATAGGAAAAATTATGGATGTTGATCATAGAAGTTATGCATCTTTTAAATCTGTTTGAAGTAAATAATAATTGTGGCAATTTTTAGAAGACTACTTTTGTCATTTCTTCTTTCTTTTACCCGAGAGTTACTGCTCATACCTTTTCTCATTTGACTCTCATTTTTCTTAAAAGAGTTTTCTTAAACCTAACAATACAGAGGCCAGAAGAAATTTTCCCAGCATTGCTTTATAACCTTTTTATCCCCCACCCTTTCACCAAAGAAAAGGGCAGGATGGGCTTGGAGGTGGAGGGAAGAAGGCAGGACAGAAGAAAAATCAGTAGCAGATTCATGCAGCAGTAAAACCTCAAATAAAATCACATCCAAAGAATCTCTTGCGGTTTCACACAATATGGTAAAATTAGAGATTGCAGGAAACCAACTAAATTAAACTGGGAGCATTTGAAGAGAAACGAGCAGACTTTATGAAAATGACACGTTGACTGACCAGTATGCTTTTTTATCAACAATTTCTTTGTTAAGATGCAGATCAAAGGAACCTGCATATGTTTTCATTTTGTTCTAACTAGAAAATTACATCCAGATGTTTAATAGGCATTTGGTTGGTTTTTCAGCATTGATTAGATATGTTGGTTCTGTTTGCTTACAAGTGTAGCCGGATCATTAGCTAATGCAAAGAAATGTTTGCTGTGAGTTGCTAATTAGGGCTTTTGGAAACCCTCCATGCTCAAGAACAATTTGTACAGTGGCCATAAGAACTTGTAGAGCTTGGGGAAGTTGTTTTCCCTTCTCTGTCAGGGTGGGGAGAAGCAGACAACCCAGTTCCCTAATCTCCCTTTGCCTAGAGGGATCACGATGGGATCCCCCAAGGATTGGAGTGCAAATAAATTAGGAAGAGACCACACAGGCACTCCCAAACACAGAGATAAATGCGTTCTTTCTGGAATCACCAGGATGCTGTCTTTGGGGGGATGGGGAGAAGCGAACATCTAAAATGTTGAATATTAACATGTGGAAGATGCTTGGTGCTAATGTTATCAAATACACAGCATTTTTAAGTATACTTTAGAGACAGATGGGAAAGCCCTTTATGATAAACGAGTGTACTTGAATTCATTACTGTAGTACTTATAATTAAAAATGTCTCCTTTGCAATTTCAGTACTTTTACCGGTACAAGAGACCTAAGCTTGGAAATGGGAAAGCTGGGGTTAGTGAAAGGAGAGGGGAATTTTGCAAACTGGGATGAGCCTGGGAGGAAATGTGGTGTTTACTTTCACAGCCCACCCATTTGTTTACCTTGGTAAAGCCCCCAAACTTGTAGGAGATTAGCCATTCACCCATATTCAAATAAACTGTTTGAGAATTTGAGGCACCAGGCGGATAAACTTCTTAGCTGACCGATCATGTTTTTAAAAACCCTTGACTGTGTCTGTGGCCTGTAGAACACCATCTCAGCCAGGGCTGGACTTGTGTTTATTTAAGTCTGTTTCTAGAGAGTTTATAAGCAATCATAGAAGTGCAGCTATAAATGCCATTGTAGCATGTTCTTCTGTGTATCAGGGCCTCTTTTAAACCTGTTTACATCTAATATACATGTATGGTTCACTTCTGTGTGTTAATGTAGTCTGATTAATTTGAGATTTTCACACTAATAGAATAGATTCATCCTTATTTTTATTTATTTATTTTTTTTGACATAATTCAAGCCTAAGGCCTTTTTGCCAGAGCTTTCCAGAGCCATCAGTGAGTTGCTCTGGGAAAGCAAGGACAGTATTTTGGGGCATGTTCAAAAACTGCCTGGAATTCAAACCATAGTAATGAATGAGTACCAGTGAAATTAGGCCCTTCTTCCCTTAAACCCACTGTACAGTCTGATAAAAGTTGGAATAATGCACTTTCTTTTTATTCCTTCAAATTAGCATCTGGTAAGCAAAAGAAAAAGTAGTTAAAGGAAGCGCCTGCGATGCTCCTTGCTTCATAGTCACATAAGGAGAGTGGACCTTGGCCCCTTGATACTCTGTGATGACCCATCTTTCCTGTAGGCCAAGGACTTGCCAGGAAATCAACATTATTCAGAGATGTCTTTCCTTTTACTATAAACGTTTTTACCTTGGCAATATTATTTGAATAACTTTTCTTCTTGAAGCTAGCAATGTCTTTGAAGGGTTAAAGTTTGAGTTTAACTGATCATGATCCTGGGTATTCATAGTTGAAGGCAAGTGGGTTCTAGGGATGGGGAGGGGGCTAGGAGGCAAGTCTACCAGAAACCTTCATGTTTCTAGAATGGACAGTCTAGACGTAGATGAACAAGTTAAATGGCATAAATAACGAATGTTGGATTCTACAAGACAACTGAGCTCAGTTCTTTTTTTGTTTAGTTTTGTTTTAATTTTGACAGCATGCTCACAAGAGAGAGACAGGGAGAGGAAAAAGTAAGAAAGCACCCTCTGGGGGAGTGGTCATGCTGCAGTCTCTTCTCCATTTTTCCCTCCTTTTGGGATTTTGTGCACACACATGTGTACTTAGTGTGTTTCTCAAGCCAGTGGGTCTGGAACTCAGACAGGGCTGTCGACCTTGTTGGATAAAGCTGCCTTAATCACCACACCACATGCTGGCTCTGGTTTCAGTTTTTAAAAAGTTTGTGTCATGGGAACCAGCAGTTAACGTAATGGCTATGTCACTGGACTCCCACGTAGTTGACCGTGGTTTGCGTCTAGACCCGGTGGCTTAAAACTCACGCCGGGCGCGTGTGCATGCGTGCCTAAGATCCCGAGAGGAGAATGGAGGAGAAGGGATTGCAGCGTGGCCATCCCCCCGGGGGGTGATTTCTCGCTTTCTCTCTCTATGTCTCTCTCTGTCTGACTGGCGAGCGCACGCACCCTATAGCAAACATCTCTCCAAAAAATAAAAAAATAAATAAATAATAATAATAATAAAAAAGTTTGTGTCATGAGAGAGAATATAGAAAAAAGTGGGGAAGGCCTAGTCCCCTAGAAACAAAGGCATACAATGAAAATGTAATTTATGAACCTTTACTGGCCTCTGAATTAAAAAAAAAAAAGATAACAGCTATGGAAGATGTTCTTGGACAATATTAACATACCTTGGACTGTATATTAGGCAGTATGGAATTATTCTTTTCATGGATACTAGAATATTGTTTTTAGGTCAGAGAATAAATTCTGAGAAGATCGATGGTAAAGCATGCAGCTTCAAATGACATCTACAACTGCAAATAAAGTATGTGGAGAGAAGGAGAAAGCAAATTTGGTAATATTTAGCAATTACAGAATTTAGGGATGGAGGCTACAATTATTGAGTCATCGAGAAAGTCATGACACACTTTTGCATAGAAAAATACATCATGGCATTCCCAAAACCTAATATTTTGCTATTTTTAAAATAATTATTTACTTATTTACTTAATTCCATTTGTTACTACTATTATTTTTTTTTTTTTTTTTGAGAGGTTTTTGCTATAGGGTGGGTGAGCTGGCCAGAGAGACACAGAGAGACAGAGAGACAGAAAGTGAGAAATCACCCCCCGAGGGAGATGGCCACGCCGCAGTCTCCTTTCCTCCATTCTCCTCTTGGGGTCCTGGGCACGCACGCACATGCGCCTGGCGTGAGTTTAAGCCACGGGGTCCGGGACTCGAACCGCAGTCGACTACATGGGAGTCCAGCGACATAGCCATTACGCTAACTGCTGGTCCCATTATTTTTCAATTTGATCATATAGAAACAGAGAAAGAGAGGGAAAGCGAGAAAGCAAGCCGCTAGGTCCAGGACTTGAATCGAGGTCGGCCATGTGGGAATCCAGCTCCTTTAACCACCACACCACCTACCAGCCCTAACATTTTGCTATTCTTTTAACTTTTGTATTTGAAATTTTTCATGGTATAAAGTCTGGGGAGACCATTCTAAGTTCATTGCCTATATCTTTTTTTAATATGTTAAATAGAATTCACTTCATAGTTAAAAGATTGACTTGGGACCAGCAGTTAGCATAATGGCTATGTTGCTGGACTCCCATGTAGTTGATTGCGGTTTGAGTCCCGGTCCCAGCGGCTTAAACTCACACCACGGAGGTGTGCGTGTGTGCCCAAGGTCCCGAGAGGAGAATGGAGGAGAAGGGATTGCGGCATGGCCATACCCCCTGGGGGGGTGGTTTCTCACTTTCTATCTCTCTGTTTCTCTGTCTTTCTGATGAGTGCATGCACCCTATAGCAAAAACCTCTCCAAAATAATAAATAAATAAAAATAAAAAATTGACTCAATGTTTCTATTGAAAAAAAGTATGAAAAAATTATGATTTTTTTCCCTTCAATGTGTAAAAGCTGTCGTCATACTAATAACCAAACCAAATATTTCCCAGTGTTTTTCCTCTGGACCTTTTAGTACATTTATTTTGTTACTTATGCTCTGTTGTTTGTTTTTCATCTATAATATCTAATGTTCATTAGTTATCAATTAATATGAAATGGAAATCTTTAAATACATTAAGCCATTACATTAATAATCCTCTAATGCATCATTTTGTGGTCCATAAAGCTCAGAATTATCAGAAAAATCTACTATAAAATAAAGAAGAAAACTGCTTATATATTAAGAAAGGACAGTAACAAATACATTTTTTATTTCTTTATTATGCATAGTTTTTCTACTAACCTTTTCATCATTTGAACCTAGCAGTGCAACTTAGAAATCATTAGTTTTATTTGTAAATTGTCTTAATATTTTGAAATACAGTGCTGATACAGAGTTTTGCTCTATGTACTAAGCTTTAAATATTAATCCTGAAGATAAATGAAAATAGCACCAAATCTCAGACATTGATGTTATGCTCATCTAGAAATCACTCAGGCATGTATTTGTGATGTGCCAAAAACTAGTTTTTGGAAAAGTCATAAGCAAGCCGTAATCTGAAAGTGGACAGTGGGGATGTCCCATCTACAGTTTTACTCCTAGTTATTGAGTATATTTTGCTTCTCCTATCACCATTCTGTTTATCAAAGAGAAAACTTTCTCTGGTAGTGGTTAGCAGATTCCAGTTTGTGTGTCAGTGGATTAAATCCACAATTTATAATGAACAGTTTGAGTGTCTTAAAGGAAGGCAAACAGGAAAGTATAGGGAAACCAGGACTTTTTACAACACAGTAATTAATCAATCCATCCAGTATTTCTAGGCACCACCACATAAGCAATAATATGTAAAATGAAAAAAATGACATAAAGAATTTATGCTTCACCATGACAAGAAAAGCCCCAAGGGAACAGTTACCATTCTGGTTTCCCGGATGTGCAGCCTCCACACTTGAAAAGAACTGGCAAGCTACAATTGGCACTTGAAAAAGTGTTACAAAACACTGACAAGTATTAGAGAAATGTTGATTAATGTAAACAGCCTGCCTCAAGGAATAATACCTTTCCTAAGAAAACTGGGTTTCTAATTAGCATGCCTACAGAGACGCTATCTTCAGGTAATTCTGAGTATTTCAAGAGAAATTATTTGTCTTTGCTGAAGGGATGGAGTGTCATCCTGTTTACAACTAAAATTTGTCAGAGTATGGGGGAGGGCGGGAATTGATATGTTAAAATGTCAATAGGCCTTAAAGAGGAAAGAACTGGGGATACCATGGTACAACTTGGGTGACCCTTGAGGACTTTATGCTAAGGGAAATGAGCCCATCACTAAAAGACTAAAACTTGATTCCACCTCTGTGAGGTACCTCAAGGAGTCACCTTTTTAGAGACAGATACTAAAATGGTGGTAGCCAGAGACTGGGAGGAGGGGTAGTGGGCAGTTACTGTTTAATAGGTATGGAGTTTCAGTTATGCATGATAAAATAGTTCTGGGATAGATGGTGACGATTATGTAACAGTGTGAATGAACTCAGCGCCTGGAGTACATTCACACTGGATTGTAAACTTAAAAATGGTCAAGATGGTGAGTCAGCCTGTGGGTGCTCTGGTGGTTTAAGTGGCTAGACCCCACATGGGTGACGGTACTGTTCAAGTCTCTGACCAGGCAGCTTGAAAAGCATGCAGGGCCCGTGTATATGTGTGCCCAAAATCCCAAGAGGAGAATGAAGGAGAAGAGATTACAGCACAGCCATTCTCTCTGGGGGGTACTTGCTTTCTCTATCTCTTTCTCTGGCAAGCACTTGTATCCTATAGCAAATTAAAAAAAAAAAAAGGGAAAAAAGATCACGATATGGTAAGGTCAGGTGGTGGCTCAGTGGTAATACAACTGGGCCCACATGGGAAATATCCTGGGTTTGTGTCCTGGGGGTTCTTTTTTTTTTTTTTTTTTTTTGAGAGGTTTTTGCTATAGGGCGCGTGCGCTCGCTTGCCAGACAGAGAAAGAGAGACATAGAGACAGAAAGCGAGAAATCACCTCCCAGGGGGGATGGCCACGCCGCAGTCCCTTCTCCTCCATTCTCCTCTCGGGATCTTGGGCACGCACGCACACGCACCTGGCGTGAGTTTAAGCCACCGGGTCCGGGATTTGAACCATGGTCGACTACGTGGGCCCCAGAGACATAGCCATTACACTAACTGCTGGTCCCTCCTGGGGGTTCTTGATGCCTGTGAACCAGGTAAGCAGAAACTGGGGGTGGATTGTGCTGTAGAGATCCTGCCTCTCTCATAGATATAAATAAATTCAACTTTTAAAAAATGGTCAAGACATTACATTTTGTGTTAAGTATATTTTATCAATTTTTTTTTAAGAGAGAGATTTTTGCTATAGAGTGTGTGCACTTGCCAGAGAGACAGAGAGAAAAAAAGTGAGAAATCACCTACTGGGGGGATGGCCACATCACAGTCCCTTCTCCATTCTCAGGATTTTGGGCACACATGCAAATGCTCAGCACAAGTTTCAAGCTGCCAGATCCAGGACTCGAACTGCGGTCAGCCACATGAGAGTCCAGTGATGTAACCATTATGCCATCTGCTGGTCCTAATTTTATCACAATTTTTAAAAAGTCAGTTGGGGGAACCAGCAGTTAGCGTAATGGCTATGTCGCTGGACTCCCACGTAGTCGACCGCGGTTCGCGTCTCGGACCCGGTGGCTTACAACTCACGCCGGGCGCGTGTGCGTGCGTGCCCAGGATCCCGAGAGGAGAATGGAGGAGAAGGGATTGCGGCGTGACCATCCCCCCTGGGGGGTGATTTCTCGCTTTCTGTCTCTATGTCTCTCTCTGTCTGTCTGGCGAGCGCACGCGCCCTATAGCGAAAAACCTCTCAAAAAAAAAAAAAAAAAAGTCAGTTGGATTCCTTTGTGTGTGTGTGTGTGAGTGTGTGTGTGTGTGTACACACATGCACCCATGCACCAACCTTATTTGGGATTCCTATCCTATTCATTCCCTAAATTTATCCATACCATTATTACTATCATTATTTTAAAAAAATAATTGTTAATTTAATTTTATTTATTCATTCATTTATTTTAATTCAACCAGAAATAGACACAGAGAGAGAGGAAAGTTAGAAAGCTAGCCAGCAGGTCTGAGACTTGAACCATTGTCTGCCATGTGGGAGTGTCAACACCTTAACCACCATGCCACCTGCTGGTCCCCTGTTGTTGTTATTATTATTTAGTTTTTCCTCTAGGACGCAATCCCTTTCCCTCTGTTCTATTCTCTGGATTTTAGGCATACACACACGTGCCCAGAGCATTTTTCAACCTGCTGGAGCTGGGTCTGCGACGAGAACCATGAAGTCGGCCATGTGGATCCAGCTGCCTTAACCATCACAACACTAGCTGGCCCCTGCATACCATTACTTTCTTTTAAATTTTTTTCTTTATTCATGATAGAGTTCATACACATGCACATGGGAAAGATACACACACATGTGCAAGCACCCTCCGCAGGGTTTGCTCACACGCAGTGTATTTCAGGCCGAATGGGCTGGGGTTTGAACTGTGGTCACCATGTGGGATCTCACTTCTCTTGAGTAGTGCATGACCACATCCAGCCTAGTAACTTTGTGTCAAACACTCTGTAAGTGCTTTCTATGTTTATATTATCCCGTTTAATCCTCACATAATTTCTATTAGGTAAGTACTGTTATTGTCCTTATGTTACTGACAAGGAATCTGAGGCCCAGGACTTTTCCCCAGTCACACTCGGAGTGACTGTGTTCCCGATCCTGACACGCTTGAGAACCCTCTAACTGCCATTAGCAGCAGTGGCGTATGTAGGCACCCTTCTAATGCCATTTTTTACTCCGTTCTCACATCCCCTGTGGATCTACTGATAGAAAAATGCATATATGAATTTTGCCTACAAGCTTGGTAGGTTTTCTCTTGGTACTTTTGAGGTGAAGTTGATACTTTAAGAATTTGTATTCCTGTATGCAGAACTAACAGCTGCCTCAGGGCTCTGGATTTGTGTCTGCCAGTAGAAAAATGTAGCTACCTTCAGCTGTCTGCTGTCTGGAAGCTTCCAATCCATGCCCAAAATTGCAATTTAGGAAATAAAGGAAAGGCTCAGTAGCTCGTTGGAAAAGACGCTATGAGGGAGACTACACATTTTCATTTTCAGTCTCTTTCTTTGCGAGAGAGACCACCCCCAGCTGGGTCTTGATGCTGTGATCTACCCCTAGCCTCAGCCAGCCCCAGATCATGGACATATGTGCACTAATGTACTCAGGGAGGTTTTTGGACTCAAACCAGGTTTATTCCCATGTGGAATTGCTTTTACTGATGCACCACTGCCTGGCCCCTGAGACTGCAAATCTTAAATTCAGCCGAGGCAGCAAAACAATTGTCCCAATTTACAATTTTGCCAATTCTACAATTAAAAAAAATAAATAAAATTCTAGCCCCACCTTTTCCATGGGGGGGAAGGGGGACATTCTAGGACCTAAAACTATAGGTAGTATCAAATCCTGTATATACTGTTTTTTTCCTAGCATACATACCAGTACCTTAACTAATACTTTGGCACAGTAAAAGAGTAACAGTTAATATTACATGGAACATAGAATTAATAATAACACAGAACAATTACAATATACTGTAATAAACATTTATGTGAGTGTGCTATGTCTCTCTCTGTCAAAATATGTTAATGACGGGACCAGCTAGCGGCATCATCGTTGTGTTGCTGGACTCCCACTTAGTGAACCGTGATTCAAGTTCTGGACCTGAGGGCTTAAAACTCATGTTGAGCACGTGTGCATGTATGTCCAAGATCTTGAGAGGAAAATAGAGGAGAAGGGATTGTGGTATGGCCATCTTTGAGAGGGTGATTTCTCACTTTCTGTCTGTCTGTCTGTCTCTGTCTATCTGGTGAGCACACATGCCCTGTAGAAAAAAATATATATCTATTTGTATCTTAATAGACATGCCAGCAGTTGACTTGGTAGTTGGGGCTCTAGACTCCCACACATCCGACCACGGTTGGAGTTCGGGACCCAACAGCTTGAATATCACACGAATGCATGTGCCCTATGGCAAAAACCTAAAAACAAATAAACAAACACACAAAAATACCTAATGAATTGTACTCAGGTATTTTTGACTCTGACTGCAAGTAGCAAGCCACTAAAAGCAAAACTACTGGTAAGGGAGGACTACTGAATACACAGAAATACACGCAGTTCTGTGATTGCTAATATGTGAGAAGATGTGAGAAGATCCTGGAAGAAAATCTGGGTACTAACAATATGTTTGGAAACATGGCTGCTTGTATGTAAACATAAGTATTTCTGTTTTCTTTTTTATTTTTTTTCCTTTTTTTTGGAGAGGTTTTTGCTATAGGGCGTGTGTGTTCACCAGAAAGACAGACAGAGACAGAGAGACAAAAAGTGAGAAATCACCCCCAAGGGGGGATGGCCATGCTACAATCCCTTCTCTTCCATTCTCCTCTCGGGATCCTGGGCACGCATGCACACACACCTGGTGTGAGTTTAAACCACTGGGTTCAGGACTCGAACTGCCTTTGACTACATGGGAGTCCAGCAACATAACCATTATGCCAACTGCTGGTCCCATGAGTATTTCTGCCATTAGTCACCTTTAAACATTTTTGGTGATGAATCATGCTAATAAATAAATTTCAAATGCCTTAATCCTGGAACCATGAGTTGGTGTGCAGGTTAAGGGAGCTGGATCCCACATGGCTGACTGTGCAGTTCAAGTCCTGGACCTGGTGGCTTGAAAGTCACATGGGACACATGTGCACGCATGCCCAAAATCCCAAAAGGAGAATAGAGAAGGGACTATAGGGTGACCATCCCCTCTGGAGGATGATTTCTCACTTTCCTTCTGTATATCTGTGTCACTGCTGAGTGCACACACCTTATAGCAAGAATAAAAACAAAACAAAAATCAAAATGGTTTAACCCATTTCTGGCACGTGTGTGTACTGTCAGGTTGCAACACACAATTGGAAAACATGGCTTTCAATTATGTAATAGGACTTTTCATTTTGATTATTTGATTTTTTAAAATGTGTTAGTGAGTATCATAACTAGAAAGCGAGAAAGCACCCCCCCCCCCCCCGTGGGACATGGTCACACTGCAATCCCTTCTCCATTTCTCTCTCTTTTCGGATTTTGAATTGTTACTTAATCTTAAATTCCAGATCAGTATGGTTCAAAGCTCTTCGGAGAATTTCCTGAATAATTCTTGTGTCAGTCCTTCTGATGACCCTTTCCTGCCTGGAGTGACTCCCTCTTCCCCTCTCAGCATCTCTTCTCAGTGCCCATCCCCCTCTTCTCTTGAAAGCCCTCCTGAGCTCCCTGCCCATCCTTAGTGGTATAACAGAAAGGGCACCTGACTCAGAGGCAGAGGGTCCTTTCTTACCTCTTACTAGATAACCTTGGTCACTTCCCCTTTCTGGGCCTCAGTTTCCTCACTAATCAAACGGGTATAATAACACAAATCCCTCCAGGTGATTGCTTGGACTGTGAGATGAACTGGGCTAAAAGAGTCACGCACTGGGTACCTGTTTGATGTCCTCAGCATGGATCCCTTTCTCCTTTTCCCCTGGAGAAGATCCTACCAGGGTCAGCAGGAGCTGAGGAAATACAAACCCTGCTGCAGATGCATCTTGGGAAATTGAAGGGCAGCCTGGATTCCAGAGGTGTGTTCTGCGAACTCTAGTCCATTCATGGCCCGATACTTGGTGGCCCAAGAAGGAATCATCATGG
Source organism: Tupaia tana (assembly GCA_026018925.1). Lineage (NCBI taxonomy): Eukaryota > Metazoa > Chordata > Mammalia > Scandentia > Tupaiidae > Tupaia > Tupaia tana. Next base: position 19,001,296 of record JAKSZU010000013.1, on the reverse strand, counting down.
TGTTTTTCTGGGGCAGGATGAACGGATCTTGGGGAAGGCAGAGCCAGTGGCCTGGAATGCCCCCAGTACTCTACCCTTCATAGACTCTCATACTCATGAAAGAAACACACTAGTACACATACAATTTTTGGAACTAAAAATGCAAACTTCCAAACTTTGGGCGAGAAGGCTATGAAAACAAATAATGGACACCATACAGCAGCTATTTTTTTAAAGAATTATTTTATTTAACTTTTAAATTATTTTAATTTGACCAGGGAGGGACCGAGAGAGAGAGAGAGAGAGAGAGAGAGAGAGAGAGAGAGAAAGAAAGTGAGAAAGTAAGCCTCCAGGTCCAGGATTTGAACTGAGGTCAACTATGTGGGAGTCCAGCGCCCTTAACCACCATGCTACTTGGAAGCCCTTATAGCAGCTACATTTGGTGGCTAAATGCCCTCAGTTGCCTGTTTAGATAATATAGTAAGAGAAAAAAAAAAGTGGCTAACCAGTAAAAGGTTCATGGAATTAGGTCTCAAATATGCTCTTCTTGAGTGTCACACCACTCACCCAGTGAATATGAAGTTGTGTTTTGGAAAGACCTTGAGAAACACATAGAGAAATTAGGAAGTCATTTAGATATCAGCTGGACTCTAGCATGTGATCAGGTCTAGGGTTATTTTTGAACTGAGAACTTCCACTTTCCTCAGGAGACTTCCCTTGCACAGGATCTATTTCATTAGCAATGCCCGACACCTCTCAAATCTATGAATATATTTTAGTGAGAATTGATGAACCCTGGTTAAATAAAAATCCTAGTGGGAGCCGGCAGGTGTTGTGTGGTAAAAGGTGTTGTATTCTCACATGGCTGACTATAGCTTGAGTCCCAGACCTGGCAGCTTGCTTTCTCCCTTTCCTTTCTCTTTGTCTCTGTCTCCCTCTGGTCAAATTCAAAAACAATAATAACAAAGGAATTAAATAAGTAAGGGTTTTTTTTGTTTGTTTGTTTTTTGGAGAAGTTTTTGCTTTAGGGCACGTGCACTCACCAGACAGACAGAGACAGAGAGACAGAAAGCGAGAAATCACCCCCCAGGGGGATGGCCATGCCACAGTCCCTTCTCCTCCATTCTCCTCTTGGGATCTTGGACACGCATGCACACGCGCCCGGCGTGAGTTTTAAGCCACCGGGTCCGGGACACGAACCACGGTTGACTACATGGGAGTCCAGCGACATAGCCATTACGCTAACTGTTGGTCCCATTAAATAAGTAAGTCTTTAAAAAAAAAAAAAAAGAATCCTGATGGCTGGGTTGCCATTATGTGGAAGAAGTCAAACTCAATTATCTTTTTTTTTTAAGTAATTATTTATTTATTTGCTCATTTTATTTTAGTTTGACCAGAGAGAGACACACAGAGGAGAGAAGGACAATAAGAAGGCAAGCCACCAGGTCCAGGACTCAAATCATGGTCAGCCATGTGGGAGTGTCCAGCGCCTTAACCACCACGCCACCTGCTAGTCCCCTTTTTTATTTTTAAAGAATTATTTCCTTGGGACCAGCAGTTAGCGTAATGGCTATGTCGCTAACCACGTAGTCGACCGTGGTTCGAGTCCCGGACCCGGTGGCTTAAACTCACGCTGGGCGCGTATGCGTGCGTGCCCAAGATCCCGAGAGGAGAATGGAGGAGAAGGGACTGCGGCATGGCCATCCCCCCTGGGGGGTGATTTCCTGCTTTCTGTCTCTCTGTCTCTCTCTGTCTGTCTGGCGAGCGCACACGCCCTATAGCAAAAACCTCTCCAAAAAAAAAAGTTATTTCCTTTATTTTATCATTATTGTTGTTTTTAATTTGACAGAGCGAGACACAGAAAGAGAGAGACAGAGAGAGAGAGAAAGCTGCCAGGTCCAGGACTTGAACCATCGTCAGCCATGTGGGAGTCCAGCACCTTTAACCACCATGCCACCTAATGGCCCCAAACTCAGTTATCTTTTAATTCAGCAACTCTTTGCCTACCGAGAGACTGTTAGAACCTCTTCTATGTGTCTTTATTTGAAAATTTTTCTTTGAAGTCAGGTGTACTTCAGAAAGAAAGAAAAAATCAAAATATGTAACTTTCATGAGTGTGAGCAAAGAGAAGGGAAGGGATTTTCCTCTCTAGATTTGGCTTTTTCAGGTAAGGGGGGAAATACATACGCACGCACACGCGCCCGGCGTTTTTTAAAAGAATTATTTGATTTTAACGTTATTTATTTATTTAAACTTGACCAGAGAGGGACAGAGTGAGAGCGAGAGCAAGAAAGTGAGAAAGCAAACTGCCAGATCCGGGACTCAAACCGTGGTTGGCCATGTGGGAGTCCAGCGCCCTTAATCACCATGCCACCTACTGGCCCCCCAGTAAGAAAATATTAGACCATCAGGTAAACAGTTGTGGCTATTTGGATCAGTATGTGGGAGAAGTCAGACTCAATTATGTTTTTTTTTTAAAGAATAATTTAAAAAGAATTATTAAACAAACAAAAATAAACAAAACAGGGACCAGCAGTTAGAGTAATGGCTATGTCCCTGGACTCCCATGTAGTCAACCGTGGTTCGAGTCCCAGACCTGGCGGCTTAAACTCACACCGGGTGCGTGTGCGTGCGTGCCCAAGATCCCGAGAGGAGAATGGAGGAGAAGGGATTGCGGCGTGACCATCCCCCCTGGGGGGTGATTTCTCGCTTTCTGTCTCTAATGTTTCTCTCTGTCTTTCTGGCGAGCGCACGTGCCCTATAGCAAAAACCTCTCCAAAAAAAAAGAAAAAAAAAATAAACAAAACAAACCTCCATGATTTATAAGACTGTATGCAGGGCTGGTCTTGTGGCCTAATGGTTAAGGGAACTAGATCCCACATGGATGAATACAGGTCAAATCCAGGCCCTCTTGACTTAAAAATGTGACAGGAACATGTGTGTGTGTGCCCCAAATCCTGACAGGATGGAGAAAGGTACGAAAAGGGATTGCAGTGTGCCTACTCCCCATTGAGGGGTATTTTCTCCCTTTCCTTCTATCCATCTGTCTGTCTCTAATAAGCACATATGTTCTCTGGCAATGTTACTGTTTTTTGTTTTTTTTTTCTTTTTTTTTTTTTTTTTTTTTTTTGAGTATAGGGAGCATGCACTCACAAGAGAGTGAGAAAGAGAGAAAGAAGCATGAGCAAGTTCTCCTTTTGAGCCTGCGTGCACACATGCCCAGTCTAATTCATAAGCTACTGGGTTCAAGACTCCAACCACGAAGCCGGCCACGAGGGATTCAGCGCCTTAACTTCCATGCTTGCTACTGGCCCCCCTTCCATCTATTTTTATTTTTTAATCATTATACTTACACGTGGTGTGTATGCAGATCAGTTCTACCAGCTTTTACATCACTGTTACTCTCCTCCCCTACTGCAGTCACTTACAGAAAAGTTCCTGCTGGGAAGATACTGTCTGAAAAGTCACGATGCATTTTTGCATAAATAGGAAGATGCATCATGACTTTTCCAACCACCTAATAGAACAAAGCCTGTCTTTATGCTGTGAGCAATGCCTAGCTCTCATGGTTGGCATAGGGGAGAAGGGAAATGAATAATAAAAACAAGGAGAAGGTGGTCCTTAGTTTTTGAATTTTACTCAGTAAGAATTCCTTCAGTATTCAATTGGGGAGGCATCTCCGGAATTTGGTCTGTCCACCGTTATCCAATGTCTTCCACAAATCCTTCAAAATATATCCCTCTCTTTCACTATTGGTATTTACATATAAAGCATTAGTAGGCATTAGGACCCTCATGGATTGGAAGGGCCACAACTGCACTGGGCTAGAATTTTGGAACTCTTTTCTTTGGAATGAAGTATTCTCCTTTCCACCACTCTTTTGGAGTGAATGTAGTGGTCCCAATAGTAGTGTCTGGTGCAAAAAAGAGTCAGTCTTGGGACCAGCAGTTAGCGTAATAGCTATGTCACTGGACTCCCACGTAGTCGACTGCAGTTCGCGTCCCAGACGCGGTGGCTTAAACTAACGCCGGGCGCGTGTGTGTATGCCCAAGATCCCGAGAGGAGAACGGAGGAGAAGGGATTGCGGTGTGGCCATCCCCCCTGGGGGGTGATTTCTCGCTTTCTATCTCTCTGTCTCTCTCTGTCTGTCTGGCGAGCGCACGCACACTACAGCAAAAACCTCTCCAAAAAAGAAAAAAGAAAAAAAAAGTCAGTCTTTTCAGGAGTCCTATCATTTCTGTGGCTTAAAAAAAAAATGCTCTGATAGGGTATTGCATATTTTCACAATCACAAGAATCCCAAGCTGGTTTTATCTTCACTGAGTTTAAATCAGTGATATGTGTAGAAAGCAAAAGCAACTGTTCTTCCACATTTAAGGAATGGGTTTAGAAGCAACCCTTTCAAAAACTGACTTTGGAGTACCATCAGGTGGCATAGTGGTTAAGGTACTGGACGCCCACGTGGTCCACTGCATTCCTAGTTTGAAGCCTGGCAGCTTGCTTTCTCACTTTCCCTCTCTCTGTCTCTCTCTCTGGTAAGTGCACATGCCCTATAGCAAATACAAATAAATAAAATTAAACAAATAACTCTTTAAAAAATTGGCTTCCTGGCCCAGGATAGCGCAAATCACAGGCAAATTAGTGATACCTCCAGCACAACTTTAAAGTAAATGGAATGTCTTTAATAAAGCATTAATTTTTGCCCTGCCCACCCAGATAAGCCACAACAGTGCTTTTAGTAGACCTCTTACCTTCCTTCTAGAAGGCATTCTCTCTAGACCCTTGGTCCTTAGTGGATGGACATTTTCTTTTAGAGAGGTTTTTTGCTATAGGGTGCATATGCCAGCTAGAGAGACAGAGAGAGACAGAAAGTGAGAAATTATCCCTGGGAGGGATGGCCACACCACAATCCTATGATTCAAGTCCTGGACCAGTGGCTTGAAAATCATGCTGGGCACATGTGTGTGTGTACACAAAATTCCAGGAGGTAAATGGAGGAGAGAAGATTGCAGCATGGCTGTTCCTCCTGGAATTCTCACTTTCCCTCTCACTGTCTCTGTTTTCCTCTCTTCTGTGAGCACACATACCCTGTGGTGAAAATACCTAAAAAAAAAAAAAGGAAACTCATACCAGGTGCATGTGCGTGCATGCCCAAAATCCTGAGAAGAGAATGGAGGAGAAGGGATTGTGGCATGGCCATCCCCTCTGGGGGTGATTTTTTGCATTGTGTCTCTAGCAAGTGCATGCACTCTACAGCAAAAATTTCTCAAAAAAAAAAAAAAGATGATTATTAACTTTATTAATTATTATTTTTTAAATTTGCTATAGGACACATGTGCTCACCAGAGCAAGACAGAGAGGGAAGTGAGGAAACAACCACCAGGTCTGAGACTCAAAAACACAGCCGGGGGACCAGCAGTTGGCATAATGGCTATGTCGCTGGACTCCCATGTAGTCAACCACAGTTCGAGTCCCAGACCTGGTGGCTTAAACTCACACTGGGTGTGTGAGCGTGCGTGCCCAAGATCCGGAGAGGAGAATGGAAGAAAAGAGATTGCGGTGTGGCCATCCCCCCTTGGGGGTGATTTCTCGCTTTCTGTCTCTCTGTCTCCCTCTGTCTTTCTGGCAAGTGAATGCACCCTATAGCAAAACCTCTCAAAAAAAAAAATAAATAAATAAATAAATAAATAAATAAACTCTATTCATTGGTACCAGCAGATGGTATAATGATTACATTGCTGGACTCCCATGTAGTTGACCACTGTTGGAGACTCAGACCTGGCAGCTTAAAACTCATGCTGGGCACATGTGTATGTGTGCCCAAGATCTGAGAGGAGAATAGAGGAGAAGGGATTGCAGCGTGGCCAACCCCCCGGGGGGATGATTTTTTGCTTTCTGTCTCTCTGGCAAGTGCACGCACCCTATAGCAAAAATCTTTCTTAAATTTTTTTTTTTTTTTTTATCCATTAACTTAATTTGATTTTCAGTTGGTGGGAGATGGGTACATGGAAGAGTGTCTCCTAAATTTTTATGGTAAGTTGCTTTAGTCCAGCTTCTGAAACACAAACTTCCCCTTTTCAAGCTAAAGGAGTGGTCAGAGTATGAATGTCAGGACACGGCAGGTTAAAGGAAATTGTCTTTGGCATCACTGAAGTCCTCATCATCATTTTCATTTTCTTTTCTTTATTCATGGTAGAGGGTGTATGCACTAATGTGAGAGCAAGAGAAAGAAAGAGGGAAAGAAAGGATGGCCCTCTGCAGGGTCTGCTCATACCCCATCCCCCTCCCTTGAGTCCTTCCTGTAGGGTCTTAGATACTTGTAGGCATGCCCCATGTGTTTCAGGCCACGGGTTTGAACAGCGGTCCCCAGGTGGGTTCCAGCTTCTCTTGAGTCTTTCATTACCACTGGGCCACAGAGCCAAACCTATTTTCATTTGCTGGCTCCTGAGTTCACTGTTTTAAGAGCTTTATATAAAATGAATTTATTTATTTTTTTACAACGATTCTCTGAGGGCCCTTCAAAAAGTTTGTGTAAAAATAGAATTAAAGTATAAGTTTATTCTGGTGTGGATAAGTTTTGAAATTCGGGACCAGCAGTTGGCATAATGGCTGTGTCGCTGAACTCCCATATAGTCGACTGTGGTTCGAGTCCCGGACCTGGTGGCTTAAACTCACTCCGGGCACATGTGCGTGAGTGCCCAAGATCCTGAGAGGAGAATGGAGAAGGGATTGAGGTGTGGCCGTCCCCCCTGGAGGTGATTTCTTGCTTTCTGTCTCTCTGTCTCTGTCTTTCTGGAGAGCGCATGCACCCTATAGCAAAAATCTCTCAAAAAAAAAGAAAAAAAAAAATTCAAGTATTGCTTTTTCATAATACTTATCTTTCATAATTTTTTTTTTTTTAAGATTTTGTTTGCTATAGGGTGCATGTGCTCGCTGGAGAGAGACAGAGAGCAGGAAAGTGAGAAACCACTTCCTGGGGGAGAGAGCCAAGCTTCAGTCCCGTTTCCTTCATTCTCCTGTCAGGATTTTAGGGACGCATAAAAATGGGCCCAATATGAATTTCAAGCTGCTGGGTCCAGGACTCAGACGACGATTGGCCATGTGGGAGTCCAGTACCTTAACCACTTCACCAAATCTGGCCTCTTTCATAAGCTTTTTGAAGACCTCTCATTTTATCACATTCATTCACATATGGGGAAACTGAGACACAGAGAGTAGATAACTTGCCCCAAACTTCACAGCTGGTAATGAGCAAAGCCACTCTAGATCCAGCACCCAGGCAGGCTTCGTCTCAGAGGGTACTGACCACCCCTTTGAGCTAAGTTCTTAACCTCTGGGTTTCCCTGAAGGAGCGAGAGTCAGAGAAAGTCCGCCCTGGAGATGTTAGGAGCCCCTGTAAGTGCAGGAATATCAGAAAAATCCCTGCGGGAAGAGCTCTCTCTTGAGCTCATGGACATTAGAAGCCGCACAGTATTAGCACATTGTGGACAGGTACACGATTTGTCAAGTCAAGGAGTATCTGCTCTGATTTTTTACCTGGCAGCTTTTTTTTCTTTGTTTCCAGTCCTTAAGGAAATAGTACCAGCTTAAAGCAAGACTTGTCTGTTCCAAGCGCTTCTCAGTCTGTCTTGGAGTTAGGTTGGGTAGGCAAATGTGGGCTTTACCACAGGGAGTGAGAGGTAAACGAGGTTGGGAGGGTAACGCCTGACTGTAGATTTCAGGGAGAGAATTTGGTCTTTCATTTTAAATTGCTAGAGGATATGTGTGCTCCCCAGGGAGAGAGAGAGAAAACACCCCCAGTGAGGCATGGTCACTCTGCAATTCCTTCTCCTCCTTCTCTCCATCCTGTGGAGATTTGGGGTATGCATTTGCACATGCCAGCATGATTTTCAGTGTGTCAGGGCTGGGGTTCAGACAGTGGTCGGCCATGTGGGATCCAGCTCCTTAACTACTTGGCCATGGGGCCAGCTCAGAGAGGAAACTTCTATTCCCTCTCTCAAGTGATCACTCTAGGAGAGTCCTTTTTGCCCTCCCACTTCTGCTCCCTTCCCACCATCTTCTTGCTAATATCCTCCATGTCCCCCAGTGTGCTTTTCTAGGTCGTATTTATTGGTGTCCTTACTATTCACTGATGTGCAGAAACCTTGTTAGATCTTTCTTTTTCTCACTCCTGCCATCCTGAAGGATCAGGCACGCTGATGACGCTGAGACTAAGGAGGCCAGCAGAATTGGGAAGCCTCACCCAGGAGTCCTGGCTTTGCTCACACCTCCTTTACAAGCTAACCAGCAGGGGCCAGCAGGTGGCTTAGTGGTTCAGGTGCTGGACTCCCACATGGCTGACTGCTGTTCGAGTTCCAGCTGTGGCAGCTTGCTTTTTCACTTCCCCCTGCCTGTTTCTCTTTCTTTTTGTCTGTTTCTGATGAGTGCACACACCCTATAGCAAACTGAAAAAAAATAATTGAAATGAAATAAATAATTTTTAATAAACTAACCAGCAGTGTGCTACTTTGTGGGAGCTAGTTTATGGCACTTGCCCAGCTAGTTTTTTCTTTCCCATGTGGCTCCTATTCTGAATGGGTCTGAACTCTCCTTCAGCGAAGACCTCTGGAAGAGTAGAGAGCGGAGTGAAAGGAACTATACATCAGAACTCTTCCCTGCACCTCTCATGGTGGGAGGGCATGTCGACATTGCTATGGCGTTAATATTAGCACTTATGCTAGACGGGGCAAGTAGGCCAAGGGAGATGGTCTCAGGGGAGACTGTACTTTTGTCAATACTGAATCAACAGTCATAACATACTTCATCTTTTCTCATGCAGTAAATCCCACTGCTGGAACTATATCTTTAGGAAACAACTCAAAGTATGACAGGGTACTTCATTATAAGTATACCTGGTGCCCAGATCTTAGTTTCTAAATACCATTATCCACTAAAAGGTACCAGAGCTCCTTGAAGAAGTGGCTGATCAGACCTGGGTCAAGGAAGCTGCTTACTGGGTGTTAGAAAGTGAAACAATGTCAGATCAACCAGGGCGTGGTGGTTAGAGTGGCTGCATCCCACACGGCCAAGTGCGCAGTTTGAGGTTGACCTAGTGGCTTGGAAAATATACCGGGTGTATGTGCATGTGTGCCTAAAATCCTGAGAGAAGAATGGAGAAGGGACTGCAGTGTAGCCATCTTCTCTATGAGGTGATTTCTCACTTCCTTTCTCTCTCTCTCTTTGTCTGTATCCAGGGGGTGCTTGCATCCTATAACAAAAGAAAAAAGCAAAGAAAGAAAAGAAAAGAAAAGAAAAGAAAAGAAAAGAAAAGAAAAGAGAAATGGTGCTGAGAGGATGAACAGTTCTGGGCAGAGAGTTAGTAAATTCTGCTTTGGATCAAGTTTGAAGTACCTGAGAGATACTTCTAGGAAGCATTTCCAGTGTTATTGGTAATATCAACAATTTCTTGGACTGTTGGAAAAGTCATGATACATTTTTACATGGAAAAAATATGTCACGACTCTTCTGACAACCCAATAGAAACAACTTGAATGTCCAATAGTAGTGAGTGATGAGGTTAAATAAATTATGGAAGTCATATAGTGCTACATTTTCTTCTCTCTAAAAACAAAATGTGTAGGGCCAGCAGTTGGCATAGAGGTTCAGGTGCTGGACTTGCACATGGTCAACTGTGATTTGAGTTGCAGAACTGGCAGCTTAAAACTTGCACTGGGTGTGTGTGTGCATGCCCAAAGTCCTGAGAAGAGAATGGAGGAGAAAGGATTGTGGCGTGCCCATCCCCCCCGGGGGGAATTTCTTGCTTTCTGTCTCTCTGGTGAGTGCACATGCCCTATAGAAAAAATCTCTCAAAAAAACAAAAACAAAACAAAACAAAACAAAACAAAACAAAAAAACCGTTATATGGTGGTTCAGGTGACTGGATCCTATATGACTGATGAAGGAGTTCGAATTCCCAAGTCCCTGGCTTGGCGACTTGAAAGACATGCCAGGCACAGGTGCATGCATTCCCAAAATCCTGAGAGGAGAATGGAGGAGAAAGTATTATGGTGTGGTCATCCCCCCAAGGGGAGTGCTTTCTCACTTTCTCTCTTGGCCCTTCTCCTCCTACTCCCCCATGAGCATATTGGCCCTATAGCAAATTTCAAACAAACAAACAATAAACCTAATTTTTAAATTTGGCAGAATTTAAATATACTCACCACAGAGAGACAGAGTGGTTAAGCTAACCAGATCCCACATGGTCAACTATGTGGTCTGAGTCTCGGACCCAGCGGCTTGAGAAACATGTCAGACATGTAAGCGTGAGTGCCTGAGAGAATGGAGGAGAAGGAATTGCAGTGTGACCATCTCCCATGGAGGTACTATCTGGCTTCCTCTCTCTCTCTCTCTCCATCAAAGGCAGCTTGCCCTCTGGCAAATTAAAAAAAAAAGAAAAGAAAAAAGAAAGAAGGAAAAGAAGCAAACAGTCTGTTGTGACACCCAAGAAGGACATTTCTTAAACGCATAGACAGAGTCCTTGCTCGCAGTACAGAGAATCTTCCAAAAATTTATGGAAAGCTCTTAAAAAAGATGCATGAACTTCAAAATTTGGGGGCACCAAAATAAACCCATACTATTATTTCATTTTTTTCATGAACTTTTTGAATTCGCCTTGTAGCATTATCGGCTCTTAAACCTGAAATCAGATCTAAGAGCCTGGTTATTTTTATTATTCTAAAGTATTATTTTTCATATATTTTTAAGTGCTTATGGCTTTTAGCAATCTTGCGCTTACCTATCACCATTGTCAAAAAGTCTGTAGAAGCATGAGTCAGTGAGTTTCTTCATTCTAAGTTTTGAAAAAGTCTTATTTCTTTTTTTATTTTTTAAGTGGCAAGTAATTTTTTTTTTCTTCCACTGAGGCAAGAGTTTAATTCATTTGTCTTTAGGCTTTTGCTATAGGTCATGTGTGTTCACCAGAAAGAGACAAAGTCAGAGAGAGAATAAATGAGAAATTCATCCTCAGGGGATGGCCACACAACAATCCCTTCTCCTCCATTTTCTTCTCAGGATTTTGGGCATGCATATGCACACACATGATAGGCAAAATGTTTTATTTCTTCATGTAGATGTACACTTTAATGCAACAGCTATATAGACATAAAATAATGACTCAAAGCCCTGGGAACATTATTAGTTGAAATAGTACAAATCCATAGGCTATACTTCAGTTATTCAAATGTCTTTGTAAAAACAGTTAAGAAAAATTGCTGTTCACACAGGTACATGGGCAATTTAAACATGGGTATGTTGGCTGTGTTCCCCTCAGCTAGAGAACAGCGGGAGAGTCACACTTTGGAAGTTAGGCCAACAAATCTTAGATTGCAAAGAGTCAGAAACCTGTGGATGCTTTTATTTCCTTCACAGACAAAATGGATTGCTTTGCAATTGTGAAGAGGGAAAAAGAACAGGGAAGAAAAAAATGTGTTGGCTTTGTGTGCCAGTGGTTTGAGTATAGAATGATTTTTTTTTTTTTTTTTTGGATGAAAAGTGGGATCTTAATGGGTGCTCACAGTCAGCTTAGGCAGCCTCTGAAAGCTCCCCTTGTCACCAGCATCCTACATAGAAGGACCCATTGTTTTCTAAATCCGAAGTTATCACTCTTCCCTTTATCTTTTTTTTTGGACCTTTTAGTGTTTGCTTAATCAGAATATTTTAATCCCTAACGTGGTGACTTGGTGTAATTTATCTCATTAAGCCTCTCCTATTTTCTTCTGTTTACATGACTAATATTATTGTGTTTTATAGAGCTTATAACAACAAGCCACTCCTTTGTCCCATTGTTTCAGCTCTAGGCCCAAAATCAACAAATGAAGTTTTATCTTTCCAATCTTGGACCTCACCTCCTTGTCATTCAGTTTGTATAGATTGCGTGAAGAGCATGTTCCTTTGAAAACAAAGCAAGGATTCATTTTTATGGTCTAAAAACAAACAATTACCTTTCTCAAAAAGTTCTGGTCATTTCTTTTTATGAGTATAAACTGGCAAAGACTCACCTTAGGAAAGGGGAAAAAAAAAGTGTATTTCCTTGTGGGCCAAAAACCCAAAGTCCCCTAGCAATGATGCCTCACTCCTTAATGTATATGTTTCATTGCACATAGAATAGCTCAGAAGCAGAGAATGTGAGTACTGGAAGGCACCTGGTAAGGTTATCTTGTCCAAGCCCTGGCCCTCAGCAAGACCACACCCAAGCCAGAAGGAACTAAAGGAGAGTCAGTCTGGTTTTTAAAGGCATAGGAAACAGAACCTTTGGAAAGGTCACATATTTGAAATACTCATGTCAGAACATTCTCCTTTTCTGAAAATTCCACCTCATCAAAGCTTTGCTTGTCATTTTCTCAATTATTCTTTCTCTTTTCCAGATTGGAAATAACCAGCTATCATCCTCGGGGAATCAACAACCATTTAATGACCTGTACTTCCTACAAAACAGTGATTCTTGGTATACATTAGGACCCCCGGAGGCCTTACTAAAACAGATTGCTGGACTCTACCCTAGATTTCCAGATTTCAGGGGTCCGAGGAGGGAGCCAGAATTTGCATTTCTAGCAAGTTCTCAGGTGATGCTGATGCTGTTGGACTAGCGACTAGACTTTGAGAACTGCTGATAGAAGGCCCAGTGCTAGGAGCACTAAGGGATAGTAATAGAAGGATACTTAAGTAATGTGAGAAACAAGTGGAGTTAGCAAGCTAACCTCCATAGAAAGAATGAAGCTAAACACATTCACCTCCGTAGGGAAAATACCAAATGCCTATCCGATCAGTTTTTTGCTGTCACAGAGCTCACGAGCTCTGAGTTCAGGGGCGGAGGCTGGCCACAAACAGTAGTAGTTTAAGATGTTGGCCTTTAGCACAGAGGACTGTGTAAGGCAGGAGAAGAACCCAGTGTTCAGAACAAATGCCGAAGAAGCCAGGGACGGTGTCCTACAGAACTGGAAGCCCCAGGAGTCGTTTCTGAGTGGATGCTTGAAGAAGAGGTATCGAGACAAAGGACAGGGTTAGGCATGTGCTCTTCCAGCAGAAGGAATGGCATGGCATTGATAAAGGGAGATAGAGTGTCTGTGGAATGCAGGTCATCTGGTTTTCTTTCTTTTTTTTAGATAGATTTTTGCTATAGGGCATGTGTACTTACAGGAGACACAGAGATGGAGAGAAAGCAAGAAATCCCCCCCCCCCCCCCCAGGATGACCATGTTGTAATCCCTTCTCTTCCACCTCCTTTCAGGATTTTGAGCACATATGTACACATACCCAGTGTGAGTTTCGAGCTGCCAGCTCCAGGACTCAACCGTGGTCAACCATGTGGGAGTCCAGCACCTTAACCACTACACCACCTGCTGGCCCCCATCCAGTTTTCCTGAAAGGGACAGTGACGAATGAGATTGTGATGACAGAGCTGGAGAGGGAGGCAGGGAGTAGATCAAGGAGCATCAACATTGGTTTAAGGGGTTTTGCTGATATTTTGAAGACCATTATTTGACATGGAGAATATATAAACATTTGATGAGACTTCATACAAGGGGATGTCAGAGATGAAACAAGAATGGAGGACACAGATATCCCAATCCTCTTGTATCCGTCTCTGTAGAACATCCCTACCAGGTTCACACCTGTTTCCTGTAAGTACTAGGGTGCTGCTGGCCTGCTGGCTTAGGTGTAGGCAGAATTCCCTTTCCTTTTAATTTAGGTGAGTGATGGAATTTCATACAGGTAAATTTATGAAGACACTAGGAAAACATAAAACCTTTTTATGAGAAGTTTCTTATGAAACATTTCATACATAAATGTTTTAAACATGACTTTTTTATGAAAACTTTTTTATGAAAAGTTTTATGAAAAATTTTCACACCTTTTACTAGCTATACAGCCTTGAGCATGTCATTTCACTTCTTATGCCATAATTTCTCTATTCAAATAGAGACTTAGCTCCCCGACAAGACCCACAAGATATTACGTGGTCTGATTCCCATCTACCCTTTTCTTGAATAGATTCCAGACAAAGGGGCAGGGCTAGCCAGGTGCTCTTCCAGCCTTCGCTTTCACCTGCTGAACTTTACTCCTTCCTTCCAGCTATACAAACCATCTTGCAAACCCTGTTTGTCATGCTCCCTTCTGCCACAGGGCCTTTGCACATGCTGTTTCCATTGTCTGAAATAGTCAAGCCTCCTATTTCAGTAATTAATGACTATATGTAAACTAAGGCCTACTCCCACAGGAAAATCTCTGATCTGGCTGAGTAGGTAAAATCCCTCCTATTATAGGGTCTTTTAGTATCAGGAGCTTTTACTTAATATTGGGTCCTTGGGAAAGTCATGATGCAGTTTTGCATAGAAAAATAGAAAAGTGTATCATGACTTTCCCGACCACCCAATGGCAGTTAATGGTTGTTATTTCTATATTTGTTCACTTCATGTTTATTGCTTCTACCAGAACAGGGGTCGGCAAGCTACAGCCAACTCTGGCCTGAAGCCTATTTTTATAAATGAAGTTTTACTGGGACACAGCCACACCCACTTTTTTTTTTTTTTTTTTGGAGGGGTTTTTGCCATAAGGCGCATGTGCTCGCCAGAAAAAAAGAGACAGAGAGACAGAAAAGCGAGAAATCACCCCTCACGGGGGGTGGCCATGCCACAATCCCTTCTCCTCCATTCTCCTCTCGGGATCTTGGGCACGCACGCACATGCGCCCAGCATGAGTTTTAAGCCACCGGGTCTGGGACGTGAACCGCGGTCAACTACATGGGAGTCCAGTGACATAGCATTATACTAACTGCTGGTCCCCTGCATCCACTTTTTTATATATTATCCAGGGCTGCTTTTTTGCATTACTATGACTTGAGCAGTTGAAGCAGTGACCTTATGGGCAACAAAATCAAAAATATTTACTATGTGGTCCTTTGCAGAAAAAAAATTGCCAATCCCTGTATGATATTCAGGCTAGCAGGCATAAGGGCTGTTTCTGCTTATTTGCTTATCTTCAGCTTATAGCATAGGCTGCCACATAGAAGATATGAAGAAGTAAGCATTTATTTTGAAAAAACAACAACAACAACAACAACAACAAAAACGAATGCAGGGGGCCATCCCTATTGCCTAGAGATTAAGGGAACTGGGTCCCACATGGCCCACCACACATCTTGGCCCTGATGGCTTGTAAAACACTCCGGGGGGACCAGCGGGTGGAATGGTGGTTAAGGCGCTGGACACTCCCACATGGCCAACCAGGGTTTGAGTCCTGAATCTGGTGGCTTGCTTTCTCACTTCCTCTCTCTCTTACCCTCTGTCTCTCTCTGGTCAAATTGAAAAATAAATGAATGAATAAATAAAAAAAGAAATTAAATGATTATTTAAAAAAAAAAAAAAAAAGAAAAACACTCCCGGCACTTTTGCGTCTGTGTTCCAAATCCTGACAGGATAGAGAAGCCCAGGAGCTGGGACTGTGGCATGACTACATCCCACTGGAGGATGCTGTCTCTCTCTTTCTCTCTCATGAGTACACTTACCATTTGGCGATTAAGGAAAAAAAAAAAAAGGACTGCAGAGAGATCGTTTAAATGCCTGTTTTATCATCATGTGGGAAAGGGTTAAATAAAATCCTGTAGGGATCAGCTGGTGGCATGGTGGTTTAAGCAGCTGGATCTCACATGGCAGATGATGCATTCTGAGTTCCAGATCCAAGGGCTGGTTTAAAAATCATGCTGAGTACGTGTGAGAGCACCCCCAAAATCCTGAGGAGAGAATGGAGGAGAAGAGATTGTGGCGTGACCATCCCCCCTCAGAAGTACTTTTTTCATTTTGTTTCTCTCTCTCCCTCTCACTCCCTGGCACACATATACCCTATCAAATTTTTTTTTAAAAAGGTCAGCAGTGGCAGAGTGGTTAAGGTGCTGGATCCCACATGGCTGACTTTGTGGTTCGAATTCCAGACCCAGCAGCTTGAAAAACATTCTGGGCACATGTGCGGGAAAGGAGAATAGAGAAGAAGGGCTTGTGTGTGTATGTGGCCATCCCTCCCTCCCGATGGATGTTTTCTCACTCTGTCTCTCAGTTTCTCTCCAGCAAGTGTACATGGTTTAAAAAAAAAAAAAAAAAAAAAAAAAAAAAAAAAAAAAAAAAAAAAAAACTAAAAAGAAAAGGAAAGAAGAGAAAGGAAAAGAAAAGCATGTGTCATTTAAGAAATTGACAACTGACAGTACAGTACAGGGACCAGCAGTTGTCATAATGGCTATGTCACTGGACTTCCATGTAGTCGTCCACAGTTCGAGTCCCAGACCCGGAGGCTTAAACTCACACCAGGTGTGTGTGCATGCGTGCCCAGGATTCTGAGAGGAGAATGGAGAAGAAGGGATTATGGCATGGCCATCCCCCTGGGGGATCATTTCTCGCTTTCTGTTTCTCTGACTCTGTCTTTCAGGCAAGCGCACGCGCCCTATAGCAAAAACCTCTCAAAAAAAGAAAAAAAACCTGACAGTACAGAGCCTGGAATGGAGTAGATGATTAATAAATGTTAACAGTTGTTTTTATCCTCAGTCGTCCCCTAGTGCTTTTCCATCTTTTTCCTGGATCTGGACCTAAGCTGTTCTCTAGCCCTGGGCTCAGTGCATTCCCCTCTCCCACCCACATCTTGTCCTTTGACCTTGGCCGCCTGGAGAAGAAAGGCATTTCCATTTCTGGCTCCAGGACTCCTTTCTTGGACTCAGATTCTTGGCAATGTCTCTGTACCCTCCCAGAGATTTCCTTCTGTGCTGTTCAGTCTGTTTGAAACATATTACTCATAAACCTTGTCGTCATCTCAGGGTGATAAGTCTTTAACCTGTCCCCAGGGCTTAGCTTCACTAGAGTCACCTTAATGATGGCAGGTTCCACCTTTATAACCCCTCTGTTAGGGATGGCAGACAACGCCTTTTCTTCTGGTTGGATGGGAGAAGCTGTAAGGTTAGAGGAGAGCTCCTAGTTGGAGAGCAGAGAGAAGAGTCTCATGGACTAAACTGGTTTTATAGGGGAGAGGAGCCTGGCAAAGGACAGTGGGATCAAAACCCAGCCCAGGAGCTATTTAGCCT
Organism: Tupaia tana; assembly: GCA_026018925.1. NCBI lineage: Eukaryota > Metazoa > Chordata > Mammalia > Scandentia > Tupaiidae > Tupaia > Tupaia tana. The sequence continues at coordinate 18,984,221 of JAKSZU010000013.1, read as the reverse complement.
GGACTCAGGCCCAGCTGGACACAGCAGAACCGAAAGGAAAAAAGTTTAGTGAAACCAGGGTCAGCAAACTGTGACCTGCTGGCCAAATCTATCCTGCCTCCAGTCTTATGCTAAGAATGGTTTTTACCTTTTTGCATGGTTGCAGGGGGGAAAAAAAATCAAGAGAAGACTATTTTGTGACATGTAAAATTGACAGGGAATTCCAATTTCCGTGTCCGCAGATAAAGACGAATCGGACACAGCCACGCTCTTTCCTTTGCATCTACGGCAGCCTTTGTGTTACAGCGGCAGCGTTGGGTAATTGGCATCAGAGGCCTGTGGACCAGCAGGCCTCAATAGCTATTGTCTGACCCGTTAGAAAGCCTGCCAGTCCCCTGCTTGCACTATTAGCCTGAACCCACAAGGATCCCTTCTGTGCTCAGTGTTGCAAGACCTCTTCACACCCCACCATGTTCCACCTCAGGGTGTGGCAGGGAGAGAATGGGTTAATTAGAGGAGTCAATCCGCAGAGAGCCACATGTGAAGGAATCAAATGAGAGAATCCAACTGAGTTGTTAAGAACCAAGGCTCTGATTCAAATGCTGGCTTTATCCCTTAGAACAGTGGGGCCTGGAGCAAGTGTCTCAACCTCTCTGAGCATCAGTTTCCATATTTCAAAATGTGCATAATTGCATTGTCAAGTGTACAGTGTCATTTGTAGCATCAGATCAGCTAAGGCATGCAGCAATGCCTAGCACATTGTAGGCAATTACTAAATACCCATTAGTGTTAATTACGACTCATGAGTGAAATATACTGGAGAGGAAAAAACCATGCCAGTGCAATGTGAGAAACAGAGTAAAAAGGAGAAGCCTTGAGAATAAGCAGACCTAGATTCAGTTCTATCTCTGTTAGTGATGCTGTGTGATCTTGGTAAAGCTGATTAACTTCTCTGAGACTCAGTTTTCCCTTCTTTATGTGTCAATGTATGATTTAGATGTCAAGTGAGACTTTCCTGCTTCTGAATTTATTTATTTAAAGCTAGAGGATGCATGAACATGCACGAGAGGGAGGGGAAGAGAGAGAGAGAACAAACCTGCCTAAAAGGGGTCGGTTATGCCACAATCCTTTCCCCTCCAGTTTTCCATCCTGTCTGATCCTGGGCATATGTACATGTACCCAATATGTCTTTCATGGTGCCAGAGCTAGGACTCAAACCCTGGTTAGCCATGTGGTTACTGGATTTCTTTCTTTTTTTTTTTTTTTGGAGAGATTTTCGCTATAGGGTGCGTGCGCTCGCCAGACAGACAGAGACAGACATTAGAGACAGAAAGCGAGAAATCACCCCCCAGGGGGGATGGTCACGCCGCAATCCCTTCTCCTCCATTCTCCTCTCGGGATCTTGGGCACGCACACACACGCGCCCGGCGTGAGTTTTAAGCCACTGGATCCGGGACGCGAACCGCGGTCAACTACATGGGAGTCCAGCGACATAGCCATTACGCTCACTGCTGGTTCCCATGGTTACTGGATTTCTGTGTACAGGACTTAACCATGATGCTACAGATAGACCTGTGCTCCTGAATTTAGGAAACAGATTTCCTTTGTAGTTACCACTTGTCACTATATCAGGTTAAACAAACATGCCCTCTGTTTCAACCAGTGCCAGCAGCCTGCTCAAAAAATTCTCTCTCTGGGACCAGCAGTTGGTGTAATGGCTATGTCACTGAACTTCCATGTAGTCGACCACAGTTCGAGTCCCGGATCCAGTGGCTTAAACTCACGCCGGGCACATGTGCGTTCGTGCCCAAGATTCCGAGAGGAGAATGGAGGAGAAGGGATTGCAGCGTGGCCATCCCCCCGGGGGCTGATTTCTCGCTTTCTGTCTCTCTGTCTCTGTTTTTCTGGCAAACACATGTGCCATATAGCAAAAACTTCTCCAAAAAAAAAAAGGCAAAAACAAAAACAAACAACTTTCTCAGCAAGCGTTTTATAGTTTAGTAAATTTATTTGAGATTTGCAGAGCTATGTTTTTGAGAATGAGGGTATATCGTGCCACCCACAATCTTTTTCTAAAGCTCTTGTTCTCCTCATGAGTCTGCCCCTCTTCCTTCTGAGCGAGGAGCCCACAATCTCCCAACCATTTCACACACTTATCGCTGTCCACAGAGGCTCATCAAGGCATTTTTTTTCTCCACAAAGGTGATTCCCTCCTCAAGAGGAATTCTTACCAGCTGCTAAAAGAATATAATTTCCTCTATCCCTAACAAGCAAAATAGGCATAATTATACCTACCTCACAGGGTGTTTGTGGGAATTAAATGAGGTAATGTATCTGCAAGCTCCTGGCACGCAGAAGGCATTCAATAAACATTAATTCTCTCCTCCCTCAATCCTTCCTTTGTGATTTGAAGGAACAAAGAGAGATGCTAAGAGGTATTTTGAGGTGGGGATGAGGGTAGATAAAGCAACCAGGAAGGTCATCTCCTTGACCATCACCCTCCAGGAAAGTAGAAGAGATTATTTGCCAAGAGAAACTGAAAGATGTGGAGGGGCCAAGGGCGGAAGCCAGACAAGTCTGGTGTATCTTGGAGTTCATCCAAAAGGACTTAGTTACTAAAACAGCAGTTCCTCTACATAAATCCTTCAGGTTCTTGAAAAATATTATTAAATCACTCCTGCATCATAAATAAGCTTAATTTTATTACTCTCATCTCTTAGGCCAAGGTGTAACTCCTACAAAGCCCTCTCTCCTCCCGAGCATGCCAACCCAGGCACAAAACTGCAGGAGCAAGAGCCCTAGGTGACAGCAGTGCCAGGTCCTGGGGCCAAACAACATTCGGTGGCTTGCATTGTAACCTGGCATTTTCTGATATTTTCCATTGTCTTTTATTTTATTTTGATTAATTAATTTTTTTGAGAGTTTTTTTGCTATAGGGCATGTGCACTCACCAGAAAGACAGAGAGACAGACAGCAAGAAATCACTCCCCAGGGGGGATGGCCATCTGCAATCCCTTTTCCTCCGTTTTCCTCTCGGGATCTTGGGCACGCACGCACACACGCCTGGTGTGAGTTTAAGCCATCGGGTCTGGGATTCGAACTGTGGTTAACTACATGGGAGTCCAGGGACACAGGCATTACGCCAACTGCTGGTCCCTTAATTAATTTATTTTTAAAGGTTTTTGCCATAGGACACATGTGATCACCAGAGAGAGAGAGAGAGAGAGAGAGAGGAAGAGAGAGAGAAAAAGAAAGTGAGAAATCACTCCTCAGGGGGAATGGCCATGCTGATAACCCTTCTCCAGTGTCCTCCTGGGATCTTGGGCACACATGCACATGTGCCCAGCGTGACTTTCAAGTCACCAGGTCAGGGATACAAACCACAGTCAGCCATGTGTGAATCCAGGATCTTACACCACCTGCTGGCCCCTCTTTTATTTTATTTAAAAAAAAAATATTTTATTTGACTCTATTTTATTTATTTTAATCTGACCAGAGAGGGACAGAGTGAGAGAGAAAGTGAGAAAGCAAGCCACTGGGTCTGGGACTCCAACCATGATCAGTCCTGTGGGAGGTCCAGTGCCCTTAACCACACCACCACGTGCCGGCCCCCGTCTTTTTTTTTTAATTGTCAGAAGGCATGTGTGCACACCAGTGAGAAACAGAAAGACAGAGAGAGGGAGAGAGAAAGCACCCCCTCAATGGGGCACAGTCACACCACAATTCCTTCTTCGTTTCTCCACACTGTCCCGATTTGGGGCACGGATGCACATGCCTGCATGTTTTTTAACTTGCTGGGACTGGATTCAAGCGTGCAGTTGGCCATGTGGGATCCAGCTTCCCTTAACCACTAGCCACAGGGTCAGTCCCGTGCCCTTAAAGATTGGGGTTTTCTTAGTCATCTTTCCTTGGGCGTAAGACTCTGTACAGGTTTATCAGCGAGGTTCTCCAGGAAGGGGCATAAGGAATTTGGAAAGTCTGTTACTTGTCTACGTGGACTTGTCTGAGGTCCTGTTTGTGTTAGTTATCTTTCTCTTTCTTTTTTTTTTTTTTAAACCATAGACTTCTTTCCTTTTTCCTTTTTTTTTAAACTTCTTCAAAGGAGTTGATAGATGGCTCTCTTCCATTTTGCTGTAGGCCAAGGATGTTTCTCTCGAATGCTGTGAAAACAAATGGTTGTGATTAGTTGATGGCAAATTGCATCCTATACCTTCAAAGGCCCTTGCTATTCTCTCCAGCTGCCTCCATCCGTATCTTTATGTCTGTCTGTCTTTTCTTAGCCAATAGATTTCTTACAGCTTTTCTTTCCAGAGCAAAGATAAAGAGTAGCAACTCCTGTCTCTTATGTGGCATTTGTACAAGCTGCAAAACCGAGAGCAAGCTCGAGGGATAGGAGTTTGATTTCTAATTCCTGCTAGTCTACGTGTGTGTCCTGAAAGATTCTCCCTCCTTCTCTCTCTCTCTCTTTATATATATATATATATATATATACACACATACATATATATATATATGTATGTATATATATATATATATATATATACACACACACACACACACACACACACACACACTATATTTTTATTTATATAAAAAAGATTTAGGGCACCACATACATATACCCTGTGTGTCTTTCTAGCTGCTGGGGCTGGGACTCGAATGAGTGGGCTCCATGAGATCTGACTCCCTTAACCATCAGGCTATGGGCTGATTCTTCTATTTTTTTTTTCTTTTTTCTTTTATTTGTTTATTTTTAATCTTTTTTTTTTTTTTTTTTGGAGAGGTTTTTGCTATAGGGTGTGTGCGCTCACCAGAAAGACAGGAAGAGACAGAGAGACAGAAAGTGACAAATCATCCACCCCAGGGGGGATGGCCACACCGCAGTCCCTTCTCCTCCATTCTCCTCTTGGGGTCTTGGGCATACATGCACATGCACCCGGCATGAGTTTAAGCCACCGGGTCCGGGACTCGAACCACGGTTGACTACGTGGGAGTCCAGCAACATAGCCATTATGCTAACTGCTGGTCCCTGGACTGATTGTTTACTAAAAGATTCTAGTAAATGGTTGAGTTTTGTTCGTTTCTTATTTTTGACATTTTTGGTCATAGGGCACATGAGAGAGACAGAGAGAAGGAAAATGAGAAATCACGCCCAGGAGTGATGGCCATGCCGCAGTCCCTTCTCCTCCATCCTCGTCTCAGGATTTTGGGCACGCATGCAAACATGCCCAGTGTGTTTTACAAGCCACTGGGTTTGGAACTTGAACTGCAGAGTCGGCCGTGTGGGATCCAGAGCCTTCACCACCACGCCATCTGCTTGCCTATAAATGTTTTGTTGTTATGACTTACTGTTTTCCCCAAGTATCAAAGTTGTTTGTGTCCCTATGTAAAACATAGAGGTACCAAAAAATAAAATATAAAGAAATGCAAACAAAAACCACGCATAAGCCCTCCTACCTACTGAAACCCCATCGTGTTTCCCTAGAGTTTTGTTTCCTTTGCCAGCGTGCTTTCACAGTTACCGAATGTGATCTCATTGTAAATACAGTTCTGAAGCCTGCTTTTCTACTTAGGTTTCTTTTATGAGCATTTCCTAATCATTAAATATTCTTCAAAAGCATAGTGTTGTGCCATAACGTTTTTAATCACTGTCAGACTGTTCTACACTTAGGCTGTGTCCAGGTTTTCAGCATGTAAATAACGCTGCAGTGAGCTCTTTGAACCTTGTCTTTACATATCTGAAAAATTCCCGGGGCCAGCAGGTGGTGTAGTGGTTAAGGCTCTGCGGTCCCACATGGCCTATCCCACATGGTCAAGTCCCAGATGTGGCGGTTTGACACTCACGCTGGGCATGTGTATGTGTATGCCCAGAATCCTAGAAGGAGAATGAAGAAAGGGATTGTGGCATAGCCATCCTGCCTGAGAGTGATTTCTCACTTTCTGTCTCACTGCCTCTCTCTGGTGAGCACTCGCTCCCTATGGCAAAAACCTTAAAACAAACAAACGAACAAAAAAGCAAATGCAAAACTTCCTTAGAAGGTATCTAGAAGGAGGATTTCTGGTAAAACAGAATCTTGGAATGTCCTTTAGTCTTTAGTGCCCAAAGTATTTTATCTTGGATCTAATAACTAAGTGTTCAGTAGCTACATAGCAAAAGGACTTGGTAATTCTGGTCTGTAAGGTGATTTCATGGCATGTAACTGGAGGACAATATAATGTAATGATGTAGCATTGTTAATTATGTTTGGAGAAATTCCAAGGCAATAATGATAATAATGGCTTTTATTGGGTGGTTAATATGTGCCTGGTTTAAGTGTTTCACAGGTGGCACTCATTTACTCTCACTACTCTGGGAGGTGAATAGCATTATTGTCCCCATTTTACAGTTGAAGTTGAGGCACAGAGGGATTAAATTACTTATCCAAGATAAGTGGCTGAGCTGGGATTCCAACCCAAACATTTGGCTACCAGTCCATGTCCTTACTTGCTCCCTGACACTGCCTGGAAGTAATCAAGTGGAGAAGAGTACTTACCTCCCATATCTGAGGTGCATGGAACGGGGCTGCCGAGCTTGAAGGGAGATGGTGCCTCCACTGCTCTGCTAATTCCTGCCCTTTTACCCCAGCGCCTCTTGCTCCCTTTACTAGCAGGCCTGCAGGGATGTGGACAGGACAGAAACTAAGCCGCAAAGCATGCAAATTCTGGATTTGACTTTTTTTTTTTTTTTTTTTTTATGCCACAGGGCATGTGTGCTCACCAGAGAGAGACAGAGAGAGGAAAAGTGAGAAATCAGCCCCACAGGGGATGGCCACACTGTAATTCCTTCTCCATTTTCTTGGGATTCTGGGCATCACATGTGCACACACACACACACACACACACAGAGCATGGATTTTCTTTTTTTTTTTTTTTTCTTATTTTTAGATTTTTGCTATAGGGCGTGTGCGCTTGTCAGCGAGACAGAGAGAGACGGAGAGATAGAAAGCGAGAAATCATATCCCAGGGGGAATGAATGGCCATACCGCAATCCTTTCTCCTCCATTCTTCTGTCAGGAGTTTGGAAACGCACACACACGTGACTGGTGTGTCCAGGTCTGGGACTCGAATCATGGCTGACTATGTGGGAGTCCAGCAGTGTAACCATTATACCATCTGCTGGTTCCTTGATTATCAATCCACTGGACCCAGGACTCAAACCGTGCTGCCTCCCCCATTCTGTACTTGAAAGGGAAGAAGAATTAGACTATTCTCAGGAAGGTGCTTATTCAGGAAGGGAAGTTGGGAGGGAGGAGGTGAATGAAAAAACCTGCCTCAAAATTTGGTGCTTTGTTTTGTTTTTATTTTTGTGACAATTGTTGCATGAGGCTTGCTTAATTAGAAGTAATGTTTCCTTACATTTTTCACAAATTCCATTTCAAGAGGCGCTCAGCTTATCTGCTGGTGCAGCGCCAGATGTGAGCTGTAAAACAGGACTTGCTGGAGGGGACAGTGACTGTGAATTCTGAAGGAAGTCACTCTTCATTTTTGATCCTGTCCATAGCAGATTGCCTTGGTTACAAATGACCTCCAAACAACTGCTCAACTTGGATGGTTCTCTAGGTGCTGCATTGTGTAGGGAGTGCTACTTGGGCTGAAGGTCTGATTAATAGCCATTTTCTTTTGTCCCACCTTTTTATGTTTGCTTAAAGCAATACCCGTGTTACAAAAGACTACACAGGCTGTTTCTGTTCGGGTCAAGTAGACTGGTACATGGCGAAACACAGCACAGCACAACGCTCGCACAAAAAACAAACACAGCGGTGTAGCTGTCCTGCTTCACCTTTTTTCTTTGCCAGCTTCCTCTTATGAAAACCCAGCCAAAGGCTTGGATTCTGTAAACCTTCGGATAGCTCCAGAAGTGAACCTGAAAGAGAATGAACCTGGAACCTTTCAGGGAATGCTGCCAGTGAGGTGGTGCTCCCTGGGATTTTAGTCTCTGCAGTGGGGGACTCAGGAACAGTAAGAAATTTGCCACACACAGGTGCCGATCCACATCAGCCCTGTGGAAGTCAGTTATGATGGGGTGGAGTGGATGAGAGAGTTAAAGACAGAAGTGATGGGGGCCAGCAGATGGTGTAGCAGCTACGTCACTGGATTCTCACATGGCTGACTACGGTTCAAGTCCTGGACCCAGTGGCATGAAATTCACACTGGGCATGTGTGCATTTATGCCCAACATCCCAGGAGGAGAATGGAGAAGGGATTGTGGCATGGCCTTCCTTCTTGGGGGGTGATTTCTTACTTACCCTCTTACTGTCTCATGTCTCTCTCTCTCTCTCTGGTGAGTGCATATGCCCTAAGGCCAAAAAACTTTTAAAAAAATAAAGAAGTAGGGGGACCAGCAGTTGGCGTAATGGCTGTGTCGCTGAACTCCCATGTAGTCGACTGTGGTTCAACTTCCAGACCCAGTAGCTTAGACTGAGCTAGGCCATGTGGGTGTGTGCCCAAGATCCCAAGAGGAGAATGGAGAAGAAGGGATTTTGGCGTGGCCATCTCCCTTGGGTGTGATTTCTCGCTTTCTGTCTCTCTGTCTATCTCTGTCTTTCTGGCGAGCACACGCACCCTATAGCAAAAACCTCTCAAAAACAAAAACAAAAAAAGTAGGAGTGCTTTCAATTTTTAAATTTTTTTGTGTTTTTGGGGGCTCTTTTTTTTTTGAGATAGTCTAATAACAATAATAGCAATAATAGTAATGGCTAACATGTATAAAGTGTTTACAATGGGCACTTCCAAACACTTATTATTCATTATTTCTTTTAATGCTTGTAACATTCCTACGAAGAAGGTATTTTTAATATTTCCATTTTCTTTTCTTTTTTGGAGAGGTTTTTGATATAGGGTGCGTGCGCTCTCCAGACAGACAGAGAGAGACATAGAGACAGAAAGCGAGAAATCACCCCCCGGGGGGGATGGTCACGCCGCAATCCCTTCTCCTCCATTCTCCTCTTGAGATCTTGGGCACGCACACACACGCGCCCGGCATGAGTTTAAGCCACCGGATCCGGGACTCGAACCGCGGTCGACTACGTGGGAGTCCAGTGACATAGCCATTACACTAACTGCTGGTCCCAATATTTCCATTTTCAAGTAAGGAAGCTGAAATTTAATAACTTTCCAAGGTCATTCAGGTAATATGTGGTCTGACTTTTGGACCATTCATCTCTCTACTATCTTACAAACTGAGTATTTTAGGAACCTACTTTTTCTGTGAGAAGTATATATACAAGGGAACTTAATGAAATCTGCAGAAATATGGAATGAAACTACAAGTTCATTTTGGTAAAAATTTTGAAATATATGCAATTTTTTATAATATGCATTTTTTAATTTTTAAATTTTTTTTTTTTGAGAGAGGTTTTTGCTATAGGGCACGTGCGCTCACCAGACAGACAGAGAGAGACAGAGAGAAAGCAAGAAATCACCCCCCAGGGGGGATGGCTATGCCACAATTCCTTCTCCATTCTCCTCTTGGGTTCCTGGGCATGCAAGCACATGTGCCCGGCATGGCATGAGTTTTAAGCCACCGTGTTGGGGACTCGAACCGCAGTCAGCTCCATGGGATTCCAGCGACATAGCCATTACGCTAATTGCTGGTCCCAATATGCATTTTTCATCAACATTTTTCTTTTCTTTATTTTTGGGGAGGGGAGATTGCCATAGGATGTATGTGCTCTCCAGAGAGAGAGACAGTGAGAGGAGAAGTGAAAAGTTATCCCCCAGGGGGTAGCCGCACTGTAATTCCTTCTCCATTCTCCTTGTGGGAATTTGGGTGCATATGCATACACACCTGACATGATTTTCAAGCCGCCAGGTACAGGATTTGAACCATGGTTGGCCATCTGGCAGTCCAGTACCCTAACTACCACGCCACCCTGCTGTCACCAGGAGATTTTTTTTATTTTGTTTTGTTTTGTTTTAGTTTGCCAGAAATTTCATGTGCTTTTGGAGAGAGGAGGAAAGCGCCCCCAATGGAGTGTGGTCATACTGCAATCCCTTACTCCACTTCTCCGGCCTGTTGGGATTTGGGGCATGTGTGCACACATCCCAGCATGTTTCTCAGGCAGCTGGGGCCTGGATATGAGTGGTGCAGTAGGCTATGGGTGATCTGGATTCCTCAACCACAGGGCCACAGAGCCAGCCCTACTATTTTTTAGACATAATTTTCTTACAATTAATACTTGCTAGAAAATAGAGTTTGATGTTATTTACAATTACACCAGCATTCACAGAGGCCAAATACTACAGGCACAAGGGCACACTATGGCCACAATATATTTTTCCATACTTCCCAAATAATTTTATGTTTTAGCTATGAAGGTCTGTTACTAGAGCCATACTTGTTCTCTTCTTGTTCCTTATTTTTATTTATTTATTTTTAGAGGTTTTTACCTTAGGGAGTGTAAGCTCCCTGAGGACAGAGAGACAGACACAGTCAGAGGGAAAGTGAGAAATCACCTCCCCAGGGCGTATGGCCATGCTTCAATCCCTTCTCTTACATTCTCCCAGGATCTTTTTTTTTTTTCCTGGAGAGATTTTGCTATAGGGCAAGTGCGCTCACCAGAAACTAGAGAGAGAAAGAGAGACAGAAAGCGAGAAATCACCCCCCAGGGGGGATGACCAAATGGCAGTCCCTTCTCCTCCATTCTCCTCTCAGGATCTTGGGCACGCACGCACACACGCCCAGCGTGAGTTTAAGCCACCGGGTCCAGGACTTGAACTGCGGTTGACCACATGGGAGTCCAGTGACAGCCATTATGCCAACTGCTGGTCCCTAAAAAGTATTCTTTTTAAATAATTATTTAATTTAACTTCATTTTTTTAAATTGACCCCTCTGAAAGCTTAAACTCTAAAGAGAGAGTGACAGAGAGAGAAGGAAAGTGAGGAAGCATACCAAGTCTGGGACTTGAACCATAGAAAGCCATGTGGGAGTCTAGCACCTTTACCACCACCATCTGCCAGCCCCACTGCAATGTATTCTTGATCTCCAGAAGTTGTGTTTGATTCCTTTTCAGTGCGTCTCTTTCCTTATGGAACTCCTCCTTCGTGTCATTAGATTTTCTCACCTCCTGCAAGTGGTTTTCTTGTTTTCTCTTGCTTCTTGTCAAGTATTATTACAATGAATATTGTGAATTCTTTATCTGACATTTCTGTGATCTCTTATATTTTATTTATTTTTTGTGAGGAGTGATAATCCCCTGAGGGGGGTATGCTCCCTGATTTTCTCTGTTTCTTTGGGCTCTGCTTTGATTTTTTTTTTAGTCATCTGATGGATGTACTCACTCCTTCCTACTTCTTTGGAGTATGTTTCTGTAGCCGTGTGTTCCTCCAGTTCTCTAGGGTATGCGTAAGATCCGTGCCAATTTCCCACCTCACTGTGGGTGTGAGTGTGCAATCCACAGTAGAAGTTTAGAGTTTAAGCTTTCAGAGGGGTTTCTCTGCTTTTACTACTAAGGGAGTTACAGGGAAAGAATTCCTCCAGAGCTCCTCTTTTCAGGGGTTTGGTTCTTGTATAGCCAAACCTAACTGCTGCCAGTGTGGATGGAGGTTGAGCTGACAGGTAGAATGTAAGATGTGGAGCACTTCATGCAGTGCGTTGTGCCCCCATGTGGGCTGTTTGTTTTCAGGGTTTTTTTTTTGCCATAGAGAGATATAGACAGCGGTCTGGGCAGGCGTCCTTGGGAGACAGAGAGAGACAGAGACAGCAGGCTGAGCAGGGGTCCCTGCTGATGAGCGCAAGCCAAGCAGCTTGGCTTGGCCCTGCCTCTTGGTCCTGGATGGGTGAAGGGCAGCATGGCATCAGCACACATGAGGCAGCAGCTCCTACCTTCTGTCTCTGGGATTGCAGAGTCTCCCTGTTGCTCCTTCTTTCTCTGGGATTCCACGAAGCAGATATTTGTTCTTAAAGGGTGGGGAGCCACTCCTCCCCTACAGCAGGCTGGGCAGGAGTCCCTGCCGATGAACTCAAGCTGAGTGACTTGGCTGTTGGTCCTTCTGTCTCTGGGATTGCAGGGTCTCCCTGTTGCTCCTTCTTTCTCTCTGGGGTGCCCCGTTTCCACATGTCCAATTTCTTGGAGATATAAGGAGTGACTCACAGCAGGGCCATTTCGATGAGGAAGCTCCAGATGGAGGCGATCACATCCTCATGCATCATCCATTTCATCTCTGGGTCCAGCTTCCATGCGAAACCCTCCGGAGCATCATGTCTCTGCCTCATAGCTTCTAGCCATTCTGTTCTGCTCTCCTCCGTGGCCACCTTGTGCCCCTTATTTATCTATTTATCTCTTGAGTGAGAAAGACAGAACGACAGCACCCCCAACAGGGGCCTTGATGCCATGATTCACCCTGAATCTCAGCCAGTCCAGATTGTGGGCACATGCATGCTCAGTGTACGCCGGGAGATCTCCTGCATAAATCCAGATCCTCCCCAACGTGGCTCCTCCTCACAGAGCACCACTGTGACACTGTTGGGCCCCTCCAGGAATGTTTTGAAGGCCCCTCCTATATAAATAGCATCCTGAAGAAAAATTACAAGGGAATTGCACTCTAATGAATCTATGTATACTTATATTCGTATTTCTACAAACTGATCAGCGACATGTGGTTGTGGGGCAAGTTTGATCAACCCTTTATAATTAATGAAGTATTTTTAAGCATTTATGGAGAGGTGCAACTGCATGAATTTTCACAATCTGGAATACTGTACACTCGCGCACCCACCTTCTAGAACAAGGGACATCCTAGAGCCCGTGTCCAGTCTCTCCTTCTGCTGAGGATAACCACTGTACTGATAACTGACACCATAGATTACTAATCAAAGGGACATTTTTTTGGGGGGGGAGAGGTTTTTGCTATAGAGCACGTGCACTCGCCAGAAAGACAGAGAGAGACAGAGAGACAAAAAGCGAGAAATCACCCTCCAGGGAGGATGGCCACGCCACAATCCCCTCTCCTCCATTCTCCTCTCAGGATCTTGGGCACGCATGCACACGCGCCCAGTGTGAGTTTAAGCCACCGGGCCTGGGACTCGAACCATGGTCGACTACATGGGAGTCCAGCGACATAGCCATTATACCAACTGCTGGGAAATCAAAGAGAATTTTTTTTTCTCTTATTTATTTTTTTACAATTAAAGTATGAATTTATTTTGGTACAAAACCTTTTTAGAATTCATACATAGTTTTCCTATTACACGTATTTCCATGAGTTTTTTATTTTCTCTGGAACATTGTTTTTTATTAATTATAAAGGGAAATTTTTAATGGGGGAAACATATCAAAATTCAGGGCAAAGGGCCAGCAGGTGGCATGGTGGGTAAGGCGCTGATTCCCCATGTGGCCAAAAGTGGTTTGATTCGTGGACCCAGCAGCTTGAAGATCATGCTGGGCACATATGCATAAATACCCAGGGTCTTGAGAGGAGAATGGAGGAGAAGAGATTATGGCATGGCCATCCCGCAGGGGGTGATTTCTCACTTTTCCTCTCTTTTTGTCTCTGTCTCTCTTTAGCACACGTGTCCAATGGCAAAAAAATCTGAAAATAAGCAATTAATTGATCTTTTTTTTCAGGGGAAGCCAGGCATGGTGGTTTAGGCAGCTGGACCCCCACATAGCCAACTGCACAGTTTGCATCCTGGACCCAGTGGCTTGAAAAAATGTTGGACACGTGTAGTGTGTGCATGCCGAAAATCTGAAAGGAGAATGGAGGACATGGGATTGCACTGCAACTGCTCTCGCTGTGGTATGTTTTCTCACTTTCCCTCTCTCTGAATCTCTGGTGAGTATATACACCTTATAGCAAAACAAACAAACAAACAAACAAAAAACAAAAAAACAAAAAAACCCAAAAAACAAAAAAAAGAAATATAAAATATATATATCAAAATTCATCAAGAAGACTCAGTGCCTTTGTGATCTCATTTGCTTTGAGGCCCTAATGCTAAAAGGTAGAAAATTAAGGCTGCCAGGTGGCGTGGTGGTTAAAGGCACTGGACTCCCACGTGGCTGACTGCGGTTCGAGTCCCTGACCCAACAGCATGCTCACTCGCGCTCTCTCCTCTCTCTGTTTCTCTCTGGTCAAAATTGAAAAATAATGATAAGAAGTAAATGATACTTTACAAAAAAAATTAAGGCGCCAACTTCATGTTAGAACATAAACCTCAATGAAATTAGATTAAGTCATTGAGTTCATCCTCCTTGAGATCACATCACTCTGATCTACCACCTTTGCAGCAGGGATCTAGAAGCATCCTTCCAGATAACTGCGAGAATGGAATATGTTTTAGTCTATTTTGTTGTTAATAACAGAAAATACCTGAAACGGAATAATTTCTAAAAGTAGAGGTTTATCCAATTCATGGTTTGAAGTGCCGAGTCCCAGGGGTTGTATCTTATAAAGGTTTTCCTGTTGATGGGGTCCTGGGGCCTCTAGGGCATCACATCTAATGGGAACAGGAGCATGTATCTCTATGTGTTCATTCATGTGTTTCTCTCTCCTTACAAACCTACCAGGAGTCAAACGTGGGGGCCCCACCATAATCACTTAATTGCTCCCAAAGAACTCACCTTTCTTTTTTTTAATATTTAATTTTATTTATTATTATTTTTAAATTTGCTGTAGGACACATGACCTCACCAGAGAGAGCCAGAAATAAGAGAGAGACAGACAGACAGTGAGAAAGCAAACCTCTTGTTCAGGACTTGAACTGCAGTCGGCCATGTGGGAGTCCAGCACCCTAACCACCATGCCACCTGCTGGCCCCAAGAACTCACTTTTCAACACCATAGAGGTGTGAAGTTTCCTCCTAGCACTTCACAACCAAATTTAGACACATGAATTTTGGGAAGACACAAACCGTAGTAGGATGAGAATGAGGAGGTTGGCATACACTTACCTAAGCATATTTGTAAACAAAGCAGTAAATAATGTAAAGAGGAGTCTGTGGTAACATTGGTTTGTTTGTTTTACTTGTGCTAGAGGGCTTGTGCACTCCATGGAGAGACAGAGGGAGAAAGCACTCCTCTGGCGGATGACCACACCTCAATTCCTTCTCCTCCATTATTCTTTGAGAATTTTGAACATGCACACACCCATCCCCAGCATATTTTTCAAGCCACTGAATCCAGGACTTGAACTGCACAGTCAACCATATAGGATCCAATCTCCTTAACCACCGTGCCTCTGGCTGGCTCTGTGATAAGGTTTCATATATGTATAAAAACATCCCAAATGCCTTCCAACATTATGTTCAGGAACCTCTTAGCCCCCTTTTAAGAATTCTCACAGGGGGGTGGAATTCTCACAGATGGTATAATGATTATGTCACTGGACCCCCATGTAGTTGACCACCGAGTCCTAGACTCGGTGGCTTAAAATTCAGGCCAGGCATATGTGCATGCATGCCCCAAATCCTGAGAGGAAACTGGAGGAGAAGGGATTGTAGCATGACCATTCCTCCTGGGATGGATGTCTCTCTCTGTCTCGCACCTTATGGCAAAAATCTCTCTTTAAAAAAAAAAATAGAATTCTCGCAGGGAGGGCCAGAAGGTGGCATGGTGCTTGAGGCACTGGACTCAGAATATGCGTGTTCTGATTACATAGAGACAACCTCAAATTGTCATCTTTTAAAATTATCAATAAAAGTTTACTCAGGAGGTTAACCTATAGCATGATAGTTAAGGCAGCTGAATCCCACATGGCCAGTTGCATGGTTTGAGTCCCAGACCCAGTTGCCTTAGAAATACACTGAGCACGTGTGTATGCATGCCCAAAATCCTGAAAAGAGGGAGAGATGGAAGAGGAGGGATTGTAGTGTGAACATTCCCCATGAGAGTATTTTCTCACTTTCTCTCTCCCTGTCTCTCTGTCTCTGGTAAGCGCATGCACCCTCTGGCAAATTATTTTTTAAAGTTACTAAAATTTGTGCTAACATCTTTAATTCATAGGTTCAAGGAGCCAGCTAGTGGTATAGTGGTTAAGGTGCTGAACTCCCACATGAGCAATCTTGGTTCGAGTCCCAGACCTGATGGCTTGAAAATCATGCCAGGTGCATGTGTATGCATGTATGTCCAAAATCCCAAGAGGGGAATGGTGGAGAAGGAATTGAGGTGTGGCCATCTCCCTTGAGGGATGATTTCTTATTTTGTCTCTCTGGCGAGCACACAAACCCTATAGCAAAAATCTCTCCCTAAAAAAGCAATAACATAGATTCAGTCTGTTATTTGGAATATGAAGCAGAAAGATGGAACCATTAGTGGGTAGTTTTAAAAATTTTACCTATAATAATAAATGAATATGCATGAATATATATGCATCTTAAGTAGTAGGTATATTTTGAATCACAACTAGTGATGTTCTTGTAAATGTCTAAATACTGCTCTCCAAGGGAAGAAAGCCTCATTTGTAGTGTTTACCAAGTTCTGTGACGTAAATATTTCTACCATGGCTGGTTTCAGGCTACCTACATGGCATCACAGAATACAAAGCTAGGAGGAAATAACTCACAGTTGGCTCCGTGAGTTCTATGTGAACCAATCGTACACAGCACTCTGTACGATTTCTGGAAGGCCAGTGGGTGATAACTGAATAATACTAGAGGAAACACAGACATTTAATTGAATGCTCACTGAGTTCCCACTTCTCCCATCATTTTTCTTGGCCAATGGACTGGGAGCAGAGATGGAAACATTTCAAAGTTGGCATACAGGTGGTCAGCCCCATAGCACAGTGGCTGGCTGTGGTTTGAATCCCAGTCCCAGTGACTTGAAAGATATGTCTTGTGGGTGTGCATAAATGCCCCAAATTCTGACAGCATGGAGAAATGGAGGGAAAAGGATTTTATATGACCACACCCCAGTGGGGGTGATTTTTCTCTCTTTCTCTCTCTCTGGTAAGAGCCCATACCCAATAAGAAAATTAAAAAAAAATAATAATAATTGAAAATCAGTATACCCCTCCAGCCCATTCTTTCCTTGCAACTCAGTCAAGGATGTTGTGTTCTCAGCGGTGCAGATACAAGGTGGTAGAGCTTGTATCAGCCACATGGACATACCTCCTTTTTACCACAGTGGATAGGTATCATGCATCAGTTAGCTATTATTGCCTAACAAGCCATCCCATGCCAAATGGTATAAAACCACTATTTTTTTTTAGAAGTCATTGCCTTAGGGCATGCACACTCACCAGAGAGAGAGACAGACAGACAGACAGACATAATGAGAGGGAAAATGAGAAATCATCCCCCAGGAGGATGGCCACCCCATAATTTCTTCTCCTGCATTCTCCTCCCAAGATCTTGGGCACGCACGCACATGCACCCAGTGTGATTTTCAAGTCACTGGGTCCTGGACTTGAAGCACGGTCAACCATGTGGGAGTCCAGCGACGTAACCATTGTGCCATCTGCTCACCCACAGTATATATTGTTATCGCTCACAATTCTGTGAGTTAACTGGAATCAGCTGGAGAGTTCTTCTGCTCATCTTAGTACTTCCCCTGTGTTTATAGTCAGATGGTGGTTGGGTCTAGTGTCTTTAGGAAATTTGGCTGGGATTGAAGAAGGATGACTAAAAAGTTTGACTCATGTGTCATACTCCATGTGGCCTCTCTTTCCAGTAGGATGGCCCTATGTCTTAGATCATGAATGACTTCAAATGCCGTATCAGAAACAGCCAGGATTTCTTAAGCTTTAGGCTGGGAATGGTCCTGGTGTCACTTCCACCACATTTTGTTTGGTTAAGTGAGTCATGGAACCAGTGCAGAGTCAGAGTGAGAGGTGATGGTACAGGGCGTGAATCCCAGGAGGTAAGAGTCATTGGGAGGAACCCTTTTGGGAGACCAACTACCACTTACCACATTAAGTAGTAAACCTTTGTTGTGTTAAGCCACTTAGATTTTCGGGGTTAATTTGTTTCCTTGGCAAAAACCTAGCATAATCTGACTAATCCAGAAATTGGTACTGTATTAGTGAAGATAAGCTAGGCTATGCTGAAAAAACAAACTCCCAAATCTCAGGCTTAACGCATAGTTCTCTGGGGGTCCTGATGAGTCTGCAGGACACCTGTCCTCCAGAGGCGATTCAGGGGTCCTGGATGCTCATATTTTGTTGGTACACCATTCGGAACATATGACTTCCGGTTCCCTGGAGCAGGAAGAAAGAACGTGGGGGAGTCATAGCCCTTAAGTACCTGTTGACCAGAACTAGTCACTTGCCTTTTGCCCCAGCTACAAGCTGGCTGGCAAATTTAGGGCGGCACATAGTGGCGATTAGTAAATGTCTTTATCATAAAGTTGTGTGTGAGTCTAGGTTTCTTTTCCTCTCCCTTCCTTTTACCTTGCCCTCTGTGAGAGATTTAAAAGAAAGAGACAGGGAGAGAGGAAGGAAAGGAGGAAGAAAGGGAGGAAAGAATAGAAAAAGGGCAGGAGAGAAAGGAGGAAGAAAGACAAGATAGAAGGGAGGGAAGATAAGGAAGAATACCAGAAGGGGTTTACTTAGCACATGTAAAATACAACCAGTAAAACTATTAACAAAACAAAACTCTTGCCAAGTACTGTTAAACAAAAAACTATTAACAAATAACTGTAATGGAAGAAGCTTTCGCTCTGTTTCTCACCTTTTTTTTCTTTATAATCAGCAGTGATAAGGAAAGGAAACCAGATTTAAGTGCTATCTTGGAGGTGAAAGGCAAACAAGGGAAAAGAAGTGATTGAAGAGCACTTCAGAAAGCTTGGTACATTCAAATCAGCAGGGTCTGATTACTTGCATCCCAGGGCACTTAAGGAATCGGCATATGTAATCGCAAGACCACCAGCCTTTATTTTAGAAAACGAAGGTTGGACAGAGGAAGGCCTGATAAACAGAATCAGCAGAGAAGTATCTGTTTTTTAAAACAAGGAAAAGGACAGCCATAGTAATTATAGACTATTCAGCTTATCTTGGATACCTGGGAAGATACAAGAACAAATCATCAAACAATCAATTTGTAACCATCTAGAAGAGCACAAGGTACTGGGTAGTAATCAACGTGATTTTGTGAAGTGCAAATTATGCCAGGCCACTTTAATTTTATCTATGATAAAGTGATGAGCCTGGCAGTACAGGGAAAGCAGTACCTACAGTTGGACTTCAGTAAGGTGTTCAGTTTTGGTTTCTCATTTCTTAAAATTCTGTCTCTGGCATTTTCAGCATCAACCCTTTGAGAAGATGTCCCTCGGAACAATAGTTGGGTAGGCATGACTGAATGAGGCATCTAAAGTAGCAAAAACATAGATTCTTCTCTGGGAGGGGACACAGTTATTAGTAATAGATTGTTGTTTTTTTTTTTTCTCTTAAAGAATTATTTAATTCTTATCTGTTATTATTATTTAATTTGCTATAGGGCACATGTGCTAATGGGGGTGGGGGGGTGGGGAGGGGAATGAGGAAGCAAGTCACTAGGTCCAGGACTCAAACCCTGGCAGTCATATGGGAGTCTAGCACCTTAACCACCATGCCACCTGCTGGCCCCAGTAATAGTTATTATACTAATTTATGTGGACAAGGAGGATAATGAAGGACAGTAATGAAGAAGATATTGAAGTAGAAATAATATTCTCCACCACTAATAGGATTATGAGAGACAAAAGGAGATTAAAAAAAAACCTAGGGGGCCAGCAGGCAGGTGGTATGGTGATTAAGGCACAGGACTTCCCATAGCTGACTTCAGTTGGGGTCCCAGACAAGCCACTATAGTGGCTTGAAAATCATGGTGGGCACATGTGCATGAGTGCCTAGCATCTCTAGAGGAAAAGGGATTGTGGCATGGTTATCCCTCCCACTCTGTTAAGGGTGATTTCTCACTTTCCCTTACCCTCTCTCTTTCTCTCTTCAACAAGCATATACATGCTATGGCAGAAACCTAAAACGACAACAACAAACTAATCTAAGGCCCAGTCTCTTCGCCACAGGTGGTAGCATACTAATTTGTTGTGTTGGAAGGCAAATGGCCAACCATAATTCAGCATGCAACCTGACCTGAAACACGCAGAGCACATGGGGCCAAGACCCTGACTACCTAGACAGTTGGGGAAGAGGTTCATAGCATGACAAGATCCTGTCAAGGGTATTTGTCTGTCTTTATTTCTCATGAAAGAAGTAAAATAGCAACAACAACAACCACAAAAATCTAGGAGGTTCTACAGCTAAGAAATATGAGATCCAGAAATGGAGAACAGGCAAAAAAATGTGTAAGGGAAATTTCTAAAGAAATTATATAAGAAAATTTCCCCAAAAACATGCACATATTTACACCTAAGTGCCAGCCATGATAAATGGGGAAAGTAACCCATGTTGACACAATTGTGTAAAATTTTAGAACTCATAAGAATAAACAAAAGTTTCTTAAAGCTTCCAGGGAGAAAAATTAGGCCACCTACAGAGGAATGCAAATTGAGCAGCCAAATTCTCATTAACATCTTTGGCTGCTAGCAAACAACAGAGTAGTCCTTTCAGTTTTGGGGAAATTGCGTTTGAAACTACAATAAGTTACATATTCAGCAACGTAGCAATCTACTGTGAAGGCAGAACTGGGAAAATTGATTTCCTAGTCCCCCTTAAATAGAGTATGTATTCCAGCAAAATGAAGAAGTTATTCAAGAAAGTGGAAGTCAGAGAAAATCCTAACAGGAAAGGATGGTATCATATAAAATTATTCACTTTGGAGCAGGAAGATGAGCTCCAAAGAGAAGGACTTGGGAGCAAAAGAGAACTTGCCGTCCTTAGTGTGATTAAGAGAACAACAACTAGGGGCCGGCAGGTGGCATGGTGGCAAAAGGTGCTGGATTCCCACATGGCCGACTGCGGTTCGAGTCCTGGACCTGGTGGCTTGCTCTCTCACTTTCCCTTTCTCTCTCTCTCTCTGTATCTGTCTGGTAAGATTAAAAATAATGAGAATAAAAAATTGAATTAAATAAATAAATAATTAAAAAAAAAAAAAAAAAAAAAGAGAGAACAACAACTAAAACTTCTAAGTATATATGTTTCACCAATAAAAAGGATAGACAAGAATTCTAGAAGAAGCAAAAAGCTAATTAAGAATGTTATGGTTCAGTTTTGAAGAATAATAAAATGTTTTATGATTTTCAGTAATTTGTGGAGTATAAGAAAAAGATTGGTACATGATTCTAAAACATTTTCCTTTCAATAAATGAGGGGTATAACATTGCCCTCACAGAAAAAAATTGCAGCCCTGACATCCGTCCTAGCTTGGCAGTGCACAATATTGATACAGTCTTAATAATGTAAGTGTAGTTTTTCTTTTCTTTTTTTTGCTTTAATAAAGGAATATGCATAATTTTTTGAAACTTTATTTTATTTATTTTAATTTAATTAGACCAGAGGAGGATAGTATGTGTGTGTGAGAGAGAGAGGGAAAATGAAAAAGCAAGCAAGCCTTCAGGTCTGAGACTTGAACCACGATCGGCCATGTAGGAGTTCAGAACCCTTAACCACTACGCCACCTGCTGGCCCCAGTTTTTTTGTTTTTAGCTATAGTCACTAGCATGTGCATTAGATCCTCAGAATTCTTTTTTTTTTTTTTTTTATTCTTTAATTTTGCTAGAGGGCATGTGTGCTTACTTGACAGAGAGACGGAGACAGAGAGAAAACACTCTCCATGGGAAATAGTCACACTGCAGTCTGTTCTTTTCAACTCTGCCTCCTTTTGGGACTGGCATGCACACATATGTGCCCAGTATGTTTCTTGAGCCACCAGATCTGGGACGTGAGCCATGTAGTTGGCCATGTGAGATCGAGCCACTTGAACTACCATGCCATGGGCTGGCCCATTTATTCATCTTAAAATTGAAACTCTTATATTCTTCGGCCAACATCTCTTACATCAACCTAAGGACAAGGTAAGGAAGGTCTTGGTTACACTGCCAAAAAAAGAATAGATGCTCACCTTTATGATATAAAAGTGTAGCTTACCAACGGTGGCAAGTGTTAAGTGAAGAACATAGGAAGAAAAGAGTAGTATCACTGAAACCTACAAATTTCACCTTCCATCATCAGAAGTCAAGGTACTGACTGGAGTTTTCAAAATTAGACATTGATGTGTGACCCAGCTACTACGGTACAGTGCTGATGCAAGTGCCCTGCAGACCTGGAAGCCATAGCAACTGTAAGCTGAGATCCTTAGCCTGAAAAACACTCCAAATGTGTGAACTCAGGATCCTGAGGAACTGAGAGGGCTGGGGAAAAAGATTATGAGAACCTGTCAGGGTGTTTCTCTCTCCCTCTAGTGAACACACACAGACAATCTCTATTACTGGGGAGTGGGGTGGGAGGAAGAGAAGGAAGACCGAAGAAGAAGAAAATTGAGCCAGCTGGTGGTATGGTGGTTAAGGCAGCTGAACCACACATGGCCAACTGCACTGTTCAAGTCCTGGAACTGGTGGCCTGAAGAACAAACCAGGCCTCTGTGTGTGTGTGTGTGTGTGTGTGTGTGTGTGTGTGTGCGCTCAAAATCCCCAAAGGAGAAAGGGAAGACAGAGGATTGTGGCATGGCCATCCCGCATTGACGATGTGTGTTCCATCCTTACTTTTCCTTTCCTTCTCTCTTTCTGTCTCTATCTAGTCTGTGCACATGCTGTCCAGCTAATTGGAAAGAGAGAGAGAGAAATAAATGGAGGTGTGGGCCAGTAGGTGGCGTGATAGTTAAAGTAGCTGAGTCCCACATGGCCTATTCCATGGTTCAAGTCCTGGACCCTGTAGCAAATTCCTGAGAGGTGAGTGTAAGAGAATGGATTGTGGCATGGTCATCCCACTTGGTGTGTGTGGGGGGGTGACTTCTTTCTCTCTCTGGCAAGAAAACACTCCCTCTAGCAAGTATTATAATTATTTTTTAAATTGAGGAGTATCATTACTATTTAAAGTTACAGGAGTGGGACCAGCAGTTAGCATAATGGCTATGTCGCTGAACTCCCATGTAGCCGACTGCGGTTCGAGTCCTGGACCCGGTGGCTTAAACTCACTCCAGGCGCGTGTGCGTGTGTGCCCAAGATCCCGAGAGGAGAATGGAGGAGAAGGGATTGCGGCGTGGCCATCCCCCTTGGGGAGTGATTTCTTGCTTTCTATTTCTCTGTCTCTCCCTGTCTTTCTGGCAAGTGCATGTGCCCTATAGCAAAAACCTCTCCAAAAAAAAAAAGATAAAGTTACAGGAGTAAAAAAAAAAAAAAAAAAGTAACCAAAATTGACAAAGGTAACCACAGCAAAACCTAAAAATAATGATGTAACTACTCAACACTGAGGAAGGGAAAGATGGCATAAACGAGCTAAACTGTTCTCTTTTGTACCCGGAGGCCATTAGATAACCAAAAAATTGGGAAGAGGAATGATATTTCCAGACACTTTGTATATTCAAAGCATGCATAATTCATGAGTAACATTTTATAGGCATACCTGTGTGGCCATGGGGGTGCAATCTCAGAGCACAGGTGCGGACACTCTGTAGCTTAAGGACACATTATGGTGCTGATGATCTTGGCATTTTTTTTTTTCATTTATTATCAATGCCCAGTTAAGAGATTATATTTGCAAACTTAAAGTCATAGGTACTTTAACGCTCTTTTAAATTTTCTCAGAGTTCTTGTGACTATTTCACAGTATATTCCTTCCATAATTAATAGCAGGGTACATGGCCGTATGGCCTTGATTTTATAGTGGTTTATTACATCTAACTTCTTTTCCAAAAGAATTTATTCTTAGGATTGAGTTTTTGTTTCCACTGAATGAAAGCTTAGATGACCTTGTTTTAAGGATAAAAAAACTATTTTAAAATTATAGCTCTAGAAATTAAAATAGCCACATAAAAGTCATTTGAATTCTAGACTCAAATTTAAACAATATTTAGATGGCAGCATGGTTCATCAACTGTGTTAAGTGATAGCAGGTACAAGGAAAACCCTGCTGTATCTTTATCACTCAGATCCAAACACTTCAGTCCTATAACACGTGGAGGCAACTTAGTGCAAAGTTAATGAAATTGACCAAGGTGATCCTGCTTAAGAGGGTGGGAGCCAATCACCAAACTCGTCATATCCAAATTCTCATTATCAAGGAGAGTGTAATTGTAAGTTCCATTGTACTGATTAGCAGCTAAAGTGGCATGCCACACAGCCACACAGATAAACACAGTTGCCATGCACACTGCTTGCTAGCTTTGAAATTACGCAATTCTTAATTATTCTTGGCAGGAGTTAAACCATTTCAAATTTCGCACAAAGGGTACTTTCTTAATACGCCAATTACACTGTTTCAAAATATCTTTTTTTTCCTTTAAATTTGCCAGAGGGCATGTTCTCTGAATAGAGAGAGATAGAGAAAGTGAGAAAGCATCTTCCCCATACCCTCATGTGGGAAGGTCACACCACAGTACCTTCTTTATTTCTCGTTTCAGGGCTTTGGGCATGCACACACATACACCCGGCATGTTTTTCAAGCTGCCAGATCCAGGACACTAACCATGCAGTTGGCCTCATGGGATCCAGCAGCCTTAACCACCATGCCTTTGGATGGCCCCATTATATTATTTCAAATATTCAGATATTTTATCTAAAATAAGATCATTCGGCAAAAATGTAGTATTTATTAAAAAAAAAAAAAAACTTTGGGATAGATAAGCCTGATTACAAGGAGAAGAACAAAAAGCAGAAATGTTTAGAACAAAGTCTTTGGAAAAGATGGGACTAGGAACGGAGAGGAATTATAAGCTTCTCTGTACTATTTCATTATACTGTTTAATTTGTTTAATTTACCATATATTTATTACTATAATAAAATATCATTCTACTGTATCATAAATACTATGATACTATGAGTTGCTTCTCTCTTATTTTTCCTTTTTTTTTTTTTTTTAATTTGTCAGAGGGTGCATACTCCTGCCAGAGAACAAGAAGGAGAGGGAGAAAGCACCCCTCAAGGGAGTGTAGTCACACTGCAATCCCTTTTCCATTTCTTCATCTTTTTGGGATTTTGAGCATACACAGACATGTGCCTGGCTTGCTTTTCAAACCTCCAGGGCTATGATGCCAACCATGCAGTTGGTCATGTGGGATCTAGCTCCACTAGGTCAAGGGACTGGCCCAAGAGTTGCTTCTCTTAATCTTACTCCAAGTGTGGTCCATGCAACCCTTGCTAAAAATGCAGATTCTGCGGTTCCAAATACAAATCCTTTTGAATTTGATTCCATTTGCTGGGGCCCAGGAATCTGCATTGGATCTGCTCGTTCAGGCGTGAATCATAAAGAGTCTCTTCAAGCATATTTCAGATCGAGCTACTTATGAGACTGTCACACAGTGTGTTGCCTTCTGTGGTGTTTGCCACCTACTACCCTTCCTCTTCCCAATTTTTTTTTATCACTAAGATGAAAAAAAAAAATGACTTCAAGGAAAATATTTGTTCTTGAGAAGCTAAAATGATAATAAGATAAGCATATGCAACTCTTTCTCTTTTCAACCCCTGGCCCCATCTCTCTCTCTTTTGCATATGGTTCTTCCCAAGGGAATAACAATTCTTTTCAGGATCCTTTAAGCTGTGCCACCTCTTGAACGTATAATAGCTAAGAAAATGTGTTAAGTTTTAAAATTCATGACAATGACTGGTTTCTTAATTATGTAGGGAGGAACATTTTGAGACCGTCTTTGTGTCTGGTTTTGGTAGTGATCATTTTTTTCTCATTCCCGTGACTGCAGGAATAT
This sequence comes from Tupaia tana, assembly GCA_026018925.1. Taxonomy (NCBI): domain Eukaryota; kingdom Metazoa; phylum Chordata; class Mammalia; order Scandentia; family Tupaiidae; genus Tupaia; species Tupaia tana. The sequence goes on along the minus strand of JAKSZU010000013.1, from coordinate 18,958,472 downwards.
TGATCTCAGCGTTGCTCTGACCATTAATGAATTATGATGGCAATAAGCAAAGACACGCACCTCTAGCCTCCTGGGAGCTTAATCTTCTGCTCCACTGTTTGCATTTATAAGTCAGCACCTGCGTCGTCCACATCCTAACTATTTGTTATTCTCCTTTAATTACATATTGGTAGTGGTCCACTTGCAGACAAGAGCAACCAAGTGGAGAGTCAAAGAGATTATTAAAATATTGACTTTAAATTAAAAGGCCAAAGAAGAAACAAGACTGGGTTTGTTCTTAGCCATTGTTGATTCAGGGACAGTTATTCCCTTTAATATCAAGGAAAGTTTCAGGGACTGTGAGGAACCTCCATACACTCTTTATATTAACTACTTACAGCTTGTCCCATTTGCTGTTTTTTATTTTTTATTTTAGAGTGTGTGTGTGTGTGTGTGTGTGTGTGTATCTACCTGCATAATCTATAGTCAAAATTTGAATTCACATTTCCTCCCTTGTCCCAGTAGTGTCCCAATAATTAGTTGTAAGCTAATTTTTTCCTCAGTCTGGGATCCAGTCCAGGATTATGTTTTGCATGGGCATGTCTCTTTTGTCCTTTGTCTTCTTTAGACTAGAAACATTTCTGAGCCTTTTCTGATTTTCATAATTTGACTATTTTTTGTTTGTTTTTGTTTTGTTGTGCCGTAGGTCTTATTTGCTTGCAGGATAGAGACAGAGAGAGAGAGATGGAAAGTGAGAAAGCCCTGCCTACAGAGGATGGCCATGCTGCAGTCCTTTTCCTTTACTCTCCTCTTGTGATTTTATGCACACATACACATGCCGTCAGCGTGTTTTCCAAGCCACCAGGTCTGGGGCTCAGACTGCATAGGGATCCTTAATTACCACACCACCAGCTGACCCTTTTTTCTTTTTATAAAGAGAGGATCTTGCTATGTTGTCCAGGACATCCTTGAACTCATGATATTCCTGCCTCAACTTCCCCAGGTCTCTGGGATTACAGGTCTGTGCCACCATGCCTAGCCTTAGGTTGGACCAGGAATTGAACCTGGGGCTCCCATGTGATTCCAACATATGGAACATGGCACCTTAGTAGCACACACTGCCATGACTAGGCTTTAATTTAATATTTTTCCCAAAGTTTATTCATTTATTCCATGAGCTGGAGAGACAGAGAGATGTTGGTCACAGAGATAGAGCACAGCCATACAGTCCCAGTGTCACTGTTCATCCCTGGCCTCAGCCAGCCTGGATCACAGCCACAGATGTGCTTAGCACATACTCAGGGAGGTGTTTGGATGCAACTGGCAAACCTCCCATGTGGTTTTTGCCTTGGAGAGCATTGCGTTTTACTGGTATGCCATTATTTGGTCCTTAATTTGACATTTTAAAATGTCATTGATCGGGACCAGCAGATAGTGTAATGGCTGTGTCACTGGACTCCCATGTAGTTGACTGCGGTTCAAGTCCTGGACCTGGTGGCTTGAACTCACGCCAGGTGCGTGTGCATGCGTGCCCAAGATCCTGAGAGGAGAATGGAGGAAAAGGGATTGCGGCATGGCCATACCCCTGGGGGATGAGTTCTCGCTTTCTCTCTCTCTGTCTCTCTCTGTCTGTCTAGTGAGAGCACACACCCTATAGCAAAAACCTCTCCAAAAAAAAAAAAAAAATGTCATTGATCTCATTTTTCTGAAGACTAGTATTTCTTTCTTTCTTTTTGTAGAAGGCCCTTCTTCTGGATTTGACTGGGTAAACCTGAGGTTTCCTCATGTTTAGATGTAGGTTATTTTTAAAAAAGAATAATTTATTTAACTCTATTCATTATTATTAGTTTTTAATTTGGTCAGAGAGTGAGAGAGAGAAAGGGAAAGCAAGAAAGCAAGCTGCCAGGTCTGGGACTTGAACCATGATTGGCCATGTGGGAATGCAGTGCCTTTAACCACCATGCTACCTGCCAGCCCCCAGTTACATGTTTTTTCAGGGATATCACTGCAGTGATGTTACGTTCTTTTCAGTACACCAATCAGGAGGCACATGATGTCCGTGTGGCCCAGTGTAGATGATACTAGCTTTGGTCACTTGGTTGAGGTTCTTTATTCACTGTAAAGTTATAAATTTTCTCTTTATAAATTATAAGCTAAGTGGGGATATATTTTGAGACAATATCCTGCTTCTAAAAAAAATTTTTTTTTTTTAAGGTTTTTGCCCCAGGGTGTATATGCCCGCCTGGAGACAGAGACAGTTTGAGGGAAAGTGAGAAATCATCCCCCAATGGGGATAGCCATGCCACAGTCTCTTCTCTATTCTCCTCCAGGGATTTTGGGCACACATGCATACATACCTGGTAAGACTTTCAAACTGCCAAGTCTGGGACTCAAATTGTATGTAGTTGGCCATGTAGGAGTCGAGTACCTTAACTACTATACCATCTGCTGGCCCACATTTTATCTCTCTCTCTCTCTTTTTTTCTCTCTCTCTCCATATGAAATAATACATCCTTAGTTATTCACAGATTCTTGGGTTATTCAATGCGTTATAATTTATTGCTACCATATGTATGGGCCAGCCTGTGTCCTAGTGCTTAAAGGAGCCAAATCCCACATAATTAGCAGTAGTTCAAGTTCTGGCCCCAAAGGTTGAAAAACAAACAGGTCATGTTTGTGTGCATGCTCAAATCCTGACAGAATGGAGAAATTAAAGAAGGGATTGTATCATGCCCCACACCCTATTAGGGGTGGTTTCTTCCTCTCTCTTTTTCTTTCTTTCTGTCTCTGGTGGGTATATGTGCCCTCTGGCAATTAAAAAGATGAATTACTGGGGACCAGCAGTTAGCGTACTGGCTATGTTGCTGAACTCCCATGTAGTCGACTGCAGTTCAAGTCCTCGACCCAGTGGCTTAAACTCACGCCAGGCGCATGTGTGTGCGTGCCCAAGATCCCGAGAGGAGAACGGAGGAGGAGGGATTGCGGCATGGCCATCTCCCTGGGGGGTGATTTCTCGCTTTCTGTCTCTCTGTCTCTCTCTGTCTTTCTGGTGAGTGCACGCTCCCTATAGCAAAAACCTCTCCAAAAAAATAAAAAAAATTAAAAAAAGAATTACTACCTTTTGAGGTTTTATTGGTTTGTATTTTGAGAGATTTTTGCTATAGGATACATGCACTTGGCAGAGAGACAGAAAGTGAGAAATCACGCCCCAGGAGGTATGAGCATGCCTCAGTCCCTACTCCTCCATTCTCCTTTTGGGATTTTGGGCATGCATGCACATGCACCTGGCATGGGTTTTTTAAGCTGCCTGGTCTAGGACTCAAACTGAGGTTAAGTACATGGGAGTCCAGTGACATAATCATTTCGCCATCTGCTGTACTGCCATTGTAAAATTTTGATCCTAAAATTTTCCCAGATTTGGCCAATGTGTGATTCTTTCAGCCCAGCTTCTTTGCCTTTTTGACATGTTCCCAGATGCTTTGAAGTATCACTTTACTTTCTGTAGCAAGTGGCTCATCTTGTATTTTCTGTGCTCTGTCCCTCTAATTCTCCAATGAGTCTGCAGGAAAACTTTGGTATGAAAACAAAATCATCTTCTTTACTTGCTTCATATTTCTCCTTCACCTCTCAGTGACCTTGCTTCTGTAAGTAAGAGAACCAGCACCCCCAACCAGGTCTTGACACCAAAATCTACACCCCTCCTTAGCCAACCTCGAACCATAGACACATGTGTGCCTGGAGTTCTCAGAGAGGCCTCTGGATGCAAACCCTGAACCTTTCATGCAATACCTCGGAGAACATCTCATTTTACCACCGTCCCACTGCCCAGCCCTCCCAGATCTGCTCTTGACCTTGAGCTCCCTGCAGCCAGTCACCTCAGTATTACTTGTTTGATGTGATAGGCATCGTGTAAGCTTCTATTTGAAGGAAGGGATCTGTGGATTTCCAAAGAAGTTTGAAAACCATTCATGTAGTCCAGCCCCGTCATCTTGCAGAGAAGCAGATTGAGGCCATCCACGGATAACCAGTATTACCAGGATTGTCAGGGGCAGAGTTAAGCCTAAACCCCCGGGCCTTCTGATACCCAGTCTAATCCCTTTCCCCACCCGAGGTTGCTTCATGTAATAGCGGAAAATAAACCGGCAGTGCAGCAGGTTGTCTTGATGTCATCCTACGTCACCCACCTACCACCTCTGAGTCAAGATGTCCCCAACTGATAGGAAGTACGTGGCTCTTCATGTTCCAAAGAGAGATGTTCATCCTGATTCTAGAACTTTATAAATTGAGCATTTGAATAAATTCTTAAGCAGAACAATCAGGTGATTGGACACTTCAGTCACTGAATGGCGTGTTAAAATGACATTTTCATCCATAAGGAGATACTATTATTTCTTTTTTTTTTTTTTTTTTTTTTTTCTTTTTTTTGGAGAGGTTTTTTTTTGCTATAGGGCGCGTGCGCTCGCCAGACAGACAGAGAGAGACAGAGAGACAGAAAGCAGGAAATCACCCCCCAGGGGGGATGGCCACGCCGCAATCCCTTCTCCTCCATTCTCCTCTCGGGATCTTGGGCACGCACGCACACGCGCCCGGCATGAGTTTAAGCCACCGGGTCCGGGACTCGAACCGCGGTCGACTATGTGGGAGTCCAGCGACATAGCCATTATGCTAACTGCTGGTCCCAGGAGATACTATTATTTCTAATAAATGTATTAGTAAAATTTTTAAGTATAATTTTCTTTTCAGGTTCTTGCTGTAGGGCACATGCACTCACTGAAGAGAGACAGAGGAAGACAGTGAGAAGGACAGTGAGATATTAACCCCCCAGAGGGGATGGCCAAGCTGCAATCCTTTCTCCTCTATTCACCCCTTGGCATTTTGGGCACATACACACATGCACCAGCGAGATTTTGAAGACACCGGACCCGGAATTCAAACCAGAGTTCACCGTGTGGGAGTCCACTGTTTTAAATGCCACACAACCTGCTAGCCCTGGGATCCAGTGCTTTAAGTACTATCTCCTGCCCCTCCCCCCTTTAAAAATCTGTCATCTCCCCTTCTCCCCATGGGGCATTTTCTGCTGCAACCCCTTCTCCTTCATTTCTCCATTTTGTCAGGATTTTGGGTGTGGGTACACGCATGCCGACGTGCACACACATACACATACACACCTGGCATATTTCTCAAGCCACCAGAGCAAGGATTCCAATCACATGCTTGGCCACATGGGATCTGGCTTCCTTAACCACTGAGCTACAGGGCTAGCCCTTCTTTTCCATTTTTATGAAATTCTGTACACACACACACACACACACACACACACACATATATATATATATATATATATATATATATATATATATATATATATATAAAGTGGTTCTTAAATTTAATCACTGTTGGTAAATACTAGGCTATTCTGGAAGACACAGTAACTTTGACCTTTTTTCATACATTTTAGATTTTACCATTCCTCTTGCTTTTTAATTATTATCCTACTTTTGCTTGATTTGGGAGGGGGGCTTTTGTTTTTGTTTCATGGAAATAGTCAACATAATAAGCAAAAATGCTGCAGTAACTTATTATTACTGAGCCTGAAATGAAATGTGTTAGCATCAGTATCTTCTATTTAACAAATTATGGTACATGCACATGCTTCCTTATTATAACTTCTTAACATGTGCATACTTAAATATTCTAATTATTATGTGACTTCTTCCCTATCAAATAATTCGTCATTGGATACATTTCTAAGCCAGTTTTCCATTAGATGTATGGGCTTACCTCGTTTTAATGAATTTTATATAATCGTAGGACCCTATAAGTCATTATTTTATTTTATCAGGAAGAGTTATTAAATGAGCACAGGATTCGTGGAAGTATTCCACCTGTTTCTTACTTTTCTCTTCCCTTCTCTATCCTAAAATTGTCTTTACTATTTAATGATAAGCGGCAGGTCATAGGGAACAGACTTTGTAAATATAATGTCTGCCTCTCAGGGCTGTTGAAGGAACTAAATAAAATAATGGATATTGAAGCTCCCAGCACAATTTATAACATCTAGTATTTACTTTTATTTCTTGTCCTCTAAGGAATCTTACTTTGACAAGCTTGACAGGTCATCAAAACTGCTGTGCTGGGCAAAATGTTACTTGTCGTGAAACGGAGTCTGGGATAACTAAGCATGGCTCTTTTGGGTTTACGTTGGAATTGTAGTAAGTAGATTAGTAGTTTTGCTAATGGTGGAAGGATGGCAATTCAGTGTGAAGGAAAGACGCTGGTTCATTGCAGAGGGACACAGCTTAGTCACTGACCTGCCGGGTGACCTTCCTCACCTTGCTTTTGGGCATCAGTTTCTTGAAAGGTTTTGGTTTCAATATCCAATGATTCTCCAAATGCAACACTTTGAAAATGGACTTCCTGGTATCATGAATGAGTCTTGGAGGATGTATAGCTGTATACTCCTGCTGGTTATGGCTGGGTGGTAGATTCTGACTGGCCTGCCTGACCCCCTTTTTTTCCTGCCTCTATGTCTTCTTTCCTCTTTCCTAACTTCCCTATCTGTTGTATACACCTTCCATGAGCCAGGCACTGTACCTAGGCCAGGATCCAAGAGTGAACAACAGTGTCTCAATCCCACATTCATGGAGCTTACAGTCTTTTTGTTAACATTTTTCTTGGATATTTTATTTAATATATGTATATAAAGGCTAAAAAGATATTTTGAATATCTGTATCCCCCAGATGATTCACTAGTTGTTAATTGGTCCTGGCTGGCTGGGAAGGCTGGGAGAGGATTGTGGGGTGAGACGAAGTGAGAGTATTTGTTTGTCAGTCACTTTTTCTACTCACACACAGACCCACACACATGTTTCTAAACTATATGAAAGTTATAGATATTTGGACCAGCCCTGTAACCTAGTGGTTAAGGAAGATCCTATATGGCTGACCACAATTAGAATCTCAGTCCTGGAAGCTTGAAAAACATACAAGTTTATATATGCCGCCTAATCCCAACAAGATGGAGAAATAGAAGATAAAGGATATAGTCTTTTTGCTATAGGGCGTGTGCACTCACCAGAAAGACAGAGATAGACAGAAAGTAAGAAATCAGCCCCCCGCCCCCCGCCTCCCCCCCCCCCCCCCCCGGGGAGATGGCCACGCCACAATTCCTTCTCCATCTTCTCCATTCTTTTCTCGGGAGCTTGGGCATGCACGCGCACATGCCTGGCATGAGTTTAAACCACCAGGTCTGGGACTCAAACTGCAATTGACTACATGAGAGTCCAGCAGCATAGCCCTTATGCCAACTGCTGGTCCTTTTTTAAGTTTTTGCAACAGGTGACTGTGCTTACGGGAGAGACAGAGAGAGAGATAGTGAAAGGAAAGTAAGAAATCACCACCACCACCACCACCACCCCCCCCCCAGGGGCAAGAGCCATGCCACAATCACTTCTCCATTCTCCTCCTAGGATTGCCACCAGGTCTGGGACTTGAACTGCAGTTGGCCATGTGGGAGTCCAGCCACGCCACCTGCCGTCCTCCTCTGGTGAAACTTTATTGGATGTGTTTCTACGAAACCTCAGCTAACTTTCTCAAAATACTTTCATAATAAGCAGATGTTATGATTCTTTGGCCCTCCAGAACATCAACAAGCAAAATGACTTGATCATCCCAAAGGACTGTTGGCATGACATCTGCTCTCGACTGATCTGCTTTTGCTTTGACTGAACCACTTTTACCTCTTGATAGTCATTGTTTTGATTGTGTTTCATCTTTAGGATCTTACTGGTAAAACCATGTCTCATCTCCTGCCAGATTTTTTTTAAAAGAATGATTTATTTATTTTTTTATTATTATTTTTAAATTTTATCAGAGAGAGAGAAAGAGAGAGGGAAAGTGAGAAAGCAAGCTACCAGGTCTGGGACTCAAACCTTGGTCAGCCAAGTGGGAGTCCAGCACCTTAACCACCATGCCACACCACCTGCTGGCCCCCAGAATTCTTTTTTCTTTTTTTTTTTTTGGAGAGGTTTTACGCTATAGGGCGCGTGCGCTCGCCAGACAGACAGAGAGAGACATAGAAACAGAAAGTGAGAAATCACCCCCCAGGGGGGATGGTCACGCCACAATCCCTTCTCCTCCATTCTCCTCTCGGGATCTTAGGCACGCACGCACACGCGCCCGGCGTGAGTTTTAAGCCACCGGGTCCGGGAAGCGAACCGCGGTCGACTACGTGGGAGTCCAGCGACATAGTGATTACGCTAACTGCTGATTCCCGCCCCCCAGAATTCTTTAAAGAAATACTTGAAGATATTCTTTTCTGTTATTTTATTTATAATAGAAAGTGTGTGTGTGTGTGTGTGTGTGTGTGTGTGTGCATGTGCGTGCGTGCTTGAGAGAGACAGAAAGACGAAGTACCTTCAACAGGGTCTCCCCATCATGATAGCCTTTCTTACCCTCTAACTCATCACAATCTTTGACATGCATGCATGTACTCTGTGTGTTTCTGGCCAGGGGTCTGAGCTCACAATCAACTGTGTGGCTTCTAGTTCTGCAGTTTTGTATACAACTAATTGCATCATCGAGCTGCAAAGCTCCTCCTTAATTAGGTCATGAACAAGATTAACTTTTTTTCTTTTTTCAAATTTATGCGAATGGTCTGCTTATAGGCATCATCTTCAACATTATCTCATTCCTTCTTAAAACAAGTCCATTTGTGAACTGCTGATTTCTTTGGGGCGTTATCCTCATAAACTTGGTGTAAAGCATTAGTGACTTTACCATTTGTCCACTCAAGTTTCACAATAAATTCGATGCTGGCCACGCCACAATCTTTTCTCTTCCATTCTCTTGGAATTTTAAGCACATACACACACACCCAGTATGGGTTTCAAGCCACAAGGTTCAGGACTTGAACGGCTATCGACCATGTGGGAATCCAGCAATTTAACCACCATGCCACTGATGCTGGCTTTTCCTTCAATTTTAGCAGAATTCATTTTGCTCTGTGAGGGGCTTTTTGAAACTGATGTCTTATCCTTCTTAGTGCATCAGTCTAGATTCTGTTTAGACTACTTATAAAAAGTTAGTACAATTTTATTTTGGAGCAAAAAGTTTCAAAACACATGCATTTTTTTTTTTATAACATGCACTTTTCATAAACTTTTTAAAGACCTCTCATGTGCGTGTATGCACGTGTGTGTGTGTGTGTGTGTGTGTGTGTGTGTCTCTTGAAAAACGACAGGGACGTGGTATTGTATAAGAGGGGAATATTCCATTTCTAAGTTAGTTACTTCAGAATCCTTCCAAGAGTGATTGTGCTTATGCTGTGACCTCAATAAGTGTTCAGCTGGGACAGTGCTGTGACACAATAATCATTAACATTTATGCAACCCTTTACAGTTTACAAAGCACATTCACAATTCATTATCGTGTTTGATATGCACCCTCTTTCACAGAGATCAGATGTGCTTAATGCTTAGCTCAAGGACACAGAGGAACCAGCGGGGGAGCGCAAATGAGGAGTTCTGAGTGTAGAACAGACTTATTTTGCTGAAAATGTACAGCCTGGAACAGATACCAAATGTCTTCTTTCTAAATTTCTGACCGAGGGGCTCTTTCCTTATGGTGTAGGTTACTAAAAGGCTTAGTTAAAGCTCTGTGAGTCTATTTCAGACTTGTAGCTCCTCATCTGTCATATTTTATCTGCTACGGGTGACATTTCCTACACTGTCTTGTGCTGTCAGTCAGCCAAAAGGCTCTATTTATTTCTTTCTCTCTGCTCTAACAGAGTAGTATCCATTAATAAATGTGAATTAACACCATTATAAGCAATTTTTTTTTTTTGAGAGAGAGATTTTTGCTATAGGGCACACTCGCCCTATAGCAAAAGAGAGAGGGAGAGAGACAGGAAGTGAGAAATCACCCCCAAGGGGTCTGGCCATTCCTCAATCCCTTCTCCATTCTCTTGGGATTTGAGGTATGCAAGTACATGGGCCCAGCGTGAGTTTCAAACCACTGGGTCCGGGATTCCAGTTGTGGTGGGCCACAGTTAAGTCCAGTGCCTTAACCACAATGGCACTCGCTGGCCCCATCACATGCATATTTATAAAATTGTATCTGAGGCTCTGCCACAGTGGCACGCACTGCTAAGATGCCGTGCCCCACAAACTGGGACCATATGGGAGGCCTGGGTTAGATTCCTGGTCTAACATAGGGGCTGGACCCAGAGAAGCGCAACTATATTTCCAGCAACCCAGGAGACTGAAACAGGACGACTGCAAGCTTAATGCTGGCCTGGCAACAGTGACACCCCGTCTGAATAAAAGGACAAAGAACCAGGCATGGTGGCACATGCCTGTAGTCCAGCTGAAGGGCTGAGACAGGAAGAAAATGATAGCAAGATCCTGTCAGAAAAAAGAAAAAGGATAATGGCAGTAAGACCCTGTTTTTGTTTTTGTTTTTAGCATTCGAACCCCTTAGTTGGACTATTTCTTTGCTCAAGTTGTGTAATATTGGGCAAATTAAAAATTCACTTGAGAAATGGCTCTTATTTTTTTAGGTTAAAATGGATCTTGTTATTTTTTTGCCTGGTCATGCATAACTCTTTTTTGAGTAAGAAAGCATTGCTCTTTTATGCAAAAACTGATGGTCATTGGCTGAGTAAACTAGTAATGTGGCATAAGACATCTTAGAAAGGATGTGACTTATTCATCATCCACTTGTAGATGTTTCCTAATATCTTCTGTGATTTATTCTTTATACAAGATGTTTATAATTGTATTGCTTAATTTCTAAATATTGGTGAATTTTCTAGTTAATTCTCTGCTGATGGATTTATATTTCTATTAACAGTGATGTTTTAACATAATCCTGTGATACCCAGGAAAGATTCTGCATGAGTTCAGTCCTGTGAAAGTTGCTGACATTTGCTTTGCTGTAGAGAATATTTTGTAAATTCTCCAAGAGCGCTTAAAAAGAAAATGTTTTCTGTAGTTGGTGGGTGTGCTCTTTTTGTCAGTCGTGCCAAGTATATTCATCTTGTTGGAATCTTCTGTATTTTTACTGACTTGCTTATTTTTTTGTTTATTTTGAATGTTTGCTTATTTTACTATTTACTGAGAGAAGTATGTTAGTCTCTCACTGAAAGCCTGACTTCATTTCTTTTTTGGGTTTATTTTATGTATGTGTGTGTGTGTGTGTGTGTGTATATATATATATATATATATATGTGTGTGTGTGTGTGTATGTATATATATATATATATATATAATATAATGTATAGATATATGTATATCTGTCTATCTATAGATAGATAGTTTGAGGCTAGGTAATTAGGTTGAATACAAATTTAGAATTTATATCTCTTCTAAATGTCACCTTTTTCTCATAATGAAGCGACCCTGTGTTTCTCTAGTGATGCTTTTTGCTTTAAACACTAACGTGATATAAGTACCGTGATACTGTCTTTCTTCTGTTTAACTTTTGCATCTTTTTCCCATCCTTTTCCTTTTTTACTTAATTATTCTGAATAATTTTGAATATTTTATGTATCTCCCCTTAATATTTTGCTATCTTTCCTTTGCATATATTTTTGCTTTTTAAAATTCAATTATAGGTAGCATAACTATTTAAACTAAGACTTGTTTATATCACTGGACTCTCATATGGTAGACTCCGGTTCAAGTCCTGGACCTAGTGACTTAAACTCATGTCCAGCTCGTATGCATGTATGCCCAAGATCCCAGGAGGAGAATGGAAGAGAAGGGATTGTGATGTGGACATCTCCAGCAAGGTGATTTCTCACTCTCTTTCTCTCTGGCAAGTGACAGATACGTGCCCTATAAAAAACAAACAAACAAAAAAACAAAAGACTCAGAAAATTAAACTAATACTTGAGCACACATTTCCACAAAGAATCTGTTCATATCATGTAATACTTGATTCATGCTCAGCTAACTCCAGTTGTCCATAAAATGGCTTTTAGAGCTGTGTATGGTAATGATACTTAATGTATGACTGTTCATTTTTTAAAATCTAAAATAAACTAACTTAATTGATGCACTGTTATATCAGGAATGACCATAAAGAAATGAAAAAGATATTTGAAAAATCACTTCTAGAATATATATAGGAAACTGGGACCGGTAGATGGCATAATGGTTATGTCACTGGACTCCTATATAGTCTACCGTGGTTCGAGTCCTGGACCCGGTGACTTAAAACTCACGCTAGGCTCATGTGCATGCATGCCCAAGATCCTGAAAGGAAAATGGAGGAGAAGGAATTGTGGTGTGGCCATTCCCCCTAAGGGGTGGTTTCTCACTTTCTGTCTCTTTGGTGAACACATGTGTCTTACAGCAAAAAATCTCTCTTTAAAAAAAAAAAAAGATTATATATATATATATATACACACACACACACACCCTCACACACACACACATATACATATATATGTGTATATATATGAAATAGGCTTGACTCCATGGCCTCATGGTGAAGGCAGCCGGATTCCATGTGACTGACTACGCAGTTCAAGCCCCAGACCCAGGTGATTAAGAAATACATTGCAGGTCCGCCAGTGGTGTGGTGCTTCAGGTGCTGGACTCCCACATGGCTGAGTGCAGTTCTAGTCCCAAACCTGGCGGCTTGCTTTCTTACTTTCATTCTCTCTCTGTGTCTCTCTGATCAAATGAAAAAAAAAATAATAATAAGAAGAAGAATTTTAAAAAAAAAAAAAAAAAAAAAAGAAATAATTGGGTGTGTGTGGATGTGCCTAAAATCTCAAAAGGAGGGAGAGAGAGAGAAGAGAAGGGATTGTGATGTGACTATGCCCCACAGGAGGTGTTTTTGTCTTTTCCCTCTCATTCTCTCTGTCTCTCTCTGTCATGCATATGCATTCCTCTAGGTAGGGAGGAAGCACACACACACACACACACACACACACACACACATACACAATTATATCTATGTATACGCACACATATGTATATATGTATATACACACACACATATATAAAAGAAACATGGTCAGTACATTTCCTTTGTAGTAAAAATCAGAAAAATGCAGAAAGTAGAAATAAGAAAATAATAATTTTTAGCTTTGGGAGGCCAGCAGGTGACACAGTGGTTAAGGTGCTAGAGTCCAACATAGCCTACTGCAGTTTGAGTCCCTGACTTAGAGGCTTGCTTTCTTATTATTTTCCTTTCTCTCTCTGGTCAAATTTTAAAAATAGTAATAAACTAAATAATTCTTTTAAAATATATTTTTAAATTATTAATTTATTTTTAGAGACACCATCTGTGCCCAGGGAGATCCAGGTCCTCTCCCATGTGGGTGCAGCTGCATCACTGCGTGGCCTCTACTTTTGGAAATTGTTCCTGGCAATTTCTTTAGAACCAATTTCCAAGTAAAATGATAAAGGCAGCTTTGTTACATAAGGTGTACACTTATTTTATTTTTGATTTGCTACTGGGGGCATATACTCACTAGAGAGGCAGAGATAGATGAAGAGAGAAAGCACTCCCCATAGGCAATGGACATGTAGCAATCCCTTTTTCTCCATTTCTCTTTCTCTTTGGGTTTTGGGTGTATATGCACATGTGTCTGGTGTGTTTCTTAGGCCACAGGGTCTGGGACTTGGAACTGCACAGTCATTTGTGTGGGATCCAGCCGCCTTAACTACCACACCACTGGCTCACCTGGAAGGCAACGTTTTTGCTGACCACCGGAGAGTATATTGTCCTGTTTGCTCATTTGCCTGTAGGGATGGGCTTTCAATAAATTTAGGCTATTTACAAAAATCCAGAAAACTGAGGTTGTAACCACAGGGATATTCAAAATAATTGAACTGTAAAGCCTGAAAGGCAGTCTTTAGAGTAACTGTTTATTTAGCCCTTCTGTGTTTCCAAAGTTGTTCCAGTGCTTCTCATCAACGAATCAACTATCTTCCTTGAATCTCTCAACAATCTTGAAAGGTACATATTAGTAACCCCATTTTACAAATGAACGAACAGGCTGAGAAGTTAATTATCACATAAGATTGCAAATGAATGGTGCAGCAAGAATTCAAACCCAGCAAGAATTCAAACCCAGATCTGGTACACTCTAAAGCACACTCTTTCTATAGGTGGCATTTAAGGAGGATCCAGCAAAACTGTAAACAAGCTCAGTGTCAGTGTCACCTCCTCGGGAGGCTGCTTTCATCTGCCTCTATAAATTCTGGATGGTAAATGTGACCAAGTCTGTTTCTTTGGCCAAACTTCAGTCAGGCTTCCTCTAAGCCCTCTTTTCAGCTAGGCTTCAACCTTGGACTTTCATGTTCACATATCCCCCCCTAATTTTATTTATTTATTTCATGAAGGAGAAAGAGAGAGAAATGCACCCCCAGTACAATCCTCGTTATGAGCCACTCCCCCAGCCTCAGCCAGCCGGGACCACAGGCACGGATGTACTCCTAGCATGTTCAGGGAGACCTCGGAATGCAAACCTGGGGCTTTCCCATGTGGCTTCAGCGTCGGGCAGCATTGTGTTACTGCCATTGCCACCACAGCTGGCCCTGTCAGTGTCCGTCTGTGTCAGGCATGCATTGTTTAGTTTTAGCAAGAATTTTATTAAGTCAGTTTAGAGAGACTCCCCCACCCTTAATATCTGATATCCTATCTGGTCAAATGCCTCATTCCCCAGGCTCAGTACCTGTTCGCCTTGACCTGCCTTCAGCAAGAATTCGCCCCTTACGTCTGAAATCTCCTTTATTATTAGTTTTCTACCAACCAACCTCTCCTCATCCCCCAAACCTACCCCTTGACTGTGACTCCCCATTTTTCCATGTTCTGTTTAGAACTAAGTGCAGTCTATCGTGAAGTGTCATCCCCTCTATTGCAATAGTTCAGTAGTTCGTGAATAAAAGTGTTTTGTTTTGTTTTGTTTTGTTTTTGAGAGGTTTTTGCTATAGGGCACATGTGCTCACCAGACAGACAGAGAGAGACAGAGAGACAGAAAGTTAGAAATCACCCCCGAGGGGGGATGGCCACGGTGCAGTCCCTTCTCCTCCATTCTCCTCCCGGGATCTTGGGCACGCACGCACACGCGCCCAGCGTGAGTTTAAGCCACTGGGTCCAGGACTCAAACTGTGGTTGACTACATGGGAGTCCAGCGACATAGCCATTAAGCCACCTGCTGGCCCCCTGAATAAAAGCTGTCTTTAACACTACACAGTGCAGCTCTTTCTTTAACAGAGATCACTGTGAACATAGAGGAAAATCCATTTGCAAAACAAATCCACAGGATTCTGCCCAAGTGCTGTAAAATCCTTGATTAAGGGCTTAGAAATAATGAAAACTAATAAACAGATCTGAACACAATTTAGTAATAAAACCCTTTCAACTGGTTTTCATACTCAGCAAAAGGATTTTTAATGGTTAAAAAAAAAATGGTCTTTACTAATTCTGTGTCTTGTTGAAAACCTAGCCTTATGTATGTAACCTTAAATTAAGCTACTTTGGCCCAGCCATAGTTATGCACAGATAGTGTCACTGTTTGGGAGGCTGGAAGCCATATGGGAGGTCGAGGTTTCTTTACCAGGCCAACCTGGACACACAGGGCCTGCTGTCATCCTAGCTGACAGAAATGCTGGAGCAGGAGGACCATGACACATTAAGATCCTGTCAAAAATGCCTATCACCGTATTTCTTCCTTTCCTATTCTCTTTCCCTCTCTGTCATAACAAGGCAAACAAAAATTGAGCTACTTTCTTTGTGTGACGACAGTTCTTTTCGCCAGGGTGCGGAAAAGCAAACCCAGTTGCGAAGGGGTTTGTTTGGGGGCTATTTCTTTTTGCGATTCCTGATGTGTATTTGTGAAGGATAACACACTTATAACAGCTCAAAGTCTTTTTTTTTTTTTTTTGAGAGAGGTTTTTGCTATAGGGTGCGTGCGCTTGCCAGGGAGACAGAGATACAGGAAGTGAGAAATCACCCCACCAGGGGTGGGTGGGCCCTGATGATGGCCATGCCACAATCTCTTCTCCTCCATTTTCCTCTTGGGATCTTGGGTACATGCGTACATGTGCCTGACGTGAGTTTAAGCCACTGGGTCCAGGACTCGAACGCAGTCGACTATATGGGAGTCCAGTGACATAGCCATTATGCCAACTGCTGGTCCCAACAGCTCAAAGTCTAACCATCTAGAGGTCACTAGGCCAACATGAGGCCATTGCCCACGTGAAGGGAGGAAGGGAGAACCAGTGCTGCAGTGCTCTTCCCCTTCCTGCACACAAACTGCGAGGGAAGGGCTATTATGTAGAGACGGGCTGGCGCCTGCGGTGGGAGTAGGAGGTGAAGATTTCAGATTTTCTTTCTATGGTTTTTCCTTTCATGCTAGAGTGTGCACTCAACAGAGAGAGAAGAAGGGAAAGCACCTTCTGGGGGGAATGGTCACATGGTAATCCCTTCTCCATCTCTCCCTCCTTTTGGGATGTTTGGGCACAAAGGCACGCACACCCAGGACGTTTCTTAAGCCACCAGATCTGGGACTAAGCCGCACGGTGAGCCATGTGGGGTGTGGTTGCCTTAATAACTCCGCCATGGAGGTGACCCTAGATGTCCTTGGTCATAATAATAGTTTGCTGCTAAGGCAATAAGCAGCATGTAAGAGAACAGCATCCAGCAGACTCTGGGCCTGTGAGTCCTGCATGCTGACCAGACCCGTTCCTCCTGCAATTGTCTCTGTGTTGCTTGGAGGCTTAGTCAAGTTAGGGAGCTCGGGCAGGGGCTTTCTTAGCTGATCACATCTTCATTTGTGCCTCTACTTTGGATGGTGCCGTCTGACTCCTAGCTCTCTCAGTCACTGACGCAGTGGGACTGTACTGTGTTGTCTGAGAGTTGTCTTTCCTTCAAGAAAGTAAAACCAAATAAGCAAAGCCATTATGCTTTCCAACTCTGACCCCTGAGGGAAGGTTCAAAGGCTTTTCTGCACCAGCCAGGTGCTGCTAGCTCTACCATCTTTTGGATGTGAGCTTGGTGGTAGGTAGCAGAGTAAACGAAAGGCAGCAGGAAGAGCTAAGCAGAGGGATCTTGGACCACCATTCCATCTTGCTACAGTTGTTTCAGATGTCCCAGCTTCCAGCCAGACAGTCCCATAATGTCCCTGCACAGCATGCAAAAAAAACCTCTTTTGTAAAAATAACTCCTTTGATTTTTCCCTGCCTCGGACCTTGTTTAGTTAGGGGCAATAACCAGGAAGCGTGTCATTTCGGGCTGTCCTGGTGGAGTGAGGAGGAGGCCACCCATGGCTTCCCCAGCTGTACTGCCCATGGAGCAAAAGGGTCAGAAGCAGAGGATTCAGAAAAATATAATAATAATAATAATAAAAAGAACGAAAGAAAGAAGGCCTCTTTGAAAACTTGTACTGTTCCCCTCTGTCTCCTGCAGCAAGTGCCCTTTCATTAGTGTGGAAATCCAACAACGCGAAAGTCGAGATTTTTTTCCTCCCACTTTGATACCAGCGTAACTCTGGAGGCAAAACTTGCTGTAAGCCACCTATCAAGGTTAACTAAAATAAAATAAAGTTGAAACTAGCAATCACCACCTAGTTCTTTAGCTATTGTACATGTTCGTGTTCATCCTTTGAGGATGAAACACTGATCATATATTGTTTTGTTATTCAGGATTCCCTTAGTTGCCGGCAATCAAAATCAAACTGAATTTGTGGAAGAATAAGGGAGAAATTTATTGAGGGGATATTGGAATTTTTTTTTTTTTTTTTTTGAGAGATTTTTGCTACAAGGCGGGTATGCTTTCCAGAGAGACGAAAAGAGACAAAGAGACAGAAAGTGAGAAATCACCCCCCAGGGGGGATGGCCATGCCATAATTCCTTCTCCTCCATTCTCCTCTCGGGATCTTGGGCACACACACACATGCGCGCTTGGTGTGAGTATAAGCCACCAGGTCTGGGACTCGAACCGTGGTCGACTACGTGGGAGTTCAGCGACATAGCCATTACACTAACTGCTGGTCCCAAGGGATATTGGAATGTTTTAAGTGAAGGGGGAGATGTTGAAAGTCGGTCTATGAAAGAGCCAGGCAATGATGCAGTGGTGCAACATGGAAAGATCCCGGGTTTATGTCTCGTGGTCTCTTTTTAAACAACTAGTACACATGCCCACGATCTGAGCTGGGGATGGATTGCCACATGAAGACTCTGTTAGGGCTGTCTGTCTGTCTTTCTTTCTTTCTCATGAAAGAAATAAATGAAAAAAACTTTTTAAAAACTGTGAGAAAGATAAAGAAACATCCAAAATTTTAGTAACAGAACAAAATAAAACTAGAACCTAGGGCCCACATGCTAGCAGGATTCCCTGTTGGTATTTACATCTCTGTTCCTCCCGAGGTGTCCAAGTCATTCTCTCTCATTGTTTGTCTTGAGTTTTACATACTGTGGGTTAAAACACCAAAGAGGAACTGATTTGGTTTCTTAATTCTAGATAGAAAAGTAAACCTTGAAGAAGGCTCTAATTGTACTGGTAATAGGAAGGGGCACCAGCCTCATTAAATCAACCCTAGTCATAAGAACATGGGGACCCTCCTTCTTGAGTCACACATTTGGAGTATGGGAAGGAACAATCCAAAAAAGGAGTTGCTGTCTTGGAAGGGAAGATGGGTTCTAGTAAAATAAGATAGCTAGCCACTATACATAGGGAATTTCAGAAAGTTCATGGCAAAATGCGGTGAAAGTATGAGATTGGCCCAGTGCAGTAGTGTGTGGCTCTCATTGCTAGAAGTCACGTGACTGGCCATGGGTTTGGATCTTGAGTTGACTTGTTGGACATATGTACCCAAGACCCTTACCAGCTGGAGGGCTGGGAGGAGGGGATCACAGCATGAGGACGCTGTCAGGGTGCCTGTCTGTCTCTTTTTCTCTTTTCCTCTCATCACATGTTCACTCCCTCTCATGAAATAAGTAAAATAATTAATCTGCAAAAATTAATAAGGCCATGGTGCTGGTAGTTGGTATGGTGGTTGAGGTGCTGGACTTCCACATGGCCAACCATGGTTCAAGTCCTGAACCTGGTTGCTTGCTTTCTCACTCTCCCTCCTTTGTCGCTTTCTGGTCAAATTTAATAATAATAATAATAATAATAATAATAAAGTAAAATAAATAATTCTAAATTAATAAATAAGGCCAGCTCTGTGGTCTAGTGATTTATGGAGCAGGTCCCCACATGCGGACTATATGGTTCAAACTCCATACTCAGTGGCTTGAAAAATATGCATGTGCACATGTGTGCCTAAAAAAAAAATCTCAGTAATGTGGAACAACAGAAGAAAAGGGACTGCGGTGTGACCACATGCCCTTGAGAAGTGCTTTCTCCCTCTCTCTCTAGTGAGTACACACACCCTCCAAAACATTAAAAATAAATAAGTAAATAAATTGCAAGTTTTACTTTGGTGCAAAAAAAAATCTTGAAATCCATGCATATTTTTTTCATAATGTGTATTTTCCATGATGTTTTTAAAAGCACCCCTTTCATGTCATATACTTACACATATTTCTGAAAAAAATTTTTTTTTTATTTTGGTCATATTAGCACCCCGCATTTTGTTAAAAGTCAGAAATCAAAAACCTAATCCAGGACTAGCAGGTAATGTGGAGAGTAAGGCTCTGGGTCTCAAATGGCTAACTGTGTGGTCAGAATCCTGCACCCAGTGCTTTGATAATCATGCTGGATGCATGTGCATACATGCATGATGCATGCATGTCTAAAATCCTGGGAGGAGTCTGGAGGAGAAGGGATTGGAGCGTGGCCATCCTTCCCCTGCCCTGGTGAGCACATGAGCCCTATAGCAAAAAATGCTTTTTTTTTTGAGAGGTTTTTGTTATAGGGTGTGTGCGCTCACCAGAAAGACAGAGAGACAGAGAGACAGAAAGTGAGAAATCACACCCCGGGGGGGATGGCCATGCCACAATCCCTTCTTCTCCATTCTCCTCTTGGGATCTTGGACATACATGCACACGCGCCTGGCGTGAGTTTAAGACACCGGGTCCGGGACTCGAACCGCAGTCGACTACATGGGGAGTCCAGTGACACAGCCATTACGCTAACTGCTGGTCCTCAAAAAATGCTTTTTTTTTTTTTTTTTTTTAAAAAAAATACAGGTATGTATTTATGGCAAGACCTGTAGGATTATTTTTATTTATTTTTAACTTCGAGCTCAAAAGAAGACAAAATACATTGAGAATGTCTTGACTTAGGCGGTCAAATTCCCCAAATAAATAGTAGTTTACACTTATATTTACATGAAGGATCTTCTAAAAGTTCATAGAAAATGTATATTATGAGAAAAACTATGCATGGATTTCATTTTTTTTGCACCAAAGTAAATTCATATTTAATTTCACTTTTCCACATGCTTTTTGGAGTCCCCTCATATATACCATAATGTGAGGAACCTCGCTGTGTTCTTTTTTTTTTTTGGAGAGATTTTCGCTATAGGGCGCATGCGCTCGCCAGACAGGCAGAGACATAGAGACAGAAAGTGAGAAATCACCCCCCAGAGGGGATGGTCACGCCGCAATCCCTTCTCCTCTATTCTCCTCTCGGGATCTTGGGCACGCACGCACACGCGCCCAGTGTGTGTTTTAAGCCACCAGGTCCAGGACGCGAACCGCGGTCGACTACGTGGGAGTCCAGCGACATAGCCATTACGCTAACTGCTGGTTCCCAGAACCTCGCTGTGTTCTAATAGTCACCTCTAGTTTCTCCACCCTAGGAAAGCAGTGACCAATACAACTTGGTGTCACAAAGGGAATTTTCTATGCTTATTTTGACTAGATTCTCCTATGCATCCTCTCCATTGATTGTTTTTTCTCCTTTTTGGTTTGGTCTGAGCTGAGATGTCCACTTTTTACCTTAGGCCCCTATTTCTGAGTTTTGCCTTTGCTAATTTACTCGATCAACTGTGTTCACTGTGGCCTCCTGACCTGAATGAGTTCTGTCTGTACTCTCTCAAAAACGTCCTTGTACATTCTGCGCTGGTGTCTGACTCTCCAAGTGCTGTGATGATGGGTAGAATATTCAAAGTGCCTAGGCGGAATGAACATTATCCTGACTGGTGTCTAAAGAGTATTGGGACCAGCAGTAAGCAAGTAAGCATAATGGTATGTTGCTGAACTCCCATGTAGCCGACTGCGGTTCGAGTCCCGGACCCAGTAGCTTAAACCTCATGCCAGGCACGTGTGTGTGAGTGCCCAAGATCCCGAGAGGAGAATGGAGGAGAAGAGGTTGTGGCGTGGCCATCCCCGCTGGGAGGGGGGGGGGTGATTTCTCACTTTCTGTCTCTCTCAGTCTTCTTGGCGAGCACATGCACCCTATAGCAAAAACTTCTCCAAAAAAAAAAAAAAAAAAAGAGTATTGTCCATTTACTCAACTCAATGATGTTATCTTACATAAGATCACAAAACTCTCCTCTTTCCAGCTCCCATTTTGCCTGACCCTACTTGCCAGTAATGTGTTGCCAGCAACTTGGATATTACTGTTCATTAATTCATGCTGAATATGCAGTGGCTTACGCTTAGTGTTATTGAATGTCTAAGAATAGGCACAGAGCCTGGAAGCGTGAAGTGAAAATTACAACATGTCTGGGTGGAAAAATAATGGGACATAGGGCAGACTTTTCGATATTTTTCCCTGTAGTTAACCTTTTACAGGTTAAATGGGATTAATATTCAGGGTGAACCAAGAACAATTAGATACTTCTTACAAGGGTCTTCAAAAAGTTCACAGAGGGAACCAGCAGTTAGCGTAATGGCTATGTCACTGGACTCCCACATAGTCAACCGCGGTTCGTGTCCTGGACCTGGTGGCTTAAAACTCACGCCGGGCGCGTATGCGTGCGCGCCCAAAATCCCGAGAGGAGAATGGAGGAGAAGGGATTGCAGCGTGACCATCCCCCCTGGGGGGTGCTTTCTCGCTTTCTGTCTCTCTGTCTCTCTCTGTCTGTTTGGCAGAGCACATGCGCCCTATAGCGAAAATCTCTCCAAAAGAAAAAAAAAGTTCACAGAAAATGCATATGGACAACAGGGAGGATCATCAAACTTAAAAAAAAGAAAGAAAACTTAATTCTTTGAGTCTGTTAACGTAAGAATCACAAAAAAAGGCATGAATGTTTAATGCCCTTTGAAAATACAAAAGAAAGAAAGAAAATGCCTATTATGAAAACTCTAGGCATGTATTTTAAAATTTTTTGTGCCAAAATAAACTTGTACTTTAATTTCACTTTTCACAAAGCTTTTCTTTTTTTTGTCTGAGAGAGAGATTTTTGCTATAGGATGTATCCACACACCAGAGAGACAGAAAGTGAGAAAAAAAATCCATCAGAGAGGGTAGCCATGCTTCAATCCTTCTCTCCATTCTCCTCTCCAGATTAGGAGCACACACACGT
Organism: Tupaia tana; assembly: GCA_026018925.1. Lineage (NCBI taxonomy): Eukaryota > Metazoa > Chordata > Mammalia > Scandentia > Tupaiidae > Tupaia > Tupaia tana. The sequence goes on along the minus strand of JAKSZU010000013.1, from coordinate 18,936,055 downwards.
TCATGGTGTGTGTGCTAATGCACTGGGGACCCAAACCGCAGCTGACTATGTGGGAATCTAGCACCTTAAACACTTTGCCACCTGCTGGCCCCTTCACAAACGTTTTTTGTTTTTTGTTTTTTGAGAGGTTTTTGCTATAGGGCGCGTGTGCTCGCCAGGCAAAGAGAGACATAGAGACAGAAAGTGAGAAATCACCCCCCTTACGGGATGGTCACGCTGCAATCCCTTCTCCTCCATTCTCCTCTCGGGATCTTGGGCACGTACACACACGTGCCCGGCGTGAGTTTTAAGCCACCGGGTCCAGGACACGAACTGCGGCCGACTACGTGGGAGTCCAGCGACATATTCATTATGCTAACTGCTGGTTCCCACAAACGTTTTGACCCTGAGTTTCAAGGCACTGGGGACCCAAGCAGCAGATGACTATGTGGGAGTCTAGCACCTTAAACAGTATGCCACCTGCTGGTCCCTTCATGAACTTTCTGAAATCCCCTCTTATGTGTTGCTGCTTAGCCTATTCCCAAATTTCTTTTATTTATTTATTTTAATAGGACTTTGCCTTGACTAGGGCTGTTCATGTAAGACATTGTGCTTTACATATTTGTAATCATGTTGGCAAGTCTGCATTTCTAAAGTTTTACATTTTAAATCAGGCAACTAGTTTACACAGATATACTCTCATGTACATAGGACCATGTTTGGGGCATAAAACAAAATTAAACTACCCAAATTATCTTTGGAAATAAAAGATTTTATGTTTTCTATTTAAAAGAAGAATTGGAGGGGGCCAGAATTTGGCTTTATATTCATTATTTATTTATTTATTTATTTTTGGAGAGGTTTTTGCTATAGGGCACGTGCACTCTAGTGAGAAAGACAGAGAGAGACAGAGAGACAGAAAGCAAGAAATCACCCCTCAATGGGGGATGGCTACGCCACAATCCCTTCTCCTCCATTCTCCTCTTGGGATCTTGGGTACGCACGCACACGTGCCCGGTGTGAGTTTAAGCCATCGGCTCTGGGAATTGAACCGTGGTCAGCTACATGGGAGTCCAGCGACATAGCCATTATGCTAACTGCTGGTCCCTTTATATTCATTATTTTAAAGAATTATTTTATTCTTGGGATATGCGTAATGGTTATGCCACTGGACTCCCACATAGTTGACTGCAGTTTGAGTCCCAAACCCAGCAGCTTGAAACACACTGGGCACATGTACATGTCTACCCCAAATCCCAAGAGGAGAATGGAGGAGAAGGGATTGTGGCATGGCCATCCACCGGGGTGGGTGATTTCTGTCTGTCTGTCTGTCTGTCTCTCCAGTGAGTGCACATGCCCTATAGCAAAAATCTCTTTTTTTAAAAAAGAATTATTGTGTTTTTAATTTTATTTATTATTATTTCAATTTTATCAGAGAGAGAGAGGGAAAGTGAGAAGGCAAGTTGCCAGGTCCAGGACTTGAACTGTGGTCATCCATGTGAGAATCCAACACCTTAACTACCATGCCATCTGCCAGCCCCAAGTATTTGGCTTTATTTATTTATTTATTTATTTATTTCGAGAGGTTTTTGTTATAGTGTGTGCGCTCACTAGAGAGACAGAGAGACAGAAAGTGAGAAATCCCCCCCCCCCCCCAGGGGGGATGGCTATGCCACAATCCTTTCCCTCTATTCTCCTCTTGGGATCTTGGGCACGCATGCACACACGCCCGGCGTGAGTTTAAGCCACTGGGTCCAGGATTCAAATCACGGTCGACTACGTGGGAGTCCAGCAACAAAGTCATTACACCAACTGCTGGTCTCTATTATTTTTATTTTTAACTCAACAAAATTCTCTATACTTTTATTATTATTCCTGCTATAGATAATGTTGTTGTTTTAAATATTTATACCATGCTCTATAGTCAGAAAGATTTTTAAATACATTCTTTTTTAATCCCGAGAGCTATCTTATGTGGTATGTAGGCATATATTATCTTCCTTTAATTTCAAGAAAGACCATTTTAGCTTTAATAAATCAAAATAAAAAACTGTTAAGAGAACTTTACTTAATACTTAAAGCCAGGAAGCAGGTTAGGATTCTGTTCGAATAGTAGGTACATGGACTTTTCCACAACTGAAGAGAAGACAAAACTCTTTAACACTGGAAAACAAAACATAGAAGATCGGTAATGTTTTAGTCAGAAGTCATAAAATTTTATTATACCAGTTCAAACTCATATATTTTATCTTCTGTTGTGATCTTATCTTTCTGTTTAAATTCTAGAAGATAATGTTTAACTCTGGACTTGTCCCTACCATTATGCTGGCCATTTTCTTAGTTGTTTTACATCTCTTATTTCTGTGTGTCTGACTTTAGTTTTCCTGGGATAGCACTTCTTTCAGAATTTCTTGGAGAGCTGGTATGATGTTGGTAAATTTTTCAGGTTTTGTTTATCTGATAATGTTCTCGTCTTCTCTTCCCATATGAAGGATAATCTTGCCAGGTATAGTATTTTTGGTTGAAGTTGTTTTTCACTCAACACTTTGAATATATTTTCCCATTCTTTCTTTGCTTACATTGTTTAGGATGAGAAGTCCACAGTTAGCCTGATGGGCTATCCTTTGTAGGTAACTTGATGTTTCTCTCTTGCCAGTCTTAGTATCTTGTCTTTGTCTATGGTTTTGGTTATTCTGGCTATAATGTTTCTTGAAGAAGATCTTTTTGGGTTGATCCTATTTGGGGTCCTTTGTTTTTCTTGGGTCTAGACCTTTGAATGCCTCTCTAGGCTTGGGAAGTTTTCTTCTAGGATTTCATGGAATAGATTATCAGTGCCCTTATAAGTCTCTTCACCTTCTGGGATACTGATGATCTGGATGTTTGGATGTTTAATAGTATCTAGTATTTCTTGTAGATTATTCTCATTTTGGGGGCTATTTTCTGAGTCTTCATGGTGGATTTTACTAGTCTAGCCATCCTGTTTTGTACATCTGAAATTCGGTTTTCTGTATGATCTAGTCTGCTTTTAATACTTTCAAAGGAGGTTTTGACTTCCTGTATTACAACCTTCATCTTCAACAGTTCCATTTGATTTTTTTTTTTTTTTTTATGATGTGTATTTACTCTTTAAGCTCTCTCAAGAACTTCCTCACCTCCTGGAACTCATCGGCTTTTTTCTTCTAGTGTTCATTGTCTTTCTTCTCTTCCATCTCTGTTAGCTTTGTCACTTTGAATACTCTAATTTTTTTTTTTTTTTTTTGAGAGGATTTTGCTATAGGGAGCGTGCTCTTGCCAGAGAGACAGAGAGAAAGAGAGACAGAAAGCAAGAAATCACTCCCTGGGGGGATGGCCACTTTGCAATCCCTTCTCCTTCATTCTCTTCTCAGGATCTTGGGCATGCACGCACACGTACCTGGTGTGAGTTTAAACCACCGGGTTTGGGGCTCGAACTGTGGTCGACTACATGGGAGTCCAGCAACATAGCCATTACACCAACTGCTGGTCCCAAATACTCTAGATTCTTTATCCAACATTTCCATGAGTTCCATTGTACTGTCTGTGGTTGAAGAGGAGTTATTCTTTTCCCTTGAGGGAGAAGTATTTTCTTGGTTTCGCATATTTCTTGTGCCCCTGCGTGATTTGTAGCTATCTGATGGGTTATTCATTTCTTCCTAATTTCTAGAAGATCAGTCTGAGCAATCAGAGGCACACAGGAGGACGTGGTCTGCAAACTCTCTAGCGTTGCATTTTCCTCCAGAGGCTCTAGCAGGGTAAATTCTCAGCAGAACATCTTCATTGCTCTTATCCCTAAAATCACTAGATCTCAGCTATCATGCTGGACTCAGTCTCGGATTTGACTTTCTTTTTCTTTTTTTTTTTTTGGGGGGAGAGGTTTTTGCTATAGGGCGTATGTGCTCGCCAGACAGACAGAGACATAGAGACAGAAAGTGAGAAATCACCCCCCAGATGGGATGGTCACGCCACAATCCCTTCTCCTCCATTCTCCTCTCGGGATCTTGGGCACGCACGCACATGCACCCGGCATGAGTTTTAAGCCACTGGGTCCGGGCCGCGAACTGCGGTCAACTACGTGGGAGTCCAGCAACATAGCCATTATGCTAACTGCTGGTTCCCAGACTTGATTTTATTTTTAAAACAAAGTAATGCAGTATGTAATTTAAATATAAAATTATAGACTACTACTTTTTTAATTGCAAACTTAAATCTGAACACCCTAACAGGAGCAAAGGTGATTTAAAATATTCCTATCTATGGGGACCAGAAGTTAGCGTAATGGCTATGTCGCTGGACTTCCACGTAGTCGACCGTGGTTCGAGTCCCAGACCCAGTGGCTTAAACTCCAGCCGGGCGCGTGTGCGTGCTTGCCCAAGATCCTGAGAGGAGAATGGAGGAGAAGGGATTGCAATGTGGCCATCCCCCCTGGGGGGTGATTTCTCGCTTTCTATCTCTCTGTCTCTCTCTCTGTCTGTCTGGCAAGCACATGCACCCTATAGCAAAAAAACCTCTCCAAAAAAAAAATTCCTATCTATGATGATTAGTGAACAACAGATGCTTCTCCTTTCCTTTTTTTTTTTCTTCCTTTTCTTACGTGTATTTATTTATTTCTTCCATACACAACAGAGCTAGAGAGAGATGGTGAGACAAACCCCCAGCTGTCTTGGTTCAAACACATAGTCTCCATGCCAGCTTCAGCCAGCCCTAGATTATGGGCACGCCTTTGCCTGGCTTACTCAAGAGGTTTCCAAAAGTGAAGGTAGAACCTGGAACCTTCCCATGTAGGTCAGCCTTGCAGAACCTTTCACCTTTGCTCCACTGTCAGCCCCTTTTCTCCTTGTCTTTCCTCCTACTTCCCTGGGATGTCACACATTGCTTACTTCATACTCCGAATGTTTGGCCAAGGCATCTTCTAACTGCTGTAAATATTTCACAAGTAATCTCATCAATGTGATTTTATTTAATCTTTCTAACAGATCTGTGAGGTAAACATCCTAGGCCCAGTGGCTATAAATGTTAGGAATGGGATTTATATCTAGATTTTTTAAACTTTCAGTCATTGGCATATCTCAAGTTAGTCTGAAGGTCTTTGCAAGTCCACAGTCATTCTCTAGGGGCCTAGAGTTCTCTGTAAGAATTTAATTTTGTGTTTCCATCTTGATGATAATAATCGATATCAGCATATTTGGATTTGTCTGCATGACTGACTTTAACAAAGAGCTTCCACAAATTTTCAGGGCCTGCATTTTTGTCTATGTTTTAGAGTTTGTTGGTGCCAGGGAATACCACTTTATTCGTTGTGGACAAATGATTTTAAAATTAAAAAAAAAAAAAAAAGCAGGAGCAGTTAATAGTTAAGATTGTGATCTCATCAAGTGAGGGCCAGATGACTTCGTCACAGAATGTACAAAGGCAGACTCTGAGTAATTTAAATGGAGATGAGCCATGGGAGCATTTAGTCATTGCAAAGTGTGTGGTTGGCAAACTGATTTCAATAGAGCCTGCACGTTGGCTGAGAGCACCTCGTTCACGTGTGGGGTAAATTTTGCATTTGTCCCATTAAATTAAAATTGCAAATTTTGTGAGTTTCCTGTATTTGTTGATCTACAAATTGGTTTTACTTTTATTATTTACTTTTATTTTATTGTTGCATTATATCTATATGCAAACATTTTTTAAATCTAGTTGTAAGTTGAAGCATATTAAAAAATAATCTTAGAGGGGCTGGCAGGTGGTGTGGTGGTTAAGGCATTGGACTTGCACATGGCCGACCACATTTTGAGTCCGGACCTAGTGACTTGCTTTCTCACTATCCTTCTCTCTTTCTCTCTCTCTGTCTCTCTCATGAAATTGAATAACAATACTAATAATTAAAAAATAATAACCTTAGAAAGAAAATCATTAGCATGACATCAGAGGCCCATGAGAATGTCTTTCCTTTAAAGAGGTACATATGTTATTCAGGTTTGAAAAACAGTGCTACATCATATGCTAAGTTTCAAAAAAGTTTTAGGAAAGAGGAAAGTAAGGATGAGCTTTATGCAACTTATATTTTACTCCTTTGTTCATTCAATAGTGTGTGTGTGTGTTTAACCAAGCATTTATTAATACTTCCATCCTATGAGCTCTTTTGTATCTGTAAGTGACATGGTGATAATTTTTCAAGTTTATTTTAATTATTTACTTCTATGAGAGAGAGAGAAAGGGAAGCATTCACTCCACTTCTTAGTTGGCTAGGGTCATAGGCACATGTGAGCACACCTGGTATGGAATCCAGGGCCTGGCCTTTCTCATTTGGGTCCACTCCCATTATCACTGTACCACTGCCTGGCTCCCTCTGTCTTTTGATGGCTCCTCATCTTACTCATGTATTTTTAAAAAACCCTCCAATAGCTGGGACCAGCATCTGACATAATGATTGTGTCTCTGGACTTGCATGTAGTCGACCACGGTTTGAGTCCCGGACCTGGTAAACTCACACCAGGCGCATGTGCGTGCATGGCCAAGATTCTGAGAGGAGAATGGAGGAGAAGGGATTGCAGTGTGCCCATCCCCCCTGGGGAGTGATTTCTCGCTTTCTATCTCTCTTTTCTCTCTCTCTTTCTGGAGAGTGCATGTGCCCTATAGCAAAAACCTCTCAAAACAAAAACAAAAACAAAAACAAAAACCCTCCAATGGCCAACAAGGTCTTGCACAACCTGACCCCGCTTTACCTCTTGAGCATCTTCATTTTTGTTTGTTTGTTTGTTTTAAGAGAGATTTTTGCTATAGAGTGCATGCGCTCACTGGAGAGACAGAGAGAAATAAAAAGTGAGAGACAGAAAGTGAGAGATCACCCCGGGGGGGATGGCCACCCCACAATCCCTTTTCCTCCATTCTTCTGTTGGGATTTTGGACATACACGCGCACATGCCCAGTGTGAGTTTTAAGCCACTGGATCCAGGGCTTGAACCGCGGTCACCTATGTAGGAGTCCAGCAACATAACCATTATGCCCTCCACTGGCCCCTTAAGCATCTTTCTTACTGTTTTCTTCATTTAGCTCTGTCTACTAAGCCAGACTAAATTCTTCCTGTTGGATCAAGCCTGACCCTGCTTCAGGGCCTTGCACTTGCCTGTCGCCACTGATTAGAAGGCTAAAAGTATCACCACCAATATCCAGTGACCCAGGGGCTTATGGGGATTTAAAAATGTGCCATTCAAACAGCAACATTTGAAAAGTTTTAACTGAACCTTTCAACAGATAATACATTTTCACACTTGCATTCTTGTAATGATAAGAGGAGCCAGAACTAAGTACATTCTCTTCTAGAGACTCTTCTCCAGCTACTCCCTGGCCAAAAGCAGGGAATGGGGGATAGGACAGGTTGGGGCAAGTGGTTGGTTTTTGTCTTCACTTCTCTTTTGTGGGGTCTGCTGAGAATCTGTTGGACCCAGAGAGATATAAGCAAGGATGGGACTGCGGATACTGGAATGGAACAGAAATAAAAACTAATGACCACAGACGTGAACGTGTTCATTTTATGACATTTTAGCTTTTGTTAGGGCATTTCGTATTAAAGCTTTCCATTTTAGAAATAGGCAAAGTAAGACCTAATGTTTACCTCATGTAAAAGGATGAAATGAGTATGTAATATTTCTCTTTTTTGTTCTAATTTGCCAGAGGCTGCATGCACTCACCAGAGAGAGAGAGAAAGATGGTGGAGGGAGGTGAGAGAACACCCATGAGAATAGTCACACCTCAATCTTTCCTCCTTCATTTCTCCCTCCTTGTGGAATTTGGGCACCTGTGCATACACATGGCAAGTTTCTGAAGCTGCCAGGTCTAGAATTTGAACAGTATATTCAGCCACGTGGGACTCAGCCACCTTAACCACCACACCATGGGCTGGCCCAAGTACATATTATTTCTTATATGACCAATTATAAATATGTATCAAGAATTGCATTACTCTATCAAATGATTAGTAATAGTTAAATAAAAAAAATCCTAGGTGAGAATAATTAGGTGAAAGAATTCCAGTTCCAAATTCTATTGCTTCCTCATTTTATTTATTTATTGACAGAGGGTATGTACACTCACCAGAAAGGAAGAAAAGCATCCTCTCGTGGGGTGTGGTCTTGCTGAAACCCCTTCTTCTCCATTTCTCCATCTTGTCAGAATTTTGGACATGCATACACATGTACCCAGCATGCTTTTCAAGCTCCTGGGGCCAGGAGTTAAAGCATGGTCCACAGTGTGGGATCTGGTTCCCTATGTACCAGGTTTAACCACTGTGCTATGGAACTGACCCTCTTACTTTAGTTAAAGTACAGAAATACATAAATTTTCTAGCAGATACCCAAGAATAGGCAGTAGCCCAAAGAGTGTCCTTTACTGCAGGGTTATGAGTTCTTTCTGTTTTTACATTATTGATAACACTGAAAAGTGTTAGTCTGTGAAATGGTTTTTATCCATGACAAAAGAACAAGAGAAATAAATGTAGGAAACTAGTAGCACTTATTGTCTCCAAGGATGGCTTCAAAACACGGATGAAGGAAGACTTCCTAGTTATTGCTGTACCTTCTGGATTTTGTACCATGTAAATATACCACCCAGACAGCATCATATCACTCAACCAAAACATAACAAAATGGTATACCTAAAAAAAAAAAAAAAAAAAAAAAAAAAAAGGTTTACCTTGTGTCTCTTAACACTGTCAAGAGATTCTGTCTCTGTAGTCTTTGCTCTTCAGCCAGATCATTCCTAGCACTGAACACTACAACGAAATCCCATTAATTAGGCTACAACCATTCAACAAATTTTATGATGGAAATGGCAGTGTAAGGAACTATTTTCAATTGCTTTGGAAGCTTCCTTCAATTTATTTCATCAAATATGTCTTGCGTAACTTTCATGTGCCAGGAGCTAGGCTTGATGTAGACAAGACACATCCTCCTCGTGGAGCTTATAACAGGTTGAAGAAAAGACCCGTGAGAATGGTAAGGTAGAAGCGTGCGTGCTTTAGGAGCACAGAGCAACCAGTTCCCTGGTTCAGGAGGTCAAGAACGGCCTTCCTGATTCATGAGACATGAGTAGCTATTATTTGATGAAGTCAGAAGGAGAAGGATGAGGAGGACGGTAGGAAAGGACAAGGTGAGGGAATAGTCCATGCCGAGGTCTAGTCTTGTTCTGTCCAATGCAGTAATCACTATATACAAACAACTATTGAGTCCTTAAAATCGTACTAGTCTGGATTAAGATGTATTTTAAGGGAACCAGCAGTTAGCGTAATGGCTATGTCGCTGGACTCCCACGTAGTCGACCACGGTTCACGTCTCGGACCCGGTGGCTTAAAACTCACAGCGGGCGCGTGTGCATGCGTGTCCAAGATCCCAAGAGGAGAATGGAGGAGAAGGGATTGCGGCGTGACCATCCCCCCTGGGGGGTGATTTCTCGCTTTCTGTCTCTATGTCTCTCTCTCTCTGTCTGGCGAGCGCACTATAGCGAAAACCTCTCCAAAAAAAAAAGATGTATTTTAAGAGTAAAACATACCCAGGCATTCAAAGACTAGTTTTTTTAAAAAAAGAATAATGTTAGATATCATACAATGTCTTATTTTGATTATATATTAAAATGGTAATATTTTGATACATTGGTTTAAATGAAATCCATTATTAAAATTAGTTTCACCTATTTCTCATTGCTTATGTAACTATTACAAAGTTTAAACTTGGAATTTGTGGCTCACTCTATATACATATACACGTATATACACAAATTTATGTGTATATATACATATGGATATGTATATATATTTTGTTGTTGTTAGGTTTTTGCTATAGAGCATGTACGCTCACCAGAAAGACAGAGACAGAGAGCGGGAAAGTGAGAAATCACCCCCAATGGGGACTGCCACAGTGAAATCCCTTCTCCTTCCTGAATCCTCCTCTCAGGATTTTGGGCATGCATACACACATACCCAGCATGATTTTCAAGCTGCCATGTCTGGGACTCAAACTGCAAGGAACCATGTGGGAGTCCAGTGCCTTGACCACCATGCCATTTGCTAGCCCACTCACAATATATTTTATTTTTTGTGGGCAGCCCTGTCTAGAGTTTACTGTGAGCCCAATATGTCCCAGGACCTGAAGCAGCTACAGCATGATTGGTGGAAGAGTAAGGGAGTGGCACAGATGGACTTGGACACACACCAGCTATGACTGGCCTTGGAGGTCCTTTCAGGAGTTCTGGACCTTCCTAAGGCTTTGTGGAAGCCATTGAAGAGATTCAAGGAAGACAGTGATAAGAACAGATCTGCATTTTAAAGAGCATGTGGCCACTGTAAGGAATGCACTGAATGACCAGTTAAAGGCTGTTGCAATCATCCATACCTACTCTTTGTACTTAGATTAAATCCATATTCCTTATCTGGACCTACAAGATATGCTGGGCCATATCTGGGCCCAGACAGACATGCTGTCTTGCTGGAATACAATGGAATCTTTTCCATCTCAGGATCTTTTCACTAGTGAATTCCTTTTGCTTGGAGTGCTTTTTCCTTAATTTTTCTTGGAACTGGCTTGTTATCAGGGCTTTTTATCTTCCAGCTCTAATGTCACCTTCACAGAGAAGCCTTCCCCATTTTCCCTCCGAAAATACTCCCCTTTCAGTTAGTTATTTTCTTCATTGCACTCATTACTATCTGGAATTATCATAGAATTTACATGTTTGCTTGTCTGTTGTCTTTTTATGTTAGGACATAAACTTCTGAAGAGCTAAGGCCTTGCTTGTCCAGTTTGCACCTTTGCATAACAGCTGGAGCTTTGGGGATGAAATGAATCAAGGGAGATCTTGCAGACCAAGTGCAGAAGAGGGTCAAGGCTGGGGAACTGGTGGTGTCGTGGTTAAGGCAGCTGGATCCCACTTGGTCGACAGTGATTTGAGTCCTGGACTCGGTGGCTTGAAAAACATGCCTGGTACATGTGCATGTGTGCACAAAGTCTTGAAAGGAGAGATAGAGGAGAGTGGATTGTGATGTGATCATGCCCCCATGAAGCGTGATTTTCTGCTTGTTTTCTCTCTCTCAGTTTCTCTTCAGTAAGTGCCTCTGTGCCCTGTGTTGAGATTAAAAAATAAAAAAAATGGAGGATCAAGGTTATAATTCTAAAGAAGGTTAAGTATTTAACAAGTGAATAATAGAGATAATAGAGAGTGAGCTGCTGGTGGAGACTAGGGAACATCTAAGAATAAAGAGTAATGTAACATCATGGAAGGTGGTAGAAGAGAGGGTTTAAAGAAGGTCAGGTAGGGACCAGCAGTTAGCATAACGGCTATGTCGTTGGACTCCCATGTCGTCGACTGCGGTTTGAGTCCCGGACTCAGTGGCTTAAATTCACGACAGGCATGTGTGTGTGCATGCCCAAGATCCAGAGAGGAGAATGGAGGAGAAGGGATTGCGGCGTGGCCATCCCCCCTGGGGAGGTGATTTCTCGCTTTCTGTCTCTCTGTTTCTCTCTGTCTTTCTGGCGAGTGCACGCACCCTATAGCAAAAAAAAAAAAAAAAAAAAAAAAAAAAAAAAAAGTCAATAGGAGAAATTGCTACTTAGAAGGTATAGTAGGGGAACCAGCAGATGGCCTAATGGTTACATTGCTGGGCTCCCACGTAGTTGACCACAGTTCAAGTCCCGGACCCAGTGGCTTGAAACATGCTGAGCACATGTGTGTGCATGCCCAAAATCCCGAGAGAGGTGTAGAGGAGAAGGGATTGTGATATGGCCATGCTCCTGGGGAGTGATTTCTCACTTTCTGTCTCTGGCTCTCAGGCGAGTACACACACCCTATGGCAAAAATTTTTCTCTCTCTCTCAAAAAAAAAAAAAAAAGTATAGTAGGTGTCCATTGGCTATGGTGATTTGGAGGGTATTGATAACTTTAGAGGAGGTATGTTTACTTGGAGTGATGAGGTGGAAGCAAGGCTGGAGTGGACAGCAGCGAAAGTGAGAGAGGATGAAGTGCAGGCAGTCGCGAGCAACTCAACTCCTTTGTGAAATTTGGCATTGGGAGAGCTGAAGATATAGCTGAAGTAGGGTATCGGGGCATGGAGGATTTTTTTTTCTTTCTTTTAATGGCAGGAGGGCATGTGCGTTCAGCAGTGTATGCACCCCTTTCCCTAAATGGTGGGTAGTCATGCCCAAATCCTTTTTCCTCCATTTCTCCATCTCATCAGGATTTGGGGCATGTATGCGTGTGCACGTGCCTGGTGTGTTTTTCCAGGGCCAGGTTTTAAACTGAACTTGACCGTGTGGGATCTGACTCCCAATGCCCAGCACCTCATCACTGCACTAGGGAGCCAGCCTGAGAATTTCGTTTGTCTTCCCTTCAGATGAGAGACACATGAGCTAATGGGATAAGGCTAAAAGAGGAGTCGCCTTTAAAGGAAGAGATGGGGCAGGTAATGAGTGCCGCTGAGCCTGTGAGAGGAAAGAAGAGAAAGAATCGAGAAGGGAAAAGGGTGGGCTCTAGATGGGAGCACATCACTTCTGTTACAACAGGAGGAAAGGCAGGGTATCCACTCAACACTTGGTGCTGACAAACAACAGGGAACATGGTCTCCATCTTCAGGTAGCTGCCGTGTGGTTGAGTGGCAAGACATTGCAACAGAAAGAAGAATAACTCAGTCCACGATAAGCCTACAGGCAATGAGTCCTGTAGTATTTCAGAGGAGAACAAGATTAACTCCTGATGCTGTGATCAAAGAAGTTTTCATAAGAAGTGGCATTTGATTTGGGACTTGAAAGCAGAGTAGGATTTTACTAGCTGGACATGTAAATGGTAAAAGGAAATAAAGGAGAAGGAGAGGGTATTTCATGTAGAAGGACTGGCATGAACAAAGGAATGATACTGTATTTCAATTAGTTTATCCTTCAGCAAGAAATAAAAAAAAAAAAATTGTTGGTCTGTCAGCTGATAGAACACATCAATTTAGAGGAAAAAAGAAACCTGAGAGATTATCTGGACAAATGTCCTTGTTTTTCTAGACATGAAAACTGAGGCACAGAGAGACGGAAATGACAGTCGGAAGTCACAAAACTGTTAAATGATAGAGCTGGGCAGTAGCTCATGAACAACTCCCACAGTGACATCGTTGTATGTGTTCTGTCAACCTTAACAGGAGGATGAGGCATAGCACGTGAAATAAAAGTGGCTTATTTGAGCCAGGGATTAGGACAAATCACCTGGATGAGCGAATTTCTAGTTTTTCAGACATGCGCTCTTCAAAATGACAACAGAGAAAGCTAGTGTGTATAACAAAGAAAAAGGGCAAAAGAGGAGAGGTTATAAGTTGTTGAGAGTTTACATTGATTCATTGAAAATAATGCAGAGGCCAGCCGCATAGTGCAGAGGTTAAGGCCAGTGCATTGAGAGCTGGATTCCATATGGCGACTGCAGTTCAAATCTCAGCCCCAGAGGATTGAAAAACATGTTAGATGCATGTGTTCCTGTGCCCCAAATTCTGACAGGATGGAAAAACAGGAAAATAGATTGCATCATAACCACATCCCATTGAGGGTGCGTTCTTCTATGCTTGCTCATTCTCTTTCTCTCCTTCTCGCTCTCTCTCGCTATCTTTTTCTCTTTCACAAGTGTACATGCCCTCTGACAATAAAAAAATTCTTTTTAATTAAAAGAATAAAATAATGTAGGCAACTGATTGGCTATACCTTATTCTTTTTTTAAAAAAGAGATAGTTTATCTTATTTATTTATTATTATTATTATTATTATTATTATTAACTTACTATAGTCATCAGAAAGAGACAGACAGAGAGGGGGGAAGTGAGAAAACAAGCCACCAGGTTAAGAACTCTAATCACAGTCAGCCATGTGGGAGTCCAGCACCTTAACCACTACACCACTTACTGGCCCCTATACCTCATTCTTTTCTTGTTTTTAGAGGTTTCATAGGGACTATGTACTCGCCAGAAGAGAGAGACAGAGACAGAGACAGTGAGAAGGAAAGTGAGAAATCACCCCCCCCCCCCCCCAGGAGAAATGGTCACACCACGATTCTCTTTCTGGGCTTTGGGAATGCAAGATATATGCCCAGCATGAGTTTTAAGCCACTGGGTCTTGGCCTCAAGCCAGGCTGGCCATGTGGCAGTCCAGTGATGTAACCATTACACCATCTGCTGGCCCCTATTCCTTATATCACAAACTGAAGAACATTGGGAAGAGAAAAAGGTAGGAGTCATACTACAAAAATCTTGTAGCATGACAGCTTGTTTACTATAAACTAAAATGTGATTTTTTTTTTTTTGGAAAGGTTTTTGCGTGCGCTCGCCAGAGAGACAGAGAGAGACAAAGAGATAAAAAGCAAGAAATCACTCCCCGGGGGGATGGCCACACCACAATCCCTTCTCGATTCTCCTCTTGGGATCTTGGGCATGCAAGCACATGTGCTCACGTGAGTTTAAGCCACTGGGTCTGGGACTTGAACTGTAGTCAGCTACGTGGGAGTCCAGTGACATAGCCATTGTACCAACTACTGGTCTCCTAAAATGCCTTTTTGAAAAATAACCCTGATGAGTGTGGAACATCGCCAAGGTCTGAAGCTTGTGCTTTACTGAGGCCTTTATGTTATAAATGGACCTTGTACGCCACGCTACATGCTGCTCTGAACTGCTTTTCTTTCACATTAAGGATAGAATATAGTCAGTAAAATCACATTTGATTTTATTGAATTATAAAAAAGTTTGTGTAAGGGAGTAAAGACCAGATGAATTTTAGATTTTTTAAAAAGAAATATTTTTGTTGTTATAGTGATTACAGTAGTATATTGCAGTGGTTTACGTGGTTACAGTGATTACAACTCTTTTGTTTGTTTGTTTTAGCTTTTGCAGTAGACTATGTGTGTTCACCAGAGAGACAAATGGACAAAGAGAGAAAAGTGAGAAATAACCCCTCAGGGTGGATGGCCATGCCATGATCCATTCTCTTCCATTCTCCTCTCAGGAATTTGGGCATGCATGCACGCATGCCCAGTATGTCTTTGAAGCTGCCAGTGTCTGGACTTACACCCCATAGTCAGTCCTGTGGGATCCAGCGCCTTAACCACCATGCCACCTGCTGCCTCAGGGATCAGAGTTTTAGTACTAAGTGATTCGACTGGGCCCACCTAGATAATCTAGGATGCTTTCTCCATCTCAGAGTCCTTAATCATAATCACATCTGTAAAATCCCTTTGCCATGGAAAGTAACACATTCACAGGTTCTGGCAGTAGGATGCGGACATATTGGGAAAGGGAGTGTTATTTCTTCAACCACAAAGATGGAGGAGATATAACAGACATGTTGTAGATTATGATAGGATGATGTATAGATAATTAGAAATAAACATCAAGAGCCAGTATAGATTTATTTAATTACAGCAGGTATCATTTTCTTATCTATCAGAGTTACTGGGAGTACCAGAGATAACTTTTTTAAAGAGATTTTTGCTATAGGGCATGTACACTTGCCAGAGAGACAGAGACAGAGGGACAGAAAGTAAGAAATCACCCCCCAGGGGGATGGTCATGCTGCAATCCATTCTCCTCTCAGGATTTTGGGCATGCATACACATGCACCCGGGCGTGAGTTTCAAGCTGCCAAGTCTGGGAATTGAACTGTGGTTGACCATGTGGGAGTCCAGCAACTTAACCACTATGCCATATGCTGGCTTCACCAGAGACAAATTTATCAGTCTAGTTTCCTCTTAGGATGTTCTCGTGGAAATATGAATGTGTGTGAGAAGTCAGTTTTATTCACAAGTCATTGGACAAGTGATGAAAAGTGGACATAGATGGAAATGTGGATTAGACTCTCCAGGTTATGTCACGGGTCTTTTGTCCTTGGTTCTTTATTTGCAGCATTATCAGTGATTTGGATGAGGACTTCAAGGCCAGGTGTCAAATCTACAGGTGACATAAGAGGATAAAAATTTAGAAAGAATCTTAATCGACTGGGATTGTAAGATGAGAACGCATGCACTGTTACAGTACCAAATGTTCAGTTTTAAATCTCAAGGATTAAATCAGTTAAATACAGGATGAATGGTTCTGGATTCAGTGTCAGGTTTTGGGAGAAAAAGGAAAGTATGGCTTTGTCTGTAAAAGTTTAACATCATTGAGCATCTGTTATGTATCAAGTACTTACATAAAGGCTTTTGTTTTTTGTCAAGGCTGTTTGTTTATCTCTTCGCAAGAGAAACAGAGAGACAGGCATCGCCAACAGTGTCTCGATACCACAGTCCACGTGATCCTGGATCATGGGCATGCATGCACCCATGTGTTGTTTTTTTTTTTAAGAGATTTTTGCCTTAGACCATATGTACTTGATGGAGTGAGAGACAGAGATAGTGAGAGGAAAAGTGAGATATCCATCTCCAGGAGAATGGCCATCCTTCAATCCCTTCTTTTCCATTCTCTTCCCAGGATCTTGGGCACTCAAACACCTGTGCTCACAAGAGTTTCAAGCCATCAGGCCCAGGACTCGAACCACAGTTGGCCATGGGGAGTACAGCGACGTAACCACTACACTATCTGCTGACTTCTCCACCCATGTTTTTAGGAACGTCTGTAGGTGCAAACACAGAACCTTCCCATGTGGATCAGTCTTACAGAGCTTTGTATTTCTGTTGCGCTGCTGCCTGGCTCCCACAAGGGGCTCTATGTATGTCATATGCTTTTACTCACAAAAAATCCATAGGGGCCAGCTATTGGAGCGGTGGTTAAGGGAGCTGGATCCCACATGGCTGACTGTGCTATTTAAGTCCCTGACCTTGAGAAACAGGCTGGGCACCTGTGTGTGTGCCCACAATCCAAAGAAAAGACTGAAGGAAAGGGGATTGTGGTATGGCCATCCTAGAGAGTACGTTCTCACTTTCTCACTCTCTGTCTCTCCTCAGTAAGCACATGTGCCCTGTAGCAAAATTAAGACAAAAAAAAACAGAAATTTTTAGACTCTATAAGGCAATGGTGAGTCTCTGCTTCAAGTAAATTAAGGTTCAGAGTCATGAAGCAACTTGCCCAAGATTACCAAATCATTTATCATACAAACTCAGATCTGACCCCAAGAAGCAAACTCATACATGGAAATTACAAAGGTGTTTTTGAAAGATCAAGGAATTTTAGCTACAGTAGTAAAAGCACAGTGTTCAGGTCATTATAGAAAACAACTGGACTGTATTATCCATTTCCATTTTCTCACTTTAAGAGAGGCTTTATGTGTTAAAGAGCAAGATCAGGATCTTGAATGGTCGGGACACAAAGACATAGGAGTAATTGAGCAAATTTGGTATGTCTTACCTAAAAGAAACTCAGGCTTAGGGTAGATAGCACAAAAACATAGTTACTCCCTGAAAGTATTTGAAAAATACTTTTTTTTCTAAAAGTAATATGGATGCAGATTTTGATTCAAGAGCAGTTGATAATGATTTATGTCATGAAGTCCACACTCAGAGCCAAGTTTAGTGTGAGTTCCTTAAAAGCAGCAACCTAGTTCTTTCATCTTTGAGGTTAAGTCATGCCTTGCAGGGACACATGCTCAGTTTGTCTGTTGAATGTGTGAACAAGTAACCTTGTCAGGCACGTGGTACAAGAAAGTATTGAAGTGGGAAGCTAGTTAGTAGAGATGAACTTTAGGGTTATTTCTACATCTGGGAGTTTGCTTTGATTTGATTGAGATGGTTGACACGAGATAAGCGGGCAAACGACCATTATGAATAGTTTTAATTGTTCCTCAGTGACCCCCACTCTTTTTTTTTTTTTCCTGTAGAATTGCAGGATTGATTGGCTAAATCATAGAAAAACAAATTAAATTTGCAACCTGGCCACTTTCTATAAACCAGAGTCCTGAGGGCTTGTAGCTATGACAACAGCTGCCTTGAGTAAAGTGAAATTTGTTTAGAGGGTTCATTTAAGAAGTGAGTCATAAGCTGTGGAGCATAAAGATGACCACGGGGTCAGACATAGAAGGGGATATCATAGAACAGGGCCAGGGTCAGTGGTGCTCTATGTTATGTGATTTGAGGAACCGAGAGAAGAGCCATTATCTGGCTTTAATGTGTTAAAAAATAATGTTGATGGGTCTTCAGAAATTTATGGAAAGTGCATAATATAAAACCTATGCATGGATTTCAAAGATTTTTTTGTACCAGATAAACTCCTACTTTAATTCTGTTTTGTTTTGTTTTTCTACAAACTTTTCGTAGGCCCTGTGTGTCAAAATCCAGTCTTCAATGCAACAAATGTGTAACTATTACTTACTTGTAGATTCAGTAGAGCAGACACCTAAACTTCTCCTATTATTTCTACCTTATTTTTCTTTTTAAGTTTTTTTTCCACAAGAGCAAGAGATAGGTACTCTCTTTTTAAATTTTTTTTATATTTTTAAGTTTTTGCAGTAGGTGCTTGCATTCGTCAGAGAGAGAGAGTGAGAGAGACAGAGACAGGGAACGTGAAACATCATCCCACCAGAAGGAGGGGTGGCCATGCTGCAATCTCTTCTCCTCCATTCTCCTCTCAGGATTTGGGCATGCACACACACACACCTAGCATGATTTTCAAGTCTGTGGGTCTGAGACTTGAACAGTGTCAGCCATGTGGGAATCCATCACCTTAACCACCATGAGACAGGTGCTTTGAAAGGCTCTTGCCATACCATGACCCTTCCCTGCTCCCTCCCTTACCATTTGCTGCCTCCCAGCCAGCCAAGATCATGGATACACCTGTGGGCATGCCCGGCATGTATAGATCAATCCATTTGGTAAACCCATGGCTCCTGTATCGTACTCTCCCATCTGTACTACACCAGCTGGGTCTTAGCATTCCTTCATTCCTTCATCCTGTGTTGATGCTCATCTGTTGGACCCAACTAGAGTGGATGCCATTGCACCCACCTAAAGTGAGATTTTGTTTTTATCTATCCCACACACACCTGTATTTTATACCCAATTATTTATAATCTGTGCCATTATTAAGTTATTATAATTTGAGACCATGTCATGATACCTATGAGTAACTCACATATAGTTATTTAGCCCTTTAGAAGTATCTTGTTGGGATTTAACTTTGAGGATTTCCACGTTACTTTCCCACTGCAGTCATTCTAGCTAACCACCACTTATTCTTTTGTCTTGGGTGCCTGAAATTTCCACCAGTAGGTTCTTCTTTTAGATTTTTTTAAAAAGAATATGGAGTAATTCACAAATTTTGTGTCATCCTTGCTCAGGGGCCATGCTAATCTTTTCTGTATCAATTCAGTTTTAGTATATGTGCTACCTAAGTGAGCACTATTTTTTTTTTACTTTTTAGAGAAGTCTTTATTTAGAAAAGGAAATCTTCTGAAGCACTTTAATAGAGTTAGGTTATTAGATTAATTTGCCTATCTTTTTTTCCTTATATCCTTCTTGCATCAGGCAGGGTCTCTTTAGGAAACTGAGGGCATTTTCAAGCTGGGTAATTGGGGAGAATGAAATTAAAAGGCTATTTACTAAGCGTATGGTTTAGAAAAATCAAGAGGGCTGGGACAGTACCAGGCTAGTAACAGTGAGGCTTCATTGTACCTAGGTGCGATGGGGAGGACAGTTTCTGGAACGTGGAAAAGTAGCTATATGAGGAAGGCTCCCTGAAAGTTGCTATGCTACTTTGTAGAAGAATGAAGTAAAGAGGGAGCTGGAGAGTAAATATCTGATTAACTCTCCTTCTATTACTGGTTTCTCACATTAACTAAACCCAGCCAGAACCAGAGGACAAGGAAGCCCATTGGTGTGGCTTGTCTCCTGGAATGGGGTAGGACAATGGATCTGGAGAGGGGAAAGACAGAAATCTAGCACAATCTAAAACAGAAATGGTGTGCCTAGGTCCTGCTTGACCACCCCCTAATTTTTTTTTTAAGAATTATTTTAAAAATTTTATTTATCATTATTATTATTTTAAAAATTTGTTATAGGGCACTCTGCTCACAAGAGAGAAACTGAGAGGAAGAGAGGGAGAGGGAAAGAGAGAGAGAAAGCCACCAGGTTCAGGACTCAAACTGCAGTCAGCCATGTGGGAGGTCAGCATCTTAATCACCATGCCATCTGCTAGCCTCTTGACATCCTTCTTAATTCATCTCTTCTCCCAGGACCATCTCATTTATGGTCTTTACTCCTTCTCTGGTCACATATAAGGATGTTTAATTAGGTTCACTGGGCCTCCCATAAGTACCTCACTTCAACATACCCTGAATTAACTCATTAAAACTCATCATCTTTATGACTTTTAGCCAACCTGTTACTCCTGTGTTCTGCACCTTAGTTAAGATGTCATCATCTTGGTGCCAGAGTCAGAAATCCAGGAATCATATTCTACCACAATCGTTCCCTCATCCCCAACATCCAGTCACCAATTCTGCTGATTTTACATCCAAGATATTTCTCCATAGAGCTTCATTTTTTTTTTTTTTTTTTTTTTTTTTTTTTTTTTTTTTTTTTTTTTGGTTTAGGTCACTACTATCCATTCTAACCTGCTTCTTCACCTCTAATGAGTTCCCTCATAAAACAGTGATGCATGTTGCATTTAGAGTGCAGTTAGAATTAAAATATACTGGGGCAAGCAGGTGGCGTGGTGGTTAGGAGTGCTGGACTCCCATGTGGCCACCTGCGGTTCGAGTCCCAGACCTGGCAACTTGGTTTCTCTTTCTCTCTGTGTCTCTCACTCTGTCCCTTTCTGGTCAAATTAAAATAAATAAATAAATAAATAGGTAAATAAAGTTAAATAAAAATAAGTCTTTAAAAAAGAAATAAAATATACTTCATTCACTTATTTATCTAGAAGATATTTACTGAGAACTGTCATATGCTAACTATTTTGACAGGCGTTGGAAATCTGAGAATGAATAGACAAGTTCTCTGCCTCCAGTTGTAATCTCATGATAGAGAGATAAGTACATATTGATAGGTGCAATAATAGAATTATAATCAAGCCATATGGTTTATAGTAGGGGGTAGTGTGGCAGAGAAAATTCTCTGTAGGAAGTAGCACTGAAGTTTAGCCCTGAAGCTAATTGGAGTTAAGCAGGTAAAAGAAAAAAGGAAAAGAGAAACAGAGGAAGATGTTTCGTGTTTCGTGCAACCTGCTGCAAGTTTTAGAAACAAGAGAAAGCACACAGAACTAGGAGGTTTGAAATAGTATTGTGTGTTCTGCTAGTCCCATAGCACACTGGTTAAGCTCTGTGCAACTTATTGGTCAGCCAATTCCACTTGGCTGACCACAGTTGTAATTCTGGCCCCAGTGACTTGAAAAACACCCTGGGCACATGAGCATGTATGCGTAAAATCCTGATAGGATGAAGGAATGAAGGAAAAAGGATCATCGTGTGCCCATACCCCACTGAGGAGTTCTCTCCCTCTTTCTTTATCTGGCAAGTACACACACCCTCTCGTGATGAAAAAAGAAAACAAAACAAAACCAAGCAAAACCATTAAATAAAGTAATATAGTGTAGATGAAGTAGAAAATGTGAAATCAGGGACCAGCAGTTAGCGTAATGGCTATGTCACTGGACTCCCGCGTAGTTGACCGCGGTTCAAGTCCTGGACCCGGTGGCTTAAACTCACACCGGGCGCATGTGCGTGCATGCCTAAGATCCCAAGAGAAGAATGGAGGAGAAGGAGGAGAAGAGATTGCGGTGTGGCCATCCCCCCTGGGGGGTGATTTCTCGCTTTCTCTGTCTCTCTCTGTCTGGCTGGCGAGCGCACGCGCCCTCTAGCGAAAACCTCTCAAAAAAAAAAAAAAAAAAGAATAGATAAAAAATGTGAAATCAGTGGTCAGGTAACAAAGAGTTTTGTTAAGGACTTTGGACTTTAACTGAAAGATTATGGGGTCCTTCCATTGAGTCTTGGCATGATCAGATTGTGTTTTGGAAGGATTATCCTTGCAGTTATTTGGTGAATGGATTTGAAAGAGTTAAGACAGAGGCATATTAGCCCGTTGTTAAGAGATTTCATTGAACCAAGCGAGTAGCAGTGGATATGAAGTCATCCAAAATATATTGGGACGGGATTATTTACAGGAAATATTGAAAGATTGACTTTGTGAGGAACAGAAAGAAATTGAAACAGATATTCAGGACTCCGACTTGAATAATGGGTAGACAGTGTTAATATTTACCAGGGTAGAGAATTTAGAAAGAACAGTAATGAATTTGATTTTGGACCTGCTGAGCTTGTCTGTTCAAATGAAGATGTTGAATTGGATGTTCATGTCTAGATTTTGAATTATGGTAGGAGATGAAATTTTGCAAACATAAATTTTGAGTGACAGTAAGCTCCATGAAGGACCAAGTACAGCTTCTTGGGAAGAAGCTGAAAAGAAAGAACAAGAGTTCAAGGAGTTTGGAGAAAAACAAAACTTTAGTCTCCGTTATCTACTGGATCAAGGCCAAGTGCTTAAGTTAAAACTTTTCCCAATAACTTTATCTCACATTAGTCTACCACTTAGATACAAACTCTATTTTTATGAAATTTATGGTGGTTCTCTGCACACTTGGGTCTCCACTTCTGAGATAGAATCTGCTATTTTTTTTTTATTGTATCTGCCTTTTTATGTGGTTATTGCTTAAAAACCTTAAAAAAGGGACCAGCAGTTGGCGTAATGGCTATGTTACTGGACTTCCATGTAGTTGACCACAGTTCGAGTCTTGGACCTGGTGGCTTAAACTCATGCCAGGCGTGTGTGCGTGCGTGCCCAAGATCATGAGAGGAGAAAGGAGGAAAAGGGATTGCGGTATGGCCATCCCCCCTGGGGGGGGGGGGGTAATTTCTTCCTTTCTGTCTCTCTGTCTTTCTGGTGAGTACATGTACCCTATAGCAAAAACCTCGCCAAAAAAAAAAACCTTATAAAAAAAATCTCAAGATTGTCCACTCCAAGAAGATTTAATTTGGGCCTCCTTGGATGAATTAATGTCTCTCTCCTCTTCTATACCTTTTTTTTTTATATGTCTAGTCTAGTACTTCTCATGTGGTATTGAAATCATGTCTACTTGGCTCATCATACAGATTATTTCAAGAGTTCAAGGACTGTGTTGCATGTTAAAGTCCCCAAGAAGCCGATTCTAAGACAGTTTTGTATATAAGATGTTTATTTGGGAGTGACCTTGGCATCATCACCTGTGGAAAGGAGAAGGAAGCAGGAGCTGGGGAGAAGTCAACAGCTTCCTCATTTGACACTATTAAGAACTCTGGAGCTAAAATGGCCCTTTTAGGGTGGCTCTAAATTGGAGTGAGATGGCCAGGCCTTTAAAACCTGCCTCCATCAGTCAATGAATGTGGGCCATCAGAAGGGGTGTGACCTTGGGTGAGGCAGCTCTGCAGCTGAAGCATTAACTGAAGGAGTCCTGCTGGCAGCATCCCCACCACAAGGGTAGCACATCTTTTCTTTAAAGGGGACCAGGACAATGCATTGCATATAATATAAACTTATATATGATGGACAATGCAAACTAGAGGCCTGTAGGACAAATTTGGCAATAGGTAAGTATTGTTTTGTTTGCTCATACAGGACTTTTAAAGAATTAGTTGTCAACATTTAGAAATTAGAAGATTTTGCATAAAAATGATCATGGTTGCCACCATTTCTTAAAAAGTCAAAACATCTGGCATCACTGGCTGTCTTTCCCAGATGCAGACTGTAGACTGGAGCTGAGCAGTAGTCATCTTTTTCTTACAGGCTTATGATTTCTAGTTCTCCAGATATAAACTCTCCGCACTCCCAAAGCATGGAACCCTGTCTGCTGCATGCATTTATGTTAACTGCAGTCCTTTGACTTGGCCACCTCTTTTAGTTATGAAGGAAATGTTTATTGAACTGAGCAAAGATCAATCGCTATATTATAATTTTCAAGGAACATTCTTATACCTAATTTATGTAATCCTTAAAGCAACCCTGAAAGTTAGATGTTATGATCGCTTGCATATTTTGGATGAGGCAACTGAGTCGTATAGTGGCTTAGTGATTGCCCAAAATCTCCAGGCAAGAAGCAGTAGGACTATGATTTACATCAAGAGTTCTGATTTAATTGCAAGAAATGGGGAGACAGAGACAGACAGAAGACAGAGAGAGAGAATGAGAGAAATCACCCACCAATGGGTCATGGTCACACTGCAATCCTGCTCCTCCATTTCTCTATCTTGTTGGAATTTTGAATATACATACACACATGCCCAGTGTGTGTTTCAAGCCTCTGGGGCTGTCATTTGAACCACAGTTAGCCTTCTTCCTTAACTACTAGACTCCAGGGCCAGCCCTTACCTGTTGATTTCTAAACTCTATAATCTTCCCATTGTGACTCCTGAGAGTCTTGGGATGTAACTGCTGGAGGACAATTGGATGTACTTAGTTCTTAATTAATCTAGGCTTAATGGGAAGAAATAAACTTAATAAGCTAAAAATTTTCAGTGAGAAAAACTGGAAGATCTCTAAGCTGGCAGCAAAGACAGAAAAGGGAGACTGTTCTTTAACAACCTTCTCTCTCTCTCTTTTTTTTTTTTTTTTCCAGATAGTTTCAAAAGAGTAAGAACAATTAGAGCTGCAAGGGAAAGTAGGAGACAAGACAAGGTTGATGATCAAAGGGAGAACAGTGTAGGAAAATAGCAACATTTCATACACAGCCACACACGTGCTGAAAATGTGTCAGCAGTGCGAGGTCATTGTTAACTGCCAAGAGTAAGACTGAGCTAAATGAGAGACAGTATTGCCGAAGCTGAGTTGTTTGCCTGCCTCAAAGGAACAAAATTCTAAGAGGCAGAATGAAAGAAAATTCATCCAATTGACTATAAAATGGAAATATGACAGCTCCAGTGCCGGATATGGATTAGAACTATTTTTTTTTTCATTATAGACTTCATCTCTAAAAACATTTTAAAGTTTAATTTTTATGAGTGTAGAATACTTGTTTCAGACAGGAGAGATTTCAAGTGTATGGAAATAAAGATGAAGAAAAGAAAATTATATACTCATCATTTCCATTACATTGTATAAATCATGTAAGATGACTTTACTACTTCGTAATTTAGAGTCACATACAGCTTTTTAGAAAATAGTATCTGAAAACAGTTTGTTTTTTTTTTTTTTTTTTTTTTTTGAGAGGTTTTTGCTATAGGGTGCGTGCGCTCGCCAGACAGATGGAGACAGAGAGACAGAAAGCAAGAAATCACCCTCCAGGGGGGATGGCCACGCCACAATCCCTTCTCCTCCGTTCTCCTCTCAGGATCTTGGGCACGCATGCACACGCGCCCAGCGTGATTTTCAAGCCACCGGGTCCAGGACACAAACCGCAGTCGACTACATGGGAGTCCAGCGACATAGCCACTACACTAACTGCTGGTCCCTGGAAACAGCTTTTTAAAACATTATTGATAAACTTAGAGATTTCAGTTGAGGAAGGCATAGCTATTAAATGTGAAATTAGTAATAGCAAGTCCCTTCCCTTAGTTTTCATTAATTGAGGTAAATATAATGTACTTTGATTATCCTTTACCACAGTGGATCTATCTATCTACCTACCTACCTACCTATCTTCTATCTATGACAGAATTTTTTAAAAGTTCATGGGCAATGCATATTATGGAAAAACTTCATGGACTTCAATTTTTTTTCTTTTGCACCAAATGAAGTTGTACTGTAATTCCTTTCTTCCCCCCACCCCCTTGTTGTTCTTGTAATAGGGCATTTGTGCTCACTGGAGACAGAGAAAAAGTGATAAATCATTCCCTAGTGGGAGATGGCCATACCACAATCCCTTCTTCTTCATTCCCCAATTGGGATTCTGAGCACACATGCACATGGCTTGTCTCTTAAGCCTTCAGGTCTGGGACTCCAACCATCAAGTCGTCCATGTGGGCCTGGCTGTCCCACTGTAATTCCAGTTCTCCACAAACTTTTTGAAGTACCCACATGTTTTTTAGGGAAACATACTATACTGGGCTGAATTTTAGTCTCAGAGATAACAGATACTGAAGACCTGATCCCAGTGTGGCTGTATTTGGGGATAGGGCTTTTAAAGAAGTCATTAAGATTAAATGAGGTAATTGGGTAGCGTTTTAATCCCTAATGATGTCCTTATAAATAATGGAAGAGCCCTGGAGTAGAAGGTTACGTGGAAGTTAAAGTGCTGGATCTCACATGGCTAAATGACTGGTTTGAGTCTGAGACCTGGCAGCTTGAAAATCACACTAGGCATGTGCGCGCGTATGCCAAACATCTCTAGAGGAAACTAGAGAAGGGATTACAATATGGCCAACCCCTCTGGGGGGATGGCTTCTCACTTTCCCTCTCTGTCTTTTTATGGTGAGCACACAAGCCCTATAACAAAAAAAGGGGGGAGGGGGAAGAACACTCTCTCTCTCTCTCTGTGCATATGTAAACTTAGAGGAAAAGCCATGTAAGAACACACCAGGAAGGCAGTTAGCTATAAATCAAGAAGAAAGGCCTTCCCTGAAACCACCCTGCTGGTATCTGAATCTTGGACTTCTAGCTTTCAGAACTCTTGTTTAAGCTACCCAGTCTGCAGTGTTTTGTTGTGACAGCCTAAGCAGACTAATACACATATGTATGCAGTGAGAGTAGGAATACACTCACAGGGGAAATGAACATTTTAACTCCGACTCTGGGGTCAAGAGAGGGGAATAAAATAGAAGCTGGATGGGAACAGTTAGCGTAATGGCTATGTCGCTGGAACGTAGTCGACCGCAGTTCGCGTCTCGGAACAACTCATGTGCGTGCGTGCCCAAATCCCGAGAGGAGAATGGAGGAGAAGGGATTGCGGCATGACCAAAGCGCACGCGCCCTATAGCGAAAAACCTCTCCACTGGAGACACACCGGAATCCAAACCATGTCAAAATTTAAAAAATAAACTCCAAAAAAAACCTTATTTAAAAAAACAAAACTCACACATTTTGGCTGCTATGTGAGATGCGGTATGAACAGGGCCAAGTGGAAGGAGAGATCGTTAGGAGACTATCACCATTTTGCTGGTGACAAATTATGGTGGCCTGGAGAGAAATGTGGGCACATTTAAGATATATTTCGGAGGTACAGCTGGTTTTCTTCTGGGTTGAATGTGAGGTGTGAGGGCAAGAAATGAACAGAAGACACCAAGAAAGCTTTGGGCCTTAGCAAATGGTTGACTAGTAATTGAGACACAGAGTTCTATTTTGCCTTTATGTTCAAATTTCCTATTAGATCATTAGGTAGGCACAGCAAGTTGATTGATAGAAAAGATCAGTAAAATTGATAAAATTCTGGTCATATGATAAAAAAAGACAGAAATTACTACTATCAGAAATTAAGAAGGCAATATTACTACAGACCCTATAGACCTTGAAAGTACAATAAATGTAATGTGAATGTTTATTTAAGTATGACATCTTAGGTGAAATGAGTCAACTTTTTGAAAAATATAAACTATAAAACTATAAGAAATGAATTACTTGAATAGTTCTATATCTATGATAGAAATTGAATTTGTAGCTAAAAAACCTTCTCACAAAGAAAACTCCAGGCCCAGATTTTTTTCACAGCTTAATTCTACAAATACTTATGGAACAAACTATACCAATTCTATATAATTTCTTTCTGAAAATAAAATATAGAACACTTCCTAACTCATTCTATGAAGCTAGAATTACTTGTACCAAAACAAACACAGTAAAAGAAAACTATAGATGAGCTTCCCTCATGAACATAGGTGCCAAAATTCCTCAACAAAATGTCAATGAACTAAATCTAATAATACATAAAAAGGTAACACATCATAACCAAATGGGGTTTATTTGAGAATGCAAGGGTGGTTTACCATTTAGTGTATCAATGTAAGTCACTACACTAACAGACAAAAGAAGAGAAAACATTTGATCGTTTTCATAACTGTAGAAAAAAAATTAATGAACAAAATTTTTGAGAGATTTTTGCTATAAGTCACATGTACTCACCAGAGAGACAGAGACAGAAAGCAAGAAATCATCCCCCAGGGGGGGATGGCCATGCCACAGTCCCTTCTCCTCCATTCTCATGGGATCTTGAGCACACACGCACTGGTGCCTAGTGTGATTTTAAAGGTGCTAGGTCCAAGACTTAAACTGCAATCGACTATGTGGGAGTTCAGTGCCTTAACCAGTACACCACCTGCTGGCCCCAAATTTGATGAAATTTAACATTTATTTATGATAAAATTCTCAGCATACTAGAAAGAAAAGGGAACTTGTTTTATAATATTAAGGGTATCAGCTACAGTCTGTGTCCTCCAAAATTTATGTGCTTAGATTAGGTTATGGAAAGGGAAGAGAAAACTTAATACTTTTATCTTCATGGTATTAAAAAGTAGGACCTTTCAGAGTGTTTAAGTGATTAGAGTGGGGCTCTTATGGGCATACCCAGAACACAGTCCCCACTCTCCTGCCCTCTGCCATACTGTGATGTAGCCAGAAGACCCGTACCAGAAGTGGCCCTTGGACCTCAAAATCATGGGTTAAATAAGTCTCTGTTCTCTTAAATTACTCAGACTTAGGTATTTTTTGTTATTAGCAATGGAATGGACTAGAATGATATCTATAGAGGCTGACAGGTGGCATGGTGGTTAAGGGCACTGGACTCCTATATAGTGAACATGGTTTGAGTCCTGGACCTGGTGGCTTGCTTTCTCACTTTTTCCCTCTCATTCTCTTTCTCTCTTTTTCTCTCTCCTACTCACTCACTCTGTCCCTCTCTGGTCAAATTAAAAATGAGTAAATAAAGTTAAATAAAATAAATCATAAAAAAAGAGAACATCTATAAATACCTATAGCTAATGTCATACGTAATGATAAAAAAGAGACTGTTTTCCCCTAACATTAGGAAAAAAAGGCAAGGATGTCTGTTTTACAATTTCTACTCATCATTAATATCAGAAGTCCTAGCCAGTACAATACGGCAAGAAAAATAAATAAAAAATCATCCAGATTGGAAAATAAAACTTTCCAGATGACATTATTGTCTAAGTAGAAAAATCTCAATAATCTACAATAAAACTCTTAGAAATTATAAGTGAGTTTAATAAGGTCTTAGGCTATGATATCAATATACAAAATACATTTGTATCCTCATATAACAACAATGGGCCATTGTAATCCAGAATTGAAAGTTTATAATACCTAAAAAAAGAAAAAAAAATACATAGGTATAGTTTTACCAGGATATATAAAAAACCACAAAACACCAATGAAATAAAGTCCATTCATATAAATTGGAAAATTCATTATAGTTAAGATATCAATTTTCTCCAATTTGATGTATAGGCTTGACTCAATTTCAGTCAAAATCCCAGCAGGTATTTTGCATTTATTGACAAACTGATTTCAAAATTAATGTGGAAAAGCAAAGAAGTAGATTCTAAGAAAATTTAGAAAGTGAACAAAGTTTGAGAATTTATACTACCTGATTTCAAGCTGTACTATAAAGCTACAGTCGTTATGACAGTAAAATATTGATGAAAAGAAACATGCACAGATTGATGGAATGGGGCAAAGATTTTAGAGAGAAGTCCAACAGGTGGTGCAGAGGTTAAGGCGACTGGATCCGACATGGCCTACTGTGTCAGTCCCAGATGTGGTGGCTTGAGAAGCATACTAGGCACATGTGTGTGTGTGCCCAAATTCCCAAGAGGAGAATGGAGGAGAAGGGCTTGTGGCATGGCTATCTCCCCTCCTGAGGGGTGGAGGGGTGGGTGGAGGGTATGTGATGTCCCAAGTTCCCTTTATTTCTCTCTCTCTCTCTGGTAAACATATATGCCCTATAAAAATAACATATTAAAAAGAAAGAAAAGAAATAGATTCACGTCAACATGGTTAGTTGATTATAGAAAAAGACAGAGGTGATTCAATGGAAAAACTAAAGAAAATATTGAGCTATACTTGACATTTTATATAAAATTAACTTAAAATGGATAATAGACTTGTAACACACAAAGCTTTTGTAGAAAACCTCAGATTTTTTTCCTATGTGGGCCAGGGGCCAGCAGGTAGTGTAGTGGTTAAGGTGCTGGATTCGGGGGCCAGCAGGTGACGTAGTGGTTAAGGTGTTGAACTCCCATGTGGCCAACTGTGTTTTGAGTCTCCAATCTGGCAGCTTGAAATTCACACCAGGGGTGTGTGTGTGTGTGCATGCGTGCGTATCACGCTTGTGCATACACACCCCAAATCCCAAGAGTAGAATGAAAGAGAAGGGATTGTGACATGGCCATCTTCCCTATGAGGTGAATTCTCGCTTTCTATCTCTCTGTCTCTCCAGTGAGCACATGTGCTCTATAGCAAAAGTCTCTCTCAAAACAAAAAAAAACTTCATGACCTTGAGTTAGGCAAAATCTTCATAGATATTATACCCAAAGTAAAATTTATATGAACAAAAAATGATAAATTAGATTATCATCCTAATTAAGAGCTTTTTCTTTGTGAAAGTTTCTCATAACAGAATGAAAAGACAAGTCACAGATTGGGAAAATATTTGTAAATCATATATTTGAGTTAGGCTTTGTATTTACAATGTATTGGGTCATCGAAAAAGTCATGATGCCTTTTTACATTGAAAAACATAGAAAAATGTGTCATGACTTTTATGATAACCCAATATAAAGAACTCTCAAAACTCAGTTATAGAGACCAGCAGGTGACATGTTGGTCAAGGCGTTGGTTGAACTCCCACACAGCAAACTGTGGTTCGAGTCCTAGACCTGATAGTTTACTTCCTCTCTGTCTCTGTCTCTGTCTCTTTCTGATTAGTACATGTGCCTACAGTAAAATAAAAAAAAAAAATAGTAAATAAGATTAAATAATTCATTTAAAAAAACCTCAGCTATAAGCAAGTTAAAAAAAACTTAGTTTTTAAAAAAGTAAAAAAATTAACAGACACAACCAAAAGAGACTTATAGGTGGCATATAAGGGAATGGAAACATTCTCAATATCTCTAGGTGGTAGGTCTTAGGAAAAGGCAAATTAACATCACAAGATACCCTACAATCTATTAGATTCACTAAAATTTAAAGCAAGTAAATAGGTCCACCTGTGGTGGTATAAGCAGAAGGTGTTGCTAAGTACTGGTTGAGGCCACATTGGAGGCCTCTATTCAATTCCTGGCCCAACCTAAACAGGCCAGGAGGGGTAGCCTGCCTGTGGTACTAGCTGAGGAAGAGCCTGGGACAGAGGAATAACGAGGTGTTGAGACCCTGTCCAAAAATAAACAAACACTCTTCTTGTCTTTCTCACCCTCTCTTTTATTTTAAAAACAAACATAAATAAATGATAATACTACATCTCAAAAAAGCTGCAGAATGAATGGAATTCTCATACATTATTGTAGGAGTGTGATATGGTATATCCATTCTGAAAAACTTTGACAATTTCTTATAAAATTAAACATACTTTTATCAAATGACCTAGCTATCCAGTTCATGGATGTTTTCCCTAGAGAACTGAATGCTTAAATTCACACATCAGGCTGTACACGAATGTTTATGGCAGTTTTATTTATAATTGTCCAAAGTCAAAACAATCCAAATGCCCTTTCATGAGTGAATGGATAACCAAACATTGTTATGGCCATGCAGTGGAATTCTCAGCAGTTTAACAGAAAGAAAGGTTTGAGGACTGACACCATGGCCTCGTGGTTGAGGCAGCCAGATCCCACATCTAATTGTGCAGCTCGAGTCTCAGACCTAGTGGCCTGAGAAGCATACCAGCACATGCTGGTGTGAGAAGGAATTGCCTGGAAACATTTCCCATCAGGGATACTTTATTCTCTGCCTCTCTCTCTGTCTCTGTCTCTCTCCAAAGATCACATGTGCCCTCCAGCAGAAAAAATTTAAAAAGAAATATTTGCAATATGCAGATTTGCTTAGTAAAAGAAACCCAATTTACAAAAGGTATAAATTGCAGGACCAGCAGTTGGCGTAATGGCTATGTCGCTGGACGCCCATGTGGTTGACTGTGGTTCAAGTCATTTCGTCCTATATTTTATACCTTCTCTATCTGGAACTTTCATGTATATTGAATGATTACATAATTCTTTTCTTCCCTAATAACAGATTTAGTCTGGATAAGAATGAAGATGATATGGGACCAGCAGTTGGCGTAATGGCTATGTAGCTGGACTCCCATGTAGTTGGCCACAATTCAAGTCCCGGATCCAGTGGCTTAAATTCACACCAGGTGTGTGTGCATGTGTGCCCAAGATCCGGAGAGGAGAATGGAGGAGAAGGGATTGCAGTGTGGCCATCTCCTTGGGGGGGGGGGGGGGGGTGTGATTTCTCGCTTTCTGTCTCTCTCTATCTCTCTCTGTCTTTCTGGTGAGCGCACGTTCCCTATGGCAAAAACCTCTGCAAAAAAAGGGTAGATTGCTCTGTTTGAATTCTTTTTTCCCCATTTAAATTTCTTTTTCTTTTTTCTTTTTTTTTTTTTGTAGAGGTTTTCGCTATAGGGTACGTGCGCTCGCCAGAGAGACAGAAAGCAAGAAATCACCCCCCAGGGGGGATGGCCACGCCGCAATCCCTTCTCTTCCGTTCTCCTCTCAGGATCTTGGGCACGCACACACATGCGCCCGGCGTGAGTTTTAAGCCACCGGGTCCGGGACGTGAACTGTGTTCGACTACGTGGGAGTCCAGCGACATAGCCATTATGCTAACTGCTGGTCCCACCCATTTAAATTTATTTTTAAAAAAATAAATTAACACTGGGCCAGTAGGTGGTATGATGGTTAAAAGGCACTAGAATCCACATGGTTGACAACATGGCTAAAATCCACATGGTTCAATTCCTAGACCTGATGGCTTGAAAATCACACTGTACACATTTGTACGCATGTCCAGAATCCCAAGAGGAGGATGGGGAAGAAGGGATTGCAGCATGACCATACCCCTGTGTAGTGATTTCTTACTTTCCTTCTCTCTTGATAATCTCTCTAGGAAGCACATATGCCTTATGGGGGTGGGGGGGGTGGCTTAAAAATTAATGTAGTGCTTCTATTTTTTTTTTTTATATACAACTTTTTTTTTTGTGGGGGGGTGGATTTTTGCTATAGGGTGCTTGTATTCTCCAGAGAGACAGAGAGAGACAGAAAGTGAGAAATCACCCCCCAGGGGATGGCCATGCCACAGTCCCTTCTCCTCCATTCTTCTCTTGGTACTTTGAGCACACATGTACACATGCCTAGCATGAGTTTTAAGTCACCGGATCTGGGACTCAAGCCACAGCCGACTACATGGTAGTCCAGCATCATAATCATTACGCCACCTGCTGATTCCAGTGCAACATTTTTAAAAGTACTCAAGTGGCACATGCACTTACCAGAGAGAGAAAAAGGGAGAAAGCACACCACTCCCCATGTGAACTGGTCAAATGCCAATCCCTTTCCTTGTATCTCTTCATCCTATTAAGGTTTAGGGCATGGACATACATGTAAGTTGCATGTCTCTTGAGCTGCTGGGTCCAGGACTTGAACCACAGGTTTGACTCTGTAGGATCCAGCTGCCTTAACCACCAGGCCATGGAACCAACCCTTCTTTTCTTTTTAAAAATGTGTTCAATTGTGGTTAAAATAAATAAATAAAAATTTATTATCTTACCTATTTTTAAGTGTACAGTTCATAAGTGTTAAATATATTCACATTTTTGTCAAATATCCAGGATGTTTTTAATCTTTGAAATCTGCAACTTTATACCCATTAAGGCAGAACTCCTCATTTCGAGTTCTTGAATTGCCCAACTTGTGTTTGCTTGTGTTGGTGATCTCTGGCTAGTTCCCTGAGTTGCACACAGACTAAATGCACTGAAAGTTCGTGAAGCCCCAGTGTCGTATAACCAACCATACCTCCTTCCTCTCTTTGCTGTTTGTGAGTAGAGAATGCTGGATCCTCAGGCAAGAATCTCTGGTCTTTGCACACAAAGATCTCTTTAAGATGTTCAGCCACTCTGAAGACCTTGTACCCCCATTAGGACATTTGTGGTAGTCAGATTGGATTAGGGACTGCTTTAATAGCCTCCTTTTAATTTAGTCACATGTGTAGTGGTCTCTCCCAGTGCAGTCATACGCTTACTTACTGAGGGCTAGGGCTTCATCATAAGAATTTCGGAGAAACACAGTTCAGTCCATAACACTCAGATGTAATCTATTTGCTGCTTCTGCCACAAAATATGAATGGAATAATTTTACTCAAGAAAAATTTACAGTGAATATAACCTGCTTTTTCTTTTTCAAACTGAAAATGCTTACTGACCTCTGGATTGAAGCATACTGCCTTGAGTCTGAGATTTTATGGCATGATCCCATCTTTAGGTGACCTCCTGAATTTAGGGGTTAGTGTGCAGGGAAGGGCCCAGTGTGAGCAGCATCCCCCTCAAGGGTACAGCAGGAGGGTGTGACAGATTCTCGGTAGAATCTGTCCAGGAATCACTGCCACCCCAGACACAGCTGAAGCCACCACCCAGAGGAGAACTGCCCCTGAGTGCTGAGTCTGTGCCGCTGCTTTTGGGAGTGTTCTTCCATTTCCTTAGCCTGGAGGAGATGGAGGATTGTAAAAGCTAGAGAATTTGAGCCAAAATGATTCTATCTTACTGGAAAATATTGCAGACACATTTGTACACAGATTAGAAGGGTATTCATAACAATCTTTATTCAACAGAGCAACAATAAGCCTTTACACTTAGGAAATTACCAACACCCACAGGTGGTAAGCTAGAAACAGTCCCATTATTCTATATGTAAGATCCAAGGAAATTCCACAGAGAAACGTGATGAAGGGCCAGTTAAGGGCTGCAAGGAGGCATTTAGTGAAGAAACGTGTATATTCTCAAAGGCTGATCTGGAATTATGCAACAGATACTGACTCAAAACGATCCCCTTGAAACAAAGCAGTGAGTGTTCTGGCTACTTACTCTGTTAACTCTTTTCTAGGCAATACATGATATTCTTTAATTTGAGATGCACATTTTAGCACTTTTTAAATTGGACTTCATTCTTGTAATAAGTAGAAAATATAATATAGTCTTTCTTCTTTTTCTCTTCATCCTTCTTTTTTCTCTTTTTTTCCTCCTTAGAAAACCCTAATTAAAGAGCATTTTAATAGATGGCTGCATTTTATAGATGGAGTCTTGGCACTAAGGTTATGTACTTCTTATTTGTTTGAACTCCAGGTTGAATAATGTCTCAGTTTATTTCTCTACATTTGGTTAGAGTAGACCTTAACTAGAAGGCTCCTAGGCAGGTCTGTGCATTGATATCCTCTCATATCTGATACCTTAATGGGACTCTTTCCCCCCCCCCCGCCTCTTATTTTTGCTATAGGGCATATGCACTGGCAGGAGAAAGAGATAGGGAAAGCGAGAAAACACGCTTTATGAGGGATGGTTACACTGCAGTCCCTTCTCCTCCATTTACCTCTTGGGATCTTGGGCATGCACACACAGGTGCCCAGTGTGTTTTCTAAGCCACTGGGTTTGGGACTCAAATTGCTGAGTTGGTCATGTGGGATCCAACTGCCTTGACCCCTCTTAATGAGACTCTTATCAATGGTATATCCTAATAAAATCCTGGGAAGTCCAAGTTTGACCAAGGTCATGTTATGTGCTAGCAAATACCAAGTTCCAGAAATGAACAGAGTCCTGGATGTCAAGACAATGTAGTATCTCCTTGTACTAAGTCTATACAAATTTAGGCTTCTTTTCAGAGGAAACCAGTTCACAAAGTAAGGCATACTGTTGTCTGTGTGTGTATGTGTGTGCATGTAAAACAGCTAAAACAAAAAAATAAAAACTACAGGTCAGCTGGTAGTGTGGTGGATAAGGCCGCTGGATCCCTTATGGCTGGCTGAGTGGTCTGAGTCCCAGACCCAGCAGCTTGGAAGTCTCGTCAGGCGCGTGGACATATATGCCCCAAATTTCAAAAGGAGAATTGAGAAGAGATTGTGGTGTGTATCTCCTCTAGGGAATCCTTTCTCACTTTCCTCCTCTCTTTTTCAGGCATGTGCCCGTTTCCTATAGCAAGACTTAAAAAAAAAAAAAAAAGTAAAAACCACTATCTGTGTTAAGTTAGAATAATAGAATAAAGAAGAACCATTAACTCTTAAATCACTAGACTACATTAAATAACTAATTACATGAAGAATGTCTAGAAGTTAGTCCTCTAGAACAATCGCTTCATAGACTAGCCTGAGAGCTTATTTGCATGTGTGCTCTAGACACATTTAAGCAAGAAAACGTATATATATATAGCATATATAGCATTTTAAACAGTAAACATCATGTGGTTAATTCCTGTGGCAAAAGACAATTTTAGTGTTTTTGCAACATTTGACAATCACTTCATCTTTGTAATACCATCTAAATTAGCATTTTGAAAAACTCCATATATTACTTAACAGAAAAGGCCTAAGTGATATCAAAAGAGACTGGAGGCAAATTAAGTTTCCTTTTGTCCAACTTTGTGTCACTTCCTGCCTCCATAAATAGGGAAAGCAAAATATCTGTGCTTCTTATTCATGTACATCTGCCAAACCAATTAACACCTCCTGAATGTTATCTTAATTGCATTTATTAACATAACATTAACATAGCGGGGAGATAACATTCAGGAGGTATTAATTGGTTTGGCAGGCACTCTTGAATGGGGAGTGTAGAGAAGAGCCCTTCTCAGTATCTTGCTTTGCTTTTTTCTTTTCCTTTTTATTCTTTTTTTTTTTTTTCTTGGTGGTGGAGAGGAAATGAGATTACATTGAAAGAGAGAAAATATATCTTAACCAAAATGGTAGCCACATCACAGGGTCACTTGGTTCTCCTTTCTGAAAGAAGCGAAGTATGTGCTATTCAGCCTGCCTTTCTGTCAAGTGACCCAGCCGCCCTCTCTGCAATAGTGTCTTTGTACAGCTTTGCCAAGGAAGCCTGAGTGGGTGGGGAGGCTCAGGTGTGTTTCTCAGGGATTCACTAAAATGCAGTTGGACTTGTTTATAGCACTTCAACTACTTTACACATAACCCAGACATGTTCCTCTCCTCAGAATCAGTTAGGGCTTCTACTCTTATTATTTATTTTTAGGTTTTGCCATAGGACGTGTGTGCTGTCCAAAGAAAGACAGACAGTGACAGGGAAAGTGAGAAATCACCCACCAGGCTGGACAGCCGTGCCACAGTCCATTTTCTTCCATTTTCCTCCTGGGATTTTGGACACTCTCTCTCTCTCTCTCTCTCTCTCTCTCTCTCTCTCTCTCACACACACACACACACACACACACACACACGCACACATGCCCAGTGTGATTTTCAAGCCACTGGTTGGGGGATTTGAACTGGAGTTGACCATGTGGGAGTCCAGCACCTTAACCACCATGCATCCTGCTGGCCCCACCCTTATTATTATTTTTTTTTTTTCAGTTTACTTCTTTCTTCCATGAGTGAGAAAGGCAGCGGGGAAAAAGCACAACACAGAAAGAAAGACAGGTACACTCAAAACTTTTTTTTTTTTTTTTTTTTTGGAGAGGTTTTTGCTCTATAGGGCGCGTGCACTTGCCAGAAAGACAGAGAAACAGCGAGAAATCACTGCCCAGGGGGAGATGGCCATGCCACAATCCCTTCTCTTCCATTCTCCTCTTGGGAGCTTGGGCACACATGCGCACACACGGCCAGCGTGAGTTTAAACAACTGGGTCCGGGACTCAAGCCGAGGTCGACTATGTGGGAGTCCAGCGACATAGCCATTACGCCAACTGCTGGCCCCCAATAGGTCTTTATGCCACAATCCACCTCCAGTTTCAGCCACTGTGAACCATGGGCACGTGTATGTGCCAAGCATGTTTACGGAGTTATACAGACGTGAACCAAGAACCTTCCTATGCTCGTTCTAATAGCCAGCACCTAAAACGTATTTTTTTGAGTGAATGAATTAATGAAATGTGATTATTGTAATTCTACTCTAGTTGTGGTCCAGAGGGTGGGAATATGTGTGTAAGAGGGCAAAACTTGGAGAAACGTGATTCAGAAACGTAGAGACAGTTAAAATTATTTGGAGCTGAACTTAGGCAGAAACCCTGGGGCTAAGGAACGGGTTGGGGGGAAGGAGATGACAAAGA
Source organism: Tupaia tana (assembly GCA_026018925.1). Classification (NCBI taxonomy): domain Eukaryota; kingdom Metazoa; phylum Chordata; class Mammalia; order Scandentia; family Tupaiidae; genus Tupaia; species Tupaia tana. The sequence goes on along the minus strand of JAKSZU010000013.1, from coordinate 18,897,922 downwards.
AGTCCATATGGTAAAAATATTTTTTAAATGCTGCAATATTTCTTTGAGGATTTTCTTTGTGCCAGATAGTGCTTTCAGCACTTGATATTGGTTTAATTTTCTCAGCACCTGTATGACGTGGTTCTGTTATTATACCCATTTTAAAGACAAAGCACTTGATTGGGGTCAGCAGATGGTGTAGTGATTATGTTACCAGACTCCCACATGGCTGACCATGGTTTGAGTTCTGGACCTGGTGGCTCGAAACTCACACCAGGTGCACGTACATCTGTGCCCAAGATCCTGGGAGGAGAATGAAGGAGAAGGGATTGTGGTGTGGCCATAACCCCAGAGGGGGGATTTCTCACATTTCCTTTCACTGTCTCTATCTCATCCCCCCCACCCTCACCCCACTCAACCCCCCACCCTCCCACCCCCGCCCAAGCACATGCACCCTAAGGCAAAACCTCTAAAAAAAGAAAAAGAAAAAGGATGAAGTACTTGAGTATAGTAGACTAGACCAAATGCTGCCACTTCTCTCCCTCCCCAAGGCTAGCCACACCCCGATCACCAGAACTGTGACTGTGTTCCATTACTTGGCAGACGTCATTAAGACCAGCATTTGGTATAATGTCTATGTCGCTGGACTCCCATATAGTCGACTACAGTTCAAGTCCTGGACCAGGTGGTTTAAACTCAACACCAGGTGCATGTGTGTGCTTGCCCAAGATCCCAAGAGGAGAATGGAGGAGGAGGGATTGTGGTGTAGCCATCCCCCCAGGGGGTGATTTCTCACTTTCTATCTCTCTGTCTCTTTTTGTCTTTCTGGTGAGTGCATGTGCCCTATAGCAAAAACCTCTCCAAAAAAAAAAAAAAGAATTTCCAAATGGAGGGATTATCTTGGATGATCTGTTTGGACATGATATATTTACAAGGCCTTTATATAAAGGAGGCAGAAGTATCAGAATCAGAGTAAGAAGGTAACAAGGATGGAAAAAGAGGTCAGAGAGATGAAGAGATGCCAGGCTGTTGGATTTGAAGATGAGAGTCCATGAGCCAAGGACTGTAGTGGCTTCTAGCAGGGCTTTCCTGGACATTTTTTTTTTTTTTTTTTTTTTTTTTTGGAGAGATTTTTGCTATAGGGTGCGTGCGCTCGCCAGACAGACAGAGAGAATTAGAGACAGAAAGCGAGAAATCACCCCCCAGGGGGGATGGTCATGCTGCAATCCCTTCTCCTCCATTCTCCTCTCGGGATCTTGGGCACGCACGCACACGCGCCCGGCATGAGTTTTAAGCCACTGGGTCTGGGACGCGAACCGCGGTCGACTACGTGGGAGTCCAGCGACATAGCCATTACGCTAACTGCTGGTTACCCCCTGGACATTATATGTAAGGAGACTGACTCCTCTAAGCTACTCACCCTGGTCCGTTTTTAGACTTACTTTCTTTCTTTCTCTCTCTCTCTCTCTCTTTATTTATTTCTTTCTCTCTCTCTCTCTCTCTCTCTCTCTCTCTCTCTCTTTCTTTCTTTCTTTCTTTTAAAAATTTTGCCATGGGATGTGTGAGGAAGACAAAGAAAGAGAAAAAGAGAAAGTGAGAATCACCTCACCCCCATCACCCTGCAACAATACCCAATCCCTCCTCCATTTCTCCTTTTTGATTTTGGTCACGTATGCACGTGTGCTCACCATGTTTTCCAAGCAGCCAAGCACGGGACTCAGGCTACACAGCTGGCCATGTGGGCCCCAGCCTTCTAAACCACCATGCCCCTGGATGCCCCTGATCACTTTCTCTAGAGAACTTACCTCTGTGTTTAATTGTACAATTACTTACCTTTTGTAGAAACAATTTCCCTTTGTAAGGGAAAGTAAAATTTTCTCTCTACCCCGCGAAGACTCGATAATGAGTCCATGAAATAAACTAACAGTAGATGGATTCACAGGAGAAAAATCATACAAATTTGTTACATGCATATATGTATGGGAGTCCCACAAGATGCGAGATTTGAAGAAAGGCCACATGTTTGAAGTTGTTTTAGCATCTGGGGGGGAGATGGTGACAAGTTATGGAAGGGAACAGGAAGTAAAGGCTATCATGCCATGAAGATAAAAGTTTCTCGCATAGTAGAGGTTATCTCAAAGCAGCTCATCCTGATACAGATATTTTTTCTGTAGATTTCCTTTAGAGATGTAAATTTAAAAATATTTATTTATTCATTTATTTTAATTTGACCAGAGAGAGACACAGAGAGAGAGGGAAAGTGAGAAAGCAAGCCACCAGGTCCGGGACTCGAACCATGGTCAGCCATGTGGGCGTGTCCAGCGCTTTGACAACCAGCTACTTGCTGGTCCCCTAGAGATGTAAATTTATTTTACAGAAGACAACTTTTCAGAGCTACTCCTATGTCTGCAGTTTCTTAGAATAAGCAGCTAAAAATATGCCAATGTATATTTTGTGGTGACATATTCTGGTCTCCTACATTCATATTTTGGGTGATGTGTCCTGAATTCTCACACCTCATTACATTATGAATGTATGAATTTATATGAAGTCCAGTTCTATTTTGTTCACTATTGAGTCAGCGCCTGACACAAAAATGTGTTTAATAAATGTTAGAAGAATGTAGGAAGGGACTAGTTGGTAGCACAGAAGTGACACATGTTCTGCAATGCTGACTAGCGGGAAGTTTCCTGGTTCATGTCCACAGACCTCCCTGTAAGCTGGTTTCACATGTGCCCATTGTCCAGCATTGTCTGAAGCTGGAGGATGCCTGTTTCTGTGTCTTTCACTCATGGAAGAAAGAATGAAATAAACTTTAAAAAGAATGTAGAAATGAAGGAAAGTCTCAAAACTTGCTCAGGATGGTATATTTTGTGGTTGTCAGGGTGTCCTCTGAGGTCTTGATACATTGAAATAATAGATGAATTATAATCACTTTGTGGCATGGTGGTGTACTGCTCAGATAGCTACTTTCATTGAAGGAATTATTGGTCCATCTGTTGGGAGTGTTAATTGGGGTTGCCTCAGCTGCAGAAAACTGCCCTAGTGTCCCCGCTTGGCATGGCCCATATCCATTGACTGATTTGAGATGAATATAAAGGTATGACCATTTTAGAGGCTGCTTCCTGGAAGCCCCAATCTCTCCTCCTCCTCCTCCTCCTCTTCCTCCTCTTCCTCCTCTTCTTCTTCTTTTTTATTTTTTAGCATATATGTTAGATTGTCAGAAAAGTCATGACACATTTTTGCAGAGAAAAACAGAAAACTACGTCATGACTTTTCAGACAACCATACAAATATATTTCTAGAGAATGCATAACTCGCCAGAGAGAGATAGAAATCACCCCCCAGAGGTGATGGCCACAAGACAGTCCCTTCTCCTCCATTCTCCTTTTGGGATTTTTGGGCACACACACACACACACACACACACACACATGCACCCAACGTGTTTTTCAAGCTCTGAGTCTGGGACTCAAACTGCTCTGTCCATGTGGGACCCACCTGCCTTAATCACCACATCACCAGCTGGCCTAGAACTTACATTCTATTAGGAAAGATTAATAATAACCCAGTAACAAAAATACTTTTGAGGAGAGGTAAATTCTGTGAAGGAAATAGATGACGTGATATGATAGAGTGGCCATATGTGGCAGAGGGTGGTTCTTTAGAAATGGGGGTCAGAGAAGAAGATGGACGGTAAGACGGTAAAGAGACAGTTAAGCCAAGATCTGAACAAAACAAAGAAACTAACCATGAGACAAGTCAAGGAAGAACATTTCTGGCAAGAGAAGAGCAAAAGCCCCAGAATGGGAAAGAACTCAGTGTATTCAAGGATTACATCTAGATCAGGTAGAGCTGATAGATCCTGGCCAAACATTTGAATTTTGTTCTAAATGATAATGGGAAGCCAGTGGAGGATTTAAAGCAGGGAATGGGGCCAGACGGTGGCTGAGGCTCCTGGTTCAAGACTGATGACCTCCCTGAGTTTGCTGGGCATATTCTTGCACATGACCCAGGTCTGGCTGAAGCCTGGAAGTGGACCGTACATTGAGAATCTGTTGGGTATGCTCTCTCTTGCTCTCTCTCTCTCTGTCCTTGTAACTCAAGGAAGGAAATAAATAAATGAAACTTAAAAAAAATTAGACAGGAACCATTATTTAATGTAGAATATGTTTCTTTGCTTTGTCAGAGGGCAAATGCCAGAGACAGAGCGATGGAGAGAAGGAAAGGGATATAGCACCTCTCCACGCAGTGGAGTATGGACTCACTGAAATCTCTTTTCCTCTCTCCCAAATATTTCTCAGCTTTATCTTCATTGTCTTTGTCATTTTTCAGGTTCTTGTTAGGTATCGCCAGGACTTTTGTAGCCACCTCATAACTTAACATAGCTTTCTTTACAACAGCTACTCTTTAACTACTGCAAGACCTAATATTTTTTAAAATGCTAATACTCTTATATTTTATCTCCATTACAAAAGTAATACTTTCTTATTGTTAAATACCCACAATCCTATCACCCAATGAAACCCACTGTACTTCCTTCTAGAACTTTCATCTATGATTATAAAGACATATATGCCCTGTGTACTTTTATTCTTGTAAAAATTAGATTATAGAGAATTCTGTTTGATAATCTGCTTTTTCTTTAATAGATTATGGGTATTTTTCTTTTTAGTTGTAGGTTTTTTTCTTTTAGAATTAATAATATTTATTGATTAATTATTTATTTTTCAATTTGAACAGAGAAAGAGAGAGAGACTGGAAGGGAAAATGAGAATGCAAGCTGCCAGATCCAGGACTTGAACCACATTCACCAATGTGGGAATCCAGTGCCTTAACCACCATGCCACCTGCTGGTCTCAGATTTTTTTTTTAAGAGAGATTTTTACTATAGGGCATGTGCACTCTCCAGAGAGTTGGCAAGAGACAGAGAGAGAGAAAGTAAGAAATCACCCACCCAGCCGAGTTGGCCACACCACAGTCCCTTCTCTATTCTCCTCAGGATTTTGGGCATGCACACTCACATACCTGGTGAGAGTTTTAAGCTGTTGGGTCTGGGACTTGAAAGATGGTCAATCATGTGGGAATCCAGCAATGTAACCATTACACCATCTGCTGGTCCCGATTATGGGTATTCTTATAAATTAGTAAACACACTACATCATTTTTGGTGACTTTATATTATTTCATTGTATGGATAGGTTATCATTTATTTGAACAATTTCCTTTTGATAGCCATTCAGGTTATTTTCCATTTACGAGTGATATGTCAAATATCTTTCAAGATTTTTTTTTTGAGTTTTTTTGTTTTTTTGTTTTTTTTTTGCTATAGGGTGCATGTGCTCGCCAGACAGACAGAGAGAGACAGAGAGACAGAAAGCGAGATATCACCCCCCAGGGGGAATGGCCATGCCACAATCCCTTTTCCTCTGTTCTCCTCTCGGGATTTGGGCACGCATGCACATGCGCCTGGCGTGAGTTTTAAGCCACCGGGTCTGGGACGCGAACTGTAGTCGACTACGTGGGAGTCCAGTGACATAGCCATTACGCTAACTGCTGGTCCCTCTTTCAGGATTTATCTAGCTCTATATCTTTGTCTCATTTTCTTTTTCCTTTTTTCTTTTTGCCATAGGCACATGCACTCACTAGAGAGAGACAGAGAGAGGGAAAGTGAAAAATCAACTTCCTGGGGGTATGGCCACCCCACAATCCATTCTCCAGTCTCCTCACAGGATTTTAGGCACACAGGTGAATGTACCATGCATGGTTTTTCAAGTCACCTGCTCTGCAACCTGAACCATGGTTAGCCATGTAGGAGTCCAGAGACTTATCTATCACACCCACCCACCAGCTGCTTAGGAAGTTTGCTTAAAATGGAATTCTTTTCTTAAGAAGTTTTTGCCTTGGGACCAGCAGTTAGTGTAATGACTATGTCACTGAACTCCCATGTAGTTGACCGCGGTTCAAGTCCCGGACCTGGTGGCTTAAACTCACTCTGGGCATGTGTGCGTGCGTGCCCAAGATCCTGAGAGGAGAATGGAGGAGAAGGGATTGCGGCATGGCCATCTCCCCTGGGGGGTGATTTCTCGCTGTCTCTCTGTCTCTGTCTCTCTGACGAGCATACGCGCCCTGTAGCAAAAACCTCTCCAAAAAAAAAAGAAGCTTTTGCCTCAGAGTACATGCACTCACCAGAAAGCAACAGAAATAATAAGAAGGAAAGTGAGAAATCACCCCCCAGTGGGGATGGCCACATCACAATCCCTTCTCCTCCATTCTCCTTCTGGGATCTTGGGCATTACACATACATGAGGCTGGTGTAAGTTTCAAGTCATCAGGTCTGGGTCTTGAACTACAGTCAACACTGTGGGAGTCCAGTGACGTAACCACTACAGCATCTGCTGGCCCCTAAATTGAATTCCTAATCCCACACAATTTCTTCTAATATTTTATGGTTTTTATGATTTGTTCTTAAGTTTAAATTTTTTATTTGGAAATTCTTTGGCATAAGATGTGAGGCAATGGTCTAAACATTTTTTCCTGAAATGATTGGCCAGCTTTCTCAGTATTATTTATAGTTTAATGCAACCTTTCACCAATGATCTGAGATGCCAACTCTAACACTAGCTAAGTTCTTATATATACTTTGGGTCTGTTTCTGGAGTTTTTGTTTTAATCATCAATTCTGAAGATAAATGTTAACAAAAATGCCCTGTTGTTTTGAATTTAGTAACTTACTAATAGATTTCAATATTTGGTAAGGATCCGCCTTGTAGTGGTTAAGAGAACCAGATCTCACGTGGCTGATTGCTTTTCAAACCGAGCTTCAAGAGTTTGAAAACAGGTATGTGTGCATATGTGCCCCCAAATCTGGACAGCATGGAGAAGTGATTGTGTGGTGGTGTGACCACGCGCCCTCCGGGAGGGCTTTCTTCCTCTCTCTCTGTCCCTGTCTTTCTCGGGGGAGTACAGTTATCCTCTTGCAACTAAAATATTTTGTATTTTGTATGCCAAGTCCTCCTATTTTGTTCCCCTCTCCTTTTTTATGTGTGGACATATCCTAACTTTTCTTCTACATTTTATTTTTCAAGAAGAATTTAATATCATTTTATCAACTTAAAAAAATAAAACTTAGGGCTGGCAGGTGGCATGGTGATTAAGGCGTTGGACTCCCACATGGTTGACCATGGTTCAAGTCCCAGACCTGGTGGCTTGCTTTCTCACTTTCTCTCTCTCTCTCTCTCTGTCTCTGGTCAAATTAAAAATAATAATGATAATAATAATAAATACAATTAAGTAAGTAATTCTTTAAAAAATAAATAAAACTTGTGATTTTTATGTTGATTGTTTTAAATGTATACATTACTTTGAAGAAATTAGGATCTTAAGAACTATCTTTCTAGGGACCAGCAGTTAGCGTAATGGCTATGTCGCTGGACTCCCACGTAGTCGACCGTGGTTCAAGTCCCAGACCTGGTGGCTTAAACTCACGCCGGGCACGTGTGCATGCGTGCCCAAGATCCCAAGAGGAGAATGGAGGAGAAGGGATTGCAGTGTGGCCATCACCCCTGGGGGGTGATTTCTCGCTTTCTGTCTCTCTGTCTCTCTCAGTCTGTCTGGCGAGTGCACATGCCCTATAGCAGAAAACCTCTCTCTCTCAAAAAAAAAAACAAAAAAAACAAAAAACTATGTTTCTAAAATCTGGTCTCATTTATATTCTACTTAAAAACTTGACATAGGCCCTTCCACCTCCAAATGGGAAAATTATGTTTCTTGGTATAGTATTGAGCCCTTACATATTTTGACCCCTGCATGCCTTTCCTCGTCCTTCAGAGATTTAGGAAATAGAATGAGTCACTTCAGTTAAAATACCTCAAAGAATATGGCGTCATCATTTGAAGTCAGGGAAGGGGGCTGGGCAGTAGGGAATGCATCAACAGGACCAGCTGATGGAATAGTAGTTAAAGCAGTTGGATCCCACATGGCCAACTGTGCAGTTCAAGTTCCAGACCCAGCAGCTTGGAAAACATGCTGGGTGCATGTGTATGCATGCCCAGAATCCCAAAAGGAGAGAGAATGGAGGAAAAAGATTGCAGCATGACCATCCCCCATGGGAATGTTTTCTCATTTTCCTTTTTTCTGTCTCTCTCTGAGGAGTGCTTGCACCCTCTAGCACACTTCAAAAAGAGAGAGAGAATGCTTCAGCAATTGAAAATGTGATTTGAAAAATCTGTATTTACCTCATTCGCAGTTGTAACTGGAGCCAGAGGCTCCTAAGCTTGATTGCATTTTGGCCTGTAAATCCATCTAGTAGAACATCAGTTCTAACCTGTGAGCATTCCAAGAATATGTGCATGGTCAAGGCTATCTTTCTTTTAAGTCTTGGGAAAACTGTGACTTTCTAAAGTTTGGCTCCCGCCTCTTGACATTGAAGAAGAAAATTCCACTAACTGCAAAATAAACAATTTGGCCGACTTGTGTTTAGCTTGCGGCATAATCTTCAACTCTTGGCCCCAGTCAAAGTTTCTTTTGGCTCTTTTCATTCCTCCTCACCCTTCCTTATTCTCCGTGTTTCCCCATCCTCTTTCATGTCAAAATCTGCTAGTGGAGATCTGGGTCAATGATATTGGGTGGTGGAGAAGGAAATGAAGGGGAATGGTGAGAAACGTCAAGGAAACTAACTTGGCAATGTTAAAACTTGCTAAAAGACCTGGCTGTGGTGGCTCATGCTTCTAATATGTCGTGATTCACACACTAGGACCGCATGGGAGACCTGGGTTCAATTCCCATTCCAACCTGAAGACTGAGCATGGTGCCGTGTGCTTGTAACCTTAGCAACTTGGAGAGGTTGAGGCAAGAGGATCACAACATGGCAACACTTGACTTTTTATTTGTTTTTAATTCCCAGAGAGTGTGTGCACTTGCCAGAGTGATGTCTGGAGGAAGAAAGAGACATAGAGAAGGAGAAAGCACCCTCCAAATAGGGTGTGGGCACACTGCAATTCCTTCTCTTCCATTTTTGCTGTATGCATGCACTCAGTATAGTTTTTTTTTTTTTCTTTTCATTTTTTTTTTTTGGGGGGGGGAGAGGTTTTTGCTATAGGGCGTGTGAGCTTGCCAGACAGAGACAGAGAGACAGAAAGTGAGAAATCCCCCCCCCCAGGGGGGATGGCCATGCCGCAATCCCTTCTCCTCCGTTTTCCTCTCGGGATCTTGGGCACGCATGCGCACGCGCCCAGAGTGAATTTTAAGCCACCGGGTGGGGACGGGAATCGCGGTTGACTACATGGGAGTCCAGCAATGTAGCCATTACGCTAACTGCTGGTGCTGACTCAATATAGTTTTCAAGCCTCCAAGGCAAGCCAGGATTTGAGCCATGGTCAGCCATGTGGTTTCTAGCTCTGGTGGGGCCAGCCTGTTACCTTGTCTTTAAAATCAACAAAAAACACTTGCTAAGAGGAGATGTAACTATCTTTATTCACTTAAAACTTTTTTTTTAAGCGTTCTTTTTAAAAATAGGGTTATGTATGTAATTTTATTTATTGTTATTGCCTTTAATTTGACCAGAGAGAGAGGGAAAGTGAGAAAGCAAGCTGCCAGGTCCGGGACTCAAACTGCATTTGGCCATGTGAGAGTCCAGCACTTTAACCACCATGCCAACTGCCAGTCCCACACTTAAAATTTATTAATTAAAAATTTAAACTTTTAAATTATTTTCTATTAATTATTTAACTTTCCTTTGAGGCATAAAGGACACGTTAGAGTTCAAATGCAAACCCTCTTGTAGAATGCAAACTGACTGGGATGTCCTAGGACTCTGGATACTTCCAGCATACTTATTTCTATAAACCATGTTAGCTGGAAAATCTTACAAAAATTCAGTCACAGTATTTGAGGAACTGAATTTTGTGATTATCTTGATAATGTTGAGATATAAAAACAACTCTCTTGTTGCTTCTCACATTGGGAGAACAGTAATTCTATAGGTCTTCAAACAGAGATTTTACTTTGTCCGATAATCTCAGATTTCTCTCCAAACAGTCTAATTGCAGAGATGCTAAAATGGGTACAGAAGGTTCATTTTTCCCTTTTCAACCATTATTTCTAATTTGCCTCTTCTTTACTGAAGTTGATACTGAACAATAAAGTAATAAAGAGATTAATAGTAATAAAACTAAAACAAGGATAGAAGAAACAATTTATAAAGTGCATTATCATCATTGAATAATCAAAAAATTGGTATCATAGTCCATATAAGTTGCAATTGAGTTGCTTTAAGGCAAAATAATGCCAAAACGTTTCTTGACCTTTATTTTCAATATATATTGTTTTCTGGAGCTCCTGTGTGTATTTGCACAAAGACTACTTTTAAGATGAAGCTGCAAAACTGTTACCATAAATTGCTGGAGAAATTGACAGAATTTTTAGAATCATCTTTCAAAAGTTCAAAATAGCTATTTCAAAGTAGTAAGAGCATGATTATAATGTCTCAATTATCAATCAGGAAAAAAAGGGAGGGGGAGGGAATAGAAAAAGCATGTACAATATAGTTTTTATCTTTAAGGAATGTTACAAACACCAGAAGCCTATTTTCCCTTTTGAGTGCAAGAGCTTAGTTACATAAGCAGTAATACAAAAAATAAAAGAGAGAGAGAGAGAGAGAGAGAGAGAGAGAGAGAGAGAGAGAGAGAGAAAGAGAGAAGAAGAAAGAAAGGGGAAAAAAAATCAAGCCATTAGTCTCTCCCAAGATCTGATCATGAATTATAGAGCTTGGGGTTCAAGGACACTAATTGCCCGTACAGCCCTGCAGGGAGTTGAACTGAGCTCAGTTGGAGGATGCAGCAGGGCCGCAGAGGACAGAAGGTAATGAGATGTCTGGGCAGTAGGGCACTGGCTCATTGGCTGCTCATCTGAGAAATCCTGGTGTATGGATGAGGACCAGACTGAAAAATAATGAGGCAGATATGACTCATTGATTCAACTTGAAGCAGAAGAATGGTGAGAGACAAGGAAGGGGACCAAAATATAGCTCAAGATGATGGGAGACATCTGAGATAAAAAATAATCTTTGTAGGGGGCATTACTCGACCAGGTCTGAGTTAGAAATGTGCCTTTATCTGCTATTTGTCCTATTTGAAGGGGATTTCTGAGGCCTCATAGTACATGCACATAGATGTTAAAAAGTTACGTCCTTTGCATTGGGAAGAGGCAAAGTTATCAAATATCATAGACTCTATATTTGAAAGTAGAGAGAGATTTATGATTTCTTTTTCTCGTTGATAAAAGAACATTTTGAGCACAGACAGAAGTAGGCATGAAAAATACACTGAACCTTTTGTTACCACTGCCCAGTTTTGGCAATTGTCAGCATTTTACCTGTCTTGGAGAAAACAAAAATTTTTAAGTTTTGTATTTATTCATTTTTTTTTTTTCTATAACAGAGAGAGAGAGAGAAGGATAAAAGCTCAACACTAACAGGGTTTTCATGCTGCAGTCCACCCACAGTCTCAGCCAACAGAACCACAGGCATTCTCACGAGCACCTGAGGTGTACAGGGAGACCATAAGAGGTGATCTCGGAATATTCCTGTTTGGCTTTAGCATCATAAAGCATTGCATTACCACTGTGCTACCAGGGGCTGGACAGGGTTTTTCCTGTCTTTCTTTTCTTTTTTTTTTTTTTTTTTTTTTTTTGATGTAGTTGGCTTGAGAAGAAGAGTGAATCTAGTCTGAAGAGGGGGAAGTAGAGGGAACCAGCAGTTAGTGTAATGGCTATGTTGCTGAACTCCCACGTAGTCAACCGCGGTTCGCGTCCCGAACCCGGTGGCTTAAAACCCACGCCGGGCGCGTGTGCGTGCGTGCCCAGGATCCCGAGAGGAGAATGGAGGAGAAGGGATTTCGGCGTGATGGGGGGGTGATTTCTCTCTTTCTGTTTCTCTGTCTCTCTCTGTCTGTCTGGCGAGTGCACGCGCCCCATAGCGAAAACCTCTCCAAAAAAAAAAAGAGGGGGAAGCAGAGATCCACCTGCTGATTCAGGGAGTCAGCAGGGCTCTCTGAATCCCTTCAAAGTGACATTATTGTAGAATTACCTGTATTCCTTGTTAAGTAGAAGGTGTTAGCTTTGTGAATAATCAGGTAATCAAAAACTAGTTACTCTTTGACTTTTTATTACAGGTTCTTCAGCCACTTACATTTAAAATTTTTAAATATCATTATTTTAAACACACATCATTATTTTAATTATAACCAATTAAGTATACCTGCATCTCCTCAGCATGCATCATTATGTACTTTACTAAAAAGCACTTTGAATCAAATTGCACACCAACGTTCTTTATTATAATTTATGTGCACATGTCTACAGAAGATTTATACATTTTGGAGATTAATTATCAAGAAGTTTGTTTAGACTTTTGGTAAGTGGGAAACTCAACCTGAACTTCAACTTGCTTTGATATTTACAGTTTTGTGATATTATTTTATTGGTCTGTAAGGTACTGTTTTGTTTTTCTACTTGTGGAGAGTATGGATACATGAATAGGTATCATATAGCTACCAAAATCATTGTGCCCGAGTTTTTAAATTGTTCATCTCTTTTGTGTTCCCTGAAATTCATTCTTTTGGATTTTGCCAAATAATATTTTTTTAATAATAAAAAAATCTTTTTTGCTAAAAAGATTTCCCTAGACTCTGCCCCAATCACCTGAAAATATTATTGCTAGATTTCAGGAATATAAGAACTATGAGCTCTTAGTGATTGCTTTCAGTGCCAGTTGAAGGATTTTAGCTCCTTTTTACCCATTGATCTGTAACTTTTTGTACCTGCTTTTGCATCACTTAGAGGGCTTATGAAATTCTTACTACTGGGTTTGACACATGATGGAAAAACAGTGCAAAAACCTAGTACTTTTAGCTTAGCCAACTTCTGCCATCAGCTGCCACCCTTCCCCTGGGTGTTCATAATAAAGTGATTCACTCAACAGACTCGCAAAGTGAGGCTAGCAGGTGGCATGGTTGTTAGGGCTCTGGACTCCCACGTGGTTGACTACAATTCAAGTCCTGGATCGGTGACTTGAAAATCACGCCAGGCTTGTGTGCGTGCACGCCCAAAATTCTGAGAGGAGAATGAAGGAGTGGGTATTGTGGCGTGGCCCTTTCCCAGCGGCGGGGTGTGTGTAGGGTTGATTTCTCACTTTCTTTTTCTCTCTGTGTCTGTATCTTCTTCTGACAAGTACTCTCATCCTTCGCCAAAAACCTTATAATAAATAAGTAAACTCACAAAACAAGGACCTAATCTCTAGCAGTTGTTGGAGGCAACTTGTTGGTCCAGTTTGATGCTGACATCTGAACTGGTTCCCATCCCCCAGATCCTAAATCCTTGAATTGACTCTGTGGCTTGAATCCTTATCTCCGCCCTCCCCCACCCTTTCCCTGGTTTTGACTGTTTCTAAGTTTTGTTTTTTAAATTTTTGCCATAGGGCGCATGCACTCGCCAGAAAGAGGGAAAGTGAGAATTCACCCCTTCACCCCCTCCCCTGGGGGATGCCCACACCACATTTCCTTCTCCTTCATTCTCTCAGGATTTTGGTCATGGTCACACACATGCTGGGTTTGATTTTCAAGCTGCTGGGTCTGGGACTTAATCTGCAGTCAACCATGTGAGTATCAAGTCTCTTAGCCCCCATGACACCTGGTAACCCCTGGCGTATTTATTTATTTATTTATTTATTTATTTTTTTACTTTCCTCAGTATTTGTTAAACATTTTATTTATTTATTTTTATTTGATCAGAGAGGAACAGAGAAAGAGAAAGAGAGAGAAAATAAGAAAGCAAGCTGCCAGGTCTGGGACTTGAACCGCAGTCAGCCATGTGGGAGCCCAGTACTCTTAACTACCATGCCACTGCTGTCCCCATACTTTCCTCAGTATTTGAACTAAAACTTTTCTGTGTGATTTCTGGATTAACTCATCTCTCTCTCTCTTTCTCTTTCTCTCTCTCTCTCTCTGTCTCTCTCTCTCTGTCTTTTAAGAGAGGTTTCTACTATAGGGTGCATATGCTCGCCAGAAAGACAGAGACAGACAGACAGACAGAAAGCGAGAAATCAGCCCCAGGGGGGATGGTCACGCCGCAATCCCTTCTCCTCCATTCTCTTCTCGGGATCTTGGGCATGCACACACACGTGCCCGGCGTTTAAGCCACCGGGTCCAGGACTCGAACCGCGATCGACTACATGGGAGTCCAGCAACGTAGCCATTACGCCAGCTGCTGGTCCCATGGCGTCTCTTTTTACTTGAGGGAGGCTAGTTGTTGTCAGAGCTGCTCTTCATGATCTTGTACTTTTCCCTTTAAATGGAGGTTAGAAGTTAGGGATTAGGTTACCTTGGATTTGGGGTATGTTGGTTAGAGTCTCTAATCTCAGTGTCGTAATTTATACAAGTCTTAGTGTAGGCTGCATTAACTAGGCTGGCTTATAAACAGCAGGAACTTATTTGTCACAATTCTGGACACTGGGAATGCCTAGATTCAGTGATGGCCCAAGGTATAGCCATGGGGTGTGATAAGGTCATTAGGGCAGCACCCTGTGGTTACGTTCTGGTGGGTTTATGAGAGGGGAGAGACTAGAACAGACAGAACCTTATGGACAGTTGTTCTGCTCCAGATCCTGTCCTCTGCCTTGTCGTAGCCCCACATATTGGCCCTTGGAGCCTGGCCCTCCAGACTGTGAGCAGAATAAACCTCTGTTTCTTTATAAATTCACCCCATCTCAGATATTTGTGTAAGCAGTGCAGTAATGGACTAGACTTGTTTTGGGCTTCAAGGATGGTGCCTTCCAGCTGTGTCCTCACCTGACAGAAGGGACTTGGGAGCTCCTTGGGGTCCCTTTTACAAAGGCACTAATCCTGTTCATGTGGCTCCATAGCCTAATCACTTGTAGAGACCTAAACATTCTTTCTGTTGAATTCAACTGAGAGATTTGGAACTGTGTCATTTCTTTTTAAAGATTTATTTATTTATTTATTTATTTATTTAAATTTGACCAGAGAGAGAGAGAGACAGCAAGCCACTAGGCCCAGGACTTGAACTATGGTCTACCATGTGGAAGTCCAGCACCTTAGCCACCACTTCATTTCTAATAGTTCTTTCTTTCATTTTAATATACTGTTTTATAATGTATGATTATACTCTTTAAAAGTTTTCAGTAGTATATAGGTATGCAGAAAATGGTCATAGATTCCCCACAAGTTCATTGTCCCTTCAACCCCCTTCCATAGTCGAAGATAACTGCTTACATTAACATGGCTTGGTTAGTTTGTGTAATAAAATTTTGTCATACAAAGTCGCTTCTTTGTGATCCTTCAGCCGCTATGATTTGCGCATTCTCTTTTGGATGCTGTTAGTCATTCAGGAGGCTCTGCTGGTGAGGAATGGTGGGTGATCTAAAAGACACAGGCTTCTACAGAGGAAATCTAAGTGTGGACAGTAAGTTGTTTCCCTTGGTTTAAATGATAATCTGTGAAATTAGTTCTCTCCCTTCCAATGACAAGGAGATTTGAGGGAAGGAAGTGGTGGTGAGAAGAGTAGAGGAAGGAAAAAAATATTCTCTATCATCTTTTTTTTAAAAAATAATTATTTATTTAATTTTATTTATTCATCCATTTATTTTAATTTGACCAGAGAGAGAAATTTGACCAGAGACGGGGGGAGGGGGGGGAGTGAGAATGCAAGCCACCAGGTCCAGGACTTGAACTGTGGTCGGCCATGTGGAAGTGTCCAGCGCCTTAACCACCACGCCACCCACTGGTCCCTTCTCTATCGTCTTAATAGATTTCAGTACATAAAACTAGTTTTTTCAGTTTTTTCAAAGATTTTATTTCTTTCCTCATGATAGCCTGTAAAATTTATACTGCAAATCCTATTTTTTTTTATTAAGCTTTGTGACTCTAATAACTAAGTTTCCCATTGATTAGAATAACTGAGAGTGTGGACTGTGGTAACCATTAATTAGAATAACTGAGAGTGTGGATTGTGGTAAAGTCCTATGTAAATAAATACTTTTTTTTAGAAAAATGCCCTCTATTAAAATGATAGAATATAATTTTTTCTAAAGGTTCTCTCTCTCTTTTTCTTAATTTCTTACTTAATTTCTTAAGTACCCCTCTGGCATGTTTACTTACCAGAGACACAAAGAAAGCATCCCCTGGGGCTAGCAGGTGGCATGGTGGTTAAGGCACTGGACTCCTGCATGGCCAACCATGGTTCGAGTCCTGGACCTGGAGGCTTGCTTGCTTTCACTTTCCCTCTCTGTCTCTCTCTGGTCAAATTAAAATAAAAATCATAATCATAAAAATATTACTATATTTATACGCTATACCATCACTACCAGCAGATGGTGTAGTGGTTACTTTGCTGGTGGTTAAGGCACTGGACTCACATCTGGCCAACTGCAGTTCTAATCCTGGACCTGGTGGCCTGAAAATCACACTGTGATTTTCTGTGCATGAGTGCCCAGAATCCCAGGAGGAGAATGAAGGAGAAGGAATTGCAGCGTGGCCCTCCCTGCCGGGGATGATTTCTCACTTTTCCTCTCTCTGTCTCTGTCTCTGTCATCTCTGTCTGTCTCTCTCTGGTGAGCACGTGTACCCTAAGGCAAAAACCTTTCAAAGAAATAATAACAAATAAAAGTAAATAAATCTTAAAAAAATTAAAAGAAAGAAAGAAAGCACCTCCAATGGAGTATGGTCATGTCGCATTCCCTTTTCCTACATTTCTCCATCCTGTCAGGATTTTAGGCACACACAGGCGCTGTGTTTTTTCAAGCCGCCAGGGCCATGTGGGGGTTGGCTCCCAGTGCACAGTGCTTCACCTCTGCACTATGAGGCCAGATGGAATATAATTTCTAGTTGCAAAGTATTTTATAAACAACAGGGTACCTTAGAGCAAAATTTAAAGAAATACAAATGCCTTGTCATGATCCGGGTTGCTTATTATTAGCATTACCTAATGTCAGTAGCTAATTATTTGAACAACAATACTGTTGTAGGGTATAATTTTACCTTGCCTGAATTAGACCTCGTCCCACAGTGAATATAGTTCTAAGGCTTTTAAAATGTGGTGGGTGCAAGTGAAGCTCTTAAGTTTCTCTTCAGTTATTAATGTCTTCACTGTAGATGGTACTTAGAACTCATTTTACATAAGAGTTTACAAGAGTGAATTTCATTTTTCAGTTCCAATTTCTTCTTTGCCGTATGCAAGATTAGGAAATAAAAAAAGGCAATTTGTGGGAACCAGCAGTTAGCGTAATGGCTATGTCGCTGGACTCCCACGTAGTCGACCGCGGTTCGCGTCTCGGACCCGGTGGCTTACAACTCACGCCGGGCGCGTGTGCGTGCGTGCCCAAGATCCCGAGAGGAGAATGGAGGAAAAGGGATTGCGGCGTGACCATCCCCCCTGGGGGGTGATTTCTCGCTTTCTGTCTCTATGTCTCTCTCTGTCTGTCTGGCGAGCGCACGCGCCCTATAGCGAAAAACCTCTCCAAAAAAAAAAAAAAAAAAAAAGGCAATTTGTATCTGTATTAAGTATCAACCTCAGTAACTTTTTTCTAAGCAGGAGAAGAATATAACACACTTTTATTTCACTCTTTATTGAAACAAGTGATTAGTGCAGAAAGCCAGGATACTGAAGATTTAGTATCTGCATTTTGGAGAGCCGACGATTTTGCATCTCTGATTCTATACCCAATCATACTTGTGTTCCAGTGGACAAAATAAAGGTATCTTTGGATCTGACCACAGAGTTTTTTGAAGTTATCTTCAAAAGTTACTGCTGTAAAATGATAGGAAAAATAAAATGAATACAGCAATGAGAAAAATATGGGTCAAAAACTTTAAAGGTATAGTTTAATCTAAAGAACTATTGATATATAACATAGAAATAAGTGTTAGTAATATGAAGTGAAAATCCTAACCTGTTTGTAGAAGTGGGAGTATTGGGAGGTTAGAGAATAGAAGACGGAGGCAAAACAAGGATCAAATGGGTCTGAAAGACTCTTGCCTTAAAGCGAATGATGAAGGGAACTGGATCACACATCACCAATCATAGTTCAAATTCCCAGCCCCAGTAGCTTGACAAACACAAGCTTGTCAGGTACATGTGAATGCATGCCCCAAATTTCAACAGGTTGGAGAAATGGAGAAGAAGGGATGCAGTGTGACTGTACCCCATTGGAGGGTGCTTTCTCCCTCTTTCGCTGTCTATGTCTCTGGCAAGCGCATGCACCATTTGGCAGAAAAGAAAAGATTCTTGCCTGGATCAGGAGGATACTAGAAATAATGCTGATTTCTAGACATTGATAAGATACATACATGTAGGACCAGCTCCATGGCACAGCAGTAATGCACTGCTTGAAAGAAGCCAGACCTCACATGGCAACCACAGTTTTTTTCTTTTTTTTTGGAGAGGTTTTTCGCTATAGGGTGCGTGTGCTCGCCAGACAGACAGAGAGAGACAGAGAGACAGAAAGCAAGAAATCACCCCCCGGGGGGGATGGTCACGCCGCAGTCCCTTCTCCTCCATTCTCCTCTCGGGATCTTGGGCACGCACACACATGGGCTTGGCATGAGTTTTAAGCCACCAGGTCTGGGACGTGAACCGCGGTCAACTACATGGGAGTCCAGCGACATAGCCATTATGCTAACTGCTGGTTCCCGAGACTAGATTTTTTTTAAAAAAAACTTTATGCTGTTAAAATATGTGGCACTCTGGGACCAGCAGTTGACATAATGGCTATGTCACTAGACTTCATGTAGTCAACCACTGCTCGAGTCCCAGACCCGGTGGCTTAGACTCATGCCGGGCACATGCGCATGCATGCCCAGGATCCCGAGAGGAGAATGGAGGAGAAGGGATTATTGTTACTTTTTTTTTTCTTGAAGAGGTTTTTGCTATAGGGCACATGCGCTTGCCAGAAAGAGAGACAGAAAGTGAGACATCACCCCTCAGGGGGATGGCCACGCCGCAATCCCTTCTCCTCCATTCTCCTCTCGGGATCTTGGGCACTCACGCACACGCGCCCGGCGTGAGTTTTAAGCCACTGGGTTTGGGACTCGAACCACAGTCAA
The DNA here is from genome assembly GCA_026018925.1 of Tupaia tana. NCBI lineage: Eukaryota > Metazoa > Chordata > Mammalia > Scandentia > Tupaiidae > Tupaia > Tupaia tana. The sequence continues at coordinate 18,878,829 of JAKSZU010000013.1, read as the reverse complement.
CTACATGGGAGTCCATCATAATCCTTTTATCTCCAGTCTCCTCTCAGGATTTTGGGCACACATACACACACAGCTGGAGTGAGTTTTAAGTCGCCAGTTCTGGGACTCAAACCATGGTCGACTATGTGGGAGTCCAGTGACATAACCATCTACTGGTCCCAGAAGTGAATAATTATTATATTTTAGTTACAAATAATATAAAACTTAAGGCCTAGCTGTGGTGGTACAGCTGGTTGGGTGCCACTGTGTGATACTAGAGTCCATGGGCCGTCCAGAGTTCAGATTCTGGGTTGATCTGAACATGCCGGGCACACCTGCCTGTCCATGTGATCCTGGCTGACTGAGAGGCTGAGGGGAGGACTGTGGCAAGACCCTGTCAGGGATCCCTCCCTTTTTCTCTCTGCTTTCTCATGAAAGAAACGAACAAAATCCTAAAAGCAGAAATCGCCGTTCATACATCTGAACATAGTACAGTAAAATTAAATAGCAATAATGAAAGAAGAATCCTCCAGCCTTTACCAACACATTTGCAAAAAAGAGGACATCGCCCTCTAACTCTTGAGCTAAAAAGGAAAGAAACACGGTAACTATTAGCTGTTTAAAAAGTAAACAAAAGTGAAACTCTTATCCATCAGTACATGTTGACTATGGCTAAAGCTCCACTTAAGGAAAATTTCATAGCCTTGATTCAATTACAAGGAAATCAGGAAGGGTTGGGGCCAGAGAGTGGCACAGCAGCAACGCACCTGGACTCTTGTGGGAAGGTTCCAGGTTTGTGTTCTGGTTCCCCCTCTTCACTATGGGTGTTGCATGCCGTGGATCTGGGCTGGCTCCCACGAGGGGTGGATCGTGACATGAAGACCCAGTTAGGGAGACCGTTCTCTTTCTCTGTCTCTCTCATGGAAGAAGTAAATAAACTGTAAAGTGTTAAGAAACTCAAAAATAAAAAAAGCAATAAAATAAAACCAAAGAAAGTACAAGAATGGCGATAATAAACTATTAATGACATGCAAGTAGAAACTAGAAAAAGAAAATGGACTTTCTGGGTGGAAAAAGCAAACTGTTTTCCCTCTGGTCTCACGACACATTACTTCTGTGATTCTCAAAAGTGTGGGAATGTCTCTCCACCAGCAGGCAAGCAGTTCTGCGGGGCCACCACCTGGGTGGCCTGTAATGCAGTTCAATTCTGAGGCTATCAGCCTGGAGATAGCATCAGATCCCACGGGTTAAGGGCTCAGTTCCAAAAGGCTGCCCCCACTTCAGACACCAGATACAAGTCTAGGCTTCTAGAACTTCTGTCCTAATGGCCATCAGTCGTGGTTCCCATGAACCCCCCTTTTTGGGTTTGATTAATTTGCTGGACTTGCGCACAGTACTCAGAGAAGCATGTTTACTGGCGTATTATAAAGGGTTTTTTAAAGGACACTGATGCATCGCCAGATAAAAGAGATACATAGGGTGAGGTCTGTGAGGATCCCTGGTGCAGGAGTTTCGTCTCCATGGAATCGGGGTGTGCCCTCCTCCCAGCATCAGGATGAGTGCTTCCTGCATGCTTCCAAATGTCCAGCTGTCCCAAAGCTCTCCAAGCCCTGTTCCTCTGAGCTGTTATGGAGACCTCTTTGTACTGGCATGATTGAAGCCGGGACAAACACGTAGAATGTGATGGACAAAATGCTGACAGACTACAGGCAAGGCCCAGCGAGGCCTGTCTGTTGATTCTTCCTGGACTCTGCAGCATTCCTTCCTCCCAGGGATGGGGCAGGACCCCATTCTAAAATGTGAGCCTTAATTTCTTTATGGCCATTTCCAAAAAAGGCAGGAGAAGATTAGAGCACCTTCTTTCTATGACCTGCCCTGACAAAGAGGAATTCTAGTATTTAAGGGTGGCCTTAGGAAAATCGAAGAACCAAGGGTGAAAGGCCAAATACTTATAGGCCAGGAACCCTGGATAAACACATGCATGCATGGACTTCAAAAAGTTCATAGAAAAATGTAATTAAAGTACAAGTTTATTTTGGTGCAAAAATATTTTTGAAATCCATGCATAGCTTTTTCATACACGTTTTTTAGGAACTTCTTGTAGACCTTGTGTTTGTGTGTGTGTGTGTGTGTGTGTATGTGTGTAAACCCAAAGACTACTTCTTTGAAGTGGTTCATAAAATAGGCAAAACCTTTGGTAAAGGAAAAAGAGAAAAGATTCAAATAGGCTTTGGAAATAAGGGAGAGGTTTCAACTATAGGCTCAGAGGAAATAGGAAAAAAAAAAAAAAAAAAGGATAGGGAGTACCCTAATCTTTGAACTTAAAATAGCAAATTCAAAATTTATTTGAAACAGGGCATTTTTCTAGGAAAATACAAATTATCAGTATTATTTCAAGAAGTGAAAGAAAACCTAAAGCGAATAATAATTATACAAGAAATTGACAAAATAAATATTATAAATCTGCACAATAGTTCATATCTGTACATAGGAAGCCAAACTCCATGTGGCCAAATGTAGTTGGAAGACTGGCCCCCGTGGCTTAAATAAGATGCCAGGCACATGTGTGTTCATGCCCTAAATCCCAGAAGGAGAGAGAAATGGAGGAGACTGGATTGCAGAGTGTTCCTCATGGGGAATGGGGTGCTTTCTTGTTTTCCCTCTTTCTTTGTCTCTGGCAAGCACAGGTGCTCTCTGGAAAATTAAAAACAAAACAAAATTCTAGGGTAGCCAGATGGTGGCACAGTGGTGATGCAGTGTTCTGTGAGGCTGACCCAAATAGGAAGGTTCTGGGTTCATGCCCAGAGGCTTCCCTAAACAACACTGGGTGCATACATGTCTATGATCCAGGGCTGGCTGAAGCTGGAGGGGTAAATTGTGGTGTGAGAATCCTGTTGGGGGCATCTTTCTCTCTGTCTCTCCTGCTCAAGGAAGAAAGAAACAAACTTTTTTTTTTTTTTTTTTAAGAGAGATTTTTGCTATAGGGCACATGTGCTCTCCAGAGAGACAGAGAAACAGAAAGTGAGAAATCACCCCCCTCAGGGGATGACCACACTGCAGTTCCTTCTCCATTCTCCTCTTGGGATCTTGGGCATGCACACACATGCACCCAGCCTCAGTTTTAAGCCACCAGATCCGGAACTCAAACTATGGTCGACTATATGGGAATCCAGCGACATAACCATTATGCCATCTGCTGATCCCGAAACAAATTTAAAAAAAAAAAGAAAAAGCGGCCAGGATGTCACATAGCCAGCAACATGGTTTGACCTGACAACTTGAGAAACATGCTGGGTGCATGTGCATGTATGCCTCAAATCCCAAAAGGATGGAGAAATGAAGGAGAATGGATCGCATGGGGTGACAATTCCGCACGTGGGTGCTTTCTCCCTTTCCCTGTCCCTCTATCTGTCTCTGACAGTATAACCTCTGGCAAAATTTGGGAGGAAAAAAAAGCTTCTCTCTCTTTCCTGCTTCTAATTATTAGAGGAGAAAAATAATAATTCCACTAGTTTATAGTTGATATATTTTGTAGATGACATACCATTACAAGAAAGAAATAATGCAGTATAACATTTTTATTGTGTATTATGGTAATGATTTTTTTCACGCAATGATATTTATTGGGTGCCTAATTTGCACATAAAACACTCTATTCTCAGGCATAGTGCTAGACAGTGGGCACGTTCTGCTCTGGTTGATTTGCCGGAAAGACCACCTGCCCTGTGGCAAAGCCAAGGAAGAGGCATAAACGATCTGCATCTCGTGTTTTTGTGCATCTTCCTAATCTACGGACCAGAGATTACTTTGTGGCGAAGGTCGGGTCAATACTGTTTAGTGTGTGGCCCATGAAAAAGTCATAGGGACCAACAGCTTCTCTGAATTTTACATGCAGGCAGTCATCTCTCTTTGCCCTTTCATATTTATGAAATCGGTCCTTCCTAGGAGGAAATCAGATCGTTTCAAATAACTAACTCTCCAACTACTCGTGTTGCTGCTTACGGGTGCTTCATACTCTTCCCTGGGGTGGTCACAAATTTAAACTGACCAGTGTGCAGTTTCCAAACCCATGTCTTCTTTCTTAAAAGATGGGTGTTTTACATGCCTGTCTCCTATTTTCAGTTACATCCTGTTCTGTCAACGAGTCTTAAATCAGATAGTATTTTAACTTCAGATTCTGCCAGTTTGCATACATTTAGCCTCTAAAGAAAAAACCTTCTGCTATTCCCTTCCTTTAGGAAAGCATCCCTGAGTTAGAGCCGAGGAGGAATACAGAAAGGGTGTTGCATAAGAGTCAAAAAAGATTGAGGTTTGAGGGGGTCAGAGGGTGCTGTGATGGCCAAACACAATGCTCTGTGAGGCTGATCCACATGGGAAGGTCCCAGGTTCACATCCAGAGACTTCCCTGAATATGTCGGCTCAGGCTTAGGGGTGGATCACAGTACTCAGTTGGGATTGCCTCTCTCTCTCTCTGTCTCACTCATGGAAGAAATAAATAAATAAACTTCAAATTAAAAAAGAAATAAGATTTGGTGCCTGCCCAATGGCCTTCTGGTTAAAAGAACTGGATCCCACGTGGCTGTCCTCGTAGTTTGACTCACAGTCCTGGCTGGTTGAAACACATACCAGGCTCATGTGCATCTGTGCCCCAGATCCTGTCAGGATAGAGAAGTAGAAAAGGGATTGTGCATGACCATGCCCCATTCGGGGGGTGCTTTTACCTTCTCCTTCTCTCTATGTCTCTATCTCTCTCTGGTGAGCACTCAGGCCCTCTGGCAAATAGGAAAAAGAAATTTCGGTTTGAAGCCTGCCGTGTGGGATATTTTGGAAGCCACTGAACTTCTAGGCCTTACTTTGTATCAGCTGTAAAACGCAGAAGCGTTGGGGAGAGGTATAGGAGTTGAAGGAGAAAGGACTTTGAAAAGTATTAAGCAACAGAGCAGCATGAGACTTTGTACAAGCCACACGTGCCCCTTCTTCTGTATGCACACGCATGCATATGCACACTCATGCACACACACATAGCTTTCATGCATGCTTTGGGTTTCTATTATTCTTCATCTGTGTTCCCCTTAAAAGTGGGCATTTGAATCCCTCCTAAAACAATCTGCTCTGTCTGTTGTCACATGTACCCATTGATCTTCCTGGACCTGAGGCCTTGAATCGACTTGGTCCTACCTTTTAGGCAGTACCTGTTTTCTCCCAGAGGGGCATTTAGCTTCGTGTCAAAAGCACAGTGTGTTCCCTTTTTGTTAACTTAACCTCTGTGTTGTTTTTGTTTTAAAAAATCAGATTTGAAAGAACAGGGACCCTAGAAAGCCTGTGATATGTAAATATTTAGTCAGGCAGATAGGGATAGTAAGCATTTTCTCTCTTAACACAAAACATGATTTTATTTGCGAAAGCTGTAATCTTGTTTGATAATCCATCAGTTTATTATCAGCTATGTGGTGAGACATAATGCCACGGGGAGATAATCAAGAACCTCATCTGACACTACAGGGTTGATTACAGTGGCTGGGAAGAGAGAGTCTTCTGGAGAGGATTATGTTAAACATAGCCTTTCTATTTACAGTTGATTTCCTCCAAGGCTTTAACCATTCTGTTCCCAACCTAGGTAAGTAGGTCATCTGAAAACCTTCAAAGAGGAGCCTTTGCAGGTGTAGACCAAAGAGACTTGTAACTTTACCAGGTCCCCATTAGGTCATTATTTCATGCTCAATGTATTTCTGAATCCAAGAAAAAGAGAGCGAGAGATGATGGCACTCCATTGAAGACAGTGTCTAAAGCAAAGGCAAAACACAACAGAAAAGTCCAAGTTAAACACAGAACAGGAAATCCTTCTACCCCACAGGTGACAGCGGGACCCTAGCTTTAGTAGGTCTAATAAACTAGATTAGTAAACTGAAATTTGAATGTGATGTTCATTTGCACGAATCTCAAGGCTGTGACCAATCTGAGGTTTCTGAACCAAGGGAAATACACCTATAAGGTCCCCTCAGAGACCTTCCTGGTCAGGGCAGTTGGAATGTACAATCCCAGGGGTAGCATTCAAATATATTACACCGAGAATGCTCCCACCAGATTGTTTTTCTTTTTTTTTTTAAGAGAAAGATTTCTGCTGTAGGGTGCATGTGCTTGCCAAAGAGACTAACAGAAAGCAAGAAATCACCCTCCCCACTTGGGGGGGATGGCCATGCCACAACCCCTTTTCTTCCATTTTCTTCTTTGGATTTTGGGCATGAACACACACATGCCCAGAGTGAGTTTTAAGCCATTGGGTCCAGTACTTGAACCACGGTTGACTATGTGGGAGTTCAGCGATGTAACCGTTACACCATCTGCTGGTCCTGCTACCACAAGATTTCTGCAGAAAGCTAGTAATACTTCCTCTGGTGGGAGGCAGAGAAGCGTTTCTTTCCAACTCTTATCATTGTCTATCCTCTTCTCTTACTTGACAGGTGTCTGCCCAGGATTACCCACTATGCAAGATGTGCCCTGCAAAAATTCAGCCTTCTAGGCAAGGCCTGTGGCTACTTGACTACTTTCTGACCACTAAAAATAAGAGGCTGTCTGGTTCCATGATACTCTGCCATTATTCTGCCTATATGTGTATCATCTTGCTTAAGCTTTTCCTGAGATAAGCAGAGAAGGAGAACAAGTTTTAAAGAACGTTAAGTGTTTTACCCAAGTTTACACAATGGATAATTTCTTGCCTATTTTTGTTCCCTTCCTATCTCCTTCCTTTTCTTCTTTTCTTTCTTCTCAAGGACATTTTCTCAAGAATATAGACTCTGAAGTCAGGTGCCTGGTTTTAAATCCTTGGATCTGCAAGGCCGTGGGCAAGTTTACTTACCTTTGTATGCCTTGATCCTTACAAGTAAAATGAGAGTAAAAGTATTATTAGTATTTACTTTATAGGAAGGATAAAGTTGGTTAATACAAGTGTATATTCTAACACTTACAATAGTGTCTGGGGGTGGACCCTTAGTCTAGTGGTTAAGAGAGCCAGACTTACATGGCTGACTGTGGTTCAAATCCCAGCCCTGATGGCTTGAAAAACACACCAGACACATGTGCATACACGCCCAGCATCCTGGCAGGATGGAGAAATGGAGGAAAAGGGATTGTGGTGTGTGACCATGCCATGTTGAAGGGTACGTGTCCATGCCAACACCCCCCCATCTCTCTCTGGGAGATTAAAAGAATAGAATAGTGTCTAGCATGTAGCAAACATTGAATAAGACGTAGTTGTTATTGTTATCACATGTTATTTTCTTCTATTCTCCTTCATCAAACATTGTCTTCTCTGATAGGCATTGTGCTGGGCTTCAGGTATGAGTAAAAGAGGTCCTCATTCCGTGGGACTCACTGACTGTGAAGGGACAGGCCATGAGATAAATGTAATCACAGGTGAACTGTTTGATGCTCATGGTTAGCTGGGAGGACCTCATGAAGACGGAGACCTGATATTTGAATTGAACATCGGAGATGAAGTCTTTGCCATGCCATGATCCAGGGATGGATACACCTGGGAGAAGGGTCAGTGTGCTTGAAATAAAGAAAATGTATGGGTCTGCTTGGACTACTGAAACAAAATACCATGGGTTGATTTTTTTTTTTTTTTAAATTTTTTTTTCATGGTTCTGAAAGCTGGAGGCCAGAAATCAAGGTGTCAGCAGGTTTGGTTTCTTCTGAGTCCTCTCTCCCTGGCTTATAGGTGGCTGCCTTTTTGTTGTGTCCCTACCTCGGCCTTCCTCTGTGTGCATATCTCTGGTTTCCTAATCTCTTCTTATAAGGACACCAACCCGACTGACTTCATTTCCCCCCACTTTCCTCTGTACAGGTCTGTCTCCAAATACAGTCACATGCTGAGGCACTGGGGGTAGGACTTCCGTATGTGAATGTTGGGGGGACACTTTCAGCCCATAGCAGAAATATCTGAAAAGTATGACTAGGGTCAGGTGTGTAGATGAGCGTTCTGGGATAAAGCCCGAATGCCAAGCAGCACCAGATCGTGAAAGGCCTGGCCTCCTATAGGACCAAGAAGGGTGTCAGGGAAGGACGCTGCCGCCACATGTCAGTTCTGCTGGCCCGACAGGCTGCAGCCTCGCTGAGGGGCTGCTGGAAGGAGCCACATTATTGTATGTCTTATGAGATGCTGAGTTGAAATTGTAGTTCTCTTCCACCACCTCCCAGGGCTTACGTGGCAGTTAAATGGAAGCAGTAACTCCCCAGTCATGAGAAGGGCCACGAGAACAAGGATGCGTGTGGGTGGAGAGAGACGGCTGGGAGTTTGCCTGTGGAGGGGCCTTCCCTGTTGTGTCAGCATCTGTGGGCGACTCACCGGGCTGAAGTACAGCCGCTCAGACAAGGAAAAATCACCAGGTAACGGGCGAAGCAGGTTGTGGTTTTGCTTTTCCACCCAGAAGCCCCCTCAAGTGTTCCTAACATAATCACATATCTTACTTCCGTGTTTTGTAAGTGAGAGCACAGCCACCCTTTCGTTCTCTTGCCAGGTAGAAGCACAGAGCAGCTCGTTGCTGTTGACAGTCAGAGAATGAGATAATTACCCCTCTCCATTTTTAGAATTCTTGCTCAAACTCAAGCATTTTGGTACAGAAAGGCGAGGCTTTATTCAGAGGAACAGCACTGTTGTGTGTAGTTCCCATTTGGTTTGGAGGCTGGAGGCATCTTGCTCTGGAATTGCTTCTGATGTCGTTGCTGCATTTTTCAGAGATGTGGACATTTCTTTTTATAAAACAGGGATAATCGTTTATAAATCACCAGGACAGTGGTGAGGTTTCAGTAAGAAAAATATATACTAAGAACCCTTTGTCATGGGGCCAACAGGTGGTGTGGTGATTAAGGCGCTGGATTCTCACACTACTGACCATGGTTCAGGTCCTGGACCTGGTGGCTTGAAAATTGTCCCAGACACGTGTGTGCATGCCCAAAATCCTGAGAAGAAAATGAAAGCGAAGGGATTGAGCCATGGTCATTTCCCCTGGGGGTGATTTATCACTTTCCTTCTCTCTGTCTCTCTCCCATGAGAGCATGTGCCTATTGCAAACACCTAAAAAAAAAAAAAAAAGAAAGAAAGAAGAAAGAACTCTTTGTCATTAAAGCACTACACAAATGTTTGCTTAGGATTAAAAAAAAAAAGGTGATGCACCACTAGAAAGCAAAAATGTTTGCATTTTGTCATTTAGGTGACTTGCTGTCTTAATAGGAACGAGTAAGCATTCTCTCCCGTTGTGGTGCATGTCGGGGGCCAGGCAAGGCCTTTACAACCCTGTTTTTCACTGTACCTCTTTGTAACATAGGAGGTGGTCTGTCTGTCCTGAGATGATGTAAGGATTAATTGGATGGTGTTGGTGCTGTCTGCCAGGAAGACAGAAAGCGTGAAGGATCATCTGGATGGGTTTGGGAAGCACTAGGTTCTCTTTTTTCCTGCTTTTGACAAACAGAGTGACAGCCCAGCGCTGTGTTTAAACAAGTTAATATGTACGTTTCTTGACATAAGGAAGCGTTCTAATCATGAAATACAGCTTGCATGTCATTTGGTTTTGAGATTTTATTGAGTACTGCTAATCTTGACATATTTTGGTTGGCACCGCATTCTTGGTAAAGTGGGTTAGCGGTTGAATAGTTTGCAGACTTTGTGAAACAAAATCCTCATTTAATGGTTTAGTTTGGCTACATTTCGAAAATATACAAAAACATAATGTTCTTTTATTTTATAGGGTTTTTATTTCAATATGTGGCTTGGGGTTTTTCTCCCTCCTTTCACCTCAATGCCGTTTCTTTTCTTTCTGTCCGTGTCTGTCTCTCTTTTGAATGTCCCAGTGACAGCAGCCGTCTAAGAAAGTACCCGAGAGAGACAAGCCTGTAAAGTCTTGAGCTGCAGGCTGAGAATCTTCTGCATATGCTCAAGGTCAAGACTCTGTTTACACCCTGTTCTAGTGCTCTGGCTTGTGAGTACAGGGCTTTAGGACCTCAGAATGCTTCCAGACAAAGGAGTGGAAGATCTGAAGCTCCCCAGCAGAACCACCTGGACTGTATGTGCGATGAGACTTCAGTCAACACCAGCCCCTCAAGTCACTGAACTTAGTGACATCATGCCCCAGCAGGAAAAGTCAACAGGGCTCTGGCTCAGTGCCTCCTCCCTCTTCTCCTTTCCCCTGCGCCTACCTCTCGCTGTTCTTAACCCAGGGACAATATTTAGAAAGCAGAGCTGGGTTCAGGCAGCCCTCTCAATTACTTTGGCTGGAACCTTCCTGAGTACATTTTGCTATCTCTTTGTGATGTAAACAGGGACACTCACAGTTGGCAGGGGATGCTCTTTCTGTTTTAATTACACAAGGCATAATTATAGTCCCAGGGTCTGGAAACAGCACAGAGTTCTTTGGAGAACTTCACAGGGATTTTTCTGTTATGACATAGTTTATCTGGGAGAAAAAAAAAAAAGTAAGGGAAAAGGCATTTCCAAAGAGGAAATAATAACACTATTCATGCTAGCATTCCATTCCATATGGAGTAGATCACAAAATCAGAGTAGACTTTTTTTTAGGGGGGTGGGGGGAGATCCTCAAAATGTTGGACTCAAGGATAATGGTGAGAAAATCTGGATAAATACTAAGGAATGGGTGTGCGTGGAGAAAGATACTAAGAAAAAGATATGTTTTTCCTTAGGAATAATAATAAAGCATCCAACTCTATTGGAGTGAATTTGCTAATGCCCTGGACTCTAGGGATATGGAAAAAGATCCCACCGTAGTCATAGTAAACCCGAGTCATAAAATTCCCTCTGCCCCAAGATGTTCAGTGCGAGGGCACTTCGTTACTCTGCTGATGTAGCGAGAAATGGCGAGCTGCCAGGGTAATGGGGAGAGCCACGACCCAGGTGGAGAGAAAGAGCTGTTTCTCTGTTACGAAACGTGTTTTTATAGGTAATTCTGATGTACAGTAGGTATTAAATAGAGCAACTAAAAGATGTTTTATTTTAGATTAGTGCTAGAGTGATATTTCCCCCATGGCACTAATAATCCAGCAGCTTTCAAAAGCCTATTTCCCCTCCTGGTGTCTCACAGACACCCAGCTCTGTTCTGGCGTCAGCGTAAGCATTGCATGGACATTTCTGCTTTAGGAAAGGAGGAAATCACCTTTGTGGACTATACATGTAATATTTAGAAAAGAGGGGCATCTTACATTTCCTTTTTGTTTTCTGTTTTGTTTGTTGGTTGGGTTTTTGGTGGGGAAGAAGCTATTAAGTAAGTTCTGCCTTTGCAATTTAGAGATAGGTTGTATACAGGGACAGCCCCTGGGTAAAAACACCGCATTTCAGCAATGGCTTTTTGTAATTGAGTGATCATTTCAGACGCCCCTTTATGCATGTGTGCTGGTTTGAAATTCAGGGGACACTCCAGTTCAGCCGAACATCTTGGCTGTCTGCAAAACACAGGATGCACAGTCCTTGTTTAATTGTGTGCTCCTTACATACTTCAAGGGCTGTCACAGGAACAATAATAAGAGGCCTGTTGAAACCACATCATTTCCATCACAGCGGAAAAAAAAAAATAAGGTCACTGTGGGCTTGGAGCATTGTTAGGTTTGAGCCTGCCCAAATTATTTTATTCATGTTAAAATTTAGGGAAATGAGAAACATATTGGATGAGAGCACAAAAGTTAATTTACATCTGCCCCTTCCCCCCTGCAGTATTTAAACGCCTGCATTTCTCCCACCCCCAAGAGCTGAAGGGTGAGTAATCTCTACCAACTCTCCTCCCCCTCCACTGTTGGTTTTTTTTTTTTTTTTCAATTTGTTAAGATGCTGAAATCTGCTTTGTGTGATTTATGAAGGAACTTGAAGCGATTAGTTTCACAGTGCATGAAAATTCCTCAGGTTCAGGGGGGATGGCCAATCTGTTACACTGTTTGCCGTGGACTGGAAGGGAACTTGAGCAGCTCGGAGCCATAAGGAGATTGTGTTGAGTTATTAAACACTTGTGGTAAAGCTGCTTATTGTTAATTCCCCGATGTCCTGCTGAAGCGATAGGATAAAATCAGATCGGATTAGATCAAAGAGCCTGGGAGCCAGCCTTTGGAGCAGATTCATTTAATCAATAAAGAGACCTCCTGAGAGCGGGGGAGAGAATCGGGGCAGTGCTCAGGGATTAAGACAAGGACTGGGGGGTGGGGGGCAGGGCAGTGAAAAAGAAACAAGAGTTTCTACCCATATATATTTCTGCCTTCTTTAGAAGATATAAATTCTCACAAACATTTTAGCCACGCTCACCAGAGGGTATAAACATTTCTTTAAGAGTTCATTATTCTGATACTCCATTACTCCAGTAATGCCCTACCAGCCAGGAGGTTAAGGAAAAACACCAAGAACAACTTCCATTCCATAAAAGGTATTTCAGCAAAAGCAATTTAGGCTTAAATGATTTCCCAAGAAGCATAAACCCCTTATGAGTTAATCTGTAAAATTTCCTGTTGTCCCTTTTGTGAGGAGAAATAATAGAAAAATACCAAAAGGCCAAAGTCTAGCTCCACCCCCCTCTTTGGATCCTCCCCCTGCCCACCTTCCAGTCCTGCCCTTTTCCCCCACAAATAATTATAAATCATTGTGTATTAAGAGGCTCACTGCGGCTTCCTTCACCCATGATTAACACTTAAACTGATGCATATTCATTCATCTCTTAGCCCTACTAAACCCTTCTAAAAAAAAAAAAAACAACAAGGACTTGCCAATAAGCAAGTGACACCCATTAGAAAGTTAACCAGGGAAAATGAGAGAAAAAATGAAGGATAGAGCAAATTAAGGATGCAAGTCCCTCAATGGTTATTGGGCTTAATGGTGTTATAAAAATGATGTCGGCTTTTACCAGGAATAATTTATATTCTGAATTAAATAAGGATATGTATCTATAAATCCATTCTATAAAACTTAATTTTCCATCTAGATATGCTGATTACTTCGGGCCCAGCATACCTTTACTGGTTGTTAATTACTGCGGGATGGTTTAACACTATTTTCCAAATCAGCATGCATGCATAAAATGACTGCAATCCAATTTGACACATTATTAGTGATGATTATTGTCATAGATAAATTAGATTGAACAGAAAATAACCTTCATCCTTAGCATGTTTTAGCTCTCAGAATTAATGTGATTTGGTGAACACATATAAATAAAAATCTGATGAGTCCCTGCTGACTACAGGGCCTGCTGGTGCTGAAGTGTATCAATTTCATGCAGATGATGAATTTCTTAAGCATTCAATGATAATCATGCTTGATTTGACAAGACTTTCTCATGCTATTTTAGGGCCTTAATTTTCTGTGAAGTTCTGTCAAGTGCTCATCAAGCACCCACTTATCTCCGTATCTTAACCTGGCAGCCAATCACAAGGTTGCCTAACAGTACAGCTACCAAGTGCCAGCCCATTAATATTCGAGTCACGTGACTGTCCAAGGAGAGAAACCAATCAATGGCTGATTAACATTCAGGTCACATGACTCCCAAGGAGAGTAAATGAGTTACACAGTAAGACATCAAACAAATTTTCATCTTGAAAGAGTGATTGCTTTTTCTGCTGCTGTGATGTTTGTCAAATTCGCTCTAGCCTTGTCCAATTAAGCTCCATGAGCTGAATTAATAATGAAGAGATGTAAGCACCGTGCCAGCATGAGAGCTGTGAGCGGTGCCACGGAATAAGAACTGCTAAAAAAAATTCCTAGAATGATTGAAAAATCACATCTGGATAACTGGAATAATTGCTTTTGCAATCTTGATGCTGTTTTGTAATCTCCAGTGCAAAGTGTGAGTTGGAGTATGCTGGGACAGGGCACTGTGTTGGCATTATACTTCAGAGATGCATGCGGTTTTGCATTTAGAATGATTTTAAAGGCACTACACAAATACATGTTAATTGGATTATTGTTTGTGACCGTAGTAATGAATTTCATTTGCACACTCAATTATGTCCTGGGGCCTTCTCGAGATAGGATCTCTAGATTTTTCAAACTATCCGAAGAAGGGAAAGAGGTTATTCAGTATTCTTGTATCCTGGGAGAAGGAAGGACTAAACCAAGTACCTGAGAGATAATTTGTGTGTTGGTGTGGGTATGGGTTTGTGAGGGTGTGTGCTGTGCATTTTATTATCATTCAGAGGTCAATAAGGTAAATTTGCTGAATTATTTCAAAATGCACATGTGGACCCAGAGAGAATTTTCAGGTAAAGGCAGATGCTCTCTTGCTGTTGATAGCCAATGAGCGTCCCTGTAGTTTCAGGGAAAGTTCTATTCAATCACAAAGTCAATTGCATTTCAGCACAGATGCGCTACTAAATTCAGGTGACATGTTTAGAATGAGACCCTATGACTAATAAAGCTTTCATTCCTTCCCCGAAGGGAGTGAGACTTGACTAATGGTTTATTGGAATTATCAAAGAGTGTCAAATCCCACTTAATAAGTTCCAGCATGAAATTAGCTCAATTCCCAAAGGCCTTTCTAAAACAATATAGTCAAATAAAAGGTGTTGGGCATGCTGGAAAAAAAGTGTTAAAACCAGTTACTTGTAAGTGAGGAGAAATAAATCTAACTGTAGGCAGGAGGCAATGTTTATGTATACAGTTAATAACCTTCTTAATGGGACTTCTTGGCTTGGTGATTCCCATACGGAGAGGAAAGTGAGCTGTGGAACCCAGGGTAGGCAAAGGGCCATAAGTCAATTCCCAGCACTGTTAGTCAAGGATGGAAATTGCAAAGAGAGAAGCAATGAATTTAAAAGCCCTGGCAGCCAGGGAGACTGGAAGGAGAGATGAACAGTGCAATTAGGGGAGGAAGCAATGGAGGTGGAATGGTGGTGAGTCTCAACTGGTCCATCATAATGCAATTAAAACAAATGTAGCCCAAAGAACAAGGTCTTCACCATTTCTACAGTGTAGGCTTCCCAGGGTGAGTATAGCCTGAAAAGAGAGCATATTGTAGAAATACATTTTTAAACTGTATTTCTTTCATAAGAGGGAGAGAGAGAAAGGTAAACACCATCAACAGGGTCTCACATGGCAACAGTGCCACCCTCCCCTCAGCCTTCCCAGCCAGCCAGGATTATGGGCTCATGCCCCCAGCATTGACCAGGGAACCAAACCCGTGATCTTCTACGATGTAGCATCACTTGAGCCACACATCACCACTATGCCCCAACATCAGTCCTGGATTTTTTCTTTTCTTTTTTTTTTTTTTAATCTTTTTAATGTAAGTTGAGATCTCAACCACTGAGGCTCAAATAGAATTTCAGATACTTGTGAAAATGCAGCCCTGAGTTGGATGAAAAGACCTGAGGTACTCAAGGTCATGTAAGTTTAAATACTACTCTTTTCCTGAATATTTTACCCCAACTCGTTTTGTAGCCAAGTGGCAGCCTGGAGCTTTGCTTACATTCAACTCACACGCAGTGGAGCCCCTTCCTACAAGCACCTCCACTTCCTGGCATTCAAGAGCCACAGAATAGAAGGTGGCTCCATGTTGTCATCAGGCGGCTTTCGAAGGCCCTGAATAAAAGAGTATTCCACTTTCTGCATAACTTTACATAATTAATAGTTTTCCATGCAAACTATTGTTTGCCATAATTGTTGTTTCAACAGCTGTTTTCATTAAATTGTAAAACCCGCTGTGTCTAATCCTTTGAGCCCCACTATTGATAACAAGAACAGCTCTGAAGCTTGCTCTGGAGGAAGAGTTCCCTGCCAAGCTGGAAAACCGTCATGAAGTTACTTGAAAAATAAGGCCTACAGTGGGACTGGTTGTGTAGCTAATCCATTAGGCTTTTCAAAAGAGCCATGCTCTGTACCCTTATGGCTAAATTGACCCAACAACCAATCAATGCCTTTATTTGCTGAGTGGCTGCCCCTGAAGGGTCTTATAGCTGGGTCCAAGTTGTACTCAAAGCCTCCATCAGGACTGGGGCCCTGATGACATAAATGGCCAAACGTTCAACGCGGCTGGCTCGAGTCCAGTCACACCATTCTGAAGATACAAAGAGGCTGTGTTGCGCGGTGGAATTCATTTTCTTGTTTACTTCCTCCAGAAAGAAGAGCATCATCAGCACGCTCAGTGCATCGGATCAGACCGCGGAGTTGTTGACAGAAGCTTGGCGAGGCTTGCCAGCTTTCCACATGAAACGCTGGCTTTCTTCTCGTCCACCCCCTACCGTTTGTGTCTCTGCCAATTGTAGCACATCAGAGCGGCCATTGGGATAATGACCGTGAAGTCTCATGATACACTTTGATGAAGTGTAACATTTTTTAAAGGATTTTTGTCTGTGCCAAAATGATCGAGGCAGCTGCCTAAAAATCGCCCCATCAAAATCAGGGCTGATGAACAGCAGGCGGAGGTATGAGCCTCCCCAGAGTAGATGGGGGGGTTTGCAGCCAAAATGTCTTTCTTTCCGCGTCTGTGTGCTCCACAGATTCCTTTTTCAAAAAGTCGTCTTTGTTTCAGATGAATATGTGTCAGTTGCTGGTGCTTCAGCCTCCAACATTTTTAAGTTCTTTTTTCTTTTTTTTTCTAGCAAACCCCAGAAGATACAGGGACTGATTCCTTCCTGACAGTTCCTTACTAATGACTTAGAAAAGAACGTCGGTAATAACTTTGTCTCGGTTGGGAAAAGCAAACCGGGCACTTCAGTGCAGTAGCAGAGGTTTTCAGTCAGAGGCTCACCCTAGGTTGTGTTCAGGTAACTTCGGATCACTCTAGTTTAGTTGGAATTGAGAGTAGAACGTATGGAAGTGGTTCAGAGATCATGAAAAACAAAATTAAGCAGGAAACAACATGGCGGAGATGGGGGCTTCTTGGGGAGGAAATGTACCGATAGAGCCAGGTGATTTAGGTATTCACACAGAGCCCTAGCACGGCGACCCCACTTCACAGAGGAGCAAGTCAAGGCCCAGATGGGGAGCCTGCTCACTAAAGATCTTAAGGAATTTGCCAAACTCAGAAAACCAGGCAGTAGGAAGATAATAGGTCTGACCAGATGCTTGCTTAGAAAATGTCCTCCCTTTCTTTCTGTGGTTCATTGTTTCCATTGTATGCCTGATATGGCTTATGAGATAGTGCTCAGTAAGAAAAGAGAAAACCTTTTGTGGTTGAATTGGTAAAGGCAATGAATAAAAGGGATTTACAGTCTGCTGTGCTTACCACTGCTTTTTCAAGGTAGATGTTAGCTCTGTGGCATCTTCAAACAAGTGAACAAATGCTCAGCCAGTGAAGATGCCGTGAGGTTCTGGCTAACCCCTCTGGTGTATAGTTTACCGTCTTACTCAAGGTTAAAGTTGGGGATAGGTCTAGACCTTGGGAGGAAGTTGGGATTGTGAACCTTCGGGCTTCTCAGAATATCAGTGCTGCCTGTGTTTAAGTAGGTTTCCTCAATCCACAAGTGGAAGGGGGTTACAGTTCAGTTGCCTTTGGAATCAGTGCTTATATAATAATATGTTTATATTATTGAAAGCAAGAACATATGAAACTTCAAAAAGTTCATGGGAAAAGGGAATTAAAGTACAAATTTAATTGGGCACAAAAATAAATGGAAATTCATGCCTAGTTTTTTTTTTTTTTTTTTTTTTTTTTTTTTTTCATAAAATGTGCTTTCCATGAATTTTTTTTGAAGGCCCCTCATAAATCAGAGTGGAGTGGAGGGTAGTAAACTCGGGAAAGAGTGAGAGTGAATGAAACCAGGGCTAGGGGAGTCAAGATAAAAACACTCGCATTTGTGCAAATGAGATTCCCTTGGGCTTCTTTTAATTGTCTTCATACTGTTTCTCTAAGTACAGTAAAGTAAAAGGTGACAAAAGCTCAGACAACAGAACAAAGACGCCAAGCTAATTTTGTGCACAGATGGCAAGGAATAAACTGCAGGGTTTCACTACCCTCTTTCCAAAGAAGGTATATTTCAGGAGTCAAGATGACTTTGTCTCAGTTTGCACTTAGATTTTATTTTACTAATTATTTGGATTTTTAAAAAGAGCAATACCCCTAATTGAAGTTCTGTAGAGAAGCGTAGGCAGTTGAAGCTCTACACCTGAGGCATTGTGAAAGAGCCAGGACAAGGTGGGCTGGGACAGCAGAAAAGCACCTAAGGCTTTTCATCACGTGGAAACCAGGCTGGAGTTACATATATCCATTTGCATGGAAAATTTGTATAATGGACTGGGGTTTGCTGAAAGTTCTTTGAGCCTCCCTTCCATAGCAAAGCATGGGCATATGTATTTCATAAGGAGTAAGTAGTCGAGGGGCCAGCAGGTGGCACAGTGGTTATGGTGCTGGACTCTTATATGGCCAATCGTGGTTTGAGTCCCAAACCTGGCAGCTTAAGAATCATATCGGGCACATGTGCCTTCATGCCCAGAATCTCAGAATGGAGGGGAAGGCATTGTGGCATGGCCATCCCAACTGGGGTGGCCATCCCAATTTTCTCTCCCACTGTCTCTGTCTCTCTCTCTGGCAATCACACATGCCCTATGGCAAAAACCTCTTAAAAAATATAAAGGAGTGAGTCATTTATTGGAGGAGTCAGTTACAAACTCATTACCTCATTTCAAATAGAAAGCATTCAGTCTTTGAGCCCGCAAGTGGCATGGTTAAGGTTCTGGATCCAACATGGCTGACTTTGCATTTCAAGTCCTGGACCCGGCAGCTTGAAAAACATACCAGGCACTTGTGCATGCATGCCCAAAATCCTGAGAGCAGGAAGGAGGAGAAGGGATTACAGCATGACCATCTCTGCCGGAGAGTGATTTGTCACTTTTCTCTGTCTCTCTCTGGCAAGCACTTGCTCTCTATAGCAAAAAATCTGAAAAAAGGAAATAAAGGAAGGAAGGAGAAAGAGAGAGAGAGAGAGTAGAGAGAAAGAAAGAGAAAGGAAGGAAGGAAAAGAAGGGAGGAAGGAAGAAAGGAAGGAAGAGAAAAAATAAAAAGAGGGAAGGAAAAGAGAGAGAAAAAAAAAAGAAAGAAAAGAAGAAAAGGAAGGAAGAGAGAGAGAGAGGGAGAAAGAAGAAGAAAAAGAAATAAAAAACATTTAGTCTCCCAAGAAAAAGGGCTCTGAGGTGTTTCTTCCAGGAGCCCTTGAGTGAGGAGTCATATAAACCCATGCTGTAAAGGAGCTCTTGGGCCAGCCTGTGATGCAGTGCTAACATAACTCTCTGTGATGCTGGATCCATGTGGGAAGGTCCCAGGATCATGTGCCAAGACCTTTCTGTAAACACTGGGTTCACACACGTGTGAGGCTGGGTACACACGGGTGAGGCTGTGAGGGAATATTGCGGCGTGATGATCCTGTTGCAGGTGCCTATCTCTATATCTTCCTCATAGAAGAGAGAAATAAAATAAGCTTAAAAGAAAATAAAACTCTTATCTGTTATCCCCTATCCTCAGTTTCCTTGTTTGTAAAATGATGGCTTTAGATTCTCTAAATTCTTCCTAGCTCCAAAAGTTTACTGTTTGGGGATGCATTAAGTACAGACTAACACCGTTCACTTCCACTGATTCTAAGAAGATCCGAAACGAACTTAACGAACTGGGTCCAAATTGGTAACTAAAAAGATCCATTTGGTAATTTTCCAAATATGCTCTCCTCTTGAGCCCTTGCTAAACCTGTGTTTCTCAAAGTTGGGGCCCTGGGCCCAGGGCATCAGGCATCATCTGAAATACAAACTCTCAGAGGCCCCACCCCATACTTACCAAATCAGAAACTGGAAGGGGAGCCAGACATCTGTGTTTTAGCAAGCTCTTCAGGTCCTGGTGGTTGTCCCTCAAATCTCAGACCACTTGCTCAAGTCGTGCTTACTGCCTGAAATGCCCTTCTTTTAAAGATCTATTTGGGACCTACCTCAAATTTTGCTCTCTTCAGGAAGACTTCCAGCACCTCCCAAAGAAAATTAAGTTCTCTTCTTCCCACCATTTCAGAGTGTTTTCCTTCTCACTTCTCCCTTTGACCTTTGTTGAAGAAAGAACTTGTCAGAACTCCTTGCAGGGGTTGCGCGGCAGCAATGCAGTGCTCTGCAAGGCTGACCTGAGGACAGCTCCAAGTTCACAGGGGGAGGCCTCCCTGTGCACTCAGGATCTGGGACTGAGTGAGCCTGGGGATGGATTGTAATGTGAGGGCTCTGTTGGGGTGCCTGTCTTTTCTGTCTCTCACTCATGGAAGACATAAATACTGAACTAAAAAAAGAACTTTCTTGCATTGCTCTATCTCAGTGTGTCAGTCTTTGCGTAAGACGTGACACCTGGCAGGGTGTGGGGCACAGCCACTCAGAGGGCTCTCAGTGATCCCTGCCTGTGGTTACCTACAGCCATGTGTTTCCTTCCTCCTGTGTGCGGGTTGGTCTTATGTTTATGGAGGGAGGGCTAGGATGACCATTTCAAGCTAAGATGATAGGCGGCTGGCTTCCACCTGGTCACACTCTCTTGTTCTCTTTTGGGTGTGTTCTCTTGTTCATCCTCCCTTCTTCCCTTTCTCTTTGTACCTTCCCATTTCCCCATACCCCCTGCCTGGCCTCAACCCAGCCACTATGTAAATCGGATCCAGGCTGTCCTGCTAGAGAGGTGGGGGTGGGGGGTGACCTTGTGATTAAGAGTGGAGACAACCCTGTGGAAGGGCATGTATGAGTCAGCCTGTAAAGGGATTGTTCCCCGTTTATTTTGAAACAGCTGCAGCTCCTGCTAATACCTTGATCTGCAACCTTGAGAACAACCCAGAGCTAGAACACCTAGTTAAGACACTTCTCCATTTTTGAGCCACAGAAACTATGCGATACTATTTGTTTATTGCTAAGTTTTGGGGTAGTTTGTTATATGGCAGTAGATAACTAAATACACAGAGTTGGCATGTTTTTGTATTCCCCAAAGGTTATAATGGAGTGCTTTTGCTCATAATAGCTTATTATATCATTGTTGGAATTGAAGGAAATTTGCCTTGAGGAATTTTCAAGAGTAGTCAATATCCAGGCTCGACAGAGACGTATTCTGGACCAGCAGTTGGTGTAATGGCTATGTTGTTGGACTTCCATGTAGTCGACCACGGTTCAAGTCCCAAACCCGGTGGCTTAAACTCATGCTGGGCGCATGTGCGTGCGTGCCCAAGATCTCGAGAGGAGAATGATGGAGAAAGGATTAAGGTGTGGCCATCCCCCCTGGGGGGTGATTTCTTGCTTTCTGTCTTTCTGTCTCTGTCTTTCTGGCGAACTCATGCGTCCTATAGCAAAAACCTCTCTCAAAATAAAGAAAGAGGTGTATTCACTATGGGTTCTAGGGAAAATATGCGTGAGTAAATTATAGATAAAGAACCAAAAAAGGGGTGGCTAGAGGAACATAGAATGAAAGGAAGAAGGGGAAAGAAAGGGGAAAATGTGGTAAGTTTGAGGAAAACTGTCAATTAGGCTTTGAGATACTTTCCTGAGTTCTCTACACTTGTGGTATCAAACTTGTGAAATAAGAGACTTTTTATTTCACCATTTCAAGTCAGTTGAGACCCAGCTACCCAAACAACCACATAGAATAGAGAAAGTCCAGCAATTCCAAAATGTCAGCCAGAGCCCACCCCTTGAGGCAAAGTACAACATTCAACAATACGAGTTTGGATTTAGCTGAGACAAGTATCCAAAAAACTATCCTTCACTTTTATTCTTTTCCTGCCGTACACACACACTTTTTTTTTTTTTTAAGAGTTTTGTTTTGTTTTTCCTTAGAGAGTGTGCACTGCCAGCCAGATAGAGACAAACAGAGACAGTGAGAGGGAAAGTGAGAAATCATCCCACCCAACCCCGGGAGGTGGCCATACCACAGTCCCTTCTCTTCCATTCTCCTCCTGGGATCTTGGGCATACATGTACTTGCACCTGGCATGATTTCGAAGCCACCCGGGGGAGCCGTGGTCAGCCATGTGGGAGTCCAACAACATAATCACTATGCCATCTGCTGGTCCAACACACTTTTTTTTAAAAAAAAATTTACTTTCTTTATTCATGATACAATGCATGCACAGACACATGAGAGAGAGAGAGAGAGAGAGAGACAGACAGACAGACAGACAGACAGACACTCTCCACAGGGTCTGGTCTTACTGCAGTCTCCTTCCTCTAATCCTTCAGCCCATTTGATCTTGGACGCTTGCCCAATGTACTTTAGACCGACCACACTGGGGATTTGAACCTTGTGGGATCCAGCTTCTCTTGAGCAGTGAATTACTGCTGTGACTTGGAGCTAGCCCACACATACTTTTTTCTTTTTTTTATTGACAATAAAAATTGTATATATTGATGCATGTAGCATGTTTTGAAATATGCATGCATTGTAGAATCATACATCTCCTCTTCTCAACATCCTAACAAGTCATATCTTCTAATTGTCAGCTTTCAATTGCCTTGAATAATCTCCTGAAAGGAAGAACCACAAATCCTCTGGGACTTGGGAGTAGCTGCAAGTTGATCTTTCTTCTTCTATGCGTATGCACTTCTTGCTGGGTTCAGTGTCACCTCAGATGTCTTTCTTTCCCTTCCTTGTCTGGAAGAGGGCTGAGTGGGCTCCAGAGGAAAGAGAGGGTGTTGAAGACAGGCTAGCAGGCCCAGCTGCTTGCATGACCAGCAGGCTTGTCCACAGAGTGATGACAGGCTGCTCATGCTATCCTTCAGGAGCAATGCTCCCTGGGTGCTCCTGAATACTACTGCTGGCTCCTGTCACCACACACACACATGAATGTAATGCATTCCTCTGAAAACTCTCATCAGCAGAAGGAAGGCAGATTTCTGGTACCAGCAGTGAAACAACTTTCTCCTGGTACCTCAGGACATAATGGAGACCGACTTTCTGGAAGATTGCTTGGTGGGATGGGGAATGAAGACTTTACTTACAACAAATCATCTTGTTTGTACTTTATTTGCAAAATATGGAGGTCTGGTTGACACCCGATACAATGTAATTTATTTGGTGTGGGTGCACGAATTTTTCTCTTCATTTTAATTTTCTTGTTTCCTGAACATACAGCTTTCTTCTTGAGGTTCTTCCCCGCCCCCCGCCCCCCCGCCCCACTGTTGTTATCATGTTTGGTTTCATTTTTAAGAGTTAAAAAGTTATTTAGGAGAAAGGCTCAATGGGTTTTTTAATATAGGGATATTAGCTTGCCTATTACTTGTGTTACTTAACTAGAGGAAAAAGTGAAATAAAATGATATACCTCTGTGATTTCAAGGCATAATACATCAGCGTAAGATCAAACAAAACTATGTCTCACTATGATCTGAACGGTGGCCCAAACAAGCTTTTTTGAGTGTGGGGAAATGTTGACGATGCTTTACAGAAAGTACGATCTTACGGAGGAGGTGTTCTGACTCTACATTATACAGTCGTTACCGTGTCCTTCTCCACTTGCTACCTCACGTTTCCCAGGAAACATTCCTCTTTGAGGTGTTTGGGTAGAAATGGCTAGAAATGGCTGTCTGCTTTTGCCCAGTCCTGGTCACCCCAATGGGGAGGACAAACGACTTTTCTGACTGTGAGAGATGGAAGGCCCACAGTTACCAGTCCATACTGTTAGCCAGTTTACATCATTCAGGGTGGATTACTTGATGGAGTTGATGCCGACATGTTGCCGGTTTCTCTGGAGCCCTCAGTGGAATTCGAGTTACACCACCCTTCCTTGGATGTGAGTTAGGTTAGATAACTATCACCCTGAAAATTTCTCTTCCCCTTGTAGGTTTACCTACATCTACTTTTTGTTTGTTTTTATATTTCCACAGGACACATGTGCTTGCCGGAGAGAGAAAGAGGAAAAGTGAGAAATCACCTATGGGGGCGGGGAATAGCCATGGTGCAATCCCTCCTGCTCCATTCACCACTTGGGATTTGGGCATGCATGTACATGTACCCAGCATGACTTCTTTATTATTATTATTATTATTTTATTTAACTTTATTTATTTATATTTGACCAGAGAGGGACAGAGTGAGCAAGCGAGTGAATGAGAGAGTGAACGAGAGAGAGAGAGAGAGAAAGCAAGCCTCCAGGTCTGGGATCCAAATAGCTGTCAGCCATGTGGGAGTCCAGCAGCCTTAACCATCATGCCATCCACTGGCTCTGCACCCAGCATGATTTCAAGCTACCAGATCTGGGACTTGAATGATAGTCAGCCACATGGGAGTCAAGCACCTTAAGCAACAAGGGGCCTGCTGGCCCCACCTAAGTCTGTATTTTGAGAGAAGGAGTAAAAACTCGTATTGACCTCTGGTCCAAGTGTTGATTGACAAATATATCTGCCAGATATGAAAAATGATTTTAATAATTGTGACCCCTCTCCCACTTTCATGTCCACATTTCAGTTGACTCAGCCATCAAAGCCCAAACCACAACCGGAACTCTCACTACTCCTGCTCTGAAGGCTTCTTCTAGCTCCTCAGGCTGTTCTTACCTAACTCTGCCCTGCAATTTCCAAAGCAGTCTAAAATCCAGCCTTGATTCATTTAGTCTTGGAAATGCTGAAATAGGTTCTGTTGTTCCCCATCCTAGCCGACCTCTTGCGGAGAAAGACGCCGAGTGCGGGCAGAGACCAAACAATGGCGGTAGGCACCGAAAGAACCAGGGAGGCCCAACCCTTGCCTCCTCCTCCTGTTTATCCTTTTGTCAACTTGGAAGATGTTTTCCAGGGCAGAAAAGCCACGCATTCCTGGTATAATTGATAGGGCGCTGTCAAGCAGATGGTATAAGTGGTTTATTTGGAAGGAGGTTATTACTGGCCACAAAACTTCAAGTCAGCTCTTTGCAGAGAACACTTATGAAGGAAGCCCCTGTTTGTGGCGTCCACCCTCAAGAGTGTCTGACAGAGGCTTACTGTACTTTTGCATCCAACCACATTTAATTCATTTATAAGACCCCTTTGTATGCGACGCCTTACCAGAGGAAATTAATGTAGGATATTGCAAACAGCTTTTAAGAATGCCATTTCTATAGAACTGCATAGTGATGAGAGCAAAATGCCCCCCCCCATTGTTATGACTTGACATCTCCAAAGAGAAATGTTTCCAGCCAGTTATGATAAAAACAAGGGCCAGGCTTTTCACTCTCGTGGAAACCACAGCAGAAGGAAGCCATTATATTATCTATTCACTTACTCTCCTCATGTAAATATAAATGCATTTAAGAAGTAGGTCCAAGTTTGAGGAAACAAGGTGGCAGCACTTAAACATCGGAATGAAAAATGGAAAGTTCACGTTTACAACTACTGGCTAGTAAAGTGGACAACAGAAGATTAACGTACCTTACAGTGAGAAAGATATTCTTTGACCCAGTAGTGAAGTGAAGATTTTAAATTTCTGGGAAAGGAGACCAAGTTTTTAAACTGAAAAAAAAAAAAGAAAAACTGACATCAGATGTCAAGTTTTTACCTTTTGTTTTGTAAATAGGGCATTGTGAAGAAAGCAACTGCCATCTTCAACCTCATCATCTTATAAAATAAAGGACAATATGACATCAAAAAAGTAAAGCATAGTCACATAAGGAACCATTCCTTTTATATTTAATAAATCTACGCCTATATAAAAGGTTACTATCATAGTTTTATGGTTTTTCAGGGTTTTTTTGTTTTCACATTTCACAGATCAATGAGAATGTTCTTATTAACTGACTTCAGTTCAAGACATGGCATTGGTGCGGTGGCTTTTATTATTTAAAAATGTTTGTTTATTTCTTCCATAGAAGGAGGAGAGAGGGAGAGGGAGAAGGAGAGAGAGAGGCAGTCACCCCTAAAGAGGTCCATATGGGGGACCAGCAGTTAGCATAATCGCTATGTTGCTGGACTCCCATGTAGTTGACCGCGGTTCGAGTCCTGGACCCAGTGGCTTAAAACTCATGCCGGGCACGTGTGCATGCGTGCCCAGGATCCTACGAGGAGAGTGGAGGAGAAGGGATTGCAGTGTGGCCATCCCCCCTGGGGGGTGATTTCTCGCTTTCTATCTCTCTGTCTCTCTCTGTCTGGCGAGCACACGCGCCCTATGGAGGAAACCTCTCCAAAAAAAAAAGAGGTCCACATGTTATGATTCATCCCCTGCCTCAGCCAGCCAGGATCAGAGTCACTTATGGTATGCACAGGGAGGCCTCAGGACACGTTCCTGGGACCTTCCCTTGTGGGTACAGCATTGTAGAGCATTGAATTGTCGCTGAGCCTCCAGCTGACCTGTCAGCTTTGAAGTCAGATGGGGTCAAGTTTTTGCAATGTCGCTGGATGGCTGGATGGCTGTGGGGGAGTTATTTGTCCAAGTTTTTCTTTCTGTATCTATACAATGTAGATAAGAGTGATACCTATCCTTCAAAATGTTGTTGGGAAGATTAAGTGAGGTAATGGAAAAGTGACTGAAATATATGTGTGTGCAGCACGTAGCAGCTTTCATCTTCACATTTCTCAAGACAGTATAGTTAAGGCAGAAATGTTCAAATGACTGGTATTAGAGGAACATGTTTTATTGATGCAACCTGACTGGTGTTCTTACAAGAAGTGACACCATGGGTCCTGCACATGGCATCCCTCCAGGAGGGATGGCCACGCTGCAATCCCTTCTTCATTTTCCTCTTGGGATTTTGGGCATGCACACACATGTGCCTGGAGTGAATTTTAAGCCACTGAGTCTGGGACTTGAGGCACAGCCAACTACATGGAAGTCCAATGATGTAACTATTGTGCCATCTGCTGGTCCCACTGAATTCTAATTTTTAAAAACTATGTCTTTTTTCATTAAAAATTGATCCGTCTTTTCTGTAAAATTGTGAACTCTCGAAAAGCAGTGATGGTGTTACAGATTACTAGAAAGGATTCACTGTTTCCCAGGTGTCACATCTAGTACGAAGTAAGCACTTGATAAATACTTGTATATACTGAATACATACATCCTGTGAGTGAAGATCAGTTGTAGGTAAGCAAGCATCTCACAGTGTAGTGTAGTGTTATAGAAGAGTATTATGGGCTGAGTTGTGTCCCATACAAAATCCATGCCCTAACTCCCAGAACTTCAGAATGTGAAGGAGAGATGGCCTTTAAAGAGATGATTAAGTTAGAATGCAGTCACCATTAGGTGAATCTTGATGCAGTCTGACTGGTGTTCTTATAAGAAGTGACACCCTGGGTCCTGCACGTGGCATGGTGGTTGAGGCACTAGACTCCCACATAGCTGACTGTGGTTTAAGTCTCAGACTCAGTGACTTGAAATTCACACTGGGCATGGGTGCATGCATGCCCAGGATCCGAAGAGGAGAACGGAGGAGAAGGGATTGTGACATGGCCATTCCCCCTGAGGAGGTGATTTCTCACTTGCCTTCTCTCTGTGAGTGCATGCACTCTGTAACAAAACTAAAATAATAATAATAATAATAATAATAATAATAAGCTTTTAGGAAGCATTTGTTAACAAAAACAAATTAACAAATCTGCTTAATTACACCACTGATTGCTATCTTTATTGATTCCAAATTCTACAAAGAGTCCATTAACTGGAAACTCAGTGCAATTCAGAAAATAAACCATATCAAAATCTTGGAAGAATAAAATATTTTGTCATTATAAACTTTTGACCTCTGATCATCCCTTTAATGTTCTCTAGCTTCCTTAAAGACTGGGTTTGTGCTGAGTATTGCCTTCAGATAGTCTGTAGCTTGTAGCACTGGCTGAATTGGATTCAATCTCATCTCCTTGGAATTGATCCAAGAATCAGTCCATTTCCTTTGACATCAGTTCTAACTCTGCTTCTGGAATAGCAGAGGAGAATCAAGATTACTTTCCAGGGACCAATAGTTGGAGTAATGGCTATGTCACTGGACTCCCATGTAGTCAACTGTGGCTCATGTCCTGGACCTGGTGGCTTAAACTCATGGCAGGCGCATGGGTGTGCGTGCCCAAGATCCCGAGAGGTGAATGGAGGAGAAGGGATTGTGGTGTGGCCACCCTCCCTGGGGGTGATTTCTCGCTTTCTGTCTCTATGTCTCTCTCTGTCTTTCTGGTGAACACATGCAGCCTATAGCAAAAAAACAAAAGGAAAAAAAATGATTACTTTCCAGATTTTCTGGAAATGTGCTACTCCTGGAATTTTTTCTTAGAGATTTTTGTTATAGAACACATACAGTTGCCAGAGAGACAGAGAGAGAAGTGAGAAATCATCCGCCCAGGGGGATGGCCATACAGCAATCCATTTTTCTCCATTTCCTCTTGGGATTTGGGGCATGCATGCACATGCACCTAGCATGAATTTCAAGCCACCAAGTCCATAACTGGAACCACGGTGAGTCATGTGGGAGTCTATCACCTTAACCACTGCACTACCTGCTGGCCTCACTCCTGGTAAATTTTAATAATGCTTTTTTGATTCTAAATTCACTCCAATACGCCAAGAGTCTGACTGGCTTGAAGTGATACAGCAAAATGTGACTTTAACTTTTTTTCTTTATTCATGAGAGAGAGAGAGACGAGTGTTCTCCATAAAATTTGGTCATGCTGCAATCCTCTTTCTCCTGCCCTCCAGCCCATTGGATATTTTTATTTATTTATTTTTTTTTGAGAGGTTTTTGCTATAGAGCACATGCGCTCACCAGAGAACCAGAGAGACAGAAAGTGAGAAATCACCCCCCAGGGGGGATGGCCACGCCGCAATCCCTTCTCCTCCATTCTCCTCTTGGGATCTTGGGCACGCAGACACACGCACCCAGCATGAATTTAAGCCACCAGGTCTAGGATTTGAATCGCGGCCTGCTACATGGGGGTTCAGCAATATAGCCATTACACTAACTACTGGTCCCCCAGCCCATTGGATCTTGAGTGCTTGCACATGTGCCCAGCATGTTTCAGGCCGACCCAGCTGGAGATTTGAACTGTGATCACCACGTGGTTTCTGGTGTCTCTTGAGCAGCACATTACTGCTGCGCCACAGAGGCAGCCTGCCTTTAACCTTTAAAGACAAAAGAGTACCCTTTATCCTCTACTGTCCTGATTTCTTTGTGGAGAAAGATTAATTAATTGCGAGAAGGAAAAGTGTGCTGCCTGTAATTACGTGGTACGGAAGAAAAGGCCAGCTCAAGTGCGAGAATATAGTTTCTTTTATAAAACAAGCCCTGACTTGGGTGTATGAAAGCAACACTGGGAATCAGACCAGGGAAAGAAACCAACCAGATGTCACTAAGTTTTATTATAAAAGTAACAATAGCATGGAATCACATTTTTTTTTTTTAAATTCAGGAACAACCTACACTTATTCTCCGTTAGAACTCATTGGTCCCTGGATGAACTTTAGAAAGATTTAAGTTGAAAGAAATCAAATGCTCGGAATGCACTAGCAATATTCTCCTTAGTTTAATTACTGGAAAAGAATAGGATCAGTAGAAGGTTACATGTAGCATCAAATCTTTAAAAAAAAAAAAATCTACCAAAAGGCTGCACATTGTCACACCAAGTGGTCCTAGGTGTGACACTGACTTCTTTCAACAGAATCGGGTAAATATTTGACCTCCAGTGTCATTATGGTTAATGTATATTCTAGACCTCAGAGGACATCGAGATGAAAGACTTGCTTTCTGATTGGCTCTTGAACTGTCTTTGCTTGCTTGGGAAAACCTGATCATGTACTCTGCCCTTAACTTGATACAGTTCAGTTCTTAACTGTTCAATAGATAAAACAATCATGATCTCATCCTTTGATCATTTAACTTCATGTGATTTGTAAATCAGTACTACTACTACTGACTTCTGGGTTAATTACTAACTGTCAGGAAATATTCTCACCAGTGGCCTTCAGGACAAATATCATTCCTTTACTTAATTCTGAGAAGATTGAGATATAGTCGGTACACATCCATGAATGTCCCATAAAATCAAAGTTGATTACAATTACACTAATATTTCCAGAACTCATGTCTCCCTCGCAATTCCCTATAAGGATGCAACCAACTCCCCTATGTTGAATTACTCATTTTGATAACTATGTGAGAAGATGCACAGATGGTATTTCTGAGAATGGCATCAAAGCATTTAAAATGCTGATTGCTAACATATCACATATTTATATGTGAGTAGAAAGTCATCTTTTGGCTATATTAATGCTGCAAAAATAAACACACTTCGGTCTGTGATGCAAAGTTTAAAGTTTTCATGGCAGCATCTGTTCATTCTCCTTACCAGATACAATAAAATCATTGACATTTATCAGTCAACTGCATTTATTAAACACCCACTGTGTGTTCAGCATCAGGTGCTATGGAGCCTTAGCGAGAAAGACATTCAAGGACTTTATAGTTTAATGGGGGAGAAGGAGAAACAGCAAATGTGCCCATGTAAACAAGCAGGGCTGGAGATGGATAAACACGCACACACGATCCTGAGCATCTGTGCAAAGATAACAAGCAGAAGCTGACGGGAAGGGTAAGGGGTGGGTAGGTGGAATGAGCAGCCGAAATGA
Organism: Tupaia tana; assembly: GCA_026018925.1. Taxonomy (NCBI): domain Eukaryota; kingdom Metazoa; phylum Chordata; class Mammalia; order Scandentia; family Tupaiidae; genus Tupaia; species Tupaia tana. Next base: position 18,848,368 of record JAKSZU010000013.1, on the reverse strand, counting down.
GGTGAATTGTTTTGCCAAGGGTGTTGCTACTTGAACAGAATTTGCTTTCCATTTCTTAAAAAATTGAGGAATCATACACATGCATGAATGGAACTTTTCATTCCTGTGTTGGTGCAGCTGGGAGGGCCCTCTGGAATTTGAGGGGAGGGAAATGTATTTGAAGTAGGAAGGACTGCCCATGTAGGGGCTCTCAAAATGTGGAAAGCCAGAAGCGCCAACATCACCTGGGCACTTGTTAGAAATGCACTTATCAGTCCCCACCCCAGCCCTTCTGAGAGACCCTGGGAAGAGCTCAACAGTCTCTGTTGTCCCAAGCCTGTCAGGGAATTCTGACACCGCATCTTTTGTGGATGGCCCTCAATCTGGAGCTGGAGGAAGGGAAGATGATTCCTTTGAAAGGACAAGTCAAGGGGACCAGCAGTTGGCATAATGGCTATGTTGCGGGACTCTCATGTAGTTGACCGCAGTTCGAGTCCTGGACCCGGTGGCTTAAACTCATGCCAGGCGCATGTGTGTGCATGCCCAAGATCCCAAGAAGAAAATGGAGAAGGGATTGTGACGTGGCCATCCCCCAGGGGGTGATGTCTCTCTGTCTCTCTCTATCTTTCTGGAGAGCGCACGTGCCCTATAGCAAAAACCTCTCAAAAAAAAAAAAAAGAAAGAAAGAAAGAAAGGACAAGTTCAGAGGAAGTTGAGATCCATGGGAGACATTTTTTTTTTCTTAGTATTTAGTATTTGAGATGGCACTCCCAACAGGATTTTCATGTCAAGATCTACCCTTAGCCTCTACCAGCCCTACATTTCAGGCACTTATATACAGGGAGGTCTATGGCCACGTGAGTCAGCTTCATAGTGTTGCATTAATGCTGCACCACTGGCCGGCCTCTCCATAGGGAGATACAAAACAAGAGCAGTCAGTGAGGACACCCTGGAGAAGGCCTGTAATCCCGGCCATTTGGGAGGCTGAGATAGGAGGATTGGGAGTTTGAGGCCAACGTGGGCAACATAGTGAGACCCTGTCTTTTTTTTTTTTTTTTTGAGAGGTTTTTGCTATAGGGCGCGTGTACTCGCCAGACAGACAGAGAGAGACAGAGAGATAGAAAGTGAGAAATCACCCCCCAGGGGGGATGGTCACGCCGCAGTCCCTTCTCCTCCATTCTCCTCTCGGGATCTTGAGCACGCACGCACACGCGCCCGGTGTGAGTTTAAGCCACCGGGTCTGGGACTCGAACCGCGGTCGACTACGTGGGAGTCCAGCGACATAGCCATTACGCTAACTGCCGAGACCCTGTCTTTTAAAAAAAGAAAACGCAGTTGGTGAGGAGAGGACAGTTAATAATGCCTCAGAACTCAACACCAGAAACTTTCCGAGGCTACATTGAGTCCTCTGAAATGTTATGCCAGAGTCACAACACTGAGTTAACGTCTTCAGAGAATTCTACCTTTTGCATTTCCTGACTTTTATGAGCATGCTGAGTATTGTAATTCCACGAGGCTTTTAAATGTAATTTCCTTCACCATCATGGAAAAGATGAGATGAGGGGAAGAGGGTTTATAGGGGATGGGTGGTTGGTAGTGAGATGGTAAAAATAGGAAAACCATTTTCAAAAGGAATAAAGCATCGGCAATGTTACGCTTTAAAGACATTGCTGCAAAGCCGCCCGTGCACCTGGACTGGAGCACAGTAGAACAGATCGTTAATGATAAAAGCTTACGTGTATATAACTCTTTATTTATTTATTTATTCAGAGACAGAGAGAGAGAAAAAAAAAAGAACCAGACCTCCCAACAGGGCCCGCATGCCACAATCCATTTCCAGTCTCAGTCAGCCTGGATCGGGGGCATGCATACACATGCCTGGCATGCCAGGGAGGTTCCAGGATGGAAAACTCGGACCTATCCCATGTGAGTCCCGCTGTGCCACTACTGCATCTCCTCTGCCCCCTGTATAGCTCTTATTATATGCCAGGCATGTTCTAGAGTATTTACATATATTAATTCGTTAATCCTCACTACAACTTCGGAGGTAGGGGCTGTTGTTCAGGTATTGTAAATACGGAAACTCTAGTACAGAGAGGTTAAGAAACTTGCTCAAGCTCACATAGCTAAAGCTGGAGTAGAGCTCAGGCTTTGGGGCTGCATTTTTACCGTTACACTGTGTTGTACTGTAAGAACCGAAACACTGGCTGACAAGTATTTCTATTTTGAAAGACTGACTAGGTCTTCCAAATTGTTTGGCATTTGAAAATTAGGCTGCAGAGCCTGATGACTTTCCTATTTAATTTTCTGGTTGGCCAGCCGAGTATTTCGGGGTCTACCCAGTTCTCATAGAAGACAGGCTGACTTCTGGTAGGGTAAATAAGTAACAGAATAAAGGTTAAGCTCAGCATCTAGAGCAAAGCTCGGAAGAACTCTGCAGTGATCTCCCCACAGCCCAGAATAGTGTAGGTTGGCCTCAGCAGCTTCCGCGGAATTGGAAGGGCTCTGAACAAACTTGAGTCTGAGGAGCAAGCAGGTGGTGTAGTGGTTAAGGTGCTAGACTTCCACATGGCTGATGGAAGTTCAAGTACTGGACCTGGTGGTTTGAAACTCATGCTGGGCATGTGTATGTGCATGCCCAAAATCTGAGGAGGAGAATGGAGGAGAAAAAGTTATAGAGTGGCTATCCTCCTGGCAGCGGGTGAGGGAGAGTGATTTCTCACTGTCTCTCTGGCAAGTGCATGTGCCCTAAAACAAAAACAAAAACAGAAAAACTTGAGTCCTCGGTAGAGTGTATAGAGAGCAAGTTCCATGGGGTGTAGGGAATCAGAAAAGGAAGAAAAGAGGGACCCCATTTGTTGATACCATATTGTCTTCTGTGCTCATTCTCGGGACTAACAGTAGTCACCACCTATGGGTGGAGAGCGTGGATGTTGGGATCAGAGGACGGCCCTTCAGTCCTGACTCCTTCCCTTACTAGATGCTAGATGTGGGGCCTCAGTGCTCTGCCTCATTTTCCTCACTTCCAAAATGTAAACAATAATAGTGCTGGCTGTAGTCTTGTTGAGAGGATTAAATAAATGATACATTTCAAGTTCTTCTTCTTTTTTTTAAAAATTTTTTTGGAGAGGTTTTTCCTATAGGGTGCGTTCACTCACCGGAAAGACAGAGAGAGACAGAAAGTGAGAAATCATCCCCAGGGGGAGATGGCCACTCTGCAATACCTTCTCCTCCATTCTCCTCTCAGGATCTTGGACATGCATGCACATGCACCTTGGCATGCGTTTAAGCCACCGGGTCTGGGACTAGAACTGCAGTCAACTACATGGGAGTCCAGTGACATAGCCATTATGTAACTGCTGGTCCTGACGCTTCAAGTTCTTAAAGCAGTGCATGCCATGGAGTAAGCACTAAATAGGTATTAATTCTTATTGTTTATTGATCCCTGCTTCATGCCTGGCCCCACTCTATAAGCTCTTAAAGATACTCAAAAAGGAACAGGTTCCACTATTTGTGACAAAATGCTGTGACTTAGGTATCTCCCTTTGGACTGGTGAAGAAGCTGAGTTTTAGCGGGGTTCATTGATTTAAGGTGACTCAGGCACTGGCAGAGCTAGGCTTTAACTGAGGTGGTCCTGAGCCTATGTCTGGACAGCACTACTGTCCCCTCTTCTTGAGGCAGACACACACCCCTGCTGGACTGAAATATTGTCCTGGGGAAACTGAAACTTAAGATACTGCCTTGTTCATCATTTTCTTTCTTTCTTATTTTTTTTTTTTAAAGTTTATTTCTTCAATGAGCAAGCAAGCCAGAGAGACAGCATCCCTAACAGGCTCTCAATGCCATGATCCACCTCCAACCTCAGCCAGCCCAGGATCATGGGCACATGCATGCCTTGTGTACTCAGGGAGGTCTCTGGTACAAACCTGGAACTTCCCCTGTTGGTTAACCTTGTAGAACGTTGCATTTTACTGTTGTGTCACTGTCTGGCCATGCTTCACCAGTTTTAAAGCTGGATTTGAGGGAACAGCACGTGGAATGGTGGTTAAGGGGCTGAACTCTCTCATGATCAACCACAGTTCGAGTCCTGGGCCTGGCAGCTTGCTTTTTCTCTTTCCCTTTCTATCTCTCTCTCTGGTCAAATTAAAAAAAAATAACAACAATAAATAAAATAAAATGAATAATTCTTAAAAAAACGCTGTATTTGAAGCAGCTTTTAATCACTTTGCTCCTAAACTTTCAACACTTAGTAAGAGTCCTCCTTACAGGCTATCTTACGGGTGTATCAAGGTAAGAAATGTTTGATGGGCTCTTTGATTTGCTTTCCTCTTTGGCCCACATGAGTGAGTGATCTGTGGCTCGAGTCATACATGAGATTTCATCTTAGGGAATGAATGTAGACCAGGGTGGTGCTGTACTGACATGGTATAAAGTCTCAGCTCCAGTCACTACTCACCAACTGTGTGACCCAAGTAGGTGACCTGATGTCACCCATATGTGGAATAAATTTAACAATCCTACTTCACAGAGCTGCTGGGAGGTTTAAATGAGATCATGTGTCTAAAGTAGTTAGCATAGTACCTAGCACATAGTAAATGCTTAATAAACAGTGACTAAAATAGCTATTTCTAGAGTTACCTAACACAATAAACCATGGTTTTTACCATACTCATTTTGCCCAGGCTTTACTGGAGTGTGGTACTCTATAAAGCTGTCCCCTAAGGTGTTGCAGTAGACCCAACAAACGGACAGGTTTCTAAAGTAAAGGAAGTGTTCACTGTCTTGCCAATTTTATGGGCCAGAGGATCTGCCCTAAGTGTCAGACTGTAGTGATGAAGGGAGTTTCCCTAAGCTCAGGTTTTGGTTGGGCCCATGCTCCTCCTAAGATGTCTCCACTAGACTTCCCTTCTCCCCATTTGCTTTTTTCCACTTCTGTGCATGAAGCCAGAGCTAATGCATATTTTCATTCTTAGTGTTTTCATATGTTGATTTTTTTTTATCTGCTGAAAGGTAGTGAGCTTAAGAAAAGTTCAATGAAAATGAAACGTAAATATTTTCTTTCTTCCTGTGTCATTAAAAACTCTCCTCCCTCTCCCCAATTACTTGGCACCCACCCAAAGGAAACATTTCCCCCCTTTGCCCCCCAGTGTTTAAAGCATAGAGGAAAGCATATCTGCTTAGTCGGTCTTGACAGGAGCCTTACATGGGGAGAGGAGCAGAGATTTCAAAGGACTGGAAAACAGAAAAAAAAAAAAGTAGAAAAGCAAGCAAAGGGAAAAAGGATACCTGATGAAAGCCAAAAGAGGAGAGAAGAAAAAGTTTCACATCAAGGCTGGAATGGGCATTTCCTAGAAGATGGCGTCTTACCTTGGGTTTCCACATCAAAAATGTGAAGTTCCCTATTAGGTGGTGACCTTCTACCAAAGACAGTCCTATTCTTGGGTTTTGCTGACCCATCTTAGCATTATTCAACAGAGCTGCTGCTTCAGATTTATATTACCAGATAATATAGGTGACATTTTTTTTTCCCTTCAGTTTTTTGCCATAAGGCCATGTGTGTTTGCTAGAGAGAGAGACTGACAGAGGGGAACTGAGAAATACTTCCCAGAAGGAATGACTGCACCACAATCCCTTCTCCTCTCAGGATTTTGGACATATGCTCACATACGCCTGGCTTGATTTTCTTTGGGTCTGGGACTTGAACTGCAGTTGGCCATGTGAGAATCCAGTGCCTTAACCACTATGCCATCAGCTGACCTGGATATATTAATAGATCATCTTTATCAATAGTATTGGCGTTGATATTTACTGTGTGCTATGAAGTTAACAAGGACTAGTTTCTTTACTCTTTAAAAAATTGGAACTCACTCTGTGGTGCAACAGTAGTGCATCAAGAGAAGCCAGATCCTACATGGTACCAAATCCCCAGTTGGGTAAGCCCAAAACATGCTGGGCATTTGCACAAGTGCCCAGGATCTGACAGGCTGGAGGTCTAGAGAGGGGGATCATGGCATGACCGGACTCGTGGAGCATGCTCATCTCTTGCTATCTCTGTGTCACTCTCTTGTGCATGTACTTTATTATGAATAAAGAAATACATATATAAACAATTGCATGAGCGAGGTAGAATTATAATCCTAATGTTAAAGATAGGAAAACGGGTTTAGGGTGATTGCAACTAGGAGATGATTGAGCTGTAGTCAGACCCCAACTGTCAGACTTCAGAGCCTGTGTCCTCTGTCATTTTCTCAAGGGTATTCCAGGTTTTTGGACACCTTTTTGAAATTGTTCCTATTATAACTTGTCTTCCTCTTCCTTCCTTGACTTCTCCTCCTCCTTTCTTCCTCCTTATCATCCTCTTCCTCTTTCTCTTCTGCCTCCCTCTGTTTACATGGATCCCTCCCAGAGTCAGGTTCAATTTCTAAGTGGCGGGCCATCCAATTCTATTCCCTGTCACAGAGCTAATGCATTCCCACCATCTCTTTTCCAGTCATCATGAAATCAGTATCAGTCACAATAGGAAATTCAAATAGAGGGAACTGCTCCATCTAGAGTTCCATTTTGCAAATGCTATTTGTGATTTCCATTTAGTGTGCTTCCTCCCTTCCCTACAAGACTTTGCCTTGTCTAAACATTAGACTTTTCTATTCAAGGTTAGGCTAAAAATAACATGATCTATGGTGGCATGCTCAGCGGCTGGCTTCCTGTAGATGTTTGGAGGGCAGCACATTTTATTTTACCCTCTTTTCTAAACAACATCTCTATTTTAATCTTTTCTTCTAGGAAGCCCTCTTTCTCTTCTTCTTTCCATTATATATATATATATATATATATATATATATATATATATTCCCTTTGGAGAGGTTTTTGCTATAGGGTACGTGCACTCGCCAAAAGACAGAGAGAGACAGAGAGACAGAAAGTAAGAAATCACCCTCCAAGGAGGATGACCACATTGCAATCCCTTGTCCTCCAGTCTCCTCTTGGGATCTTGGGCATGCATGCACATGCGCCTGGTATGAGTTTAAGCTGCCAGGTTCGGGATTCAAACTGCAGTTGCCTACATGGGAGTCCAGCAACATAACCATTACGCCATCTACTGGTCCCTTCTTTCCATATTTTGAGCTTTCTTTTTCTCTGTTTTATCTGGTCACTTAACTGCTTGATCTCTGTCCTCACTTTAAAACCATATCATCAAAACTGAGGCAGGAATGGAGTATTGCTTTACATTGCTTTGTTGTGTGTGTGTGTGTGTGTGTGTGTGTGTGTGTGTGTGTGTTTTGTTGTTGTTGTTGTTGCTATAAGGCATATGCACTTGCTGGAGAGACACAGAGAAAGGGAAAGTAAGAAATCAACCTCAGGGGGATGGCCACACTGCAATCCCTTCTCTTTCATTCTCCTCCTAAAATTTTGGACACTCATGCATGTGTGCTGGGTATGACTCTCAAGCCTCCAGGTCCAGGACTCAAATTGCAGAGTTGGCAATGTGGGACCTGGCCACTTTACTCACCACGCTACCTGGGTAGTTCAAATTGTGTTTGTTTTAATCAGCTTACCTTTATATTCATATAGAAGAATTTCATCCTAAAAAGGGACACAGACAGTTGAAATCCAGACAAGTATTTCTCTGTTCACGTATTTATTTTTTAATAACTACATGAATGGATGTGTTGTTGTTATTAGAGTGAGTGCACGTGTGCTCCAGAGAGAGAGAGAGATGGAGCTGGGGAGAGAGAGCACCCTCTATAGGCTTGGTCACTCTATGACCCTCTCTTCCAGTTGTCCAGCCTGCCAGGGTGCTGGCCATGTGCACATGCACCCAGCAAGTTTTCAGGCCATCTAGGCTGGGGACTTGAACTGCTGTCGACATGTGGCTTTCAGCTCCATAGTCTAGTATGCTACAGACTGTGCCACAGAGACTGGCCCTGATTTTTATCTATTGAGATGGTCGATTCATTTATAAAGAGAACACAACATTTTCTGCATTCAAAGTCCAATTACAAATAAGATAAATCCCTGGCCCTTAAAAACAGTAGTTGTTAAAACCCTTAAAAGTTTCCCAGAGCAGATTGACTTCTTGTGGCTTGTATGGTCCTAACGTATCTCCAGTTATAGGTATTTTACATCTGCGAGCTGTGTGATTTTGCACAGTTAATCTCCACGTCACTGGTTTCCTCTCCTATGAAATGTGGATGATGTGGTGGCACTCAGATTTTAGTAGTAGCATATGAGTTTCCAGAACATTGCTGTAGCTGCATTGCGAAGAATGGTTTGGAGGGGCTAAACAGGTTGCTGTGAGACCAGCACAAAAGCTACTGCACTATGTAGGAGAGAGGACAACGGCACAGACAATGCTGGCGGTGGCCAAGGTGAAGTGGTGTAGATGGATGTGGCACTTCACAAATAAAACTCATACCATTTGGAGATAAGCGAGACTGGGATGGGGTGGGAGGGCTGGGTGTCATAGTGGACATAATTTATTCTAATGAGATTGAACATTTTCCTTTTGTTCCCCTCCAGTGCCCAACAGGTATAGGTCTGAGCGTTGGGTACTGGAGGTCTTTGTGGGGTCTTTTTTTTTTTTTTTTTTTTTTTTGAGAGAGAGTTTTGTTTGTTTGTTTGTTTGTTTTTTGCTATAGGGCGCATGCACTTGCCAGAATGACAGAGAGAGAGAAAGAGAAAATGCGCCTGGCATGAGTTTAAGCCACCGGGTCTGGGACTCGAGCTGTGGTCGACTACCTGGGAGTCCAGTGACATAGCCATTATGCCAACTGCTGGTCCCAGCCATGTGGGGTCTTTTACAGAGTCGAGATGGTCAGTGTTGCCTGAGACATCTGAGCAATACTGCCTAGGCGTGCTGATTAACCAAAATAAAAGGAGGAAGTTGACCTTCAACCCTTGTCTTTGTTTTGCTCCAGCTGCAGAAATCATTTTTGGTGCTTTCTGACTTGAGTAAACAACAGTCCCTGTCACCTTATCCCTGTGACGCCTGGTTCCACTTCTATATTTTCACTTGGACATGATTCTCACTGACAGTAGAAAGTTCAGCACCAAGGCCTGCAGCTGTGAAAATACTTGCCCCTCTCTAGAACTATTAGTACTCCTGGGAATCACGTCACAGTGCCAACTGCTCGCTGGTCCTGAAGTGACCCTGTTATTTTGGGAAGTAGTAAAGGAAATGATATTTAAAAAACCCAAATGGCATTCTCTGGGCATTAAAAGGTGTAAGTGCTAAAACGCTCACCGTGTTTGAGGACCGGGGAAGTAGACAGGCGTTGCATGCTTTCCAGACTGTCTCTGTGTGTCAGCAAGATATATCTGAGCTTGAGGAAATAACCCAGGACCAAAGTGTTCTCTTGAGTTGAAGGATTAGACAACAGAGGTAGTCACTTTTAGAAAAGCTAACTATCTTCTGTCTCTGCTTTAATATTTTTATGACAAACAAGATATAACCCTCGGGCAGATTTAAGAGCAGAGGACAAAGCTTGCCAGAGTGTGAACAGTTGTGAGCTAAGTCCGTGTTTTACTCATCTTTGTACCCTAAGCCACAGGGCTTGTCATGTTGTAGTTACTCAAAACTCATTGATTAAATGGCAAGGGTATTTATGCAGTATGGCAAGTTAGGCTTTTTTTTTGGTCCCACTAGGTAGGAATGGACACACTCTGTGTTCCTTATTATACTTTATTTAGCTACAAGTGTGTTCTAAAGTGAAATAATGAGTAAGTATTTTTAGTACTATTTTACATATATATATAGATACTCTGGCTGGCTGGGTGCAGATAGAGATGCTCTCCCTGGAAGATGCTTTTTCTTTTTTCTTTTTTTCCTTTTTAGTCCTTTTGTTATAGGATGTGTGTGCTCACTGCAAAGAGACAGAGAGAAATGGAGAGAAGGGGAAAGTGAGAAATCACTCCCAAGAGGGGATGGCCATGCAGTAATCCCTTCTCCTCCAGTCTTCTCTTGGAATTTTGGGTATGTATGCACATACACTCAGCATGTTTTTCAAGCCACCAGGTCAGAGATTGGAACTGCACAGGGAGCCACATGGGATCCAGCACCTCAGGCAGCATGCCGCCCTCTGGCCAGGAAGACGTTTTTGAAATCCAAATTGCACTAGAATGAGGTTATTGATGTGGGAGGAAGGGAAAGTAAAATAAAACCCACTGCTTAATTTCTTTTCTTTCTTTCTTTTTTTTTTTTTTTATAAAGGAACCAGGGATTAAAAAATTTTAATTTTATTTATCCATTTATTTATTTATTCTAATTTGACCAGAGAAGGATAGAGTATGAGAGAGACAGAGAAACTGAGAAAGCAAGCCACAAGGTCCAGGACTCGAACCATGGTCGGCCATGTGGGAGTCCAGCACCCTTACCCACCATGCCACCTGCTGGCCTCGCACAGCTTAATTTCTAGACAGGATTGATGTTTCAAAAATGAATTTCAGGGGACCAGCAGTTAGCATAATGGCTATGTCGCTGGACTCCCATGTAGTCAACTGCAGTTCGAGTCCCGGACCCGGCGGCTTAAACTCACGCCAGGCACATGTGCGTGCATGCCCAGGATCCTTAGAGGAGAATGGAGGAGAAGGGATTGCGGTGTGGCCATCCCCCCCTGGGGGGTGATTTCTCGCTTTCTGTCTCTCTGTCTCTGTCTTTCTGGTGAGCGCACACACCCTATAGCAAAAACCTCTCCAGAAAAAGAAAAAAAAAATGAATTTCAGGTGCTTCTTGTATGCTGGGTACAAGCACTGGGTCATTTACCAATGATCTCCAACTTGGGATTATGCAGAACAAAGCCCAGTGGTCCTCTGTTCTTTGAAGAAGTCTGCCTGCTCTTTTGATTGCTCTTCTGTATTTTCCCATTATCAGCTCCCTAGTTGGCACTCCATTCCTTCTGGTCTGTCCTGTCTTGTTAGATGATTCTGTGTTAATGATTTTCAAATTGTGATTCTCAGACCAGCAACATTAGTATCACTTGGGTACTTGTCAGAAATGCATTTTCATACCTCCCTCTTAGATCTAGTAGAGAAGAAACTTTGTCTGCTTATGGACCAGGAATTTTTTTTTTTTTTTGACATGCAAGTGATCTTGGTGCATTTTGTTTTTAAGAGAGAGATTTCTGCTATAGAGTGCATGCACTTGCAAGAGAGACAGAAATCACCTCCCGGGGTGATGGCCATGCTGCAATCCTTTCTCTTCCAGTCTTCTCTCAGGATTTTGGGCACATACGCACACATGCCTGTGTGAATTCAAGCTGCTGGGTCTGGGGCTTGAACCACAATCAACTACATGGGAGTCCAGTAACATAACCATTATGCCATCTGCTGGTCCTCTTGATGCACTTTTAAATTTGAGAACCAATGCCGTATGCAAGGCTCAGGTGTAAGCATATCACCTCTTTGTCCAATACCCTTTGTTGTCTTCCTTGCCAACAGTGGTCTAAACTTGCATATGTATATCCTTCTATTTAGTGCCTTCCGCAGTACAGCAACAGCTTATATTGTCCTGTCCATGTAGGTGTATCCCACGCTGAAATCCAAATGCATTACTTGCCCTCCCCGCTCTTCTCTCTTCTTGTAGAAACCATCCTTACTATGTTTTTTTAAAGTGTATTTAATTTTTTCATGACAGATTGTGTATGTGCAGGGATGGGGGGGCACCGTCAACAGGGTCTCTCTGCACCACGGTCACCTTCCTCTAGTTCTCCAGTTCATCAGAATTTTGGCCACATGCACGTGTATCCTATGTTTTTAGGTCAACGGGACTGGGGCTTGGAACCTGTGCTTGGCCCTGTGGCTTCCAGTACTGCAGTTCACTGTGCTACCAGCCATGCCACCAAGGCAGGCCTGTACTCATTCTTGAGAGCTCAGTAAAAATGTTTATCTAATTAATTTATATATGTGGGTGTAAAATCAAGGAATGTTAAAGGGTTTATAAAGAAATACAATAGGTCCTACCGCACCTCTCAACCCTAGTCTTTTCTATCTCCCCAGTTTCTTTACCCAGGGATAATCACTCCGACCATTTCTATTTTAGTTCTTGCAATTACCATTATTTATATAACTAACCTGCAAATATTTCTATTTATAAATACTGTAATTTAAAATATTATCTACTGACTTCTATGTTTACTGACTTTCTGCCACAGTAGGTAAAATTTGGGAGACACCTCATTTGCCCTCTTCATTCTTTACCACATATCTCGGTTCAGTCTTGATCTTGCGTCAAGTTCATTATTTGCCTGGGATGTTTTTAGATTCTGTTCTCTTGCCTGCTGCCATAGTGCTTTGCATCTCTCTTTTAGTGAATGCCACCGCTCACCTCATATTACAGCAATATTGGTTGGTGTGCATCTCCTGTCCCAGCTCGGTTTTAAGAGCACAAGAAGTCTGATCCATGTTTCACTTTCTCTTCCTCTTTCCAGGGCCAAGCAGAGGGACCAGGACATAGTGCACACTGAGTATGGAAAATTTAACAGGAAATATAATATTTGCCCAATCTTTTCTTTTTCTTACAGTTTTTGCTATAGAGAGATTCAGAGATAAAGAGAAAGAGAGAGGGATATGAGAAAGCACCTCCCAGGGGGATGGTCATGTCACAATCCCTTCTCCATTCTTCTCTCAGTATTTTGGGCAAGCACACACACATGCCTGGTGTGTTTTTCAAGCCACTATGTCTGGAACTTGAACTGCTCAGTCAGTCGTGTGGGATTTAGCTGCCTTAACCACCATGCCATGGGCTGGGCCCCAGTGTGGTTTCCTAACATTATTGTGAAAAATAGTAAATCTTGAGTCAGGAGTATTGAGCCAGACAAGTCTTTTCAGTGACTTCTAAGACCTTGAATAAGGTGTCTAATGACTTCACTTCCATTTTTTTAGCAGTAAAATGGCAACAATAATATTTATGAACAGAGCTGTATTTATGACAGGATCAAATGCAACAACACATGTTATAAAGTATTATGTTGATTCCTTCTATTTAAAACAAGAAAAGCAACCATTTTCCTTTTGCACACCAGGCTATGAAGAACATTAAAAAAACTCTAAATAGAAAACTTTCAGATTATGCAGGGGTTCTCTCCAAAAATCAGCCTAGGATTTCTCCCCCAGGGATATTATTGTCTGAAATTTGAAGCAGAAAATTCAAACATTTAGTACTATTTGCCCATTCTTGTTTGTTGATAAGAAATCAGCATTACTGCCAACCTTTTAGGCTTTACAGGGACTTCAGATTTCATCTTGATTTGACAGTTAAAAAAAAAATTAACCAAAGACACGTTTTCTAAGCCCTTGTCCAGCCCTACCCATTAGAAAAGTGTGAGCTACCGTTCTATCGAAACTAATTAAACCTTAAATGTATAACCAACTCTCAATTACCAAGGTTAATGGGACTACATGCATACATAATTATATCTTACATTTATACAGTGCTTTTAACTTCTTCAAAGCACTTTTTACTGTACTGCATATATAACAGATTTTTTTTTTTTTTTGAAATCCACAAATAAGGCAAAAAAGAAGCCTTGGAATCAATAATTTCAACGTTATACCTTTCCAAAGCTATTAGAACCAGTAAAATTGTCCAGTAAGACTTTCATTGCCCTGCTCTCTTCTTCTCCTTCTCAGCTGAAGATGAGAAATGACTGAAAGATCTAGACCAAGAAGGAGAGGAAGATGAGGGCCTGGCCATTCAGAAACTAGATCATTAGCTCAGGGATTAGGAATAATTGAATATGTGACTTTATCCGGAAAGGCCAGCACGAGAGAACAAGGCATAGGACATGCTGTGGAAGTGACCGTACTTACAGGGCTCTTCTTGTCATCCACTCAACAAGCATCATGGAACACCTCCTGCATGCCAGGATTGCTCTTAACAAAGAGGACAGATGCCACAGTGAACAAGTCAGGCAAGGCTGCTGCTGTCACTCAGATGACCTCCTTGAACGGTGCAGACAGACAATAAACAAGGACATAACTATACACACAAGATGATAAGATGCAGGGATGTGATAGTGAGGGCCTTGAAGAGGGGATGCTATTTTACATACGGGAGCCAGAGAAGACCTGTTCAAAGAGATGATATTTAGTTGCAACCTGCAGAATAAATAAATTAATAAATAAAAAGGAGGAACCCACTGGAGAAAGCTTACTACCCAGAATGAGCTCGGGGTGGGGGAGGTTGTCAAAGCCTGCCCCAGGTCTGTGGTTATTCGTCCTGTGTACTTTGGTTGATCTTCCTAAAGCCTCCCCCTGATTCATTGCCTGTACCGTGGGTACTGCTAAGACTGATCACCTTGACAGGGGTGTTCTAAGGAATAATAGGTAAACAAGTGTGAGGAGCTATATAAATGCTAAATAATGATCACGGTAATAACCTTTTGTTCAAGTCAGCACTGTGATAGGCAGCTCACACTCGGATGCCTTGGCAAATGTGGAAATCGATACGGCTGCCCCCTGCGCACACAAGCACCATCCTTTAAAATAGAAAAAAATAAATGAGCCGATGATCATGATATTCAAAGTGGTTAGTGATCAAATAACTGTCTTGAGAGAAAGCTGCTATGTGGAGTGTAAAATGGGAGTCGCAGATAATGGCACTGTGCTGCGCAGAGCAGGTAGAGGAAAACTGGTAAATGCAATCGGATGCATGCTGCTACGCACAGGGTGGGCATCTACCCTCATCAGGCCCAGGCACTGCCACCACCCAAAGCACTGCCAGACAGAAAGTGGGATCAGAAAGAGCTGGATCAGCAGCATCGTTGCCAGCAGCCCCATCTGGCCCTCTTGGCCTTGGTAAACTCCCCTGGGGGGAGGACTGAGAAGCCAGTACCGGGGCCCTTCATTGGAAGGGCACCAGGAAATGGGGAGGGAGAAGAGAGGAGAAGCAGCAGTGCACTTTCCCCTTTCTGGAACGAAATGTCTGAAGTTTTCTAGTGCCTGGAAAGATTTTCGAACCTTTATACCCAGGCCTCCTACACAATTAGAACTACACATTCATCCTTCTAGTGGCTCTTCTTCCTTCCCCCCAAACCTCTCCTCCAAAATATTATATTAACATCATGAAATTATGAATTCATTTTTTTTGCGGGGCCTGCTATCTCTTTCATATAAATATTCATGTGCCCTGAACATTCCTTCCTGTGTCCTACCCCACCTAGGCAACTACCGTGTGGCTGTACAGGTAGACACATAAACACACGCACACACACATACACTTGCAGGCACACCCACTATTCAACTCCTTTGTTAAAACTTTATTCAGCAATTAGAGGGTAGCCTTGTGGTGTATAGGCTATATAGCAGGAAATTTTAAATTATTGTTGGCTTCTCTTAAAAGCAGAAAGGAAGAGAATAAAAAGAGAATGAAAAAAAGCACTTATTTTAAGGCTGACCCTTTATACTTGGCTCCGTGTTAACAGAGCAAATCACTTTCCCACAGTGGGGCCAGTAGAATCAAGATGTTCTCTCAAGTGTGAACAGCCCCCACTGCAGACTTCACTTTTTGAGCCTTGCCTAGAAATTGGGGACAGTGGGTTAAAAGAATAGGGCAAGAGAATTCCAGTCTTCAGGAAATTATGTTTTAAACTAGAGTAAGGAAGGATCAGAATCCTTAAAAAAATGTCTATGCATGACAAGGGCACATGCTCACAGCACACTTCCCATGAGACTTTTCTTATTTCCCTCTAGGCCTTTCTCCACTCTGCTCTGTGGATTTCTACAGCATCATTCCCTTTCTCTTTCCCTCCCTCCTTCTTAAATTGCTAGAGGGCATATGCACTGCCAGACAGACAAACAGAGAGAGAGAGAGAGAGAGAGAGAGAGAGAGAGAGAGAGATGGGGGAGAAAACACTCCTCAATGCGCATGGTCACGATGCAATCCCTTCTCCATTTCTCCATCCCGTCAGGATGCTGGCCATGCACGCACACGTACATGCCTGGTGTACTTTTCAAGCTGCCAGTGTGAGGTTCAAACCAGGGTTTGCCATATGGGATTCCTTATCCCCTAGGCTATGGGGCTAACATCATTTTCAAATGGGGCAATTGTGCCTCATTGAAATCTTACAGTAAAAATATTTCTAAATGAATAAAACTATTCCACTAGTAAATACAATTGCTTTTATTTCTTCAGGTATTCCTAAGAGATGCCATAGGTTTTATTTGGGATTTTAATAAATTAAAACCCTCTAGCAAGGAGCAAGGATGTGATTGATGATTCAAACCACCTCACAAACCAAAGACTGACCTGTCCATTTTCTATCTCTTCCTCTGAGACCTATTCACCTCAGGTTTAAGGAGTCCATCTGACCAGCAGCCTTTTCTGCACAGAGCTGGTTACTGGAACCCAGCCATGCATTTGTTCAAGTACTTCCCGAGGCTTTTGTGCTAGGGCAGCAGAGGTGAGCAGTGTCAGCTTGGTCTATAAGGCCAGAGCTGAACACATTCATTGACTGGCCCTTCAGAGAATAGTGCTGATCCTGCTCTAAGATATGTTTCTGTATATTCTTCTGCTATGGATTGTGCTTGAACTCCTTGAAAACACTCAACGTCTACGATTCCTTTTTGATATTTAGGGCATATCATGCTGTGTCTCGTTGGAAAGAAACACTTAAGTTCTGAATGAGTGAAAATAACCTGATCCAGCTGTATAAATAATCAACTCCCTACCCCGTTCCAAACCTTAAAGATTATAGGAAGGGGCTCTCTCCTCCAGTAGCCCAAGATGCCAAAGGGAAAGAAGGCCAATGGGAAGAAGGTGGCTCCAGCCCCTGCTGTGGTGAAGAAGCAGGAAGCTAAGAAGGTGGTCAATCCCCTGTTTGAGAAAAGGCCTAAGAATTTTGGCATAGGACAGGACATCCAGCCCAAAAGGGACCTCACCCACTTTGTCAAATGGCCCCACTACATCCGGCTGCAGCGGCAGAGGGCCGTCCTCTACAAGAAGCTGAAAGTGCCTCCTGCCATTAACCAGTTCACCCAGGCACTGGACCACCAGACAGCTACTCAGCTGCTCAAGCTGGCCCACAAGTATAGGCCAGAGACAAAGCAGGAGAAGCAGCAGCAGCTGCTGGCCCAGGCTGAGAAGAAGGCCACCGGCAAAGGGGATGTCCCCACTAAGAGGCTGCCAGTCCTCCGGGCAGGGGTGAACACTGTCACCACCTTGGTGGAGAACAAGAAGGCTCAGCTGGTGGTGATCGCACATGATGTGGACCCCATCGAGCTGGTTGTCTTCCTGCCTGCCCTGTGTCGGAAGATGGGGGTTCCCTACTGCATTATCAAGGGGAAGGCCAGGTTGGGGCGCCTGATACACAGGAAAACCTGTACCCTGTCGCCTTTACACAGGTTAACTCGGAGGACAAAGGCGCCCTGGCTACACTGGTGGAAGCCATCAGGACCAATTACAGCGACAGATACGATGAGATCCGCCACCACTGGGGAGGAATTGTCCTGGGCCCCAAATCTGTGGCTCGCATCGCAACGCTGGAAAAGGCAAAGGCTAAAGAGCTCGCCACCAAACCGGGTTAAGTGTACGCTGTTGAGTTTTCTGTACATACAAGTAATAAAACGCTCTCCTTCAGTCAAAATACACACACACACACACACACACACACACACACACATATATATATATATATATATATATATATATATATATATATATAGGAAGGGACCACTGAAAAACAGGCATGGGGTGATTTCCTGTCAGGACAATTTTGGGTTGATTTTTAAGAATATCTTTGTCAATATGGCAAGCTCTGCTCTTGGTGTGCTGCAAAGGGTTGCTTCTGTTCTCATCCTGCAGTTCCAAAAGGAAGGAAAAATAGAGAAGAGATTGTGGCATGACCATTCTCAAGGGGCTGTGTTTTCTCTCTCTCTCTCTTTCTGTGTGTGTGTGTGTGTATGTGTGTGTGTGTCTGACAAGCACACACCCTTTAGCAGGGTTTTGGGCATGCATGTGCGGCTTGTTCTGGGACACAAATTGCACTGTTGTTCATGTGGAATCCAGCCACCTTAACCACTACCCCACTCTGGCTGGCCCAAATTTGTTTTTTAAAAACAATATGGCAAACTGCTCTTGTATGTAAAACCTTGTTTGAGTAGATATTGGAAAGGGCTCCGAAAAAAATCATCATGGATAGTTTCCTTAATATCCAAGCCGAAGGTGGCAAATGTGTAGTAAGTTTTGTTAAAAGAAAAATAAACCAGCCAATATAATAGAGTAGAGCTTTAATAAAGCAAATCTTAACACGGCTCAAATCGGACAGTTGTCCCCGAACTTCTGGACAATTCTTGCCAGCCATGTGGTCAACTTGGCATTTAAGTCGGCAGAACAGGAAAGTGTCATACAAAAAACGTAAGTGAAGGAGTGAGGTAGAGAAATCATTGGTTACATTTTGATGTATGTCTGCATTAACACGATTTAAATGTGGGATGCCTATGATTGACTCATGCCTCGCTGCTGTGATTGGCTATAACCTAGCAACCAGATCAGAGAAGCAGCCTAACATGTAGGATTTTGGCTTATTTATAGGAATCCAAGTGTGGGAATATAGTGGCTGTTTTAAGCCAAAATAGTTTAATTTAACAGTTTATTGTTCTCTTGACCCCTTCCCTCTCCTCTCCTGTCAAACATCACTAATAGATGACTACGTTCTTTCACACAGAGCCTCAGAATCCTACTTAGTATTTCCAGGTAGCTGCCATCAATTAGTCTTGGTACTTGAGAACATCCTTCCAAAGCAACGTTTACATATTTCTAACTGTGAAATCTTGACTCAGCTTCGTTTTTTCCAGTTCATCTTTTGATAATTGATGAAGGCCATGAAGACGGTAACTGGGGAGGCCTGGCTAACCAAGGCATTGTGAGCGAAATGAGGAGCACAGACAATGGTGTAAGGGGACCAGACTCAGTATAGCAGAGTGGGCTCTGGGAAGTCAGGTGGCATGAACTAGAAACAGGAGGAACCAGAACAAGGAGGACATTGGCCTCTGGGTCATGACAGTAAAGGAACTGACTCAAGCAATTTTGGAAGCTGGCAAGTTTAGCATCTGCAGTGTAGGCTTGCAGGCTGGAAGTTCTGACAGGAGTTGATGTTGCCGTCTTGAATCTGAAGGCAGTCTAGAAGGCAGAATTCCTTGTTGGGGGACTTCAGTCTTTTCTCTTAAGTTCTTCAACCGATTAGATGAGCCCCACCCACTTTATGGAGAGTAATCTGCTTTACTCAGAGGCAACTGGTTTAAATGGTAGTCACATCTGAAAATGACCTTCATAGGAACATCCAGACTGGTGTTTAACCAAACAAGTGGGCACCATGGCCTAGGCAAATTGACTCATAAAACTTACCTTCATAGCTAGGACAGGTGATATTTCAATGGCAAACAAGTTGGTGTTTTAAAATTATTATGTACTTTAAATTAACTTATATAGAACAAAACTAAGTTGATTTAAGTTCGTTGATTTAAAAAATTATTAAATAAATACTGGGTATATATGATATATATTGGGTTGTTGGAAAAATCATGTTACATTTTTGCATAGAAACACAGAAAAAAAAAGTCATGACTTTTCTGACGACTCAATAAATATGGTAGCTTAATGAAGGCTGTACTGAAATGACTGAGATGAGAGAAGTAGAATGGTAAGCAATCGAGAATCTCTATACCCCTGTAAAAAGGAAATATCGTTAGAAGTGGAGTTTAGAAGATTAATTGTGTCGACCTGAACAAGGTCATAAACAGAAAAAAATTTATCAACAATAAATGTGAAACTGTTCTATCTTGTTATAGAAATGAAATAATGCATTCATAAAGGCACTTTCTTCTCATTTTTTATGAAAGCGGTTTTTCTAATTGCTGTTCCTTTTTAAAGAGATTGCTTATGGCATTTCTTTTTTGTTTGCAAATAGAGGTTTTAAATATTTTGTAATTGGAGATGTTGGCCTTTTGTTTTATGATCTCTTTAAATTACTTAAAGTGTAGTAACCATCATTGGCTATCATTTGCGGATCTAGTATCTGGTTCAAGAGGACGTTTGAAAAGGATATTTTACTTTTTAGTGGATCTGGAATTTATTTTGTTATATATTATAAGGGATGGGTCTAAATTAATTTCATTTTTCTTAAATTACTACTCAGCTATTTCTGTGTAAGTTAATGAATATTTTGTACAAAGATAACTTCCTTTCTGGTGATGCCACTTAAAAAATTATTTATTTATTTATTATTATGTCTTAATTTGACCAGAGAGAGAAAGAAAGGGAAAGTGAAGGCAAGTTACCAGGTCCAATATTCGAACCATGGTCGGCCATGTGGGAGTCCATGCTGCTTGCCAGCCCCATGGTGATGCCTCTTTCATTTTTTTGCAAATTCTTTTTTTTTTAAAGAATTACTTTATTTAACTTTATTTATTTATTTATTTTAACTTTACCAGCCACCAGGTCTGGGACTCAAACTACGATCAGCCACATGAGAGTCCAGCATCCTTAACCACCAAACTACCTGCCAGTCTCCTATTCATTTATTTTTTTAATTTGATCACAAAGAAACAGAGTGAGAGAGAACAAGAGAAGGAAAGTGAAAAAGCAAGCTGCCAGGTCCCGGACTTAAACTGCAGTCGGCCATGTGGGAGTTCAGTGCCCTTAACCACCACGCCACATACCGGCCCCTTTTTGGCAATTTCTTACACAGAACAAAATTAATTTCTGACATGTCTGTTCTGTGTATTATGTCTATGTATTTTTTCTTCATTCAGTAGCACCTTATTTTAGTGATCATAGCTCTATAATATATTTAAACATCTAATTTGCTAGCCCCATGTCATTACTCATATTTTTCATTTAGAATTTTCTTTAATAAGCTTATCAATATTTTTTCATGAGAACATAAGAATGTAGTCAGATTCCCCAAAATTTTCATAGAATTCTCATTGGGTTTTGTATAAATTATTATGAGGGTCTTATTAGTAAGGGTCCTCTAGAGAGACAGAAACGATAGGACACACACACACACACACACACACACACACACATACAGTCATCAGAAAAGTCATGACATATTTTTCTATACAAAAATGAGTCATGACTTTTCCAATAACTGTATATATATATATATATATATATATATATATATATGCCATCCAATTGGATAGGAAAATAAATATATAGCAAAGAGAAGGAGAGAGAGAAAAGGAGAGATATAAGGCATTGGCTCACATATCTGAGAAGTTCTAGAATCTACCATCTACAAACTGAAAGCTAGTGGTGTAGTTTGAAGGCCTAAGAACTAGAGTCAGTGATGTGGTTTTAGTCTGAATTTGAAAGCCTGAGGACCAGGAATTCTCTTTTTTTTTTCTGGACAGGTTTTCACTATAGGGCGCAAGCGCTCGCCAGACAGACAGACAGTGACATAGAGACAGAAAGCGAGAAATCACCCCCCAGGGGGGATGGTCATGCCGCAATCCCTTCTCCTCCATTCTCCTCTCGGGATCTTGGGCACGCATGCACACGCGCCCAGCGTGAGTTTTAAGCCACCAGGTCCAGGATGCAAACCGTGGTCGACTACGTGGGAGTTCAGTGACATAGCCATTATGCTAACTGCTGGTTCCCAGGACCAGGAATTCTGAGAGAAAGAAAATATTGATATTTCAGCTCAAGCAGCCAGGCAGAGTTAATTCAGTCTTCCTCTACCTTTTTGTTCTATTCATCCCTCATTGGATTGGATAATGCCCGCTCACGGTGGAAAAGGCCATCTGCTTCATGTAGTCTGTCAGTTCAAATGCTAGCCTCTTCTGGAACGTACTTACAGACATACCCGGGAATAATGTTTAACCAGGTATCTGAGAATCCAGTGGCCCAGTTAAGTTGACACCTAAAATTAGCCATCAGCAGGGTTGTAATGAATTTACATATATGCACATATTTAATCAATTTTTTATGTTTGTGACTATATTACACAGATTAGAGTAGAATTAATGAATTGGTCTTAAATAAAAAAAGACATTTATCTCAGTTGCCTCTTCGACTTAACCTATTTAGATGTATAAATAATAAAACTAATTTGTTTTTCATTTGTGAACCTAAATGTTTAGCATATATCAAATTCAACTACCAAGGGTCCGATGATGGACCTCAGGGGACAGAATCAAAAAAACAATGATCGGGGACCAGCAGTTAGCGTAATGGCTATGTTGCTGAACTCCCACATAGTCGACCGCGATTTGAGTCCCAGACCCAGTGGCTTAAACTCATGCCGGGCGCGTGTGTGTGCGTGCCTAAGGTCCCGAGAGGAGAATGTAGGAGAAGGGATTGCGGCGTGGCCATCCCCTCTGGGGGGTGATTTCTTGCTTTCTATCTCTCTGTCTCTCTCTGTCTGTCTGGTGAGCACACGCGCCCTATAGCAAAAACCTCTCCAAAAAATAAAATAAAAAAAAAAACAATGATAAACATAGTCAGTGAATAGTTTTAGAAACTCTTAAACGATACTTCATGTTTCAGTATTTATTTTAACTTTTATTTTTTTTTCCTTAGTAGTCCAGATAAAAACACATGATCCCTTTTTGTAAGTATCTTCACCAAGAGTATTGATAATTTATTTTTTCCCTCCCGCTTTGCTGGTGATAGCTGTGAATCTGGTTCCCGTGGCCTTGGCTAATTCTTGGTACTCTTAAATCTCTCCTGACAGGAAAAATCAGTAGACAGGTTGAATGATTCAATGTAAATTTAATCTGATCTCATTTTAGCCATGTGTAAAAAGGAACCTGATGTGAACTGTAATTGTAATGCCAGGAATTATCTGATTCCTGCAGGCCTCTTGTCCTTCTCTGCCCTGGTGAATGACTGCTAAGGGAATTTAAAGCGTGTAAACCATGGTAAATGTATGTTGTTGACTCAGCCATTGAATTGGGCATCCCAATTTCTTGGAAATGAAACGAAAGAGGAGAAAAACAGATTCTAGATTTTACTTAAAAGAGTAAAACATTTAAGTGTACTCATCTATGGTGCTCCTTGATGTAGTATTTTATTTTCCTTTAAACTAGACTTCCAGCTTTGAATCCAGATGTAAACATAGAATAAAACACAACAAACAATCCAAACAAAGGAATCTGTCAATAAAGCATCTTGGCTACAAAGACTGACGGCCTATAGAATAGGGTTGACATGATGTGGTTGGTCAGCTCACTGATCTGAAAATAAAAAATATTCTATTTATGGCTGATTAAGGAAGATCAGTTATCATACAGGAAAGCCGAGAAATGGTAGGAGAAAGAACATCAAATAGGAGAGAAGAACTGGACATAAGAAAAGTATAGGAAACAGTGATGAGAAGAATCAGCAACCTTTAGATTCGGCGGTGCTAATATTGAAGATTATGGTAACTGCAGGAATGCAACAACTGTTACGTTGCCTCTCCCAGACCCCCCATTGTCCACATCTCCCAGTGTTTTCTCTGGTGTGGTTCTCTTTGAATCTGAGTTGAAGCTGTTTTTATAACCAACAGGAAGTGGGAGAGTGATGCTGTATCATTCTTATTCTAAACCTTAAGAAGTTCTGTTTTTGTGATTATGGGACTGACCCCTGACCTGCCATAAAATTTTGTTACATTTATGGAGAGCACATAGAAGAAGCTACTTAGAGTGAAAGGCTCTGAATCTACAGAGAGTCAGAGAAAAAGCCCAGTTATGACCAAGACTCTGCTGAATACCAGCTAGATGAACCCACATGAGGAATGATTGGCAAGACGAACAGAAGAATCACCCAACTGAAACTGGCTGAGACTATAAAACTGTGAACAAAAGAATAGCATTGTTTTAACCCACTCAGGAGTTTTAGGTTTGGGGTGGTTGGTAATACAGGAAAAGGTGCCTGTGAGTATGATCATGGAGAAGGGTTAAGGATCAAGACTCCAGCTGGACAGCCTGGTGTAGACTGAAGATAAATGCTAGGGATTGCAGCAGGTTTGGTTCAAATGGTTTGGTTCAAATCCTCACTTTGTTACTTGTAGGCTCTGTGCCCTTGGGCGGGGTATTTAATCTAAGTTCCAGTCTTCTTATGTTTAAAAAGAGAAAAATGGTTCTTTCGGAGGATGGTGAAGGAATGAAATAAGTAAAAATTCTGAGCACATATTAAGAATCCGCTAAACATCCGCTAAACATTAGTTTCATTCGATGCCCTCCCTATGAGTTCCCTCACCCTGAGGGATAAAAGGTTACCTAAACCACTTTAACTCTACAGGAAGTCCTGTGACCTGTGGAAAGGCAATTCTGTCCTAGCTCAGATGGGCCCTGTGTGTGGCTTTGATAAACAATCTCTGTATTTATATGAACAAGAGGTAAACCACTGAGATGCCAGTGACAGACTTATTTTTTAAATGATTACAGGTTTTGGAGCCACTATGGCCTCAATGCATGTTTGTGTCTATGTTCCAGGCTGTCTATGCCTACTCCTCTCAAGCACTCCAGTCATTTTTTATTAGAACTTCAGTTATCAGGGCCAGCAGATGGCATAGTGGTTATGTCACTGGACTCCCACATGGCCAACCACGATTCAAGTCCCAGACCCTGTGACTTGAAAAATCACACTGAGAGCTTAGGTGTGCAGGCCCAAGACATGATCTTCCATGGAAGGAGAATGAAGAAGGCATTGCGGCATGGCCGCCCCTCCCCCACCCCCACAGGGGGATGATTTCTCATTTTCCCTCTCACTGTCTCTCTCTCTCTCACTGACGAGTGTGCACACCCTAGGGCAAAAACTTCTGAAAAAAGAAAAAGGAACTTGAGTTATCAGAGAACATTGAAGTTACATTCAGCCTATTTATTGCAGAAGGCATGGAAACATATATAATATTTCATTAGACTTTCACAAAAAAGATTATTATCTCAATTGTTTCTGTAGTTCACTTAGACAAAAATAACAATTTCAAGGCAGCACAGTATATAAATTGGTGCTACTGATTTCTTGCCTTAGTACCAAAAGGTGACTTAGGGTTTTGAAGGTAAAAATTCTCTTATTGTATGTCTAAATTATGTTAAAACTATATAGATGTCCAATTTCCAAGCTTTTTGAGAGAAAACACACATACATGTGTACACCTCCTCCTCCCCCACGAGATTGAAGAGAAAGAAATCAACCTGCGTTGGCTTCAGTTTCTAATTTATAAAATAAGAAGGCAAGCTACACTTCTCAGTCAGAGTGGGAGATTCTCCAATGTCACTTCCATCTCTGAGTGCAACAGACACCTCACCTCCTGTTGCCTATAGACCTTTGTAGAGTGAGATTAAAAGTGCAGGTTGTAGGTACCAGCAGATGGTGTAGTGGTTACAATGCTTGACTCCCATATGATCACGGTTTGAATCCTGGACCTGTTGGCTTCAAAATCACACATGGTGTGTGTGTGCGTACCCAAGATCTGAGGAGAGGAATGGAGGAGAAAGGATTGCGGCATGGTTTCTCACTTTCCCTCTCACTGTATCTCTTTCTCTCTTGTGAGTGCACATGCCCTAAGGTAAATAAACAAAAACGACAACAAAAAACTCTTAAGAAATTTAAAAACAGAAAATGCAGGTTGCTCTCCAAACAAACTTCCATTGCAGAGCTTTAACAAGAAAGAGAGTCAAAAATCCTTTTAGATGATGTTTTAAAATTTTATTTCTAATTGTGTTTCTGCTTCTATTTTATTTTAAATGAGAAATGAAAGCCTCAATTTGCCAAATTGCTGCACACATTTCCTTGTCATACAACTGCCCTAGCAAGTTAACCTAAAACAATTTTCCAAAATGTAATTTTAA
Organism: Tupaia tana; assembly: GCA_026018925.1. NCBI lineage: Eukaryota > Metazoa > Chordata > Mammalia > Scandentia > Tupaiidae > Tupaia > Tupaia tana. The sequence continues at coordinate 18,822,612 of JAKSZU010000013.1, read as the reverse complement.
TGAGAAACTTTGAGTTCTGAAATTTGTCTTGAAATTTTTTTTCCCCCTTCAGACCTCTTATAGGACTCTGGAGTTTCCATACCCCAGTGCCAAGAACACAGCCCAGGAATTTGGCTCAGTTTAGTAATGACCCCATGTTAGTCTAGCTCAGAGGTGTTTTTTCCTTAATGACTGACGAGAGCTATTTGAATCCTTTGATTCTTGTAATAAAAGTTCCAATGGAGAGGGAGGTGACTGCTCATGTAATCTTTAACCCATTAAAATGGCTACGTCCAAAGCTTTTGCAGAGTAAATTCTACCAGGGAATCTGAATAAGAGCAGATTGACATAAAGTAAAGCATGAGGAAATAGAGCTAAAGTTAAGCCTGGGAGGATCGTCTCCAAATCAGACCCCATGGTTATAATGGACATTTGTTTTTGCCCTTCCCATGACAAGAGAGAAAGGTCTCCCCTACAGTCTACCCATGTACCTCCAGAATACTGACACACCCCAGTGTATTAGTCAGAGTTCCCAGACCAATTGGAGAAAAAGTATATATGTATGTGTGTGCATATATATAAGTGCACATATATATGTGTGTGTGTGTATATATACTTATTATGAAGAACTGGATCATGCAATTATGGAGGCTAAGAAGACCCATGATTTACCATTTGTAAGCTGGAGACCCAGGGAAGCTGGCAATGTAGTTCATTTTAAGATCAAAGGCCTAAGAACCAGGGGAGGCTGACCTCTCCATCTGAGGGCAGGAAAACACCACTGACTAGGCAGGCACAAGCAGGCTGGCAGCAAATACGAACAAATTCTTTTGTCTATCTTTTATTCTATTTAGATACCCAAGGAACTGGACGATTCCTACAAATTGGCAAAGGCCATAGATTTATGGAGTCTACTGACTCAAATGGTAATCTCATTCAGAAACATCTTTACTGACACACCCAGAAATAAGGTACTCAGACAGTCAACTGGCACCTGATGATCCAGCCAAGATTACATGTAAAATGAATAATCACACCACGATGTCAGAAAGGTCCGAGTCCCTTACATCACAGTTTCTCACGCTATCTGTAGTAAAGAGCCAGTTTCTTTTCTCCCCTTCCTCCTCCACTCACTGTGGACTTATACTTGTGCAAAGTACAGTATGAATGTCCTAAAAAAGGGACACCCAAAACAAGGACCTACAAAATACAAATCTTGATTTTTAAAAATTAGATTCAGTTACCCTGTCAAATTGTAATAAAATTTCTAAACACTCTCAATTTCTGTACTTACCATGTCATAGACAGCAACAAAAATATGTGGACAAGAGCTGATCCACAGATTGTGTTTTGAGTAGCCTAGCTCAGATAAGCCAATAGTATTCTCTGGTTACCAGAAATTCTCTCAGAGGTGTTCTTATGACCTAAGCTGGCTCCATACACTTGAATATTGAGACTTTGATTTGGAACACTGAGACGATAATTTTCCTTTTGCCCAGACTATATGCCACATTGGACCACAAGACACATGGCCAAAGAATGAGTGAACACTGAGAAAGCAGAACCAAGGGATGGTCAGTAAGAAGCTGGAATACTCCTATATTGTGGAGAAATATAAGCCTATAAATCAAAAACTTTGCTTAAACCATAATACACCTAGTTTTTTTTCCTAAAGAATTATTTTATTTAACTTTATTTACTTATTTATTTATTTTTAATTTGACCAGAGAGGAAGAGAGAGAGAGAGAGAGAGAGAGAGAGAGAGAGAAAGCAAGCCGCCAGGTTTGGGATTCAAACTGCAGTCAGCCATGTGGAAGTCCAGGGCCCTTAACCACCACGCCTCCTGCCAGCCTCTCACCTAGTTTTATTTTTTTTTTTTTAATCATCTGTAGGAGAAAGAATGTATAGTAATTCCTCTGGTTATGGAAGCCTTGGCTTCCCAGTCCCTGCCTTACAAAGCTCAAGCTTCTCAAACTTTAAAATTTTCTTAAAGTCTTTCACAGCTGAGCTTCTGTCTTCTTTAGTTTAAGTTTCTGCTCATCTCATTGTCCTAAGCACACATGCTATGCTTGAGTGTGACCAGATATGTATCATTACAGACACTCTAGGTTTGCTTGTGTTTCCTCTGCCTGGTTTGGACTTCCCCTCCTCATCCCCTTTTTTAACTTACTAAGGGTGGAACCTCCAGAACATAAGGTATTCATTACTCTTAAACATTAAGCATTTATTACACATTGCCACCATTCCTGCTGATTCAAGGGATAGTTTTGAGAGTGCTGGCAGGAGGGGAAATTGATGCACCCAGACACTTAATAAAAAGTACATTTAGTCCCCAAAGCTCTCATTTCATAGGGATTCTAATAGGGTTGTACTATAAAACCTCAGAGAACTGCAAGACAAAGTGTGATTGAAGTTATTGCAAAAACAAATAAGCTAGAAATAAAAACAGATGTTCACAAAAACATGTACACAAATGTTCCTAGTAGCAATATTCACAATAGCCATAAAGTGGGAACAATGCAAATATTCATGAACTAATTCATGGATGAACAAATTGGTATGTCCCTACACTGGAATATCATTTGGCCATTAAAATAAATACATTTGACCAGCCTCAGTACAGAGGTTAAGGGATCCAGATCCCACATGGCCAGGAGCACTTGGAATTCTGGCCCTGGCAGCTTGAAAAATAAGCCAGATGTCTACATGTGTGTGTGCCCAAAATCTTGACAGGAAGGAAACATTGAGGAAAAAGAGTTGTGGCATGACTAGACTCTATTGAGGGAGTGCTTTTCCCTCTCTCTGGTGAATGCATGTGCCCTCTAGTAGTAAGATAAAATATTGATATATATTACAATATTGATGAACCTTGAAAATTATGCTAACTGAAAGAAGACAGATGCAAAAGGCCACATATTGTATGATTCCATTTATGTAAAATGTCTAGAGCTGACAAACCTGTAGAGACAAAAAGGAAATTAGTAGTAACCTAGGGCTGAAGGAAATGCAAATACTGAAGGGTAAAGGATAAATGGGACAGGGTTTCTTTGCGATGAAAATGTTCTACAATTGATTGCAATGATAGATGCAAAGCGTCGTAATATGCTAAAAGCTGAATTATAAACTTTAATGGGTGAATTATATAGTAATTATGTCTGAATAAAGAGGTTTTTAAAAAAAGTTTATAGAAGCTTTATTCATAATTTCCAAAATTAGAACTAACCAAGATGTCCATCAATAGGCAAATGAATAAGTAAATTGTGGTATATCCAGACAATGGAATATTATTCATCACTAAAAAGAAATGAGCTTGAAAAGAATGTAGAAGGGGGCCAGCAGGTGGTGTGGTGCTTAAGATGCTGGACTCCCACATGGATGACCATAGTTCAAATTCTGGACCTGATGGCTTGCTTTCTCATTTTCCCTCTCTTCGTCTCTCTCTCTCTAGCCAAATTATTTTTTAAAAATGATAATAAATAAAATTCAAATTCTGGACCTGATGGCTTGCTTTCTCATTTTCCCTCTCTTTCTCTCTCTCCTCTCTCTCTCACCAACTAATTTTAAAAAATGATAATAAATAAAATTAAATTAAAAAATTCTTTAAAAAAAAGAATGTAGAGGAACCCTAAATGTGTATTACTAAATGAAAAGTCAATCTGAAAAGATTGTATGCTGTATTATTCCAACTGTATGACTTCCTGTAAAAGGCAAAACCTTGGAGACAGTAAAAAGATTAATAGTCGACAGGGGCTAGGGAGAAGGCAGAAGGAATAGGTAGAGCATAGAGGATTTTTAGTACAGTGAAACTATTTTGTATGGTACTATAATGGTGGATACCAAGAATGAACACTTATGTAAACTGTCGAATTTAGGAGATAATGCTGTGTCAGTGTAGATTCATCATTTGCCCTGAATGTACCATTCTGGTCTGAGATGTTGATAGTGAAGGAGGCTGTGCTTGCTTGGGGATAGGGAGTACATGGGACATCTATTTACTTCCTACCCAACTTTATTGTGAACCTAAAACAGCCCTAGAAAATGAATGCTATTAAAGGAAGAGGAGGAGGAGGAGCAGGAGAAGGGAGTTTTCAGTTCCTTCAAGTTCCAATTTCAGAGTTCGCATCAACTCTTTGAAGTGTTCCCTGACCTGCTCTCTTACCTCCTCTGACAGAAGAATTACTTAACTATTTTGTGTTTCCATTGTGCATTATTCCTATTTCTTTGTAGTTTGTATCACATTTTATTATACTGGTTTGCAAGTCTCAGTTCAACCATTGAGGGCAGAGGCAATGCCTATGTTTGTTGATGTGTCTACAGTACTAGAAACATTACATAGTAGAGTTCAATAAATGTTGGGTGAATGTATGAAAGACATCCTACAGCCACTATATCTGAATGCAGTTCGAAAGGATTTTGCTTCAGATCTGTTCTTCTTCAGGATTTTTGGGATCCTGAAAATGGTTGCCTCCAGGTGGCTTTTTCCCTGGGAGAGGACAGAATGAGAGCAAGAGCACTGAGGGACTATTTCCTAGGAAGCGGAGACCATACGGGGATCGTGGGTAGTAGCTTACCTACGATAAGCATGCTCAGATAGCAGCACGTCATTTCTCTAGTAGAGCTTTGGAAAGTTCTCATCCTTGGAGACTATGTATGTGTGTTCTACAAAATATCCAGGCCCAGACTTGTGTGTATGATGTAGGTCAACTGGGAAGTTGTTGTAGTGGGTGAGAGAAAGGCTGCCTCTTCCCAGAGCCTCCTCTGCACCTCCCAGTGGCTGCCTGAATGCGCTGGTGCTAGCTGTATAGTCTTAGAGGTTGAGGGTATGTAAATTGTATGAAACGTATTCTTAGGAGGGTTGGGATTTTATTTTATTTTTTTGGAGAGGTTTTTGCTATAGGGTGCGTGTGCTTGCCAGAAAGACAGAGACAGAGAGACAGAAAGCGAGAAATCACTCCCCAGGGGAGGATGGCCATGCCGCAATCCCTTCTCCTCCATTCTCCTCTTGGGATCTTGGGCACGTATGCACACGCGCCCACGTGAGTTTAAGCCACCGGGTCCAGGACTTGATCCGTGGTTGGCTACATGGGAGTTCAGCGACATAGCCATAACGCTAACTGTTGGTCCCATCGGATTTTAAACTATTATTATTCAGTTATACCTTACTGGGAATCATATGTATATGGTTCTTGAAAGCAGGTTTTTGTTTATTTGTTTGCTTGTTTGAGATTTTTTTTGCTATAGGGCATGAGCACTTGCCAGAGCAACAGAGAGTGACTGAGAGACAGAAAGTGAGAAATCGCACCCCAGGGGGGACGGTCACTCTGCCACCCCTTCTTCCCCATTCTCTTCTCAGGATTTTGAGCATGCAAGCACATGCGCCCAGTGTGAGTTTAAGTCCCCGGTTCCAGGATTCAAACCATGGTCAACTATGTGGGAGTCCAGCAGTGTAGCCATTATGCCATCTGTTCGCCCTTTTTTTAAAAAAGAAATTTTTGCTCTAGGGTGCATGCACTCGCTGGAGGGACAGAGTGACAGAAAACAAGAAATCACCCTCTGGGGGGATGGCCATGCCTCAGTCCGCTTTCCTCTAAGGATCTTGGGCACACACGCAACACATACTCACCTAGTGTGTTTTAAGTTGCCGGACCTAGGACTCGAACCACAATTGACTACATGGGAGTTCAGCAACATAACCATTATGCCATCTGCTGGTCCCATTTTTTTGTTTTTATTTTAAGAGGTTTTTGTTTGTTTGTTTGTTTGTTTGTTTCCACTACAGGGTATATATGCTCGCTGGGAGACAGAGAAAGAAAGTGAGAGAAATTACCCTCCAGAAGGGATGGCCACACTGCAATCCCTTATCCTCCTTTAGCCTCTTGGGATTTTGTCACACACACCACATGCCCAGTGTGACTTTCAAGGAGGTTTCAGGTCTCAAACCACAGTCAGCTATTCTGAGAGTCCAACACCTTAACCAGCATGCCACACATTGGCTCCTGGAAGTAGGTTTGAGAGGGAGATAGAGAAAAAAATATATAAGGACACTGGTGTTAAGAGTGGAAGGGAAAAGTTACCCTGAGTTGATAGGGACCAAAAATATCTTTTCTTCCTAAATTTGTCAGCATTTAATGTATCAAAGTACTGTTAGTCACACACCTGCTTACATTTCATAACTAAGGCATAGTTTTTATTTTAAGAAATCAATGATGAATATTGTTTGAAGTATTGAGAATGTAGGTAATTTATTTGTCGTGTGTCTGCGACTTTTTTTTTTTTAAATTATTGTCAGAGGGCCTGTGTGCTCATGAGAGAGAGAGAGAGAGAGAGAGAGAGAGAGAAAATTGCCCACTTCCTGGTGGAATTTGGGCAGGTGTACACAGGGGTTCACAATTTTTTTGACTTCACTGGGCAGGGATTCAAGCCATAATCAGCCATGCGGGATCTGCTCCCAAAGCCCAGTGCTTAACACTGTGCTACAAAGCTGATCTAAGTCTTTGCTGCTTACTGTGTGATCTAGAGAGGTCACTTGCTCTCTCTGAGCTTCACTTTTGTTCATTTTATTAAATGGGCACCATGATACTGCTCTGCTTAACTCACAGGGTTATTGTGAAATTCTACAGAGAGGGGCCAGCAGGTGGCATGGTTGTTAAGATGCTGGACTTACACACGGTTGACCACGGTTCAAATCCTGAACCTGGCAGCTTGCTTTCTCTCTCTGGTCAAATTTAAAATATAATAATAAAAATATTAATGATAATAAAGTTAAATAAATAATTCTTTAAAAAACAAATTCCACAGAGATCATTGAAAGTAAAATGCTTTATAAATTAGAGAAACAGATGTGTTATTTATAGTTTATGTTAGTGTAGAAAGGATAAACACTTTGAAGCTCTCCCAGTTAATATCGGTGGAGTTTAAGCAGTGTTGTACCTTTAGTATCTTGCTCCTTCACATTTTGAAGGAACTTCTACCAAGTTCTGAAAAGGAATTTTATTTACATTTGGGGAAAATCCTTTTTACTGAAACTCCTCGTAGGTTTTCACTGTAGGCACACATGTTTGTAAGTATATCTAGCCAATGAATGCCATTTTAAATGAGAAATTCATTCTTTGACCATCTTCTCACAGAATTGTTCATTCATAGGACAAAATGGGGGGCAAGTGGACACGCAGGGATGCCTTGCTCAGGAGCCTGCGTGAGAGCAGTGAGGACCCCGTATCTGGTCTGTTCAGAGACCACTTGTCAATTCACAAATGCTGGCAGAGGGGGGTGTCTCCTCTCCATTTGTACAGCTCTCAAACTGTATAGGACTTATCGCTACAACTGCACCATGAGGTCCTTAAGATCAGAGCCTGTGATTTACAGATGCTACTGTCTCCTAGTAAATATTTTTTAAGAGAGATTTTTTTGCTATAGGGCATGTGCACTCACCAGAGAGACAGAGACAGAAAGGTAGAAAGTGAGAAATCACTCCCCAGAGGGGATGGTCATGCCGCAATCCCTTCTTCTCCATTCTCCTTTTGGGATCTTAGGTATGTGTGCACAAGCACCCAGTGTGAATTTAAGCCGCCAAGTCCAGGACTTGAAACACAGTTGACTATGTGGGAGTCCAGCAATGTAACCATTACACCATCTGCTGGTCCCTCCTAGTAAGTAGTTATTAAGTGAAAACTTGACTGAGGCTGCATATCAGAGGAGGAAGTGGCATTATTTGTCAGGTTACCTACTCTTGTATAATTGAAAGGAGACTCTGCCTGCCTTGAAGGCTGTTCTACTCCTTCAAAAAATTTCAAGTTGTCCAGTATACAGACTGGAACTGTATAGGTGGCTCTGGTCCAGTTCTGTTTCAACCTTAAGACTGGGCACAGTGGCACACACTTGCAATCCCAGCAACTGGAGAGGCTAAGGTAGGAGCACTGCAAGCTAGAAGCTGGCCCAGGTGGAACAATGAGACCCTGTCTGGAAGAGAGCTGGGCATAGTGGCAAATGGCTGTGCTTGAGGCAGGAGGATCAAGATATGACAAGAGTTTTTTTTTTTTTTTTTTTTTTTTTTTTTTCTTTTTTTCATAGTGAGTGTGTGCTTGCTGAAGAGATAGAGATGGAAGGTCAGAAATCATGCCCCAGTGGGGATGATCATACCACAATCTATTCTCCTTCATTCTCCTCTTGGGATTTTGGGCATGCATGCACATGCACATGCACCTGGCATGATTTTCCAGCCTCCAGGTCCAGGATTTGAACTGTGTGTGGTTGGTCATGTGGGAATCCGGCAGTTTAACCACCATGCCACCAGCTGGTCCTGACAAGAGCCTATCTTAAGGGATTAGTCCCTCAGTCCTTGTTGACAGGGTGTGTAGGATCTTCATGGTGCAGGCACTAGGGTATCACTGCATGACACTGGTGCCAGATGGGAAGGTCTAGGGTTTGGGTCCTGGGTTGACACGAACATGCTGGCCATGTTGCATCCATGGTCCTGGTTGACTGAAAACTCAGGGGGAGGGGAAGATATAGAATGGTAGGAACCTGTTAGAGTTTCTGTCTTTCATATCAAATAAAGAAACTTAAGAAAAAGGATAAGGTAGCAATCTGGGTCATGGGTATCAAATGGAGTTTCATAGGTTAGGAAAGATATGGAAATTAGAAGACCGTTCAGAGGCTGACTATCACTATGATGAAGAGTTTAGAAAGGAAGGTGTTGGAAGAGGGGGTAGTATAGGGATTAGTTCAACCTGACCAAAAAGAGCCCAAGTAAAGTAATAGGTAGTTGATCTTTGGACTTTTGCAGAGGTAGTTACTGAGAAAAGATCTTCTCAATTTTTCTTTGTGGCAAGGCACTCTGAAGAAAGACCACATTGACATGGCCCATGAGGCTACTCAGGGGAGTCTACTCAAGACTCAGTTCTACTCTAAGGCTTTGACACTCCTAGGTCCTACCCAACCTGTCACCAAGAACTGAGGGACCAATCCTTTAGCATACTGTAACCTAACCCTGGTTTTGGGGAATCACATACACACTACGAAATGGATGTAGAGGCAGGGAACCTCTGTATTATAAGTGGAATTAGAAGAAGTGAGGTCAAAATATGAGTGGAAGATTCAAACAAAAGGAGAAAATGAAAGCATTTGAAATACTGGATTGATTTGTCAAAAGATGAATTTATATGTATGTGATGTGTGTGCAAGTGTGCGTGTTTATACAGAGCATGTCTCAAGTCTTTGTATAGCTTAAGCTTTACTAACTTAAGAAAAGTACCCCCCAAGATTACTGTTTATGTTTTTTGCTATAGGGCATGTGTACTCTCCAGACAGAGACAAAGAGAGAGAGAGAGAGGAAGAAGGAAAGTGAGAAATCACCCCCCTCCTGGGGAATGGCCATGTCACAGTCTCTTGTCCTGCATTATCCCCTAAGGATTTTGGGCACACACGCATATGCACCCAGCATGTTTTTAAAGCCGCTGGGTCTGGGACTCAAACTGTTCAGTCAGCTACATGGAATCCAGTGCCCCAGCACCATGCCACCTGCTGGCCCAGATCACTTGGTTTTAACAATAGACATTTATTTTGTAATCACTAGTTCTGTGAATATTGAATTATTAATTTTAATTATTTCAGTAAGCCCCTCTGAAGACAGTAAAGATTGACTGAAACAAAAAATATAATTTAACTTTCACAAAACCAAATCTTGGATCATCAGAAAAGTCATGATGCCATTTTGCACAGAAAAATATATTATGATTTTTATGACGACCTAATAATTATAAAGGAACTTTAAGTTTCATATTTGGGTTAGTAGAAGGCAAAAAAATTCTGTAGATAAGTTGGCTTTAAGTACATATGTGATTCTGAGAGTGTAAATATCTGGGTACAAGCACCAATTCCAGGCAGAATTTCAGACTTTCAAGACAGTGGAATTGATGCGGCTCAAGACAAGGGCCCCAAACAGTAAAGGGTGACTCAGGTAATATCTGGGGTACAGTTGGAACAAACAAATTTCACTAAGGTGAACATATGAAGAGAGGGTGGAATTGGGAAATGGAATGGCAGGATAAGAACAATGGTCTACCGGGCTGGGGGGGGGAGAGGGGCCGCAGGCACACCCTTCTCTTGTGGCCCCTCCCCTCAGCCTCAGAAACCCTTTATGACTCTTCCAGGCTCTGTGATGCAGACCTCAGACTACAGTCCAGCCCTTGCACCCTCAGATCTCAGTTGCCTCAGGCAGCCCTGTGATTCAGATCATGGAGCATGTTCTTCCTTGTCTGGAAAGCTATACAGGCCTGAGCTTGGGCTCGGCTGACTTAACGATTGACCCGAACCTCACCTTGCTGAGTGGGTTGGGGCTACTCCTTCTGTGTGTGTGCTGATATTGGCATCATATGTACAAAACTTCAGAGAAAATAAGCATATCCGTAAGGTAAGAAACCATGGGCTAAGCCCCAAGAAAGACTCTTTGCTGCTCTTGTTATTTCCCATGTATATTCATGCATGTGGATAGGGGAGAAGGCTGGGCAGAGGTAGGATTTCTGAGAGGACTAAGGTTTCCATTTGAAGCTCACAGACTCTCTGTCAGGGTGTGATCGAAGAGTTCTAGGATAAAGTCCCAAACACAGTGATTTCATGGTTCCGGATTGGCTTAGTTGGTAAGTGTGGTGGCTATGAAGGAGAACAGTCTCTCCTGACACTTGATGGTGAGTCACATTCCCATGTCAGGTGTCACTTGAGCAAGACTTTATGTTGTATAGATTGTGAGAGCAATGTTGAGCCTATGCAAGCCCCTGAGCAGAGACTGGACCCCATTCTCTGTCCCAGGATCATGGCAGTGACCATTGGCTCCAAATTCTATGCCCTACTTGAACAGAAAGTTTTTTTTTTTTTTTTTTTTTTTTTTTTTTTTTGAGAGGTTTTTGCTATAGGGCACGTGCGCTCGCCAGACAGACAGAGAGAGATAGAGAGACAGAAAGTGAGAAATCACCCCCCAGGGGGGATGGCCACACCACAATCCCTTCTCCTCCATTCTCCTCTCGGGATCTTGGGCATGCACGCACACGCGCCTGGCGTGAGTTTAAGCCACCGGGTCCAGGACATGAACCGCGGTCGACTACGTGGGAGTCCAGCGACATGGCCATTATACTAACTGCTGGTCCCGAACAGAAAGATTTTTGATTAAGAACATCAAGTGTGAGGGACCAGCAGTTAGAGTAATGGCTATGTCGCTGGACCCCCATGTAGTCGACCATGGTTTGAGTCCTGGACCCAGTGGCTTAAACTCACACCAGGTGCGTGTGTGCTTGCCCAAGATCCTAAGAGGAGAAAGGAGGAGAAGAGATTGTGGTGTGGCCATCCCCCCGGGCGGTGATTTCTTGCTTTCTGTCTCTCTGTCTCTTTCTGTCTTTCTGGTGAGTGCATGAGCCCTATAGCAAAAACCTCTCAATAAAAAAGAACATCAAGTGTGGATCTCACAGACAAATCCTCCTTTAAGTTTTTTGAAGGTGGAAAAGGCAGAAAGTATTTTATCACATAAAAAGTTAATAATGTGGACCCCAAATCTCAGGAGGAGAATGGAGGAAAAGAGATTGCAGTATGGAGATCCCCCTCGGGAGGGTGTGATTTCTCACTTTCCCTCTCTTCGTCTCTGTCTTTGTTGAGTACACACACCCTATGGAAAAAAAAAAAAACAACAACAAAAAGGCTCTTTTCATGTTGATCCCCTTGCCTCAGTTTCCCAGTTGAGACCACAGACATTTGCCACTATACCCAGCTCTTTTCTAACAGGGTCTCACTGTTTTGCCCAACCAGCTTCTAGCTCGTGTCAGAGAAGAGCTAAGAGGAGAAGGAAAGGTGGGACATCTCAAGGTGAGGTTCTGCTTGTTTGACCTGAATTTCTCCAGGGTGACCCTTCCTGTCCCTTTCATGAGGTCCCAGGTCCATCATCTCTGAGGATGTCAGTTGCTAGATATAATCTCTTTCAGAAAATGGAGCATAAAAGGAAAGGCTCAAGGGAAGTCAGTCAGACCTGAGACACTTCTCAGAGTTCCTTCTCTAGCCATGCCTTATCATGGAGCTGTGATGGATCTGGGCAATGGGTGCTTCGTGGTAGGGGCCATGGGGGAGATCATGGAAGGACCATGGACGGACCACTTCTTGGTTTGGAGTCAGAACTTTTTCTCCTGATTTTGTGTAAGAAATTTGACTTCCTGGGTGCTCATATGCCTTTGTAAGGTAACCAGAAACCTGTGACCTTCTCTTGGGTGTTTTTGAGCATCGTATGAGATGATATATGTGAAAGTACTTTAGAAATGAAACCACATAGACACGTGAACCATGGTCCTACTGTAATCTGTCATTTGACCTTGTTTAGATATTCTTGAGGATTTCAGAGATTAATATTCTGGAGCTCTCCCATAAAGGGACCTCTTCCTGATTCTTATGCTTCTCCCTTCTTTCCATGTAACCCACTCTTTTAATTTCCCAGGTAAGAGAACTTTCCAGAGAGAAGCAGAGGAAGAAAGAAGGCTGCGTTCTATTCTGAAAAGGTGATTAGTCTTTCCCTTTCTTCTTGGTCCCATTTATAGCATTTTCTATGCACTCCTGGGTTTCAGTGTAGTCTGCCGCTGTCATGGGAGGGGGAAGCCATAGGAATGGGAATGTGTGTGAAGTCCGTGGGGAGAGGCTAGAGAATGTACTGTGAAGTCATGGCGTGGGGCCTTGTAAAAAGGGTAGCAGGCTCAGATGGCCCACCCTCTCATCCAGCAGGCCCTCCTTTGCCTGCTCTGGTCCTGGCTGCGGCTTTTTTACTTCCTGTCTCCTGTAGCCCCCTGGGTCAGCATTATGACTCCATTAACTGTTCATCAACTGTTGTGCCCAGACCCCCTCTGTGAGATGTGTGGCAGATCAACTACTGAGGTCAATTGTCTGCTGTACTGGGAGCCCATGAAGGATGCTGCTGCTCCCTCTGTGTTCCCTTTGGCCTCCACAGTGTCTGTGACTGAGACATTGATCTCTCTGCCCTTTGTCCTGTCAGCAAGCCCTCCAGGAGACCTAACAGTAGACTCTCTGTCTGAGCCTTCTCCACCACAACACTCCAACCTGCCACCTAGCCTGACAACTCCCTTAGCTGATTCACTTTTGCCCGCATCACTGGGTGATATAAGTGTCACCAGAGTCTGTGCCACCAGAACCATATCTTCCCTTCAATTCTAATTTCTCAGTGGACCATTTTACACCCCTAAGACTTGCTTTTCTCCCTCTTTTCCTATGTCACACTAAGAAAGAAGATACTGTTTTCCAGTCAGAGTCCATTTTGTCTCCAGTGGATAGCCCTGGAGGGTTGTCCACTTAGGTCCCATCAGTCAGAGACGTTGACTATTCAAGCATGTCAGTGTCAGAATTCTCCTGGTGGCAAGCTCATGCCAAGAATTTCTTTCTGTTTTACTTGGCACAATGTGATTTCTGGCCAGAGCTTCTTGCCCTCCATTTTACTCCACTTTTCAGGGAGACCCTGTAACCAACCTTGCAGAGGCTGATATCCTTCCATTGTTGAGCTCTGATATTTGGGCACTCCTAGAAAAACCAGTAAAAAATGAGACATTATTTCCTTATGTGGAAGGAAAAGGAAAAGAAAAAGGAAATCTGATTTTATCCAAAACAGCTTAAGACATCCTACCGACTAAATTCTTCGAGGAAAATGTCAGAGTCCATTGCTAGTAAGCTTGACTCAGCATTCTTCTTTCCTTTTTGGAGAAGTAAAGGTAAACCAGATGTGAATGCATCAACAACCCCCACATCCTAAGAACTTTGAGAACCATTTAGAGCAAAAATGTATACAGCTCTTTTGGGGTCTCCCCTCTGCACAGTGCATCCCTCCACCTTACTGTCCCTGTGTCAGGTGACTGTTCATTAACTTTAATTTTCTTCAGTATAATATCTAATACTTCTATAACTCTAGTACCCGGAATCCTCAGTTTTTTGCCCTCTCCAAGCTTTGTTCATTCCTGAGATCCAACCTCAACCTTTGCCTCAAACTCTGCCCCAATTTGAATTCAAACATCTCACTCAGGCCCAGGCCCAGGCTCACCTTCAATCCCCAGTCCTAATCCTAATCCCTTCTCATGTGTCCAAGATTAGGATCTGTGGAGTATGTTTTCACAGACCCAAGAATAAGACACAGCCATGCCCTCGATATATCCCATGCCTCAGATAACTTGACTCCCAAAGCCTTACTGACCTATGCCCAGTATGTGTCCAGTGGAGACATGACAGCTTCCCAGGTATGCATGTCTACTTGGATGACACAGGGGTCAGCCTAGACTAGCAGTAGGAGCCCTGGACCCCTAAGCATGTCTCCTGGAAGTGAGAAGATAAGAATTTTCCACTGACTGTGAGAACAGTGAGCCCTCTAGGGACAAAACAGCTGGATGGAGGGGATACAGGGCTAGGGACGTCCTAAGCCAGAAGAGCCTTTCCTGAAAGTGGGTGAGGCACTTTTTGCAAAGGTTTTGTCTTGACATAAAATGCAAATGGCAATGTTCTCTGGAAGTCTGTAGCCCTCTCATCATTACAGAGCACTGACATGGAGAAAAAGTAGAGCTGCATTTACTGAGGCTACCAAATCCTGAGACTACCATGAAAGACAAAAGGAAGTTCTTTGAGGAAAAACTGGGGTGTAAGCAGGGCAATAGCACCTGTCTCCAAAAACTCCTTTCCTTCCCAGTGAAGACATAAAACTCATCAGAAGGCAGAATTACAGATCTAGAAAGAACCTGTCTAGTGGCATCCCTTTAATTACACAGTTCCCTCCTATAAAGTGACAGGTACCAAGTCCTGTAGTCAAGAAGCTGCTTTTGCTGGCCAGTTATCCTACAAGGATTAGTTGGGTCTAAGACAGAGATAGATGGTACTAAAGTTGTGGCTTTAAAGGACCAGTTATCGAGACCAGCAGATGTTATCATGGTTATGTGGCTGGACTACCAAGTAGTCAACTGCAGTTCAAGTCCTGGACTCGGTGGGATAAAACTCATGCTGGGCATGTGTGCATGTGTGCCAAAAATTCCAAGAAGAGAATGAAGGATAAGGAATTGTGGTGTGGCCACCCCCTCCCCGGTTGGGGTGATTTCTCATTTTCTGTCTGTCTCTCTCTGTCTCTCCAGTGAGCTTGCATGCCTGCTAGAAAAAATCTTTCTTAAAAAAAAAAACTAGCTATTGTGTCAGAGGCACCCCACATCCATGCTCCACAGGGAGCCCATGCCCCATCTGAGCTCCACCTGCAGGTATCAAGTCGGCCAGGTGCCTCTGGCCTTCCCTTTCACTGCTGAAGACACCCTGTTGACAATGTTTCTCTACTATTTAGACAAAAGATACTTCTATAGTATTTTCAGGGAAAATTTCTCCCACACTTTATATATTTATTTCTCATCAAGGATATTGATTCCTCCAGTAAATGTTCTATTTAGAATGGTGTCTTTTCTGTGTACTTTGCTTGGGCATGGGTTTTGTGTAACCCAAGACTTGTGCTTAGAAAAAGGAAGAAAGGAGTTAGTTCAGTTCATAGCGATCACCTCTTTTGGTTTCTAGAGGATGACAGTTCCTGGAGCCCTTGTTAAGGAATACATATCACGTATCCCCACAAAGCCTGTTCCCTACCTGGTGAGGATTGAGGTGATAGGTTCTTTTTTTCTACCTCTGAGCTTTGCTTAATGACATCTTACCCCTCCCTGAGTAATTTATATCTTTTTTTTTTTTTTTTTTTTGGAGAGGTTTTTCGCTATAGGGCGCGTGCGCTCGCCAGACAGACAGAGAGAGACACAGAGACAGAAAGCGAGAAATCACCCCCCAGGGGGGATGGTCACGCCGCAATCCCTTCTCCTCCATTCTCCTCTCGGGATCTTGGGCACGCACGCACATGCGCCCGGCGTGAGTTGTAAGCCACCGGGTCCAAGACGCGAACCGCGGTCGACTACGTGGGAGTCCAGCGACATAGCCATTACGCTAACTGCTGGTTCCCAGTAATTTATATCTTTTTGACAGTAAAGGACAGGTGTATTTTTCATAATACAGTATGTTAGTAATTTTTTAAGAAAAAGTTGTCAGTGGCTAGAGGATTACACAGGAGAGTGAACCTGGAGAGGGCAGGGGCATCAAGGGGTATCGCTACAGTGGATACTGGGCTGGCTGGGGTATAGTGAAGGTATAGGGTAGATGCTGACTAATACTCTATCATTTGAAGCAGGTTAATGCTTTGGGGAAACATTTTGACCTTGACAATAAGGTTGCCCTACTGGAATCTTGCCTTGGGAAAATGGTTTCCTTCTTGTCTTTTGGAGAGGTTTTTGCTATAGGGAGCATGTGTTCGCCAGAAAAACAGGGAGACAGAAAGCCAGAAATCACCCCCCAGGGGGATGGCCACATCATAATCCCTTCTCCTCCATTCTCCTCTTGGGATCTTGGGCACTCATGCACATGTGCCTGGTGTGAGGTAAAGTCACCAGGTCTGGGACTCAAACCGCGGTTGACGACATGGGAATCTAGTAACATAGCCATTATACCAACTGCTGGTCCCGGGAAAATGGTTTCCTTCTCAAGGTATATCATCAAGCTGCCTGGATTGATGATGATATTTGCAGATCAAAAGGATTGCCCAGCTGTCAGTGGTAGGAGTGTTGGCCAGGTAGCCACTGCCTCATAGGATAAAATAAAGCTGAAATAAGAAAGATACCCTAGAGTGGGTGCAAAGGGAATAAGAAAATAAAGAGGGGGAAAAGATGCCCTTATGTGTAGAACAGACATGGATACCCATCATCCCCATACCATGACCCGGTTCTGCTCTGCACTTTCTCAGTGTGGTCCAGACAGCACTTTCCAGGGCTCTGCAGTGCTTACAGAAGCCACTTTGGCAGAAGGGCTATTCTGTGAGTACTAAAACAGTATCTGCAGGGCTGTCATCAGACATAGTATCCCTCTGTCTAAGAAAGGTGATTTTAGGGCCTGTCTTCCAGTTGTGCTTGATGACTGCAAGCAGATCTCATCAGTGCATGACTTCACCTGTGAGGATGGTGGTACCACCTTTGAGCTTCATGAGCTAGGAGGAGCTATAGTACACCTTATCCAGCTTGTATACCTACGGCTAGTGATCCAGAGATGAGTCTTAGACTATGCACTGGGAACTCACCATGGGCCTCTGTGGAGTGCTATTTTTGGCCAAGACTCTACACAAATCTACCCTTAAAATAGGAGTCTTAAGGGGCCACAACTCTGCTTTTACAGACTGAAGTGAATTTTCTATAAGGCCCTTGAAGTAGTTTTTCCAGAAAAAATTTGTGAATAAAATTTGAGCTGGGTGTCAAAATGAAATAAAAACAAAACAGATGTCTAACACAGCCCCTTCCACCAAACTTACATCTTCTTATCCAAAGCTATGCCATTGACCTGCAGTGTCTGAAGCTTAGAGTTGCAGAAAGAATGCAGATTCTGTCACAGCCCTGGCAAAGACAAAGGGTGGGGAATCAATGGAGGACCACAACATCCAGGTGGATAGACAAGCCAGTAATCTTGTCTCCCATTTCCTCTAGTGTCCCATCTTAGGCCTTTGTCTCCACTCCAAGTTGGTTACTGCTACACTATAAAACGTATCACCAAGAACACCTCTGCCATCAGGAGTAATTAGCCGGCTAGCACATACCCTCAAATTGTCCATTTTTAAACTTTAGGTCATTAACTCCCATTTATCTATCCACCAAATTCTTGACTTCATTTTTTTTTTTCCCTCTTCAAGGAAGACTTTCTAGTTTTCAAGTAACTAGCATTTAAAAAGCTCATCCAATCCCATTTTATCCTTCCTGTCTAGCAAAATCTCACCTCTCTGCCCTTCCCAGAAATGCCTTCCATAAGTGACCTCATTCCTATTTGTTTACATCTCACAATCGAGTGAGTGCCATTAGTGGCACCATGATAAATTGATAGTACTAGTACTACCTGGAGATAATTCACTCACCAGTTCCACAAATAACTGCCTTATGCTTCCTAACAGGGAACAAAACAGTGGTACTCAGATCACTATTTCCTTAGTCTGTTCTCTCCCATGCTACTCAAATCTGTCTGAAACCTCTGCACTTTCCTCAAACTTAGGCTATCTTCACTTGCTCAGCAGATGTGCTAGACTCACTTTTTACAGAGGAAGTAGAAGCCATGACATTGGAACTTTCATCAGAAACCTTCCAAAAACTAGGCCTATTCCTCTTCTTTGTTTTACAGAAATATGTTTCCTTTCAAGGTTCCCAAAGGCAAAGGTATGTAGTGAGAGAGTTTAGTGAGAGCTAAACTCTATTCTTCATGGATTGATGCACCTTTGCCAGCTGCCAGCTATTCATATTGTCCATTTTCTCTCCTCATGAGGTACTAAACACCTTTTTTTAAAGAGGTTTTTGTCTTATGGCACGGTTCACTCACTGGAAGGAGAGAGAAACAGACAGTGAGAAGGAAAGTGAGAAATACCCCCTCCCCTCCCTGGGGAGGGGTGTGGCCATGGCACAATCCCCCTCTTCTCCATTCTTCTCCTGGGATTTTTGGCATGCATGCACATGTGCCTGAGTCCGGAACTCGAACTGAAGTTAGCCATGTGGGTGTCCAGCAATGTAATCGCTAGCCATCTGCTGGCCCTCAAATGCCTTCTTTTTTTAAAAAGCTTTTTATTACAAAACTGTGTTAACATATATAAGAACAGATAGAACAATATAACTTCTCAAAGTGCCCGCCACCCAACTTTCGTAGTTATCATCATTTGGCACGTGTGATAAACCCCCCTTCCTTTATACTATGATTGAAGTACTGAAGTTTATTTAAACACCTTACTATCTATCTCTTATGAGATTTGTTATGGCTCTGGGTCAGTGCTCTCACATTACGAGGAACATGCTTCCCCACAACAGTGTATCCAGCATCAGTGACTAAAAAACACTGGGCTTCATAGGCCTTGGTAAACAGATGTCTTCTGCCCTTTGGTCAACCCTGAAAAGTCATTTGTTTGAATTATTTCCCCTAGTTCATATAAGATATAAAC
Source organism: Tupaia tana (assembly GCA_026018925.1). Taxonomy (NCBI): domain Eukaryota; kingdom Metazoa; phylum Chordata; class Mammalia; order Scandentia; family Tupaiidae; genus Tupaia; species Tupaia tana. Next base: position 18,803,585 of record JAKSZU010000013.1, on the reverse strand, counting down.
TTACAGACCAAATTCAGTGCACAATATTGGAGTCCCTTAATCACAGTAACTGTAACATGAAAAAGTATAGACATGGAAAAACTATACCTGTTGACAAAAACTCAAGATTACTATGTAAATGTTTTTGAACATGTAGAAAATTTTTCTCCTATCACTTTTAAAATGAGTTGCCTTTCTAGTTAAATGCATTAGATCAAACAGACTTGTTTATGGCCTACACTTCCCCAAATGCCATTAAAAGTAAAGGATTATATGAAAAGATTCTCGACATCATTAGCCATCAGGGAAATGCAAATAAAAATCATAGCGTGCTACTACTTTATACCCACCAAAATAGCTAGAATCAGAAAGTCAGATAAATGAGAGAATGTGGAGAAATTGGAAGCCTCATATACTGCTAGTGAAAATGTAAAATGGTGTGACTGCTTTGACAGTCTTGTAGTTTCTCAAAATGTTGAGGAACTAAACTTGCCATATTGCCCACCATTCCGCTCCTAGCTATACACCAAGAAAAGTTAAAAGATAAGGTCCCACAGCAACTTGTACATACATTTTTTGGAAAACTATTTTTTCCTATGAAAGAGAAAGACAAGCAACCTCAACAGAGTCTCATGCTATGACTGCCCCCCCCCCCCCCGACCTTTCTCAACCAACTAAATTTAAGTGCATGTGTGCCCAGTGTGTAAGGCCAACTCAGAAACCAAATAGGATCTTTTTTATGAAAAAATGAACGGGTATGATTGAAGACAACAAGGACTGCTAAATGTCCTTCCAATTGTGCTCTAGAGAGGTTATATTATGCTAAATCAGGGTGGGTTTGGTTGTGAGGGTTGTGGTCTAGCACAATTGCTCTGTAAAATCAAAGCACAATTTACTGATTGACTGATTAATTTATTTATTTGAAAGAGAGATTTTTGCTATAGGGAGGATGCACTCATGGGAGAGACAGAGACAGAAAGCAAGAAATAACCCCCCGATAGGGGATGGCCATACCATAACCCCTTTCTCCTCCATTCTCTTTTCCAGATTTTGGACACACACATTCACACGCCTAGTGTGATTATTTTTTCTCTTTTTGGAAAGGATTTTGTTATAGGGTGCATGTGCTCGCCAGAAAGACAGAGACAGAGAGACAGAAAGTAAGAAACCACCCCCGCCCCCCGGGCGGGGGGATGGCCATGCCATAATCCCTTCTCCTCTATCCTCCTCTAGGGATCTTGGGCATTCACGCATATGTGCCCGGCGTGAGTTTAAGCCACCGGCTCCAGGACTCGAACAATGGTTGACTACATGGGAGTCCAGCAACATAGCCATTACAATAACTGCTGGTCCCACGCCTAATGTGATTTTTTAAGCCGCCGGGTTCAGGACTCAAACTGTGGTCAACTACATCAGAGTCCAGTGACATGACCATTACATCATCTGTTTGTCCCTCAAAGCATAATTTAAAAATTTGAGGAGGGGGGGGGGTTTAGTAGGAGAAAGAGGGAGGAGCAGATAGGACACTGTGTGGTGAGAGGGGCTGGAATTGAGAGCCTCTAGAGCAGAACTACCTAAAATGGATTACTTAAAGAGTTTTACATTGTTTGCCATTGGTATGCCATGTGCTTGTCTCCCTGTCATGATTTCTGTTCTCCGGCATAGGCTCCTTCATGCTTTCTAATGACTTTTGGTAAACATGGATCCTGTGGGGGAAAATATGGAGGAAAGGGGCTGCTGCTGAGTATATTTTTGTTTTTGTACATGTTAAAAAATTATGTCTAATATGTGGGAAAGCTGTAGTTGAGAGCAGATCAGATCTTGAGGGTGAAAATTCCTGGACACATGAGACTTTCAAAGATGACATGCCACCCAAAGGGATGCCACCAAGCAGTAAAAGTCTCAGGTAATATCTTGATAATAGGTAGAAAGAATAGAAAATGTCCCCAAAGTAAATATACAGAACATTGAAAGAGTGGAGTTGCAGAGTAGGGTGGAGAAATCTAAAGGTCCGCAGCTAGATTGGATGGTTGGGGGAAGGGCTAGGGGTTCATCTCCCATGTGCTATTCCCTCCCCTATCCTAAAGAATCCCTGGGGTCTGTGCTAAAGGTTATGATGGGGGCCTGGAACTCTGGTCTACAATGTGTACACTCTGTGCCCAGCTTTTGATGATGTGACCATCTTTGTTGCCTGAGGATCCTCACTGTACCATGGCTGATCACCAATTTGACTTCCTGGATATTCCCATGCTTACCTTTCTGTGTGGGATGAGGCTTCTCCTTTTGTCTCTGTGCTATAAGAAAAGGAATCTATTTCCTCATATTTTGGATATAGAAAGGTATCAATCAGGCAAGTACACCATCATGTCTTAGAGAGGTTAGATGTTTCTTCTTTCCTAATACTGTATTAATGCTATAAATTTTCCTCTAACCACTGCTTTTGCTGAACATCACAAATTTTGATGTGTTGTATTTTTGTTTTCATTTAAATTATTTAAAAATTTTCTTGATACTTTTTCTTTGACCCATATGTTAATGGTGTGTTATTTAATTTCCAGTATTTCAGCTATTTTTAAATTGATTTCTAGTTTTAAGTTTATTTATTTATTTCTTCCATAAGTGAGGAGAGAGAGAAACAGCACTCTCAACATGGTTCAGATGTCATGACTCACTCCAAGTCTTCAGTCAGCCCTAGATCATGGGGCACACATGGCACTTAGTGAATGTAGAGAGGTCTTTGAACTTGAATCCAAGACTCTTCCATGTGGAAATGTCTTAGAGAGGATTACATTTTACTGCTGTGCCACCGTCTGGCCCTGATTTCTAGTTTTATTCCATTATGGTCTGTGAGTAGACATTGTATAATTCCTATTTTTAATATTTGCTAACTTATGTTTTATGGCCAAAAGTGTGGTCTATCTTGGTGACTGTTCCATGTGAACTGAAGAAGAAAGTGTATTCTGTTATTGGATGAAATATTAAACGTCAATTAGATCAAATTGATTGTGCTGTTAAGGTCAACCATATCCTTTCTGATCATTCGCTTCATGAATTGACAATTGCTGATAGAGACATGTTGAAGTTTCCAACAATAATTGTTCGTTCATCTGTTGCTCCAACAGTTCTAACAGTTTTTGCCTCATAAGCACTGACAATGTTTTATTTTCATTTATTTATTTTTAAGAGATTTTCACCTTAGGGTGTGTGCACTTGCCAGAGAGCGACAGAGAGACAGAAAGCAAGACATCATCCCCCAGGGAGGATGGTCATGTAGCAATCCTTTCTCTTCTTGGGATTTTGGGCACACACACACATAGGTGTCTGGTGTGAGTTTGAAGCTGCCGGGTCTGGGCTTCGAACTATGATTGATCATGTGGAGTCCAGCCACATAACCATTATGCCATCTGCTGGTCCACTGACAGTCTGTTTTAGATGTATACTCACTGAAGATTGTCATGACTTTTTTTTAGAATTGATCCCTTTGTCATTATGTAATGTACTTCTTTATCTTTGATAATTTTCCTTGTTTCGAAGTCTGCTTTGTCTGAAATTAATACATCTACTTGTGCTTTCTTTTGATCAGTGTCAGTATGACACAATTTTCTCCAATCCTTTACTTTTAGTCTCTTTGTGATACATCAGGTACCATTGTTAATTCATCATCTATATCTAATGGTTAATTCCAACACTGTCTAAAAATAATCCATTCATTCCTCTAGTAATTACTTTGGGCAAGGCAGTCTTCCAAACCCTTGGGACACACAGTGAAGAAACAAAGCTCTCCGCCATGGTGGAGCTTGTGTGATTGTTTCTTTGGCAATTCCCTTGTCTATCTACTCACACTGATTCCTAAACTTCTCTAGCTGCCTCATCCATTGAGCACATGCAGAACCACCACAGAGGAACAAGCAGCCAGCAGATGGGAACTTTACATCATAAAATTGTAAAAATGCTTAAATCACCTGGACTCTCATCCCTCATTTGCTCTTTCCTTCCTATTGTACTGCAAAGGGTTTCCCTCAGATGCCTGCATTGATCCTGAGGAGCTGAGATGTGTCTTTGCTTTCCAATTCACAGCAGTGTGATGGGCTATTTGGCTCAGTTGTCTCCCTTTGCAGACCGAGACCACGTTTACCTCAGACCACGTGAACCTCATCCCTTCTCTGCTCAGCATTTGGTAATCAGCATGTAGTGGAGCTGAGAACTTCTGGGGGAGAGTGAGCAAAGGTTAGGATTTCAGAGGGAAGGTCTGTGTCATCTGGGGATGAGATGGGGTGGGGTGAAGGGTAGGAAGTAGAGGGGGGTCAGTCCTGCAGGGATGAGGTGGGGCGTGGCCTCCACAGAGTGGGGCGGGGCGGGGCCTCCCGGGGGCGGGGCCTTCACAGGGTTGGGCGGGGCCTCCCGGGGGCGGGGCCTGACAGGCAGCCGCCTGGGCCACAGATCTCACCTGAGACTTCTCCATTCTGTCTGTATCTCTTCGGAAAGATAGGGGTTGAGATTTGCCTCATAGAAGAGTTTCTGGGGTAAGTTCTGGTGCCCCAGTGACCTTCCTCCCTGACCTACGTGAAGGAGTCTTCCCTCTTTCCGCCGTTTCTGCCCCAGCTGCCCACCTCTGGGACTCGCGGCCGCCAAACTCAGACTCTGAGAGGCCTGAGCGGGGAGGCCCCAGGCCCTGGGTGGCACGGCGGAGACTGCAGCAGTGATGCCTAGAGTAACAATACTGGCGACCAGCAAGATGACACTTGGCCCTGGTCGCCTGGCCTTGCCCAAGTCTTCTAACCCCGTGTGCTGATTGTGTGACGAGACCGTGGTCCCTACTGACAGGGTGGCCCAGAGAGCCCAATGCGCAGGGAGGCCACTTTGTCCAGTTAAGGCCCTGACGGTCCCTCCAGGGCCTTGGCCAGGCCCCAGAGAGCCCTGAGCCTGGGAAACGCCTGCACCTGACAGGACAGTGGAAGCTGCACACGTCCCGTTAATGCCTGAATCCAGGCGTCTCCATCCGGAACGCTGTGCAGAACAGCAGCTAGGAGGTGCCCAGAGTCTGCTGGTTCTTTTCCCAGGAGTGAACAAGTGCTTTCTGTCCCTCCCCTGAGGACCCCCGCCCTGAGCCTAGCAGGGAAGGCTGTGGGAGGCCCAGGCACAGGCCTATCAAGGTATAGTGCCCGGGGCAGGTAAGGCCCATTTGTGAGGTGGCAGCAGAGCCATTTGTCACACACCTCAAGATTCAAGACAGCAAGACAGGAGGCTTGACAGCAGGTAGGACTGAAACTTTTTACTGGGCAGAAAATCTCAGGTAACTGTCCTCCATTACATGAGTATTGATGTATTAATGCATTTATTGAGTGTCTACTACATGATTGTGTTCCTTGTTAGAAACTGTAAACATATTTGTGAATACAAGAGATGAAAAGGAATCCTTTCTGAGACTGTTTTCCCTTTTAGAAATTAGTATATGGCAAATTCAAAAAGATATGAAAATGTAGAAGAACGAACCCCCATTGATTGCTATTCTTAAAATATTTACTCTTAACACTTTGATGTTTGTTTCCATATTTTGCTTTGCATATTTTTACATTGTTTAAATGTGTACTTAATAAGAAAAACACAATATCATACACATTTTTACGTTACAAACTTTGATCAATAGCATCTTTTATGATAACATTCTATTAAATGTTAGAACTTTTTCTTGTGAATATTGGTTAATTTCTCATATTTAAACAAATGTAATATTTTTCTTAACCTGTGCATTCATCATTGCACTTGCTTATGTACTGTCTTGTTTCAAATAGCATGTAACTTTTCCAAAATGTTTTCTGACCCAGGTTTCTGCCCGTGGCCTACTATCAGTATTTTTTTTTTTTTCCCAACTGCCTTAGATGAGTTATCCACTTGTCAGTTAGGTATTTCAGCATTGAATTCTCCTCCCACGTTTGAATTGTTGTTGATTGGCCATGTCTCCCTTCATCATTACACTACTGAGACAGCCCAGTCTCTGTTGTTAATTTTTGTATGAGGTATGAGAACTTAGTCCATAATTCTGACATGAAGAATTGTAAGATTATAAATTTGTATTGTTTTAAACCACTAAATTTATGGGTTTTTTTTGACATAGCTCCATCATTCTTTAATCCTTTTCTTTTTTTTTTTTTTTTTTTTTTTTTTTTTTTTTTTTTTTTTTTGGAGAGGTTTTTTTGCTATAGGGCGCGTGCGCTCGCCAGACAGACAGAGAGAGAGACAGAGAGATAGAAAGCAGGAAATCACCCCCCAGGGGGGATGGCCACGCCGCAATCCCTTCTCCTCCATTCTCCTCTCGGGATCTTGGGCACGCACGCACACCGCGCCCGGCGTGAGTTTAAGCCGCCGGGTCCGGGACTCGAACCGCGGTCGACTACGTGGGAGTCCAGCGACATAGCCATTACGCTAACTGCTGGTCCCAATCCTTTTCTTTTTTATCCAACATTTGTTAGGGTTGTTTTGTGTTTTTCCTGTATATGTTCTAGTGTCAACTGTTTCTCCATGATGCCCCAATTCCTTATGCTGGAGAATGGTATTTAGAAGCCAATGTATGGACATTAAGTGTGTTCATTGCCTTTGGGCATCATTGCTCCCATAAGGAATCTTCTCAGTGGAGATTATATATATGTGTGTGTGTGTCCCATGTTGTGTGTGTGTATGTATATATATCTATATATATATATATATATATATATATATACATATATATACATATGTATATATATCATATTTTATACATTTTAAAAGTCTATATTTATTTATGTCTGTTTATATTAAAAACCTTGAGTTTATACCAGTACCTCCAATTCTTATCAAAGACTCAATACCATATGGTTCATTTTAGTGTTCTGTATGTCCATAGCTGTAACTTTCTTTTCTAACAATGAGAAAACTGATTGCATTATTTTTAAAACAGGGAACACTTGTGCTATTTCCTATAAATCAATATTAACTCTTTCTCTCTCACGTGGGGTGTACCAGGAACAGTAATCATGCAAAATGAAAGCATGGATGATGTAGCTTTTTTTTTTTTGAGAGGTTTTTGCTAAAGGACGTGTGTGCGCGCCCGAGATACAGAGAGACAGAAAGTGAGAAATCACCTCCCAGGGGTATGGCCACGCTGCAATCCCTTCTCCTCCATTCTCCTCTCGGGATCTTGGGCACACACACACACATACGTGCCCGGCATGAGTTTAAGCCACCAGGTCCGGGACTCGAACCACGGTCAACTATATGGAAGTCCCAGCGACATAGCCATTACACTAACTGATGATCCCAACGCAGCTTTTTTAACAGTTGAATCTGCATGTACTTTTGGAAAATATCAAAAGGAGTAAAGTCTCTAATTTTACATTGTAGCTATTTGCACTGTGTTTTCACTGTCAGGAAAGGCAAAATACTAATTCGATATCTTAGGAGATAATCGTACTGTTATATTTCAAGTGACGGAAATGAATTATTTGATAGGAAACTGTCTCTATAAAAAATACTTACTGACTTGGGGACCAGCAGTTAGCGTAATGGCTATGTCGCTGGGACTCCCACGTAGTTGACTGTGGTTCGCGTCCCCCGACCTGGTGGCTTAAAACTCATGCCGGGCGCGTGTGCGTGCGTGCCCAAGATCCCGAGAGGAGAATGGAGAAGAAGGGATTGTGGCGTGGCCATCCCCCCTGGCGGGTGATTTCTCGCTTTCTGTCTCTCTCTCTCTCTCTCTGTCTGTCTGGCGAGCGTACGCGCCCTATAGCAAAACAAAACAAAACCTCTCCAAAAAAAGAAAAAAAAAAAAAAGAAGATCTAATCTCAATCTTCCTTATACTATTTCTAAAGATCCAAAAGGAAGGAAGCGCCCTAAATTCATTCTATGAAGCCTCCATCATTCTGATTCTAAAACCAAACAAAGACATAATAAAAAAAAGAGAAAACTTCAGGCCAATATTCCTGATGAATGCAGGTGCAAAAATTCTCAACAAGATACTAGCAAATTGTATTCAACAGCTCATTAAACACCATGACCAGGTAGGCTTTATTCCTGGGATGCTAGGATGGTACAACAAAAGCAAAAAATTATATCCCTGGGATGCAAGGATGGTCCAAAGTATGCAAAAAATTGAGTGTAATACATCACATTAAGAAAAGAAAACAGGGACCAGCAGTTAGCATAATGGCTATGTCGCTGGACTCCCATGTAGCCAACTGCGGTTCGCATCCTGGACCTGGTGGCTTAAACTCACGACATGCGCATATGCGTGTGTGCCCAAGATCCTGAAAGAATGGAGGAGAAGAGATTGCGGCATGTCCATCCCCCCCTGGAAGGTGATTTCTCACTTTCTGTCTCTCTGTCTCTCTCTGTCTTTCTGGCAAGTGCATGCGCCCTATAGCAAGCAAAAACCTCTCTAAAAAAAAAAAAAAAAAAAGAGAAAGAAAGAAAAAAAAGGAAAGATAAAAATTATATGACCATATCAATCAATGCAGAAAACCATTCAATAAAATACAACAGCCCTTCATGATTAAGACTCTCAGCAAAATTGGTATAGGGGGACATTCCTCAACACAACAAAAGCCATCTATGACCAACCCACAGTTAACAGCCACTAAAAATTGGAACAAGACAAGCCTGCCCCACTTTCTCCTTTATATTTTTAACACAGTACTGGAAATTCTAGCCAATGCAGTTAGACAATAGAGTCAAATAAAAGGCATCAAAATAGGAAAAGAAGAAGTGAAATTATCTCTATTCGCAAATGATATGGTTCTATACAAAGAAAATTTAAAAGACTCTACAAAAAGCTCCTGGAATTGATAAATACAGTAAAGTGGCATGATACAAAATCAATATACAAAATCTGTAATATATTTATACAACAACAATGGATAAACTGAGATAGAATTCAAGAAAACAATCTCATTTACAATAGCCACAAAGCCAATAAGATAGCTAGGGATAAACCTAATCAAAGAAGTCAAAGACTTCTACAAAGAAAACTCTGAAACAACTGAAAAATAAATGAAAAATGATGCCAAGAAGTGGAAAAACATCCCCGATATTCCTGAACTGAAAGAATTAATATAATCAAGATGTCAATACCACCCAAATTAACCCACAATTCAGTGCATTCCAATCGAACTACCAGAGATATACCTCACAGAAATAGAAAAAAAAAATAATAAAATTTTGTCTGGAATCATAAATGGCCCCATATCACCAAAGCAATACTGTGCGAGGTGAGTAAAGTAGGAAGCATCTCACTTCCTGACCTTGAAATGTATTACAAAACTATGATAATTAAAACAACATGTTGGCACAAAAACAGGCAAGTAGACCAATGAAACAGAATTGAGAACACCTAAATAAACCCCAAAGCATATAGTCAACTGATTCTTGACAAAGGGCACAAGATAATCCAGTGGGAAAAAGAAAATCTCTTCAGCAAATGGTGCTGGGAGAACTGGATATCCATCTGCAGAAGAATGAAACTGGACCCTTATTTCTTACCACTAACAAAAATCAACTCAGAATGATTGAGGATCTAAACATAAAACCTCAAACTATAAAATTACTGATGGAAAACACAGGGAAAACTCTTGGAGACCTTGGAGTAGGCAAGACTTCTTAAAGAAGACCCCCCAAAGTACAGGCAATAGTTCCAAAAATAGACAAGTGAGACTACATTAGGCCAAGAAGCTTCTGCACAGCAAAAGAAACAGTAATTAGAGTGAGAAGACAACCTTCAGAGTGGGAGAATATATTTGCAAACTACACCTCAGATAAATGATAACCAGAATATAAAGGAAATTCAAGTAGCTTACCTGCAAAAAAACTATCAATCCAATTAAAAAAATAGGAAAATTAGCTGAACAGGTAACTCTGCAAGGAAGACATACAAATAGGCAAAAAGCATATGAAAACATGCTTAACATCTCTTATCATAAGGGAGATGCAAATCAAAATCACAATGAGATACCACTTAACCCCAGTCAAAATGGCTAAAATTTAAAAAATAAAAGTGCTAGCAAGGATGTGGTGAAAAGGGAACTCTCCTACACTGTTGGTGGGAATGTACATTAGTACAACCACTGTGGAGAACAATGTGGAGATTCCTCAAAAACCTACAAATAGAACTACAATATGACTCAGTAATTCCACTCTTAGGTATTTACCCAAAAGATAGGAAAACCCTTAGTTGGAAAAACACTTGCACATCCATGTTTACTGCAGCATTATTTACATTTTTTAGGACATAGAATCAACCCAAATGTTCAAAAATTGATGAGTGAATTGAAAAAAATGTGGCATATGTATGTATGGAATGTGACTCAGCCATAAAAATTAATGAGACTGTGATATTTGATACAAAGTGGATGAATATGGAAAACTTAATGTTAAGCAGAGCAACCCAGACTATGAAAGACAGAGTTTGTAGTCCCCACTCAATATATGTCGAATGTCTGTGGTCTACAGCAGAAATGGAAAGATTAAAAGGTATTATAGCAGAGAGGGCAACTGTGGATAATAGAGATAGTGGGAGGAGTAATTGGGGGTGAGTTATAAGGGAAGAGAGAGGAAAAGGGGAAAAATATGTTCAACACAAAAATGAAAAGTTATTTGCTGATGATAATGTATAGGATAATGTCTTTGTCTTGACTGATATGCACTGTATTTGTGCTGAGAAAATAAAACCATGTTTTATACACTGTAAATATATGGTTATTAAATGTAAATAATAAATATAAAATAAATGAAATCCAAAAAACAGCAGCAGCAGCAGCTACAGGCAGCATTTTATTAATCCTTTTAAATCTGAGATTCACCATGGTTCTTTTTTTTTTTTTTTTTTTTGAGAGGGTTTTTCGCTATAGGGCGCGTGCGCTCGCCAGACAGAGAGAGACATAGAGACAGAAAGCAAGAAATCACCCCCCAGGGGATGGTCACGCCGCAATCCCTTCTCCTCCATTCTCCTCTCGGAATCTGGGGCACGCACGCACACGTGCCCAGTGTGAGTTTTAAGCCACCGGGTCCGGGACGCGAACCGCGGTCGACTACGTGGGAGTCCAGCGACATAGCCATTACACCAACTGCTGGTTCCCGGATTCACCATGGTTCTTGATGTGTGGTAACCATTTGGTGTTGAATAACCACCCTGCTCCCAACTTAATTCAAGGATTACTTGACTCCCAAAAGTACCTCGGGAATCAAACATGCAGGATTTGTTGATACAAAACAGGGAGATTGATTATGTATTTAAAGAGATACTGTTTTCCAAGATTTAGATCTATTTACCACAATGAAAATATAACATCATTCCATTCCCTGGGGATAACACTCTACTTGTGAAACGTATCACTACAGGGTTGGTTTTATTCTTCTCTTCTTACTCAAGTTCTTAGTCTCATCTATCTTCTCTGTTCCAGCAACACGAATGTGTGTTTTATAGAGCTCAGTAGTTGAAATAAATGCTAAAATAATCCCTTTCTCTTCACATCTTATACTGCTGTGATTCCTCTGTGAAGGCAGAGCCTGAATCCTTATTATTTAAAAGTTTAAAAGTCAACATCTGTATTTTTATGGAAAATGCAAAGAAAAGAAGAAATATTGTGAAAGACTATGGTAGGGGCTGTGTTTTAGAATAAAAACTACCCTGTTACTGTCACTGTGATCCAGAGATAAAAAGTTATAAAACATTTTGACTCAAAGAGATGCTACATGAATTTAATAATTTTCATGTGGATAATCATTTTCCAAACAAAGTGTAGCCATGACTTAATCCCTCCTAGAAAGACAGGAGTATATCTTCAAACAAACTGCCTAAGCTGTTTGTTCACAGTTTGCTTTTTGATTCAGCAAGATGGATTACTAAGGGTAACAACCAGAGCTGTGACAGCTTTGGCTAAATCCCACCTGGCGTTCAATCCCTCTCTCCTTTAACAAGCTCTCCAAGTTCATAATTCTACAAAAGGCTTAATCATAGTCACTGGAGGAGTGCCTTGGCTTGGGGCTGAGGGTGGGAAGCAGGGATTTAGTATGCCAATTAAAAAATCCATTGTTACTAAAAAAATTTTTGTGTTTAATTTGCATAGTGCAGGCAATCCAAGTATGAATCCCATTTGAACAGAGCTTTACTGGACTGACAATGAAGTGCAGTTAAACCTTAAGGCCTATCCTACTGATTTGAGCGAGTCTTTCCTGCTTGTGACAGCCCCAGTGATCCTTCGTATAGGGCAAAGTGAAGCTGCCATTTTCTTGGACTCAAGATATCTTTTCATCTGTGGCACACATTCTCATATAATATACACGATATACATGCGAAACTTCACCATATTCATCAGTTTCATTTCTGCTATGGTTATATCATCTCCATTCCTTTTTTTTTTTTTTTTTTGTAGAGGCTTTTCCTATAGGGCACGTGTGCTCATCAGAGAGACAGAGACAGAGAGACAGAAAGCGAAAAATCACCCCCAGGGGAGATGGCCATGCCACAATCCCTTCTCCATTCTCTTGGGATCTTGGGCATGCACGCACATGCGCCCCGTGTGAATTTAAGCCACCGGGTCCAGGACTCAAATGCAGTCGACTCCATGGGAGTCCAGCGACATAGCCATTACAATAGCTGCTGGTCCTGTGAAATCTGGATTTCAACCTATTCTACCAGACTTTATACTTGAGTTGTTATTAAAAGCCAATATTATTTGCATCTAACTTCCTTTTCCTTTACCTGAACACCTATGATAGTAAATGCTAACTCAGGGTACAGAGGCACAAAGGTTGGCTATCTATGGAAAAAAATAAATATTTTAAATCTGGTGTTCAGTTCCTGGACCATTCAAGAGTGGCAGTCTGTTAAACTATTAACAGGTGCACATGAATGATCTGTTCAAGGTATTCCAGCAATAGCTTGGTTCGAGACTCAGTGGGCTTGAAGATTTTTAGAAAGCATAAAATGAGAATGCAGAACTATACATGTCTTTTTCTCTAGTTTGTAAAAATGTATTATTATTTTCATTTGTCGTAGGGCACATGTGCTCACCAGAGAGAGACAGAAAGAGAGCGTGAGAAAGCAAGCTGTCAGAATCAGGATTCAGACTATAGTTGGCCATGTGGGAATTCAACACCCTCACCACCACACCACCTTCTGGCCCTCTATTTAGGTTTTTGATGAATGTGTACAATAAATTCAAAGCCGTTTTTGTCCTGTGTTATCAGTTTAATTATCATATTGTATTCTTTTAATATTTTTCTGTGGTTTCCATGTTTTGCACATTTTCCATCATTATTTCACATCAGTATATTTCAGGAGCTGAGATTTGGGCACGAGTTGCTATAATTGTTGTATTAACTTATGTGCATATATTTATTAATATGAATTAGAAATAGGAGTTTATATATACATTTATCTGTTAGATAGTTGGTAAAGTCATCACATATTTTTCTGTTTTTCTTTTCTTTTTTGTTTTTCTATGCAAAAATGCATCATGACTTTTTTGACAACCCAGTATATGTAATATATAAATGCATTAATAAATACACATATAAAAAGAGTATTTATTTTTATATGTGTTTTTAAAACTTAATCTCTCTCTATATATAAATACATATATATATATATATATACACACACACACACACACACACACACACACATATCTATATGTAGACTTTATAGTTCTTTTCAATAGGTCTACAGTCACAAGAATTTTTAAGAAAGATTTATTTATTCATTTATTATTACTATTTTTCAATTTGACCAGAGAAGGAGTGAGAGAGAGAGAGAAAATGAGAAAGCAAGCTACCAAGTCTGGGACATGAACCATGGCCAGCCATGTGGGAGTCCAGCACCTTTAACCACCATGCCACCTGCTAGCCCCAACACAAATATTTTTTTTTGGTATTTGAAATAATATTTTAATTCTATCTTGCTTTTAAATTGATCACTATAATTGATTAATCAGTTACCATCATTTTTGCATATGAAATACTTGATTCTGCTTTTAACTTGTAAAGCTCTTTTAGGTTAGTTAGGGTTTGGGGTTGGAGGAAAAGCTGCAGGATATTCACAGAATGGAAGTGTTTACTTTCTAAAGAAAAAGAACTCAGAAGTAATGTAAGACAATTGTTTGGCACTAACCCAACACCAAGCAAGTTTTTTTTTTCTTTTTTTTTTGGAGAGATTTTCGCTATAGGGCGCGTGCGCTCGCCAGACAGACAGAGAGAAACATTAGAGACAGAAAGCGAGAAATCACCCCCCAGGGGGGATGGTCACGCCGCAATCCCTTCTCCTCCATTCTCCTCTCGGGATCTTGGGCACGCACGCACACGCACCCGGCGTGAGTTGTAAGCCACCGGGTCCAAGATGCGGGTCCAAGATGCGAACTGCGGTCGACTACGTGGGAGTCCAGCGACATAGCCATTACGCTAACTGCTGGTTCCCACACCAAGCAAGTTTTAACATGTGAATCCTGCTCTATTTTCCTGGTATCCAAACAAAACCAAGATAATAATTTTTATCTCCAATATCTCAAAATGGGCTCTTATTTAATTTACAAAGTTTGAGGAGGGGGCAACCTGGAAATGTAGTGGTTAAGGCAGCTGAAGCCCATATAGCTGACTGCATAGTTTGGGTCCTGGACCCAGTAGTTTGAAAACATACCGACGAGGTGTATGGGCCCAAAATCCCAGGAGGAGAATTTTGTAGGAGGAGAAGGGATTGCAGTGGGGCTGTGCCCCCATAGGGTGCTTTCCCACTTTCTCTCTTTCTATCTCCAGCAAGTGCACACATGCCCAATAACAAACTTAAAAGAAGTTGGTTTTCCTATTTGTTTCTGAGAATCTGAATTCAGTGGAAGTAAGATAAGAATGAGGAAGAAACAAAAATTTAAGTGATGAACATACAAGAATACTGCAAAAGGTTTATGAAAATATGAAATTAAAATACAAATTAATTTTGTTACAAAAATATTGAAGTCCATGCATAGTTGGTTGGTTTTTTTGTTTGTTTGTTTTTCTTTTGCTATAGGGTGTGTGCACTCACCAGAAAGACAGGAAGACAGAAAGTGAGAAATCACCCCCCGGGGGGATGGCCACACCACAATCCCTTCTCCTCCATTTTCCTCTCAGGATCTTGGGCACGCATGCACATGCGCCCAGCCTGAGTTTAAGCTGCCGGGTCCAGGACTCGAACTGTGGTCGACTACATGGGAGTTCATTGATATAGCCATTATGCCAACTGCTGGTCTCATGCATATTTTTTTCATACACATTTTCCACGAACTTTTTGAGAAGCCTCATATATCCAACATTATACTAAATGAATCTGGTACAAAAGGAGAATGCTGACATTTCTGCAAAGAGGGACCTACAAACAAAGTACACATACGAGGCAGTCAATAAACATTGTTATCTACAGGACTGGCGTGCAAATTTGGGGCTATGGACCCCTTAAAAATCAATTAAAACAATTAGATTGACAGTGGTGGCACACCAACTATGCAGTCCTCTATAGGTTTGGACAGATAGAAGGGCCTGGGTTTGCGTCGAGGTCTTCCTATAGACTGTGATATGTACACTTGTCACTGAGCCAGGCTGACTGAGGCTGGAGGTACCTGTCTCTCTTTCTCTTTTCCTAAATATCTACCTATCTCATGGAAGAAATAAAAATAGTGTGTTCTTTAACATACAGTGCATGTGATTACTGGAGAGAGAGACGGAGATAGGGAAAAATCAGCACACTTCCCCTTTTCCCCCAGTGGGGATGGCCATGCTGTAATCCTTTCTCCCTTCTCCTCTCAGGATTTTGGGAATGCACACACACATGCCAGATGTGATTTTCAAGCTGCTAGGTCCAGGGCCTGAACCATGTTGAGCCATGTGGGAGTCCACTGCCTTAGTCACCATGCCATCTGTTGGGTACTAAAAAGAAATAAAATTTTTAGAAAAATCTATTAAAAATATACAGCCAAGAAAAAATTGTAAGCCAATTTGATGGGAGAGGGGAGGCCTGAGAAGAAATCCTAACATAGAGAATAAGACTATAATTTTAGGTCATATTTTCTTATCTATTCAGAGAAAACCTAGATAAAGACATTACTGTCCTTATATTCTCTCACAACTCCAAGTGGCTCTTCTTAGGTTTTCATTGTTATAAATTAACATTTACTAGTGTGATTATTTGCTTATGCCTTTGTAGGGGCCACCTGTAAATGTGACTATGCACTCCAAGGGGGCAGAAATATCCCCACTTCCCACTTAATTCCCCATGACAGGAACAGTCCCTCACATATAGTAATTACACAAATATTGGTTGATTGAATCAATTAATGAGTGTTGATTTGACATGAAATATGGAAGAAGTTAGAGAAGATAGCATTCTGTATGCTAGAGTTGTCAGAGCAAGTTTCATGGAGGAGGAGTTAACAGTCCAACCTGCATTTACTGAATACCTATCATGGGGAAGACCTTGGATGTGCATGAGTAGTGGGTATCCAGAGCTTGTTCAAAGATAGGAAGTATTGATGATCACAGAGGCAGAAAAGAGTGGCCTCAGGCAGGAGAAATAGGTTTAAAGAATGGTGGGAATAGCATGGGGGATAATTGTAGAAAACATGGTGGAACCACGTAATGAACTGTTTTGATAAAGGTGTTGTTTTTAAGCAGATCCTATGGTGAGGACTTGTGAGCAAATAATCTTTTAAAGAATTGCTCCCTGAAGAAATGAGTAAGGGAGTGAAAGGAAGGGGAAGAAGCCAAGCAAGGAAATGTGTGTCTAGGCAAAGTCTCAGTCTCAGCCTGGCCTTGTAAGGAGTTCTCAACTGTAAATTGCACCTTAGAGTATGTCCAGACCCAGGCAAGGAAGCCAGATGCTCATGCTTCCATGTTAGTCAGGCTTTAACCAAGGGCTACCTCTGGTTATAAACCAGCTGGCACTTCTGTTTTCTTTGAAAGAGCAGAGCTAGTCAGCAGAAGAGAGTAGCAGGTACTGTAGGCCATTAGAAGCAGATTGCACCAGGGGCAGGTGCTAGACACCCAGAAAGGTCAAAGCTATTGAACCTGGGCAGAGCATTGTGAAGTCTGCAGTAGAATTCTAGCTTGACTTGGTAGGCAATGGAAATTTATCACAGTGATTCCCAAATTTGGCTGCATATTAGAATGATCTGAGGACATTTAAGGAGAAATTAATAACTGGATTCCCTCCCAGATGAATTAAATCAGAACCTCTTCAGGTATATACAGTCTTGACCATCAATGTTTTGTCTCTCCCTCTTTCCTCTCCTGCCTCCCCTTCCTTCTTCCCTTTTCTCTCTCCCTTTCCTTGCCTTTTACCTCTCCTCTGGGGTCTTACTATTAATGTTCCCTTCTCAGCCTCCCAGCTGGGACTACAGGCAAGCACCACCATGCTCAGCTGTATTTTAGACAATGTCTTGAGATTGCCCAGGCAAACTTCAAGCCTATGATTCTCCTATCTCAGCCTCCTGGGACACAGATTATAGGTGCAGGCCATTGCATTCTGGTCATCCATGAGTTTTAATGGCTCTTTTCAAATTAGAGGATTGACTAGATTATAGACTCCTGGGCAAGAATGTGGCAGAACAGAAGTTGTATTTTAAGGAGGTAAATGAGGAAGGATTTATAGGTTGGACTGAAGGGCAAAAAAAACTGGAGGAGACAATAGAGTTTTTGTCCGAGGTGATGACATGGACTGTGATGGTGGCAGAGGAAATGAAGGTAAAGGAACAAATAAGAGAAGGACTTTAAGAAAAAATCCCAGAGACCTAATAGCTTAACGTGAGGGATGAAGAACTAAAGAACGACTGGAAGCTGTCCAGGTTAGGTGTCTGGTTTTGAAGCAGCCTCCTTTAAAGTTCTATGACACTCAGACTATCTGAAAAATTATATTGGCATAGCTCTTTGACATTTATAGCTGGAAAAGGGAAGACTCATTATGAATGAGGAATCTTTTCTCAGGGCCTAGATTATTCTTTGGTCACAAATTTAAAATTCTATTAACACCTTCAACCTAACAGTGAGTGTTTAAATCATACAATCCTTCATATAGCAAAACTACAATAAATATATCTTATGTGGCTGGAGAAATTTGTTCCCAAGGAACTTGGAGATTGGGTATTTGGAAGCTGGTGTTCATAATTCTATTACACTGTGCTAGTGTCAATATTCCAGTTGAAAGGGCTGGCAATGGTGAGTTCTCATATTAATACTGGTAAAAGTACAAGTTCATAGCCATCTATCTTTCCCTCTATCTTAGTCATAAATTGTAACCATGCACTCAACATATATTACTAGATACATTTTTGGCTTTTCATGCTTTTTTAGTGTGGTAAGAGATTTCTTATATTTATGGAGTAGTAAAGACAATAACTTTTATCTCAACACAGTAATTATGAAAGTAATTGAAGATAACATATTTTACTTAATTGTATAATATTCCTTTGTAAGGACACTGATTTTATATATAGTAATACTTTCTCCATAAATCACATAAAGAATCCAGTACATAGTAAAGAAGGTATTATTATTTCTCCTTTATTGATGAAATAGTTAAGGCCCAGACTTGCCCATTGTTATGTAGTATGTCAAGTGATGGAAAAGAAGCATGAAGTCAGGACATTTGTGACCAAGGGAAATCTGTTTTGTTTATTCACTGCTCTTTCACTCTGTAGCTCTAAAAAGTGCTTCTTCTAAGTTCTGCCTCTCTAGTGATCATTCAGTCTTGCTTTCTATCCAGGAACTATGGAGTTTTAATTGGGAGCAACCGCAGCCATAACAACGATAACATATATCTCTGCTACTGTCCATTTGGTGCCAGATATTGCCAGTGGCACTTTTCAAACATTTTCTTTAATTCTTCTAATCCCATATATACATAAGTAATAACTCTATATAGTAGGTAAGTAAGAACTTCATTTTGCATAAAGGAAAACTGAAGTTTAGATTATTTTTTTCTACCCAAACTGTTATATTTATTAGGCATTAAAATATATTTTACCTTTCCTTCAAAGAAGGTAAAATATATTCTTGATTTTTTTAAATGTTTTTGCCGTAGGGTATGTGTGCTTCCTGGAGGGAATCAGAGAGAGGGAACGTGAAAAATCACCCCACATTGGGGATGGTCTTGCTGCAATCCATTCTCCTCCACTTTCCTCTCAGGATTTTGAGCGTGAAAGTTCTCCCCCCAAAAAGCACCCCCATGTTGAATGATCATGCTGCAATCCCTTCTTCATCTCTCCTACCCTTTGGGATTTTGGGTGCACCACATACATACCCTGCCTGTTTCTCAAATCACAGGTTTGGGAGTAGAACTGCTCACTTGGCCATATGGGATTTGGTAGACTTAACTACCATACCATGGACTGCCCTATCTTATTGATTAGTTTTTAATCACAGGGCTTTTAAAGTCACTTCTTCCTAATATTCCTTAATTTTTAAAGCCTGAATATTATTAGTGAAGGTAGTACACAGGAGTCTTCAAAAAATTTATGGAAAACAAATACTATGAAAAAAACTATGCACAGACTTTGAAAGTTTTTGCACCAAAATGAACTCATACTAACTTGTTATAACAAGTATGGGCAAGATCTAGTTTGAGGCACTAAAAGGATCAGACATCAGTTTGAAAAGAGCCCCTGTCAGAGTAACATGAATTATGCTAAATTTGAAGCATGAATAAATGTCAGATTTATGGTAAAGCTTTAGTGGAAGAATAGTGAAATTACTGATGTTTTCTAAAAGTTATGAGGAAAACGCTCCAAAGAAGTCAGCAGTTTGCAAATGAATAACTTGTATTAAAAAGGGATGAGAGGGACCAGCAGTTAGCGTAATGGCTATGTCGCTGGACTCCCACGTAGTCGACCGTGGTTCGAGTCCCGGACCCGGCGGCTTAAACTCACGCCGGGCGCGTGTGCGTGCATGCCCAAGATCCCGAGAGGAGAATGGAGGAGAAGGGATTGCGGCGTGGCCATCCCCCCTGGGGGGTGATTTCCTGCTTTCTATCTCTCTGTCTCTCTCTGTCTGTCTGGCGAGCGCACGCGCCCTATAGCAAAAACCTCTCCAAAAAAAGAAAAAAAAAAAAAAAAAGGGATGAGACAGTGTTGACGATAATGCCCACAGCCCCAGACCATCCATGTCAATTTGCAAGGAAAAAATTAATCTAGTTTGTGCCTTAATTGAAGAGGATAGATGATTAATGGCACAAACATAGCCAAACACTGTAGACATCACAATTAGCTCAGCTTACACAATTTTGACAGAGAAAGAGGAGCAAACTTTTTGCTTGGTGGGTGCCACAACTTTTGCACCCAGATCAGCTGCAGATAAGAGCTTTCAGTAAAAATGTTAAACAAATGGAATCAAGATTTTGAAACATTTGTTTAAAGAATTATAACAGGAAATGACACATGGCTTAACTAGTATGATCCTAACCAGTGTGATCCTGCACAATGAAAGCAATGGCTACGAAGTGGTCCAGGAAAAGCAAATGCAGACTGGTTAAGAGCAAAGGTCACAGAAACTTTTTTTTTTTTCCCCAACACTCAAGCATTTGCTTTTGACTTTATGGTGGGCCAAAGAATGATAACATCTGCTTATGAGAGTATTTTGAGAAAGCTAGCCAAAACATTAGTAGAAAAGGGCCTAGGAAAGCAGGACTGGGACAAGGTTTTTCAGAAGGCTGTGTATGCTCTGAATTGGTGTCCAGTGTATGGTACTGTTTATCCCATTGCCAGAATACGTGGCTCCAGTGGGCAGAAATGAGAGTCATACCACTCACCATTACTCCTATGACCCAGGGCAAAATTTTTGCTTCCTGTTCTCACAGCATTATGTTGTTGTTTTTTTGTTTTTTTTGTTTTTTGTTTTTTTTTTTGGAGAGGTTTTTGCTATAGGGCGCGTGTGCTCGCCAGACAGACAAAGAGAGACAGAGAGATAGAAAGCAGGAAATCACCCCCCAGGGGGGATGGCCACACCGCAATCCCTTCTCCTCCATTCTCCTCTCGAGATCTTGGGCACGCACGCACACGCGCCCGGCGTGAGTTTAAGCCGCCGGGTCCGGGACTCGAACCGCGGTCGACTATGTGGGAGTCCAGCGACATAGCCATTACACTAACTGCTGGTCCCCCTATGTTTTATTGGGCTAAAGATCTAATTTACAGAGGGAGGAATGATTCTACTAGGGGACACAACAATGACTTTACTGAACTGGAAGTTAAATCTGCCACCTGACTACTTTGGGCCGTTATCAATAAATTCAGTCCAAACTAATTTTATTATGTTCATTTCCCCTTCATCTCATACCTTTACTATCCATTCCCACATAAGTTCCCCAGACTTCTGTTTGTACTGATAATATTACTCAAGTAGGTCTTTGGGAGCTTAGTGTGCCTTCTCATGAATCATACTTAGTATCTTACCTATAGGGACCTGTTGTGTCTTGAACCTAGTTATAGATATTAAAACAAAGAATACTGGTGATGATAGATCCTGAGGAAAATCAGCATTGTCTTGGATGGCAGCTACCTCATTGGAGGCCCTTAGTTTCCTCTGGCAATGCAAAGTTAATCCTTGCAGACAGAGGTGAAAAGGCAGATACCACTCCACTGAGAGTGAGGACAGTTTACAGGATCCCATTCTTTTTCAACCATTGCCCTCACCTTAACAGTACACACCCTGCAAAGCTGAGGGTTTACTTTTTGTTATAAGTCAGCTAAATGTGTAATGAGGACTTATGTTTGATTTTTAGCAATTTTAACCCTGTGGCTATAGGAGAGAATGTTCTCCTTCAGGGTACATTCATGTGCATCTGCAACCAGAAAATTGAATCCTCGAGCTCATCCTTTTATCACTTTGTCCAGTGGTGTTAGGAACAACCAGTCAATATCATTATATTCCTTGGTTTTCCATAAATGTTGGAAAGCATTATGTATATTCACTGAATTTCTTATTTTTTTGAATTTCTCATTTTTATAAGTGGTAAATCAAGAGTATCAAGTACATTTATTTTGCATATCTCTTTAAACATAGACTTTATTGCATAGACTATCAGTGCTTTCTGTTCTATTAGGAGAATTCTTAAAATTTTTAGATCAAGTTAGATTAGGGAGCCAATGAAAGAGATTCATCCTTGGCCTACCTGCCGTGAAGTGGGCAATAGCTTACTGTTCTGCAATGCTGGAAGCCACATGGCTGATCTTGGGTTCTGATCTCCAAGTCAACCTGAAACACACCAGGCACATGGGCATCCAAAATCCTGACTTGTTGGAGGACTGAAAGACCAGAGATTGTGGTGTGATGAGACCCTGTGGAGGGTGCCTGTCTCGTGCTGTGTCTTAAGTCAAAAACATAAAAATAAACTAAAGAAAAACACCCTTAATTTTTTTTTTCTCTAGAACCACTCCTAGTACCAATATCTGTGTTGGTTGTTCTGCAGAGAAACAGAATCAATAGGAGAAATACACACACACACACACACACACACACACACACATATAAACACACAAAAGAATTTATTATAGGAGTGATCTCACATGATCCATACAAGTCTGTCTGCAATGTGGAGAATCAGAAGTGGGCATACCAATGATGCAGTTCCAAGTTGGAGGTCAAAGGCGTAAGGGCCCTTGGGAGGCCACAAGCCTGATTATCCTCAGGGGAACAAGTACAAAGTTTCAAAGTTAAAGAACTTGGAGTCTGTCTGTCTGGACAGGTAGGGATGGGAGGCCAAGTGCCAGAGACAACCAAGTGTAGCCATGGGCTAACTCATGAAGCAGGAACAGTGCAGGCAAATGTGCATGCAGTAGAGGCAGAACACATAGCACTCTCTGGAAGAAAGGGTTGAGAGAGAGGACAGAGAGAAAAATAGGAAGGAAACAGAGTCCCCTTGTTCCTCTGTCTCTCTCACACTCCCAGTCAATTAGATGATATAGACCCACATTGAAAGCAGGTCTTCCCCTCTCAGTCCACTGACTCACATAACAGTCTTATCTGGCAACAGTCTTAGAGACATGCCTAGGAAGATTGCTTCTTAAACCATCCAGGCATCCCTCAATCTAATCTAGTTAACACTCCCAAATTAACCATCACAGTAGGCATTTTAACAAGTTGGTTCTTTTAGCTAAACCATGATAGTATCACCTGTTAGCCTGAAGTTTGATTCTTAGCTATATGAGTTAAGGAAGTATATATTAGTCTCTGAAAACAAATATTTAATAATATTTTAAAATAAATTTTTTCTCTATTCATGATAGAGCATTTACACGTGCATGTGAGAGCAAGAATGAGAATAGAACTGAGTTAGACATGAGTACCCTGCACAGGGTCTGGTCATGCCACAGTCTACTTCTTCAGTCTGCTAACCTATTGAATCTTAGGCACTCTTGCAGGTACCTGACATATTTCAGGCTGACCTGGTAGGGATGTGCACTGTGGTCATTATGTGACAACTAGCCCCTCTTGTGCAGTGCATTGCATTGCCATTGTCATGGAGCCAGTTGTACAAAACACTTTATAATGACTTTTCTAGTTTCTTCTTCATGCTGTATAAATGGTACCACATGATATCATGCCACTTGGGATGTAATATGTAACTTCTAATCCTCATGTACTGTTGGCCTCCTCTAATCTCTTATTTTCTGAGAATTTTAGGATATATTGGGGAGTCAGAGGAAGATAAGTATCAAGTCTGTATCATAGCATCTTCTAATCTTCCACTCAACTGAGGTATTCCTTATATATATATATTTTTCTAATTGGATATAAGCATATTTATCCAAGCCAAAGGGGTAGAGAGTGAGTGAGAAGGAAAATTACCTAACCTTCAGGTAAACTATTCTCACTTTAAGAGTGATACATGGATTAGTTATTGTCTTCTTTCTCATTTTAGTTCTATTAGTTTAATAGGTAAAGGAAATTCCCTCCAGAATTAGACAATAGTCAGTTTTTAGCGTTGCTGTTTTTAATATCTTTTTTCTGGTTCCTTATAGGTATTGTAGGAGAAGGGAGTGGCAGCCAGCCAGATGCCATTTAAAACTAAAACCTCCCAGACTCAGCTAGTCTTAAGGGAAATTTGAAAGTAAGACTAGTGAAGGCAAGTTTTAAAAAATTGAACAATTAAGTTGCTAAAATAATCTCTTCATTTAAAAATCAGTGACATACAAAAATAATTTTATTGTTTGAGTTTTTAAACCTTTTCAAATCTGTTTATCAAGCTTCTCTCAATGCTTGAATAGGTGCCATCTGGTGATCTGTAACTGAGCCAGCTTTTGCATTTGGACCTAAATTAAATTTTGATAGATGAAACATGCATATTTTCGTGAGCATTGAACCTTGGTAGATTTTTATTTTAATACTTTGCTAAAACTTTGACTTACTTATTAGTAGTAATTTATGTATATAGAGTTCTTTAAAAATACTCATTTACATATAACCTACCCTAGAAGTATCAATTAGCTATGCTCTATTTAAAAACAAAACAAACAAAAAATTTATAAGCTTAGAATAACAACCAGAAGCTTAGAACAGTTCAGTTTATAACTCACCTGGTTGGTTTCTGCTGACTTGGACTGGGCTTGGCAAGGCTCACACACATTTCTGTGGTTAGTTGTAAACTGGCTAGGTGACTGTGCTGATTGTACCCATGCTTTCCCTATGTCTGGGATCTTGCCTGGGAAACTGGACTGACTCATTGTGGTCTATGTGTCTCATCCTCCAGCAGGCTGGCCCATGCATGTTCTTGTGGTAAAGGAAGGGGAAGAGGGGAGGACAGAGGAAGCACTCCAGAGTACAAATAAGCACAGAAATGCACCGTGTTTCTTGAGGCTTAGACTTGGAACTTATGTCATTTTCTTCACATTTTATTGGTAAACAGGTCACAGGGTTGATGAGATAGACCCCATCTCTTCATGGCATAAACTGCAAAGTAGCATTTGACAGGTCACAGATACAGGGAATGGTTAAAATTGTTTTCCTTTTTGTTTCCCCCTTGCTATCAATTCACTACTTTAGGAAAGGATGGACTTGGGGCTGGGATCCTGTTTTAAGCCTCCATGATAGGTTTCATTTTAGGACACTAGCTGTTCTTCCTCTTTATCTACAGAGCATGAGTTCAAATGTTCATAAAGAAAAAAATATTGTGTCTGGTATTTTTGATCCTCATTCATAAAGAAAAAAATATTGTGTCTGGTATTCTTGATCCTCAAGTACTGATCTAGATAACTGCAACAAATTCGCAATGTTTTTATTTATTAAGTACTTAGTAGGTCTTCACAAAATCAGTTTTAGAGTATCTGAAGAAAACAGATTTTATACAAATGTAAATGTGTAATATTTTCCAAATGCTATTGGTATAGAGAATCTTGGAGGTTAAGAAGGATTTTTTTACATTGCTTCACTAGTTTATTTCTTTTGACTGTAAGTCTCAGGAAACTCGAATGATAATATCAGGGTTATATTACTCTAATTATCAGGGACTTAAGTTCACTTCACACCCATATCCCACAAAAATCACTAGTATTTGCAAGAGATTCTTTTTGAAAAGCAAGCTACAGGATAAAATATTAAACTTCAGGGTGTATTTTTCCTCACACTGAAATTTTTATCAGAACCTACTCACCTCTTGTTATTGCCCTTGCCTTTGTGGACCTGGAGTTAGATTAAAAAGATAAAATTGTTATTGAGTTGTGGCAGCTTCAAGCTGTCCTGTTTGTTTGTCCCCAAATCTGTCTTTGCCAGTTTCAAAGCCCCTCTTGCCAAAACTAGGTTTGGAAAAATAACATATTTCGTATATGACATATGTTCAAAATTAGCAGGAAATGTAGCCAAGATTTAGAAATTAACAAGAAAAAGTTATTTCTGAAAACATTTGGGAATCAAAGTGGAGTGTTTTACTTAAAACATTAGGGCATTTCATTGTTTAGTAAATTAAATAGTTCACAAAAATATCTCAGCAGGAACCACACATTTCTTTTAGTATGTGGGAATAAGTCTTATTAAAAAAACCTTTTGTCACAAATCAAATGAGTAGTCTAAATGTAACACATATAGGATAAATAATCTTCTAGTAATCTGGTAAGTCTAATTCTCTATGATTTTTTTTTTTTTTTTTTGGAGAGGTTTTTGCTATAGGGCGTGTGCACTCACCAGACAGACAGAGAAAGAGAGACAGAAAGCGAGAAATCACCCCCCAGAGGGGATGGCCACGCTGCAATTCCTTCTTCTCCATTCTCCTCTCGGGATCTTGGGTACGCATGCACATGCGGCCGGCGTGAGTCTTAAGCCACCGGGTCCAGGACGCGAACCGTGGTCGACTATGTGGGAGTCCAGCGACATAGCCATTTATGCTAACTGCTGGTCCCTCTGTGATTTTTTTTTAACTTAAGTCATGTACTTCTGTTTTTCCATATGTGAAAAAGGGATTCACTATTTACTGCAAGGCAGACAGGAATAGCTAAAGGGATCTAGAACAGTAATTAAATCTTCCCTTTCTAATACAAAGTACCATTTAGACCTGACTTCTTCATAAATGTATTATAATTTCTACAATATACCAAATGTGGAATTATCTTTTCTAGCCGTTTATTTATTTATTTACTCAAGACAAGGACTATTGATTTGGCATTGTCTATAGAAGGTGGTGAGATGCTCAGGAGGGATATAGAAGATTTTGAAACTATATGGCCCCTGACCATAATTGGGGAATACATGATTTCTTCAATGGAAGGTATTTTTCTTGACAGGGCACCATTTAGAGTAATGGGCATTCCCTTAGAGTCCAAGAGTAGTTTACAAGAAGATGAAGGTTTATCTGGGTTAAGAATCTCAGAGTTTGTTGCTTTCATGATTCCTTGCTAGGCTCATAAAAATGAAACCATAAAAGTTTTCAATTTAGCTCAAAATTACACATGTCGAATGAGCCTTTTTAAGTTAGAGAGAAAACCTCTTCTGTCATTGGCTATGTAATGTCGTCCTAGTTGGTCTCTTCCTATTATTATACCATGGGGGCATTATCTAGGCGGTGTCAGCCTGGCATGACCTTTGCTGCTGAAATAGAGAAGTTTGTTCTGGAAGGTTGCCTCTTATCTCTTCTTTGTTAGTTCTCAGCATCCTTTGTCATTGAGATGGGATCCAGCATTAAAAGATCAGACAAATCACTAGAATTATGTGGATTCTAAATGTCAACTAGAGGAAATGTGAGTTTGTTTCAATCAACAGAAGTGCTGGGTGTCACTGGGTAGCTTTGTGTATAAAGAAATTCAGGATACTAAAGACTAAGATTTTCTAATTCTGGAGCACAATGAAGAAGTACTGAACATAACTTTGTCTACCTCTTTAATAAGGAATCCCACAGAACACGCCTTATTTTTATTCATGACCCCATCCATCAAGAAGCAGTGAATGGGATTTGCAAATTAGACCAGCTGGTTACTATTCTTTGACATTAATCTAATCCTTAACTTTATTTTTTTTTAATCTGTAAAATAAAGCGAATGAAAATAATGACCTTTCAGAATTCTTTTAAGGAATAAATGAGAAAATTTATTGAAAAATGTCTTTAAATATTCATACTATATCTATATATCAGTGTTTATTTTTTTTTCTAATTTTTTATTTGTTTGTTTGTTTGTTTTGATCATGGAGGTGTGTGCACTTACCAGAGAGAGAAAGAAAGAAGAAAGTGAGAAATCACATCCCAGGGGTAATGGCCACACTGCAATCCCTTCTCCATTTTCCTCTTGGGATTTCAGGCATTCATGCATACAGGCCCAGCTTGATTTTCAAGACACAGGGGCCAGGACTTGAACCGCAGTCAACAATGTAGGAGTCTAGCACTTTAACCACCATGCCATCCACTGACTCTATTTTAGTTGTTCTTATAGTATAAAGAATACCTAGAAAAAAACTTTAAAAAGTAGAAGGGACCAAAGGCCAAAGTTTACCAGTGTTTCTTCTGGGATGGCTATCTACAATGTATTTGTACTCACAAATACCCTGACTCTCAAAGAGTTTGCTGCCATATAGGAAAATTAGCAGAATAATATAGATAGCTGAAACCCAGATGGAAAATGACATATGATATAAGGAAATGATTGGATGGTTGGGAAAGTCATAATGCATCTTTGCATAGAAAAATACATCATGACTTTCCCAACAACTTAATATTTTCAACGACTTCAAGAGTTCAGGGGATCAAGGGATAGCTTTTTGCTGAGACTATTTGGAAAGACTTCTCCATAAGGGAAAACTTTGTCAGACAATTTAAAATGAATCTCAAAGAACTAAATGGATTTCCACAGGTGAAGATGGCAAGTGGAGGTAAGAAGACTTTCCAGACATCAGAAGATATTCCAGATGAGATGGATATAAATAAAGATAAATAGATGAAGGTGGTGAATGCAGACCTTTTAAAAGCCAAAAACCTTTTTTTTTTTTTTAAAGCTTTTGGTACAGTGGTTAAGGCAACTGGATCCCACATGGTCACAGTGTGATTCAAGTCCCAGACCCAGCAGGCTTGAGAAATGCCAGGTTCATGTGCTCCAAATGACCTTTGGATGCCAGATCTTTCTACAATAACTAAAGACTCTTTCCTGACCACTGAATAACAGGACTTATTTTAACTAACCATGTATAGACCAAAGAACATAATTTTACTTGTCCTTGGCTTTCTCTTGCCTCATGATATGTCTACTTTTATTTAAACCACCAGTTCAGAGTGACCACTATTAAATTCTATGTTTTATGCATTTTTAAATAGCTTTATTGAGATATAATCATTTTTTTGGAAGAGAGATATTTTTATTGTAGGGTGTATGGGCTTGCCAGAGAGACAGAGAGACAGAAAATGAGAAATCACTCCCCCAGGGGGGATGGCCATGCTGTAGTCCTTTCTCCTCCATTCTCCTCTCAGGATCTTAGGCATGCACAGATATGTGCCTGGCATGAGTTTTTTTTTTTTTTTTTTTTAGAGGATTTTGCTGTAGGGCGCATGTACTCTCCAGAAAGACAAAGAGAGACAGAGAGACAGAAAGCGAGAAATTACCCCCCTGGGGGGATGGGCCACGCCGCAATCCCTTTTCCTCCATTCTCCTCTCGGGATCTTGGGCACGCACGCACATGCACCTGGCATGAGTTTTAAGCCACTGGTTCTGGGACTTGAACTGAAGTTGACTATGTGGGAGTCAGCAATGCAACCATTACTCCATCTGCTGATCCTTACAATTTGATTGTGAAACAAAGAAACTGAGGGATCCATGCATAGTTTTTTTTTCAAAATATGCATTTTTTATGAATTTGTAGAAGAGCCCCTTGTATATACTAAGGAGTGTATTTTCTGGGTCTTCTGATAACTAGGTTTGTTTGAGGACCTGCCAGACTACTTTTCAAAGTGGCTGCGCACAGCAGTGTCTGAGGCTTCCGACTTTTAAACAACACTTGTTACTATCTGACTGTTCTTTAATATAATTTTTTTTTTTATTAAAAAAACATTTTTTAAAATTTGCTGGATGGCATGTGTGCTTGCCAGAGAGAGACAGACAGAAAGAAGAAAGGCAAGAAAGTACCTCCCTAGCCATGGGGCATGGTCATCCTGCAATCCCTTTTCCTCTTTTTCTCCTTCCTTTTAGGATTTTGGGTATGCTCACACACATACCTGACATGTTTTTCAAGTCAAGTCCAAGACTCAAACTGCTTCAACTACTAGGCCATGAGCTGGCCCTGTCTGACTTAAAAACAATTTTTTTATACATATTTATTTATTTATTTTATTTTATTCCATTTGTTATTATTATTTTTTAATTTGACCAAAGAGACAGAGAGAGAAAAAAGGTAAATGAGAAAGTAAGCCACCAGGTCTGAGACTCAAATTGCAGTTGGTCATGTGGGAACCCAGTGCCCTTAACCATCATGCCACCTGTCAGCCCCACCTGTCTGCCCTACCTGTCTGACTTTTTGATTCAAGCCATCCTAGTGGGTGTGAAGGTGTATCTCATGGTTTTAATTTGCATTTACCTGGTGGCTTAAAATGTTGAACAGGTTTTTATGTTTTTATTGATCTTTTGAATATGTCCTTTGAGGAAATGCCTATTCAAATCTTTTGATAATTTTCAACTTGATCATTTTTTTGTTATTGACTTCTAAAAGTTCTTTATATATTCCAAAACAGGCCTCTTAAAAGATGATTTGCAATATATTCGATTCTCATTATTTGTGGATTCCACATTTGCAAACTTACCTATTCACTAAATGTAGGGAGCCAGATACAAAGCATTGCCCTGTCACATGACAGGGGCCTGCTAAGCCTAGCGTCTTTGGCGTTGACCCTGGCAACAGTCGGGATGGCTTGCAGAGCTAGTGCTTCCTTGGCCTAGCATCATGTGATGTTGACCCTGACTTAGGTCAGGGTGGCCTGAGGAACTGGTTGCCATACTCCTTCCCAACTTTGCTGGCTTGAGAAAATCACCTGAATGGAAAAGGCCGGGGTGTTCTGTATATAAGGTAATCGTAAATCAGTAACCCGTGATTGTACTCGTGATTATAGTTTGATAGTTACCTATGATTTTGTGTAGGAAACCGTTACCAAGAGGCCTTGGAATAAACAAATGAACTTCCTTGTACCCTCTGCATAAAAGAATGAGAAGCAATAAACTCGGGGCTTCAGTCCTGAACTGTAGCCCTCCCAACCCCATCTTTTGTCTCTTGTCTTTCTTTCCAATCCTCACCCCTGCACTCAGGTACCCTCAATTACCTACCGGCTGGCTCCGGCAACTAAACACATTGATAACTCCCAAATCAATACTTGTCATGCTTCTGTGGTCATTCAAGGACATGTAGAATTGCAGACTGGCAAAAAAATTAAAATTATCTGATATATTCCCAGCTGAGATTGAAGAAATCAATGATTTGCTTTCTTGTTTCTGCACTTCTGTAAATAAATGTACTTCAGTTTCGGAAAAATCATGACACATTTTTGTATAGAAAAACAGAAGAATATGTCATGACTTTTCTGACTACCCAATATTTTTGGTGGTTTATTTAATATTATGTTTTTTATACTTTTGTGCTTTTTTGGGTCATTTTACTACTTAGAGTAGCTCCCAAGTATAGTGTTGAAGGGCTATCTAGTGTTCCAAAGCACAAAAAGGCTGCGATGTGCTTTATAGAGAAAAATATGTATTAGATAAACGTTATTCAGGCATGAATGATAGTGCTGTTAGTCATGAGTCCAATATTAATAAGTCAACAATATATATTAAATAAGGCTTCTTTAAACAGAAATAGATATAAAACATATTGATTGACAAAAATTTTGTGACCAAATCCTCATAGGCACCAAATCCTGCTTTTCTAGGGGGAAATGATTCAGTATTTGCTAAGTCAGTATTAACAGTGATTTCATAGAATATAATTAGTGTATATAGAATATAATTAATGTATATCTTCCTATTCTATTTCCATTTCACTATCCTGGTATGTTATAATATAAAATGGAAATTTTAAATTTTGATGAAATTCAATTTACCTATCCATTTTGTTGTTGTTGATGATTTTGGTGTCATAGTTAAGAATCCTTTGCCAAATCAAAGGTTATGAAAATTCATGCCTATGCTTTTCTCTAAGTGTTTTACAGTTTTAGCTCTTAAATTATTTGATCCATTTTGAGTTAACATTTAAAAAATGTGGTGGGAAGTAAGAACTCAACTTTATTCTTTTGCTTGTGGCTATCCAGTTGTCTCAACACCGCTTGTTGAAAAGATTATTCTTTCCTTAATGAATGGTATTGGCACCATTGTTGAAAATCAGTTGATCACAAATGTAAGGGTTTATTTCTGAACTCTTAATCCTTATTTCATTATTCTATATGTTTACTCTTATGTCAGTGCCTGTTTTTACATTGTTGCTTTGTAGTAAGTTTTGAAACTAGAAAGTGAGATTTCTCCTACATGGTCTTTTTACAGATTGTTTTGCCATTCTGGACACCATGCTATTTTGAATCAATTCATCAATTACTATAAAGAAATCAGCTAGGATTTTGATGGATGTTACATTGAATCTAAAGATTAGTTTTGGTGAATATGCCATTTTAATATTCTTTTGATAAATGAATATGGTATGTTTTCCCAAATTATTTAGATATTATTTGATTGCATCAATGTTATGTAGTTATCAGAGTAGTATAGATTTTGAACTTCTTTTCTTAAATATGATCATAAGTATTTATTTATTTTATTTTATTTATATGTTTATTGTACCTTATGATTTACATATAATCTTTACACATCTTTGTAGGGTACAGAATGGTCTTTAAAAGCATGTATGCAGTATGCAATAAAAAATCAAGGATATAAACATATTCACTATTTTTAACATTTAATATTATGTTGTCAACATTCAAAACCAAAGGTTATTCTGCAAGTATGTTCTGAATTGTCTATGACATTCTTTACTGTGAGATACAGTTCTAAAGAAAAACATACTGTTTTAAAATCAGGCAACAAACAATCCCAAAAATTAACAAAGATAATCCTTTTTAAAAAGAATTATTTTATTTAACTTTTATTTATTATTATTATGATTATTATTATTTTCCAGTTTTATCAGAGAGAGACAGAGAAAGAGAGGGAAAGTGAGAAAGGAAGCCACCAGGTCCAGGTCTCGAACCACAGTTGGCCATGTGGGAGTCCAGTGCCTGTAATCACCATGCCGCCTGCTGTTCCCAAGATAATCCTTGTTTTAATTAAAAAAATATTTACTGAGAGACATTCAGAATGTCAACAAAACAATTGCAATTTTCTTTTTCCAATTACAGAGTGGTATTCAGTTAACAGAATAATTTCATATAAGCTGCATCAGAGACTACTAAAGATGAAAAAACTACCATCCCCATATATAACTAATTTGTGCTGTATACCAAGAAGAACCTGCTTTAAATTTCCATGTCAATTTACAACCACCATACTGTACCAGGCAAGATTAGAGGCTATTAAAAATACCATCAGGACAGGGCTATACAGATACATTCGGTAGTGTGTTAACTATACAAGAAAAGACACTATACAGTTTAAAAAGAAATCTTACACAGACTTACATTTCAATTTTTTTTTCTTTAAAAGGGTGAGTTGTGTACAAGGGGATTAAATGCTTTATAGACAAGAGAAAAAAACTACACTAGAGACAACTTATTCATCATCATCATCTTCATCCTTTTCATCTTCCTCCTCTTCCTCCTCTTCTTCATCTTCATCACCTTCCTCCTCCTTTTTCTTGCTCTTTCAGCCTTGATCATCCCCCTCCCCCTTTTCTTTTTGCTGAATCAGGCTTTCCTTTAGCTTGGTATTCAGCACTATCCATTTTGTATTTTTCCTTCAGCTTAGCAGCCTTCTTTTCATAAGGCTGTTCATCATCTGCAGCAGTGTCATTCCACATCTCTCCCAGTTTCTTTACAACACCACCAATGAATAGGCCAGTATGATCTCCTTTGATTTTTGGGCAATATTCAGAACAGAACAAGAAAAAGGCCGGAGTCCTCTTAAGTGGACTGGGATCCTTGAACTACTTTTCCCCCCCACATTAGGAGGAATATAGGTTTTCATTTCTTTTTCATAATGGGCCTTATCTGCCTTTGCCATATCTTCAAATTTTGTTTTCTCTTTAGCAGACATGGTCTTCCACCTCTCTGAGCACTTCTTAGAAAACTCTGAGAAGTTGACTGAAGCATTTGGGTGCTTCTTCTTATGCTCCTCCCAGCAAGTTTGCACAAAGAATGCATATGATGACATTTTGCCTCTTGGCTTCTTAGGATCTCCTTTACCCATAAATAGTTATCTTTCCTATCTGAGGCACAGAGTTGCCCAATATCAGTCTGGCTCTTACTTGCCCAAGCAATGTCTCTAAGAACTCAGTGAACTGCAGTGTCTATGAGAGCAGGAGCCAGACACAGCCTCCTCACTCTCTCGACTCTGTCACAAAGATAATCTTAACATAGCCAGTGAAAGAAGAATTTGTAATTTCCATGTAGGTGACTGTGGGAGATAAAAGTTTAGAATCTGAAAAAATATGTGGGTATCAGTTATCGATAGGTGAAATTATACATAACAACAGCTCATCAGGAAGAGATAGAAAAAGAATACTTATACTCACAAACTGTGAGTTCTCATAAGACCGTCCTATTGTACTATGCATAAAGAAGTCTTTAAGAAAGCAAAGATAAAACAGTTAGAAAGAGGTGTTTAAATGTGAAGATATGGTAAAGGCAGCAATTTGGCAATTTATAAGTTTTACAAAGTTCTCGACTTTAGCCTTTTATAAAAAAATTAGTTCCAAAGAAAGACTCAGCTATAAAATTTTGGACTACTCCTCATTGTCTAATTTTATACAATGAGTAATGGTTATAATAAATATATAAATTTAAACCTGTGGAGACAACTGTCTATCAAATAATCGGATTTGTATTTAAATCCGCTTGAGTGTAAAATTGTTGAATCTACATTTAGTTAGACATTCAATGTTATTATCAATATGTGTGGACTTATCTTTTTTTTTCCCCCTAGTTGTTTTGTGTTCTCTTAATTCTATTTGTCTCTGTTTAACTTTCCTGGTAGTGTATTCCCTTAAATATTTTTGCATAGAATAATGTAGAAAAATATGTAATGATTTTCCTGACAACCTAGTATTACCTGAACAGCCATTTCATTTTGATGAGTTCTTCAATATATGTTTGTCTGGGAATGATTTATTTCTCCTTCCATTTGAAGGATAATGTTGCTGGGTATAGCCCTCTTGGTTGAAATTGCTTTTCTTTCAGAGTTTTAATCTTACCATTCTTTCTTTTCCTGCATTGTTTCAGGTGAGAGATCCGATGTTAGTGTAAGTAACTTCACATTTCTCTCTTGCCAATTTTAGAATTTTGTCTTTGTCTTTGATTTTTACCAATTTGGCTATGATGTGCCTTGGAGAGGATCTTCTTATGTTATATCTATTTGTTGTCCTTTGTATCGCCTCAGTTTGGATGTCTGCATGCCTCTATAAACTTAGAAAAATTTCAGCTAATGTATTATGAAAGATGTTTTCTATGCCTCTACCTGTCTCTTCACCTACCAGAATACTTATTATGTGGACATTTGGCTATTTAATGGTGGCTATAATTTTTGGTATATTGTCCTCATTTTTTTAATGGTTATTTTCTATTCTTTTGAATTGCTTTGACTGAATAGGAGGTTTTTGTCTTCAAGGTCAGAGATTTCTTCTGCATGATCTAATATGCTATTGATATTTTTGAGGGAAGTTTTAACTTTCTGTAATGTATTCAATTATTTATTTTTAGAAAGATTTTTGCTATAGGGTGTGTGCACTCATCAGAGAGACAGAGGTGAAAAATCACCTCCTGGGGGAATGGCCATGTCATAATCACTACTACTTCATTCTTCTCTTAGGATTTAGAAATGCACGCATGGCTGCCTGGCGTGAGATTTTTAAGCTGCCAGGACTCAAACTGTGGTCAACTATGTGGGGGTCCAGCAACATAACCATTATGCCATCTGATGGTCCCATCTGCAATGTATTTTTTATCTCCAAAAGTTCTATTTGATTCTTTCTCAGTTTGTCTATTTCCTTATGGAGTTCCTCCTTTGTATCATGGAGGGATTTTCTCATCTCCTGCAATTAGTTCTCTGTTTTCTCTGGCATCATGTTGGGTATTGTTACAATGAATATTCTGAGTTCTTTGGGTTTTTTTAGAGAGATTTTCTCTATAGGGCATATGTACTCTCCAGAGAGACAGAGAGTGACAGAGAGACAGAAAGTGAGGAATCACCACCCAGGGGAGATGGGCACACCACAGTCCATTTTCCTCCATTCTCTTCTTGGAATCTTGGGCATGCACGGACATGTGCCTGGAGTGAATTTTAAGCTGCCACATCCAGGACTTGAACCATGGTTGACTATGTGGGAGTCCAGTGATGTAACCATTACACCATCTGCTGGTTTCCCCTGAGTTCTTTTTCTGACATTTCTGTGATCTCTTGTATTTTATCCATTTTTGGTGAGAAGTGATGATCTCCTGAGGGGGCTATATTCCCTGATTTTCTCTATTTCTTTGGGCTCTGCCCTGATTTTAATCACCTGATGGATATACTCACTTCTTCCGACTTCTTTGTGGTATGTTTTTGTGGCTGTGTACTCTTGCATTTCTCTATGATCTGTGTAAGATCTGTGCCAATTTTCCTCCTCTAAGGTGGGTGGAAGTGTGGAATCCACAGTAGGAGTTTAGGGTTTAGGTATTCAGAAGTGAGTTTCTCTCCTTATATTGATAAGGAAGTTATGGGGAAAGAATTCCTCCAGAGTTCCTATTTTTAGGTGCTTAGTTCTTGTATACCCAAACCTAACTACTCCCAGATGAATGGAGGTTACAATGAGAGGTAGAATGTAGGGTAGTAGACTAGTTTGTGTGGTACATTTGCATACCGCGTGGGCTGAAGAGTCCCTGCTCCACCATAGCAGGCTGGGTAGGGGACCTAGGTGATGAGCTCAAGCCAAGTGGTTTGGTTTGGGCTTGGCTGTTGGTCCTGGATAGGTGAGGGGCAGAATGGCATTAGCACACATGGGGCAGCTATGTCTACCTTCTCTCTCTGGGATTGCAGTGTCTCCCTGTTGCTCCTTTTTTCCCTGGGCCATAATATTTATTTATTTATTTATTTTAAGAATTATTTTATTTAGCTCTACTTATTTATTTTAATTTGACCAGAAGAGTGAAAGCAAGAGAGAGTAAGTGAGAGAAAGCAAGCCACCAGGTCTGGGAATTGAACTGTGGTTGGCCACGTGGGACTCCAGTGCTCTTAACCACCATGCCATCTGCTGGCCCTAATAGCATTTATTTTTAACACTACTGTAAATAGATTTTTAAGATTTTATTTCCTTATTTTGTATTTCAACCCACACACTCTTTTTAAGATTTATTTTATTTTATTAAAAAACAATTTGCCAGAAGGGCCAGCAAGTGGTGTCGAGGTTAAGGTGATGGACTCCCACATGGTCGACTGCAGTTTGAGTTTTGGACTTGGAAGTTTGATTTCTCACTTTTCCTTTCTCTCTGTCTAGTCAAATTAAAAAAAGTAATAATAAGGGACCAGCAGATGGTATGGTGATTAAGGGGCTAGACATTCCCACATGGCCAACTATGGTTCGAGTCCTGGAACTGGTGGCTTGCTTTCTTACTTTCCCTATCTTTCTTTGTCTTGCTCTGGTCACATTCATATGAATGAATGAATAAAGTTAAATAAATAATTCTTAAAGAAACAATGACAAATAAAATTAAATAATCAATAATTCTTTAAAAAATTTGCCAGAAGGCACATGCACTCTTGAGAGAGACAAAGAATGAGAAGGAGAGGGAGAAATTACCCTCAATGTGGCATAGTCACACACAATTACTTTATTTCTTCCTCTTGACAATGTGTTGGTCACACTTATGTTCAGCATGACTTTCAAGCTACCAGGGTTGAGATTCAAACCATGGTTGCCTATGTGGAATCCAGTTCCCTTAACCATCAGGCAACATGGCCAACCTATAAGGTCTTCTTTTTCATTTCTGATTATTTTTATTTGGGTCTTTTTTTTTTTTCTTTTATTCTTTACTCATGAGAGAGTGAGTGCATGTGCATATGACAGTGAAAGAGAGAGAGGAGCACCTTCCACAGAGTCTTTCATGCTGCAGTATTCTTCCTCTAGGCCTTGACTCCCTCTGATTTGGGGCACTTGTGTATATTTCCAATGTGTTTTCAGCTGACTAGGCTGGGGATTTGAACCATGGTCACCATGTGAGATCCAGTTTCTCTTGAGCAGTGTATTTCTGGTATTACTGGTGCAGCACAGAGTCAATCCTGCTTTTGTTCTTGTTGATAGAGCTAATAGTTTGTCAATTCTGTTTATCTTTTCCAAAAAAATAATGTTTATTTTTATTTATTTATGTACTCATTCATTCATTCATGCCATTGAGCACATGTATTTTCTGGAGAAAGAAAAAGAGAAAATGAGAAATCACTTCATACCCCTAGGAGAAATGGCCATGCTACAATCCTTTCTCCCCGATTCTTCACTTGGGATTTTGGGGATGCACATGCACCTAGTATGATTTTCTTTTTTCTTTTCCTTTTCCCTTTTCTTTTTTCTTTTCCTTTTTCTTTTTATTTTTTTGAGAGTTTTTTTGCTATAGGGCGCGTGTGCTCGCCAGACAGACAGACAAGAGACAAAGAGACAGCGAAAAATCACCCCTCGGGGGGATGGCTATGCCACAATCCCTTCTCCTCTGTTCTCCTCTTGGGATCTTGGGCACGCACACACATGCGCTGGCATGAGTTTTAAGCCACCAGGTCCGGGACGCGAACCGCAGTCAACTACATGGGAGTCCAGCGACATAGCCATTACGCTAACTGCTGGTCCCACCTAGTATGATTTTCAAGCCACCGATTCTGGGACTCAAACCATGAAGTCTGTCATGTGGGATCTAGCACCTTAACCACCCTGCAACCTACTGGCTCCC
This sequence comes from Tupaia tana, assembly GCA_026018925.1. NCBI lineage: Eukaryota > Metazoa > Chordata > Mammalia > Scandentia > Tupaiidae > Tupaia > Tupaia tana. The sequence continues at coordinate 18,765,066 of JAKSZU010000013.1, read as the reverse complement.
AATTTTTAATTTTGTTGACCTTTTGTATTTTTTTGTCTTAATTTTATTTTTTTCTCTGTTCTTATTTCTTTCCTTTCGCTGATTTTTGGTTTATTTTGTTCTTTCCCAGTTCCTTGAGGTGGATTATGAAGTTATTTTTATAAAATTCTTCTTTTCTTTCTTTTTCCTCTTCTTTTATAAACTTTCCTCTTATTTCTGTATCCCAGATTTTGGTATGTTGTCTTTTAATTTTTATTTGTTTCAAGATAGTTCAAATTTTTTTTCCCTTAATTTCTTCATTGAACTAGTGGTCAACCAGGAGCAGGTCTTCATTTACATGTCTTTATAGGGTTTTCATGTTTTCAATGCTCTTCCTGTTACTGTTTTTTTGTTTTATTTTTGAGAGGTTTTTGCTATAGGGCACGTGCGCTCGCCAGACAGACAGAGAGAGACAGAGAGATAGAAAGCGAGAAATCACCCCCCAGGGGGGATGGCCACGCCGCAATCCCTTCTCCTCCATTCTCCTCTCGGGATCTTGGGCACGCACGCACACGCGCCCGGCGTGAGTTTAAGCCACCGGGTCCAGGACGCGAACCGCGGTCGACTACATGGGAGTCCAGCTACATAGCCATTACGCTAACTGCTGGTCCCCCTGTTACTGATTTTTAGTTTTGTTCTATTGTGGTCAGAAAAGATACTGATATGATTTCTACTTTTTTGATTTTTTTTTTTTTTTTGGAGAGATTTTCACTATAGGGCATGTGCGCTCGCCAGACAGACAGAGAGAGACAGAGAGACAGAAAGCGAGAAATCGCCCCCCAGGGGGGATGGTCACGCCGCAATCCCTTCTCCTTCATTCTCCTCTCGGGATCTCGGGCATGCACTCACACGTGCCTGGCGTGAGTTTTAAGCCACCAGGTCCAGGACGCGAACTACGGTCGACTACGTGGGAGTCCAGCGACATAGCCATTACACTAACTGCTGGTTCCCTTCTACTTTTTTGAAAAATTTGTGGCCAAATATATGGTCTGTCCTGGAGGATGTTTCATGTACTACTGGGAGACTATATCCTGTAGCTGTTGGAAAAAATATTTTGTTAAGTGTCTGTTAGTTCCAGTTTATGTATAGTATTGTTTCAGTCCAATGTTTGTGTACTGTTTTTTTTTTTTTTTTTGTCCAGATGAGTGGTCCAATGCTGAGAGTGAGATGTTAAAGCCTCCTATTATTATTATATTGGAATATATGTTCCATTTAGGCCTAATAGTACTTCATATATTTGGGTGCTCTGTTATTGGGTGCATATATCTTTACAATAATTATATTTTCTTAATCTCTTTTTAGTTATATAATAACCTGCTTTAAGTTTTGAGCTAAAGCCTATTTTACATAATACAATTTTTTTATATACTCAGGATTGAATTAAAGACTATTTTACATGATTGACATGTAACAACTTATGCTTGTTTCCTCTTTGCCTAAAATATCATTTTCATCCCTTTATTTTTAACCTATGTGCATCCTTACAGTAGAGTGAATTTGTAGCAACATATTGTTGGGTCTTTTAAAAAATTCATTCTCTATGTCTTTTGATTAAGGAATTTAATCCTTTTGCAATCGAGGTTATTTTGTTTTGCTTTATTTTTCAAAGAATACTTCATAACAAGGTAAATAATATATGTTTATCTAACTTTTTTTTTTTTTTGAGAGGTCTTTGCTATAGGGCATGTGTGCTTGCCAGAAAGACAGAGAGAGACAGAGAGACAGAAAGCGAGAAATTACCCTCCCAGGGGAAAAGGCCATACCACAATCCCTTCTCCTTCATTTTCTTGGGATCTTGGGAGCACATGCACACGTGCCTGGGTTAAGTTTAAGCCACCAGGTCTGAGACTCGAACACGGTCGGGTACATGGGAGTCCAGCAACATAGCCATTATGCCAACTGCTGGTTGCTCTAACACGTGATTTTATGTCACTGCAGCTAAAGCAAACATCCTGTTCACTGGGTAAAAGGAGCTGATTTATATGTATACTTCAGTGCAATTTAAAAAAACTGTAATTATTAATTTCAGAACTCCAGAATTTGAATAGATGCCAGTGTCCTTTTCTTTTATCATGTGGGAAAGGAAAATTCCTTTGAACATCATTTGAAGCCTGGACGATTTTCCATAATTATATTCTTCCAGATCATTCTGTAGAATCTTCAAAACTAAAAGATACAGGAAAACTTTAATTCATCCTTTTGGAGAAGACATTCTAGCTTGCACAATCTCATCAACAAGGATAATGTTGGTGGCAATCACAGAGCAAGAGTGAAGAAGCTGTTTCTTTACACAATAGTTATCCCAATGCCTACTCCTGCTGCTACCATTGGCTCACCTATGTTCAAGTCTACACCCACAAGTTGACCTGATTCTGAATGTTCTGCTTAAATTTTTAACTAATGTTTCCTGAAGGCCAAAACCAGAATTCTGAGCAAGAACCTGGGGAATAATGAGTAATGCAACTATACATGCCTGGACTCCAAGCTGGGCCTTGCCCTTTATACTCGAGTTGTATTTAATCAGGGCTTCTGCCATGGCCACTTCTACTGCACCAGCACCCAGAATCACACAGCCATCATCAATAGCATTTTTGACAGCCCATAAGCCATTTCTTATTTCATCTTTGATTTGAGTGAGTGTGTGCTTGTTTGGTCCTTTGACCAATAATGTAACAGAACAAGGATTATTATATTTCTTAATAAAGGTGAACTTCTCTTCTCCCAATGTGTACTCATATACAAGTCCTGCATGTCCCAAGCAATCAGGATTTAGGTCATCAAAAGAATTTAGAGCTACCCCACCTCATGCAAGCGTCAGCCACTCCATATTTCTCCTTTTAACTCTGCACAGAGCTCTATGATGCCTTCTTTGGCAAGTGCACCTAAGGAAAAGGGGTCAATTCCCGTTTGATTAGTAACAACAAATCCTTTGTCTGAATAACCACAGACTTTCTTTTTCAGTTCTATTATTTTTTAACTCTATCTTCAATGAATTTTCTTTCAGTTTTTACTAGTTTTTCTCTCTCTTCTGCATTCTTATGAGTAAAACCAGAATTCACTTCCATTTTTTCAAATTCTAATGACACATTGTGTGTGAGGATGTATGCATCTTCTACTCTTCATATCAAGATGCTGTGACCCATTGTCCAAAACAAGCCCTCGGATTAAGCTTGTATCAGTTTCAGATTTATGTTTCATTTCCATGATCTCAACCATGAAGAAGTCAATAGGTTCATCTTGTTTTTATAATGGCTAAAAAGGAGTTCACTACAGTCTCTGTTAAGACATCTGCAAGTTCAGCTGAACTTTAGTGCAAAGAGATGTTCTGGCCACATCTTTAAGTGTTTCCCTGTCCATTTCTCTACTTTGATTCGTTTCAGAAACTGAAGGGCCTTTTCCTGTGCAGCTTCAAACCCTTTGGAGATTATTCTAGGATGAAGACCTTCAGAAATGTAGAGATCCGCCTTTTTCAGCAGCTCTCCAATGATGAGGAACATTACCAGTTATGTCATCCTGGGCTGTTGCTAATTTTGCTATTAAGGCGGCTGTTGGGTGTTGAATTTGCATTTTGTAAAGCAGCACATTACCATCTTTGGTTACTTTGATGTCACCAGTGCCAGAAGCAAGCATCTTCATGGTGCCCTTAGGCCCTAAGTTTGTCGTTAGCATATCCTGCAGCCTCTGCACCATGCTGATGTTGACTGCCAGCACTGCCTGGGCTCAGGCCACCTGGGTCTGGGGTTTAAAGTCTTCAAGATCACCATAGATGCCTCAGTTGAGAAAGAGGAGGACACCCAACATGTACAGTGCCCAGAGCTGGCTTGGCGTGGCTGGGAGGCCACAGACTAGGTTATTACTTACAGGTAAAGACCTACCCCTGTCATTTAGTTTTAATTGTTTTCTGGTTATTTATTTACTTTTGGTATATCCTTTGTTCCTTTCTTCCTCATTTTTTGTTTTTGTGGTTTAGTGATTTTCTTCATTGATAGAATTTGATTTATTTTAGACTCATAATTCAGCCTCCAGCAAGCAAAGCTAGTGTGGTAGGGAGCCCCTCTGGCCTTATATCCCTGTCCCTGTGTCTCTGAGGTCTCTGTGTCTCTCTGCTCCTGTCTCCTCATTTTTTTTTGGCAGGAGAGTTGAGCCATTCTCTGAGAAGAATCCACATGGATATTGGGAACTAGATATTTCAGGCACAGGAGAAATGAAGATTTTCTACTCATAATTCAGCCTCCAGCAAGCAAAGCTAGTGTGGCAGGAGAGTTGAGCCATTCTCTGAGAAGAATCCACATGGATATTGGGAACTAGATATTTCAGGCACAGGAGAAATGAAGATTTTCTACTCATAATTCAGCCTCCAGCAAGCAAAGCTAGTGTGGTAGGGAGCCCCTCTGGCCTTATATCCCTGTCCCTGTGTCTCTGAGGTCTCTGTGTCTCTCTGATCCTGTCTCCTCTTTTTTTTTGGTAATTTTTCCTTTTTACGATTTTTTTAAAGGTAGAATTTCTCTCTGGCTCTCAGCTCCATCTTTTGTTTTGTTAATAAGCCCTTCTGCTCCTTTCTCCCAGTATCCACATGGATACTGGGAACTAGATATTTCGCGCGGCGCAAAGTGCGCCGCGCGGTTTTCTATTTTGTGATTTTTTTCTTTTAAAAAAAAAAAAGAAAAGCAATTATAATTTTTTATTTTTTTGTCTTTTTTCTCTCTTTTTGTTGTTTCTCTCTCTCTTTTTCATTTTCCTTTTTCTTGTCTCTCCACCCAATATCTACTGAATCTGCTGCACCAGCTATCACTACAGAACGGCAATCCGATTCTAGAACACCTCTGTCTGCTTACTCCTGAACATTGAGGCTTAACTTCAAGAATTTGAAAGAAACACGCCATTCATCAGATGACAAGAAATCACCGTCGGATCACGAGAAATATGGGAAAACGAGAAAATACCTCTCCTCCAATGGAAAAGAGTAACTCTCCTTCATCCACAAGCAGTTCGGTGAAAGTCATGGAAATGTCTGATAAGGAATTTAGAGCATTCGTAATGTCGAAGCTAACAGAGATGGAAGAAAAGAGAGATAATGAACTGCTAAAGAGAAAGGAGAAAGAAGTTGCCGAGTTCCAGGAGATGAGGAAATTCTTGCAAGATCTAAAAGAGGAATTACACACTTTACAAAAGACTCAAACGGAACTGCTAGAGATCAAGTCTATAATACAAGAAGTCAAAATCTCCCTTGAAAGTATTAAAAGCAGACTAGATCATTCAGAAAATAGAATCTCAGATGTAGAAGAGAAAATGGCTGGCTTAGAAAAGTCCACCACGAAGACTGAGAAAATGGCTCAAAAATTTGAGAATGATATGCGAGAAGTACTGGATACCATCAAACGTCCAAATATCCGGATAATTGGCATTCCAGAAGGTGAAGAGACCCATAAGGGCATTGATAATCTATTCCATGAAATCCTGCAAGAAAACTTTCCAAACCTAGAGAGGCATTCGAAGATCCAGTCCCAGGAAATACAAAGGACCCCAAATAGAATCAACCCAAGAAGATCTTCTCCAAGACACATTATAGCCAGGTTGACCAAAACCGCAGACAAAGACAAGATACTAAGATTGGCAAGAGAGAAACATCAAGTTACCTACAAAGGACATCCCATCAGGCTAACAGCAGATCTCTCATCGGAAACAATGCGAGCGAGGAGAGAATGGGAAAATATATTCAAAGTGTTACGAGAGAAGCAATTTCAGCCAAGAATACTGTACCCGGCAAGATTATCTTTCAGGTGGGAAGAAAAGACAAGAACATTCTCAGATAAACAAAACCTGAAAGAATTTACCAGCACCAGACCAGATCTCCAAGAAGTTCTCAAGGGTGTGCTGTATCAAGAAAATTAAACACAGACACACGGAAATAAGAGTCCAAAAACTATGAAAGTAGCCAACTTAATCAGAGGGACAAGTCTGAATTTGAATATTATATCCCATAATTTAATCAGGAAAATTGAACCAGAACAGAAGATAAAAGTACATGAGACTGATAGGTTCATGCACCTTCCATTTGAACAGAATCCTAACTTGTTTCCTGGCTTTAAGCAAAGTTCCTTGGCATTTCTTTGAGTTAAGTTATAACTGGTTTTCTTAGTAGTAATGAGTGAACTCACCATTGAAAGTAGTTAGATTATGTAGGAAATTGTGTGATCAATGCAACGTGGGTGGGAAGGGAATGAAGGACAATTGTAGACACCGGAGGTGGTGTGAGAGGAGGGTGGGAAGGGACAGAGGGTCAGAAAGAGGGGTGGAAGTAATTCTAGGAACTAGTAATGGAAAATTTTTTTGTAATGTTCATGATTGTATCACTATGCAGTGTGTACTGGATGGGAGATTGCATTTTGTATGCTGTGATGAAGCTTAGGGAAGGAATGTAAATTGAGTTACAAAAAAAAAAAGTTTCAGGAAAAAATATATATATATTCAATGACTGCAGTAGGATATGTAGCCACAGCTAGGTGCTACTTTATAGGATGCGTAAAGTAAGACTTGTGTTCATGGAAATGTGGGTATCACCTGTGTTTGCTATGAGGGTATTTGGATTGATTAGGGTCTTTGGCGATTCAATAAAATGTGAGGAGAAAACTGTATAGAAAGCAAACAGAGATACCAGAGACTGTGGGAGGAGAGTGGGAGATGGCAGAGGGTAAGAGATAGAGAATCTAGGATGGGGGGAAAAAAGCAAAACATACAGAAGACAAGAAATGGAAGATCATTTGCTGACAATAACATGCTTGTTGATGTGCTTGATTGAGACAATATATAGTGTAATTTGGATGGAAAATCTCATTTTGTATGCTGTAATGATGTTCAGAGAATGAATGCAAATAAATAAAAAATAAAAATTAAAAAAAAAAGAATTTGATTTATTTTACTTTTTGGTTATATATCCTACCAATGAATTTTTTACTTTTTAATGATGGCAATTATTGTCCTTTGTTTCTAGATGTAGTACTTCCCTAAGCATTTCTCATAGGGCTGATCTAATGGTAATGAGTTCTCTTAGTTTTTGTCAAGAAACTATTTCTCCTTCATTTCTAAAAAATAGCTTTGCTGGTATAGTATTCTAGGTTGACTGTTTTCCTCTCAGCACTTTGATGATACCATCTTATTCTCTCATGGACTATAAAGGTTGTTTTTTTCCTGAGCAATCTGCTGTTAGTCTCAAGGTTTGACTTGACACCTTGATTCCTTTTGTGTGATTTGACCTTTTTATCTTGCTGTTTTTAGATTTCTGTTTATCTTTAATGCTTGACAGTATGACTATGATATGACTGAGAGAGGGTCTTTTATTTATTTATTCATTGTAATTTATGATTTGCACATTATCATTACACATCTTTGTAGGCAATAGTATGGACCAGCAGTTGGCGTAATGGTTTTTTAAAGGATGTACATGATGTATAATAAATAAAGTACATAAATGTATTCACCACCTTCAAAATTTTACATGACATTATGTTGTATGCATTTGAAAATCACCCAACTGTTTATTTTGGAAGTATTATTGAATTGTCAGTGATGTTATTTACTGTGAAGTAGTTATCAAGAAAAATAAAGTGATTAAAACTTAGGCAACAAAAAGTCTCATAAATTTTTGAGGACAGACTTTTGAAAACAAAGATAGTCTTAACAGAAAATGAAAGAAAAATTTGTAATATTGATCTGGAGAATTGTGGAAAATAAGAGTTTATCATCTGAAAAGATCTGTGTAGTATCAGTCATTGGTCCAATTAGAGGTAGCTAAAATTGTACATAACAATAACTCATTAGGAATAGATAGGGAAAATTAGACTTTCCTTCACTGTGAGTTCTTGTAAGACCACAGTGCTGCATAGTGTATAAAGAAATAAGTCCTCAAAAAAAAGCAAAACACAAAGCAAAATTGGAAAAAGATGTTTAAAAATGAAGAAAGACATGGTAAAATCAGTGATTTTATAGGCTTTACAGAGTTCTTGATTTTAGCTTTCTTTAAATTAATTCCAAAGAAAGATTCAGCTACTTGTAACATTTTGGACTTTCTGTCTGTTAGCTAGGTGTTATTATTATTATTTTTACAATGAATAATGGTTATAAGGTAAATATATAAATGCAATGTGAAACCTGTGGAGACAAATGTCTATTAACTAATTGGTGAATTTGTACTTATACCTGCTGTGTGTAAAATAGTTGAATATGAATTTTTAGCCTTTTAGTTGGGGAATTTAATTCATTTACATCCAATGTTATTATCAATATGTGTGAACTTATTCCTGTCATTTTGTTACTTGTTTTGTTTTGCCCTTTTTTTTTGGAAGAGATTTTCGCTATAGGGCACGTGCACTGGCCAGAAAGGCAAAGAGAGACAGAGAGTCAGAAAGTGAAAAATAACCCCCAGGGGGTTGGCCACGCCGCAGTCCACTCTCCTCCATTCTCCGCTCGGGATCTTGGGCACGCATGCACACGCGCCCTGCGTGAGTTTAAGCTACCTGGTTCAAGACTTGAACCATGGTCGAGTACATGGGAGTCCAGCGACATAGCTATTACACTAACTGCTGGTCCTATTTGTTTTTTGTTGTTGTTGTTTGTTTTCTAATTATTTTGTGTTCTCTTACTTCTGTTTATCTCCCTTTAGTTTTTCTGATGTGGCATTTTCTTAAATATTTCTTAAAGAGCTGTTTTAGTTTTGATGAATTCTTCTTTTTTTTTTTTTCATTTTGAGAGATATTTTTGCTTTAGGGCGTGTGTGCTCTTCAGACAGACAGAGAGAGAAAGCAAGAAATCACTCCCTGGGAGAGTATGCCATGCCGCAATCCCTTCTCTTCCATTATCCTCCTGGGATTTTGGTAAAATATGCATGTGTGACTGGCATGAGTTTTAAGCCTTGGGTCTGGACTCAAACCACAGTCATCCATGTGGGAGTCTAGCACCTTAACCACTATGTTACCTGCTGGCACCATGGTTAATACTTTTAGCACTTATCTGGGAATGATTTTTAAATTTTTTAGAGAGATTTTTGCTATAGGGAGAGACAGAAGAACAGAAAGAAATCACACCCTGGGGAGATGACCATGTTACAATTTTTTCTCCTTTGTTCTCTTATCAGGATCTTGGGCACACACACACACACACACAGACACATACACACACACACAGCATGAGTTTTAGGCCACCAGATCCAGGACTCAAACCATGGTCGACTAGGTGGAGTCCAACGACATAACCATTATGCCATCTATAGGTCCTATCTGGGAAATATTTTATTCCTCCTTATTTGAAGAATAATCATGGTACAGTACTCTTGGCTGAAATTATTTTTCTTTCAGAGTTTTATTTATGTTGTCCCATTCTTTCCTTGCCTACATTGTTTAAGTTGAGAGGTCAGGTATTAGTCTAATGGGGAAACCTATTTATAAGTAACATAGCTTTTCTCGCTCTTCATTTTTATTTTTTAATATTTGTTTTTAAAGACGTATTTAATCTTATTAATGATTATTTTTTAGAATTTGTTACAAAACACATGTACTCATGAGAGAGAGAGAAAGGTAGAAAGCCACCAGATCCAGGACTTTAACTGCAGTAGGTCATGTGGGACTCCAGAGCATTAACCACCATACCACCTGCAGATCCCTCTTTTGCCAATTTTTAGAATATCGTCTTTGTCTTTGATTTTTACCAATTTGGCTATGATATGCCTTGGAGAGAATCTTCTTATGTTAAATCTATTTGCTGTCCTTTTTGTTTCCTAGATTTCAGTATCCATATGCTGCTCTAAGTTTGGAAAGTTTTCAACTCATAAATCATGAAAGCTTTTCTATGCCTTTACCTGTACCATTGCCTTCTGGAATACATATTATGCAAACATTTGGCCATTTAATGGTGCCTAGGACTTGCTATATGTTATTCTAATTTTTTTGCATTTTAAAGATTTATTTATTTTATGTCCATTCACTGAACATCATCACAGTATACAAGATATGATTTCCCATCTAGAATACACTGTATAGTGGCTTAATCATACATGTTATCATCAACAAGTAATTTTCCATTTCTTGTTTTATATAAATATGTATATCTATCTATCTATATGTATGTATGTATATGTGTATGTGTGTGTGTTTGTGTGTGTGTGTGTATATATATATATATATATATTATATATTTCTCTCCTATTTCTCACCCTCTGCCATTTTCCACCCTCCTCCCACACTGTCTCTGATATCCACAGTTGCTTTCCATTCCTTTTACCCCCCTCACATTTTGTTGATTCACAAAATATCTTAATTAACCTATTTTCAATAGCAAGTTCAGCTGACATATACATATATGTGAACACGTCTGACTTTAGGCCTGAAACTCTAAGTAGAATAAAAATACTATGAAGTCGCACCTAGCTGATGCTATATAGCTTACTGTGGTCATTAAATAGGTATTTTTAAATATATTTTTTAATTTCAAGAAAGGCAGCTTTAGCCTTAATATATCAAAATAAAAAATTGCTGGGACCAGCAGTTGACGTAATGGCTATGTCGCTGGACTCCCATGTAGTCGACTGCGGTTCAAGTCCCAGATCCAGTGGCTTAAACTCACACTGAGTGTGTGTGCGTGCATGCCCAAGATCCCGAGAGAAGAATGGAGAAGAAGGGATTGCAGTGTGGTCATCCCCCTGGGAGGTGATTTCTCGCTTTCTCTCTCTCTGTCTCTCTCTGTCTTTCTGGCGAGCGCATGTGCCCTATAGCAAAAACCTCTCCAAAAAAAAAAAAAAAAAAAAAAAATTGCTAAGAGTTTTGCTTAAAACTTAAAGTCAGGAAACAGGTTAGAATTCTGTTCAAATAGTAGGTACATGAACTTATTGGCAGCTCAAGACAAGACAAAAATCCTTAAATCTGGAAAACAAAGCATAGAAGAAATCAGTAATGTTTTAGTCAAAATTCATAAGATTTCATTTCACTAGTTTAGTCTCATGTACTTTATTGTCTGTTGTGGTCTGATCTTTCCATTTAGATTCTAGAAGATAACACTCAACTCCAGACTTGTCCATACCATTACGTTGGCCATTTTCTTAGTTGTTTTTAAACTCTTATTTCTGTGGGTCTGACTTTAGTTTTCCTGATATAGCACTCCCTTTGGAATTTCTTGGAGAGCTGGTCTGGTGTTGGCAAATTCTTTTAGGTTTTCTTTATCTGAGAATGTTCTTGTCTTCTCTTCCCATATGAAGGATAATCTTGCCGGGTACAGTATTCTTGGTTGAAATTGTTTTTCCCTTAACACTTTGGATATATTTTTCCATTCTTTCCTTGCTTGCATTGTTTCTGATGAGAGGTCTGCTGTTAGCCTGATGGGATATCTTTTGTAGATAACTTGATGTTTCTTTCTTGTCAATCTTAGTATCTTGTCTTCGTCTGTGGTTTTGGTCAGTATGGCTATAATGTGTCTTGGAGAAGATCTTGAGTTGATTCTATTTTGGGTCCTTTGTATTTCTTGGATCTGGATCTTTGAATGCCTCTCTAGGTTTGGAAAGTTTTCTTCTAGTATTTCATGGAATAGATTATCAATGCCTTTATTAGTCTCAACCTTCTAGGATGCTCATTATCCAGATGTTTGAGTGTTTAATAGTATCTAGTATTTCTTGTATATTATTCTCATCTTTTTGAGCTATTTTCTCAGTCTTCATGGTGGATTTTTCTAGGCCAGTTATTCTATCTTCTACATCTGAGATTTGATATTCTGTATGACCTATTCTGCTTTTAATTCTTTCAAGGGAGGTTTTGATTTCCTGTATTATAGCCTTCATCTCTAGTAGTTCCATTTGATTCTTTTTTTTATGGTGTATATTTCCTCTTTCAGACTTTATAAGAACTTCTTCACCTCCTGGAATTCATCAGCTCTTTTCCCCTGCTTCTTCTGGAGTTCATTGTCTCTCTTCCCTTACATTTCTGTTAGCTTTGTCATTATAAATATTCTAAATTCCTTACCTGACATTTCTGTGCACTCCATTGTACTGTCTGCGGAGGAAGATGAGTTATTCCTTTTTCTTGGAGAGGTAATTTCTTGATTTCTCACCTTTCTTGTACCCCTGCAGTGATTTCTGGTCATCTGATGGGTTGTACAATCCTTCCTACTTCTTGATGTTCAATCCAAGCATTCAGAGGTGTGCAGAAGGAGGTGATCTGCAATCTGTCTTGTGTTCCATTTTTCACCCTTGTGCATCAGATTAAGTGGGAGTTGAGGAACAGTCTGAACAAAATAGCTTTTAGATGTTTGGATACTGTTCACTTAGTCTTGTCTAGATACTCAGTGCATGGATGCACTCTAGAAATGAATGTGGAGAGCAAAGTCTCAGCTAAAAATTTTCATTTTTAGTCTCTGAAAGCAATATTTCACAGTTCAAGTTCAGTAGCCATCTCTGTTCTCTCTCTCTCTCTCTCTTTTTCTTTTTTTTTGGAGAGGTTTTTGCTATAGGGCATGTGCACTTGCCAGATAGAGACAGAGAGACAGAAAGCGAGAAATCACCCCCCAGGGAGGATGGCCACGCTGCAATCTCTTCTCCATTCTCCTCTCGGGATCTTGGGCATGCATACACATGTGCCCAGTGTGTCGGGCACTGCATACGGAAGCCATCTTGAGCTATCCGCCATCTTGAGCTATCCACCTTCTTGGAAACCATTAGGCTTCACTTCCTCACTGAGCAAACCATTTCTCAGAAATCATGTGACCAACAGTTCTCCCCAGACGCGGTTGGGTTTCTAGGCAATGGGAGAGATCCACCCACACCAATGATTGGTTCATGCTGTTCTATCTCATTTGGATTTCGGGCAACCAATTGGTGCCCACCAGCTGTATATAACTTGCCATTTTTCCTCAATAAACGGAAGAAGAAGAAGACTTGATCAGCACCTCGTATTGTGTGTGCATGTGTTTGTCCCATCTCTCACTCCCTCCCCCCGGGAACCTGTTCGACTGTTGCCTGGGTCGGTACACGTGGCGCCTGAACATGGACCTGGGTACGAGGGATCCAGTGAAGAGCTCCCGAGGAAGGCTCCAGTGCAGAGCAACTAAGAAAAGCTGGCGGAAAACAGAAGGGGACAGCAGAGATTCGTCCTGAGAAAGGCTGCGGCGGAAAACAGAAGGGGACAGCAGAGATTCATCCCGAGAAAGGCCAGGGCGGAAAACAGAAGGGGACGGCAAAGACTTGTCCAGAAGGGGATGGCAGAGACTCGTCCCGAGAAAGGCCGGTGAAAAACATAGAAGGATGAAGAGAAGACGTCCTGGTAAGTATTTACTTACGTTTTATTTTAAGTACGGGTAATAATGGGACAAAAGCTTAGTCAGCATGAAATATCCGTTCAAGGGCTTAATAGAAGCCCTTGCCGTTATGGTCTCTAAGGGAGAGCAGATCATGCAAAATGATCAACCCCAGGAGGAGGCTATAGCCGCCTCAGATCTAACCAAGGATTCTAAAATTGAAAAAGAACAGGGAGAGGATCTTATTTCCCTAGATAGTGAGGGAGAAGTTAAAAGCCCCGAAAGCGAGACAAAACCCCAAAAATCTAAAAAACTAAAAAAGAAAAACAACTTTAAGGCTCTACAAGAGCCAAAGAAAAATGAGTCATCAACTAGTTCAGAGGAGGAAATCCTAGAGGCTGAGGCTGACAAATACAATAATCCCAAATGGTCAGCTGAAAAAGAAACTTTAGAAACAAAGACTCCCACATGCAATAACCCAAAATGGCCATCTGAAGAAAAAACTTTAGAAACAAAGGCAGTCAAATACAGTAATTCAAAATGGCCGCCTTTCAAAAAACCGCCATCTTACAACCCGGTCCCATCCACGCCATCTTTGGCGATGCCCTTTATTGATCCTAAGGCAAAAGTTCAGACAAAGATCAAACAACTTAAAGAACAAATTCAGTTAGAAAAAGAGCATCAAGAATTAATATCACAATTAGAAAAACTAAAAGTGGGTAAATCTAAAAGTGCAGATTCCTCACGGAATCACCACCAGCCCACTTTTACTCATGGTACAAAACTTAAACCAGTTCAAAAACTACAATCATTGATAGATTTTGAGGGACAGGAAGCCTTTCCAGTAACAGAAACCACAGATTCACAAGGACAAGCGTGGCGCCACCTACATGGCTTTGATTTTAACATTATAAATGAAATTAAAACAGCACTTACTCAATATGAAGCTACAGCTCCATATACTTTAGCCATAGTTGACTTGGTGGCAGAAAATTGGCTTACACCAATAGATTGGCAAACATTGGCCCGTGCTGCGCTCTCTGGAGGGGATTACTTACTTTGGAAATCAGAATATGTGGAAAATTGTAGGGAGACCACACGCCGTAATGCCCAGGCCAACAATGGCTGGACAGCAGATATGTTATTGGGAGAAGGCAATTATACAACTAGTGACAATCAAATGCAATATGATCCAGGGCTATTTGCTCAAATTAATACGGCAGCCATGAGAGCTTGGAAAAAACTTCCTACTAAAGGAGACTTAAGTACCTCCCTTACAACAATAAAACAAGGGCCTGACAAACCTTTTTCTGAGTTTTTTTATTGGTTAATTACTGCAGCAGGGAAAATATTTGGCAGTGCTGATGCAGGTACCAATTTTGTTAAACAATTGGCATATGAAAATCCTAATGCTGCTTAAGCAGCAACCAGGCCATATAGAAAAAAGACAGATTTATCAGGATATATTCGCCTATGTACTATTGGATCAGCATACCAACAGGGATTGGCTCTGGCCACTGCTCTTAAAGGATATACTGTTCGCCAATTCCTTAACCTTAATAATGGAAGCAATTGCTTCAATTGTGGTCGGCCTGGACATATGGCAAAGATCCTGAGACAATCATCTAGCTGTTTACTAAAGACCAAGTTAATTGGCTATTCCAACAAACAGATCTCTGGCCTATTACATATGCTTCATTTGCTAAAACTATTGATAACCATTTTCCTCCAGATAAATTTTTTTTCTTTTTTTTTTTTTTTAGAGTTTTTTTTTTTTTTTTTTTGCTATAGGGTGCGTGCGCTCGCCAGACAGACAGAGAGAGACAGAGAGACAGAAAGCGAGAAATCACCCCCCGGGGGGATGGTCATGCCGCAATCCCTTCTCCTCCATTCTCCTCTCGGGATCTTGGGCACGCACACACACGCGCCCGGCGTGAGTTTTAAGCCACCGGGTCCGGGACGCGAACCGCGGTCGACTACGTGGGAGTCCAGCGACATAGCCATTACGCTAACTGCTAGTTCCCCCTCCAGATAAATTTTTATATTTTTTTATCTACCCATGATTTTGTTTTATGTTCACGTTTCTGTTGATACCTTTAGCGGTTTCATTTTTGCCACGGCACAAACTGGTGAGGCCAGCAAACATGTTATTTCCCATGTACTTGCCGCACTCTTGGTTATGGGTAAACCTCAACAAATTAAGACAGATAATGGCCCAGGTTACACAGAAAACAATTTTGCCTCTTTTTGTAAACAGCTTCACATTAAACATGTTGCAGGAATTCCATACAATCTCCAGGGACAAGACATTGTTGAACGTGCTCATCTTTCCTTGAAAAATACTCTCCAAAAGCTAAAAAAGGGAGAGCTTTTACAGACTAAGGGCTCACCAAAAAACCTTCTGGCACATGCTCTTTTTGTCCTAAATTTCCTGTCTCTTGATAAAGATGGAGACTCAGCCACTGAGCGCTTCTGGCATTCAACTACCAAAACAAAATTTGCCTCAGTTTTGTGGAAAGATCCTCTGGACAATACATGGAATGGTCCGGACCCTGTCCTCATTTGGGGCAGAGGGTCTGTCTGCATCTATTCTCAAAAAATGGTTGCTGCTCGTTGGCTACCAGAAAGATTAATCAAACAGATCGATTCTAACAAGCCATCCAGGGATGATGAAAGCCCTGAGATATCTCTCTCTCCTTCCACAGATCAACAAAATGAAGATCCTTCTTAAATACCTGATCCTGTTTTGCTTCTTCAACACTACCGCTGCTGGTTTCCATCCTGGCGCCACTCCTCCTGGCAGAACAGGGGGATGTCTCTGTCTTGCTTTACAGGAACGTTGCTGCTTTTATGCCAACAAGTCTGGCATCGTTCATGACAGTTCCTTATGGCCTGCATGGAATGGACTTCTCCCCTTTTTCCTCCCCATACTTGGTCCGATTCTGGGTTTACTGATTGTTTGCTCTTTGGGGCCTATTCTCTTTAATAAGCTCATGGCTTTCTTTAAACGCCAAATTGATGACTCCATAAAAATGCAGCCTATCCAAGTCCACTACCACAACCTAGAGATGGAGTATTGCGGAGCCTAGACATTGCTCCTGCCTGAGGCGCTGAATCGGTTAGCCAAAGATGGGTAAGAGAGTCTGAGCCTAACAGCTGTACAGTCCTCCCACCTAAGACAGGAAACCCATCATCGCAATGGGATTCTCCAATGACGGGTAAGGATGGACATGTGGCTCTCAAAACGACTCCAACCTAAGACAGGCACTACTCCCCCAGGTTTTTCTCCTCTCTTTGAAAAAAATAAAAAAGGAGGACATCTGACGGGCACTGCATACAGAAGCCATCTTGTGCTATCTGCCATCTTGAGCTATCCACCATCTTGGAAACCATTAGGCTTCACTTCCTCACTGAGCAAACCATTTCTCAGAAATCATGTGACCAGCTGTTCTCCCGGACACGGTTGGGTTTCTAGACAGCGGGAGAGATCCACCCACACCAATGATTGGTTCATGCTGTTCTATCTCATTTGGATTTCGGGTAACCAACTGGTGCCCACCAGCTGTATATAACTCACCATTTTTCCTCAGTAAACGGAAGAAGAAGAAGACTTGATCAGCACCTCGCATTGTGTGTGCGTGTGTTTGTCCCATCTCTCACTCCCTCCCCCAGGGAACCTGTTCGACTGTTCCCCCGGTTGGGACAGCCCAGTGTGAGTTTAAGCTACCAGGTCCGGGACTCAAATCGTGGTAACTACATGGGAGTATAGCAACATAGCCGTTAGGCCAACAGCTGGTCCCGAGAAGGCCTTTTAGTGTTGAGCTAACATGGAGACTTTTAAGATTCTTTGATTTGGTTGTCCATAATTGCTTTCAAGTTTTGACAGTTTTTTTTTTTTTTATTAATTTGTGAAATAGATTTTTTATGCCTCCTGTCTCCTCTCACTTCCATAATGTGACTATTTGCTCCCTTAATCATGTCCCTTTAGTCTTCTAGGCTTTCTTTATTTTTATTTCTTTTCTTTCTTTTTTTATTTTTTGGTCTGATTTCATTATTTCAAATGATGTGTCTGCAAGCTTGGAGAGTCTTCTGCTTGACATGGTATGCTGTTGATGGTCTCTATTTTGTTTTTAATTTTACTTATTGACCTCTTTAGTTTCAAGAAATCAGTTTGGTTCTATTTTATAATATATTTGTTTGTTTAATTTCTTATTCTAGTATTGAATTCTTTCCCTTATTCCAATGAATTATCTTTTTTTTTTTTTTAGAGGGTTTTGCTATAGGGCACATGCACTCACCAGAAGGACAGAGAGAGGGAGAGAGAGAGAGAGAGAGAGAGAGAGAGAGAGAGAGAGAGAGAGAGAGGGAGATGATGCGAGAAATCACTCCCCGGGGGGATGGCCATGCTGCAATCACTTCTCCTCCGTTCTCCTCTCGGGATCTCAGACATGCACACACGTGCACCCAGCATGAGTTTTAGCCACCGGGTCTGGGACTTGAACCACAGTTGACTACATGGGAGTCCAGCAAGATAGCCATTACACTTACTGCTGGTCCCCTCCAATTAATTATCTATCTGTATTCTCTAATATCTCACTGACTGTAAGAGCATTATTTTGTTTTTACTTTCTAACAGTTTAGTCTTTGGGGTCTGAAATTGGAGTATTATTATGTTCCTTTGGTTGTGTCATGTTGCCTTTCTTCTTCTTGTATCCCTACATTTATACTTGTGCATTTGGTGGCACAATTGCTTCCATTAGTTTTATTGTATCACTTTTATGGTGAAAGACTTTGTTCTGGAGATTGGCCCTAGGATGTTGATTACATAGAGTGCATTGACTTTGGTCGGAGTGATCTCAGTAGCTTAGTCTCTATATGGTTTCTTCAGCTATATTCTACATCAGCAGTGTCTGCAAATGTCTCAGTGATCTGGGATGGTCCTGCTGCTGGGATCCAGATTCTGTGTAACCTAGCTAAATGGGATTATTCCTGGTATTGGTATGTGGCTGAATGAAGGGTGTCTTGTTGGACCATGGGTGTGTAGAGCTGCTACTAAGGCTAGCATGCAGTTAGGTATAGGGCAACCACCCTGTCTCTGCATGTTCTATTGGGCTGAATTGCTACCAGAATTGGCAAGGTACACAGCCACTGACCTGTCTCAATGGTCTTCAGATAGGCAGGGCTGCTACTGGTGCTGGCACATGGCTGAAGGTGGAGCTTCCAGCCTCTCTCCCTGGATCATAGGTGACTGGAGCCAGGTCAGTCTTAGTGCACTGGATGTGCACTGGCCTGTCTCTGTGAGCCTCAGGTGGGCTAGGCCACTACTGGTGATTGTGTGCAGAGAGTGTGGCTGCCAGTCTCCATCAGTCCCAGGTGGACAGGGTCATTACTAGCATTTGTGTGTGGCTAGGTATGGAGCAGCCTGCCTGTTTCTGCAGGCACCAGAATTCATCCTTAATTGTTTATAGTCTTTCAAGAATGCTCTGTTGTTTCATATCATGTAACCCTCATAAATTATCTTTCTTCTGCCTGGAAGTTCTTTCCACTCCAGGCTCATTGTTGAATTCTGACAGACTATTGGTAGCAATATAAATTAGTATAGCCACTATGGAAAATAGTGTAGATGTTCCCTAAAAATATTTAAAAATAGAGCTATCATATGATTCAACAATCCCACTTATAGATATATAGCCAAAGGAAATAAAATCAGTATCTCCAAAAGATATCTATCTACCATATTTATTGTAGCATCATTCGCAATAACCAAGATGTGAAAACAATGTAAATGTTCATTGGTGAATGAGTGATTTTTTAAAAAAGTAGTGATATAGATATATACATTCAGTGTATACAGGCACACAATTATACACAATATTATTCAGTCTTAAAAAATAAAAAGAAACTGTCCATTGTTATAATATGGATAAACCTAAAGAATAGTATGCTAGGTGACATAAATCAGGTACCAGGAGACAAGTATTGCTTTATCTTATTTATATTTTGGATCTATAAAAGTTGAACTCAAAGAAACAAAGTATATTGGTGATTACAAGAGCCTGGGGGGATGGAAGAAATGAGAGGTTGATTGAAGGATAAAAAGTGTCATTTTTACAAGATAAATACATCTGTATATCTAAGTGCAGCATGGTGACTATAGTTAAGGCTATGTTAAGTAGCTTGATTGTTATAATCATTTCACAATGTATGCATATATTAAAACATCACATTGTAAATCTTAATATACACTTTAAAATTTTAAAAATGTTTTAGTTTTAGAGAGAGATTTTTGTTATAGGGCACATGTGCTCACCAGAGAGACAGAGACAGAAAATGAGAAATCACCCCCCTGGGGGGGGAAGGGGTGGCCACACTGCAATCCCTTCTCCTCTATTCTCCTCTTGGAATTCTGGGCATGTATGCACACACGTTGAGTGTGAGTTTTAGCTGCCGGGTCCAGGACTTGAACTGTGGTCAATAAAGCTGGAGAAAAAGAGCTGAGTTCATCCTCTGTAAAATATTCTATGGTCCCTGACAATAAATACATGAATGAATAAATACACAATAAAGGAATTATGAGTTTATTTTAGTTTATTGAATTTTAGTACATAAATACTGTAAGATAGTCTAGTTCAGTGGATAAGCATCTGATATTTTAAATGGACACATCTGGGTTCGTGTCTCAGTTTTACCATTAACTCTGACATCACATTTGATTTTGGCTAAGTTATTTGACTTCTATAAATCTCAATTTTCTTATCTTACAATGAAGTCAAGGAATGTACATTTTGCACCAGTTTCCCCTTTTCATAGACTTGTTGAGAGAAAGGCTTATTTTTGTTACTATGGTTAAAGTGCTTAGAACATTTCTTAGACCATAATAAATCCATTTTTAAAATCCATGTGATTTTCATCAATTAAATAAACTATGCTTGATAAATATTTGTTGTTGAAAAAGCTATAGTGATGGTGATGGTAGGAGTTATGCTCACAGCTATTTTAGCTAGAACTCAGTCCTTAAAGAAAATACCACAGCCTTACTTTTCTAATGAAAGTATCAGGAAAAATCCAATTACCTGATCATACGCCAAATGTCAAGCTTTCCCATCCATCCTTTGAGAGGTGTCTTATTGGAAATGACTACCTTTTCATTAAATACACTTTTATGCTACAATTTCTTTATTTTTAATTTTTTTTCAGTTGTATGAAAAATTTAAATGACTGAAATCTGTAGACCATAAATGCTTTGCGCTCTAGTTCTGAGTGTTATTCATTTTCCATGAATACCTTAACACCTAGTAGCTATATGGACACAATGAGATTAAAAATATGTGATGATTTAAGTAAAGAGTCCTAGATATAAAATTCTTAGGATATTCTCAAGAGCATGTGATTAGTGAATGCACAGAGCCTTGAAAAATATACTTCTTCATAAAGGAAATAAAATTTCTTTGCTGGTTTAAAAATACCATCTCATTTTTAAAATAAACCCTAGGACCTCAGAAGATGTTCTATTTTTCTCTTGAAATGAACAAGTTGCTACAAAAATTAAAAATGATTATGTTCATTTATAAAATGTATTTGACTACACTGACCGTGCATGATTTATACCAAGAACTATCAAAATTGACTTTGCCTCTTCTCTGGCCAGCAAACCAGAAGAATTTGCCAAGATGAGTCTTATCATTGTGCTATATGAATGTTATGGAAAATTTACTATAGAAATGACCTAAAATACCATTGACCTGGGCACTGAATTTCAAAATATGGTGTATTAATTAAATTCAGGTAAGCATTTGTCTACCTTCTATAAACTAGGGCACTTGTCTTACACCTTTATGGTTGGCTAGAGTCCCATGGGCTAGAGATGATGGATTATATTTTTGCAAACCAGTTGAGTCTACTTTTCTAGCATATCATACCACTGGGAGCTTGAACCATGTGAGTGGTATAACCAAGGTAATTGGCTTTTATACCTTTGAGAGACATTCATTCCCTTCTCTGGTTTTCACTCCCACTTGTGCACATATTTTCCAATTTAGATCCCGATTCTTTTTCTTCTCATTATGTTCTGATTATCTGGACATTTTATCTTTCAGTCTTTTCTTCCATTCTTGCTCAAAGGCTTACTTTATAATGATCAGATTAGGTCAATTTTCAACAGAAGTGTTTTTGTACCTAATGTCATTTCTTACTAAGGTGTTAATGGCAGTGAGAACTAGATCCTTCTTTTTTGCCTTTCAGTTATTCTTGCATCCTTGAATAACTGGAGTTTCTATTATGTAGATTTTTTGCTTTCATTTATTTATTCAATGTTTCATCCTTCACAAATAATTATGTTGCATGTCCTATGCTAGACATTCTGTAGGACACTTAAAATACACATTCATAAATGAGAGAGAAAACCTGGTTAATTGTTTCCCTTTATGGGCCCGTCTCCCTATTACACTGTAAATATGAAGTCAGAGACTCAATTTGTTTTGTACACTCTCGAGTGTCCTGCTCCTGATACTGTCACCATCACTTAGTAAATAATATGTTGATATATTGATTGAATGACAAAGTTCCATGGAGAACCTTTTTTTTTTTTTTTTGGATAAAGGGTCTTGCTATGTTGCCCAGGCCAGCCTCAAGCTTTTGATATTCCTGCTTCTGCTTCTCAAGTCATTGGAATTATAGGTGTACCATACCACTGTACCTCACTAGTATTACTCAATTTTATGTATTTTAAAGAACTGAGAATAGAAGGCTGTAACTTATTAGGAAGAAGGATAATTTTGCCTGAAAATGAAAATAATCTTATCTATACTTATTTTTTAAACCCCACAGCTATCTTCAGTGAAATACTTAGAAAATAATATTAGAGCTGGTGTGTCTTAGTCATCAACTGATAAAACCCCTCTTTCCCTTTCTTGCGAGGCTGGGAAAATTAAAAAGATCACCCAAGTCAACTCCTATAATTGTTACACAACAGATCTGAGACATACATCTGGTTTTTAAAGTGCCAGATCTTTGAATATCTTACTACGGTATATAACACTATGTGAGGAGCACCTCAAGGTAGTGATTCTGTGTTTTATAGTTGTGGTTTAAACACCAAGGTGAAATGACATCATCCTAAATAAAGATCTTAACCCCAAGAGAGTTTCTTAAGCAAATCATGATAATCAAATGAGGCAGATGTTAGTTGGCATCACTTTCTAGAAAAAAATAACTTGAGTTGGCTGAGTCCTAGAGCTTATCCTTGTCTCTTGCATGAAAATGTTGCATGAAAATGTGTTGGAGCTTTGACATGTGTGGCAACCAATCCTCAAAAGAGTGAATCACACCTCCTCCTACTCTGCAACTGTTAGTTCTGGCTTCTGGCAAAAGGTTGGAAACACTGCTGTCACGTGGCTTGGCTTGCTGGGAGAGAAGAGGCCATGAGCCAGGAGAAAGAGATACTAGAAGAATGTCAGAAAGAATATGGGACTAAGGGTAAAAATGGAGCCTCCAGAGATAGAAACTAACCATTGGACCCAGAATCAAAGAAGGACTCAGGCTTATCTGGAACATTTTCTAGTATCTACCAACGTTAATTCGTATAAAGAGGAAATGAAGGTACAATTTTGGGATATAATGAAGGTACAATGTTGAAATAATGGGGTTTTAGAGTGGGCTGCATTATAAGGGTGGCCGATAAGGGAGAACAGGAACAGGGCAGGCAAATCAGTTCTAGACAGAAGATTGAGACACAAGGTACAATCTTTTAGAGAATAGAGATTAGGGTTGACTTTTATTATATGGTATCTTGAGAGCGACTGGTTATTTCTTTGCTGACCAGAGGCATAAACTCATTCTATTCATGGTGCTTATAGGGTATATTATTATGCTACAGTTATCAGATTGTAGGGTAGGGTTGCACAGGGGTATTCATTCCAAATAGCTGTAAAAACTAGGGTACTGTGGCAACTGACTACAGCTTAAACTAGAATCCTGAAACATTTTGGAGTGAGGCTACCGTGACTACTGACTTATGAGGTCACCAGAGTTGTGATCTTGAGAGAAGTCAGGAATTTTTGAAAATGTAATTTTATTCTTATTTCATAGGTGAGGACACTGAACTTCAGAATCACACATGGTTACTTAGTCACACCAATAGTGAACCAGGGAGGGACTCAGCTCAGGCTTTCTAAGCCCCCGTTCTGAGTTTCTCTTCCTAGATCATGCCATTTCATTCCAGTGTAGACTGTGTATTGCTCTGAATGATATTGGGAGGGACAATGGTTGTCTTGGTCACTACTCTATCCACAGTGCTCATTCTGATGCCTGGCGTGTGGCAGACTCTCAATATATGTGTTGAAAGAAAGAATAACAAACAGGGTTAGATGTTTAGTAATGGTGTGAAGATTATAAAGATAGAAATTAGGGTCAGGAGGTGGTGTGGTGGTCAAGGCATTATATCCCACATCTCTGATTCCATGGTTCAAGTCCTAGACTTGGTGGCTTGCAAAACATGTAGGACATGTGTATGCATGCCCCAAATTCCAAGAGGACAGTGGAAGAGAAGGGATTGCTATCTGGCTATCCCCCTTCGGGGTGACTTCTCACCTTCCCTCTCTCTCTGTCCCTCTCCAATACAAATGCCCTGTGGTAAAATCTGGAATAAAAAAAAAAAATAGGAGTTGGATATTTGCCTCAGAGATAGTGCCTTATTTTTTAATTTAAAAATTCTTTCACCAATGTTGGTTTCCTGATCTTTTCTATTCCAGAGTTCAGTAAGTACTTGCCTTAAATTTTGGATGAAATACTACACCGTATCAAACCACATCATGAATTAACTTTTATCCTTCCTACTTTAAATACCACTGGTACAGAACACATATCAGTCAATAATATATTTTTTTCCTCCTTTTCTCATCCTGTTTCACAGTGAAATAGAATGCTAACTTTATTTTACTAATACCTTTCTCTTAATGTGCATATTCTTTACTATTGTTGTATAATACCATTTTTGGCATTTTAAAGTTGTTCTCATTGTATTGAGGTCTCCTTGGGAAATGGCAGCCTATTTCCTATTTCTCCTACAATGCTCAGGACACAAGTAAGTACTTAATTGGCTTTTAATATGTACTGGCTGATAGAGTAATTTTCTGAAAAGAAAGTTAATTATTCTCCTTGATTTTGTTCTTGTCTGTCACTGCATAAAAGTTACACATGCTGGGCTAGTGGTGGTGTGGTGGTGAAGGTAGTTGAATCCCACGTAGCCCACTTTGGTTCAAGTCCAGGATCCAGTGGCTTGAAAAACATGCTGGGAACATGCATGTATGCCCCAAATCCTGAAAGGAGCATAGAGGAGAAGGAATTGTGGAATGGCCATCTACCCTGATCGGGAAGGGGTGATTTCTTACTCCCTCTCCCCTACTCTGTTTCTCTCTGGTGAGTGAATGTGCCCTGTAGGAAAACAAAAAGAACAACAAAAAAGAGGTTGTACATGCCATAGAAGTACAACTTTGCATTTTGTGGAAAGAATCTAGTTTTCATAACTAGATTTTCACTCTTGCCTGGCACTTAAATAGCTGTTGGACTTTAAGTTTTATAGAACTCATAGCCTAAATTTTATAATCTTTGAATTAAAATAAATTATTCTTAATAAATGATAAATAAATTCTTATCTCAATTTATCATGATAATTACAGGAACTAAGGGATGAGAGACTACTAGAAAGCTGTAATAACATAGAACAGGCATTTCTCTTTCTTCTACTCTACTTTTAAATAATATTCTATGGAAATATGAGTTTTAATCTTAGCTACCACATTTATAGGGTGTATAATTCTGGACAAGTGACTCAACCTCTCCAAATTCAGTTTTCTAAAAAATGAGATCAAGAGAGAGGATCAAACAAAATAGTTAATGAGAATTTATTTTGTGAATATAAATCCTTACACAAATGAAAGATACTTTTTACTATTTATATTTGACTGATTATGATAAGGCACTAAGAAAGGAAATTGGGATTTTTGTTTTCTTTCCTTTTTCAGTAGAAAACAACTTGCCCAGTGGCTTAATAGAAATATTATATATAATATGGTTCAATTTTTTGCAGCAAATACCAGCCCCCATCTTTTATTGAGAGTTTATTTATTTATTTATTTGCCATAGGGCATTTACCAGGGAGCAAGAGAGAGAGACAGAGAAACAGAACGCTAGAAATCACCTCCCAGAGGGGATGGCCACATCAGAGTCCCTTATGTTCTATTATCTGGATTTTGGGCACACATGCACACATGTCTGGCATGAGTTTTAAGCCACTGTGTCCACAGCTCAAACCATGGTTGACTACATGGGAGTCCAGCAACGTAACGAATACGCCATCTGGGGATCCCTAGCCACCCGTTATTTGCTGCTAGATATACTGCCAATCTATTGACATTGTTCAAGAGCCACTTTTTACTTCTTCTCAATGTGTCTTCTAAAAATGATTTTTGTAGCTGACCACAGTAATCGCCACATTATAAGAGCTAAGAGACATCAAACACATTACCAAACATATATTTGTGAGGTTTAACTTCAAGAATAGAATGAACAATGCTCTTAATAGTCAGTCACAAGAAACATGAAAAGGGAATGGATATCCCTCTTTTCTTAAGGCATTATAAGGAAGGCTTGTCCAGAATGCAAATGCAAGGTTGGTATTAGGCTTATCTCTTTTTGAATTCAAATGGCAATGTGAATATTTGGCTTCTATTCATTGAACTTCCAGAACCTCCTTAGCAAGATTTATCTTTTCATATGAGAGCATTAATCAAGAAAATTCCATCACAACTGTTGCCACACATTTCTTGCCATGTGCTGTGTAGTTAGTTTACCGAGAGCCTACTTCAAAGGACTATAATTTCAGTATTTCATCACTTCAGCATTTCATCTGTCATTCTGGCAATATTTGATGCCTCTTTTATCCTTCAGTTTTTTTTTTCCCTCCATATAAACTATTAATATATATGAAAATGCATGTGTCTCTCTTAGACTCTCATTACCATCATGCCTGCACTGCTAGTTTTTCATGAAGCCTGCAATAAATTCAGCATGGATGGTCTAAGTAAGTTATGGAAAAGCCAAATGTGATTGGACAGATTCATAAAATGTAGCCAGACCGTACACTACTGAATACATATTTTTCTCTCCTTCCTCGACACCCAATACAAGGCAGTGCAGTGTGTTTGCATATATACATGTTGTATGGGAGAAGTCTTGGCCACGCATAAATAAGCTGATAAAGTCCAGGAGTCACAAAGCACTTACCAGGCATTGAGTTGCAGCTCATGAATCAGCCTGAGCTAGCTATAAATAATCAACCATGGTCTCATTACTGTGCTGGTTATGGACCTTTTCCAGTGATTGGTTTTTAATCTAAAAATAGGGGCAGTGGGCTGTTTCAAATATTTCATTTACCTTTTGGAGTAAATGTCTATAATCAGCTACTCCCTTTTTCTTCTTCTTCAATCAAGACTCATTGTTAATGCATAATGGCTAGAGAAATAGTTGGGTACAGGATTTCTAAGTTGTAATTTCTCCTTAGATGCCAGAGCACAATACCTTATGTGACCATGCATTAATGATTTATCATCTTATGTTCCTATTGTCTAATTTTATGAAATGAATTTGTAATTCTGTCTTAAAATTAATCTTGGGTTGTTGGTGGGTTTATTTTCTAGGCACTCATTCAATTTTTCATGATTCTTAACTTGTCCTTTCTGGTGTAGTATAGTTGTCAGAACTCTTTTGGTTGCAAGTGACAGAAATGCAATTTGAATTGGGTTAAAAGAGAATTGATTGACTTACATGCTTCCTTGTTGCTTCAACCAACAGGGATTTGGAGAACAGACACTAGGTCTCTTTTTCTTAAAAAGGAGAATCATATTTATTTCTCTTAAAATTTTCCCTTTATGGACTCTAACAGGTCTTTCAGTGGGTTCTCCAGAGCTTTTATTTTAGATTATCCAGGCTCTCTAAACCCTTCATAGGAGAACTTTCAGATAGAAGAAACAGATTGTAATAGGAGAAAGATTTTCCTTGCTTCCTGCTGTGGGAGGAAACAAACCATCCTTCCATGTTATGTCAAACACTGGTTTGGCTTAAATTGGTTAAGATTATTAGGTATGATTTGTAAGGGATAAAATGTACTCTTCCACCAAATTTAATACAATCAAAATAATGAATATTCTAATGGATATACCAGTTTCATAAGACAGAATTGATTTAGAATTTCAGAATTATGTTTCAGACTTCCTTTTTTTCCAGACTAATTCTAAAAGTCTTTGGTAGATATCATTTGACGAAAATAGTAATTTTAGTGGTTCATGTACATTCATATTCCCTATTATGCTTTTTCCCTTCCCATGCTATTTCCTTTTTTTATATTTTATGTTATTTTTAAGAAAATAATTATTTTATTTAACTTTATTTATTTATTTATTTTAATTTGAAGAGAGACAGAGTGAAAGAGAGAGAGAAAGTGAGAAAGCAAGCCACCAAGTCCGAGACTTGAACTGCGGTTGGCCATGTGGGAGTTCAGCACCCTTAACCACCACACCACCCGCCGGCCCCTATAGTTTATTTCTTAATACATTCAACCAGTGTATATCATTACAGCATGCAAAATGAATTTTCCCAGCCTGAATACACTGTATATTAGTCCAGTTAAAAATATTATCATACACATTATCATCAGAAAATTTTCAATTTTTGTGCCCCTGTTTTGCTTCTTTCTTTTTCCCCTTGGTTCCCTTCTTTTCACCCTCCCTCATTTCTTACCCTCCTCCCACACTGTCTCTAGTATACACAATTGTTTTCCATACTTTTATATCTTCTAATCTTTTAGTTCTGCCATAGAGTGCAGACATTTGGTATATATTCAGTGGTGATATAAAATGCCTCTCATAGTCTGGCTTGCTTTGCTTTAGCAGTAAGTCTTTCATATTCTTCCACTTTTTATCAAATGCCAGAGCCTTGTTGCTTTTTATGGCTGAGTAGTATTCCATAGTGTATATGCGCCACACTTTTTCAATCCAGTCATGTGTTCATGGACATTTGTGTTGATTCCATGTCTTAGCAATTGTTAATAATGCCACAATAAACATGAATGTGCAAGTACTTTTCCAGCTGAGTATATTCCTGAGTGGAATTACTGGATCATATAGTAGTTCTATCTGTAGGTATTTGAGGAACCTCCATATTGTTCTTCACAGTGGCTGTACTAATTTATATTCCCACCAACAATGTAGGAGAGTTCCCTTTTCACTACAGCCTCACCAGCATCTTTTGTTCTCTGTTTTTAAAATTTTAGTCATTCTGACTGGGGTTAGGTGGTATCTCATTGTGATTTAGATTTGTATCTCCCTTATGATAAGGGGCATTGAGCATTTTTTTCATATGCTTTCTGACTGTTTATATATCTTCTTTCGAGAGTTGTCTGTTCAGCTATATCTTTTAATTGGGGTGATGATTTTGTTTTGTGTAAGCTACTTAAGTCTCTGTGCATTCTGGTTATCAGATTCTTATCTGAGTCATAGTTTGCAAATATATTCTCCCATTCTGAGTGTTGCCGATTCACTCTAATCATTGTTTCTTTTGCTGTGCAGAAATTTTTTTAACCTGAGGAAGTTCCACTTGTCTATGTTAGGATTATTGCCTGTGCTCTGAAGATCTTATTTAAGAAGTCCTTGCCGACTCCAGTGACTCTAAGAGTTTCCCCTGTGTTTTCCACCAGTAGTTTTATAGTTTCAAGTCTTAGGCTTAGTTCTTTGATCCATTTTGAGTTTATTTTGTTAATGGTGAGAGATAGAGGTCCAGTTTCATCTTTCCGCAGATGGATACCCAGTTTTTGCAGCACCTTGCTGAAGAGATTTTCTTTTTTCCCACTGCATTGACTGATGCCCTTTATCAAAAATAAGTTGGCTTTACGTTTTGGGGTTTATTTTTGGGGTGTCTATTCTGTTCCATTGGTCCACATCCTTGTTTTTGTGCCAATATCATTATATTTTTAATATCATGGCTTTATAATATATTTTGGGGTCAGGTTGTGAGATGCCTTCTATTTCTCTCTTCTTGTGCAGGATTGCTTTGGCAATCTGGGGTCATTTGTGATTCTAGACAAATTCTATTCAAGTTTCCTTCTGTACCCGGTGTCTTTATATTAGTCTAAATAATGATGAGAGATACCTGGGGGATGTGTAATGAACTGGTGGAGTAGACTGCCAGGAGACTATTTGGATGGGCCAAGTTGCATGAGATTTCCATTTTTTTTCCCTCTTTCTGGCTAGAGAAGACTGGGAAGTATCTATTTGAAATGGGAGTCAAGAGAGTGAAAGAATGAGGATTACAGTATAGGTGTGTGTGTGTGTGTGTGTGTGTGTGTGTGTGTGTGTGTATACATATATATATGTATATATATATAATTTTTTCCCCACATTAATGCTTGGGCCTGGAACTTCAGAGAGAGAGAGAGAGAGAATACAGATGAAAGCCTAAGGAGCTCTTTTCTTGAGACACTCTGGGAGACATATTGTGTGCACTTTACTTATTCAGTCCTCTTATGGTAAATGATTATCAGAAAGCAAGAAGCACAGCCTTTTCACTTCTGTACAAAGCACTGTAAAAGTTTCTGCACAAAGTTTCAGAGCATTGAGATTTTTGAGGAAAATTAGTATCATTTGGTTCTCAAGATTTTACAAGCAGCTTTGCAAGCAACAGAAGGCGGTATCTTTTCATAAATATCAAAGTCTTCATGGTGAGCTGCTACATTGAATTTACTAAAATGTCTTCATGTTATTTCCCCAA
Source organism: Tupaia tana (assembly GCA_026018925.1). Taxonomy (NCBI): domain Eukaryota; kingdom Metazoa; phylum Chordata; class Mammalia; order Scandentia; family Tupaiidae; genus Tupaia; species Tupaia tana. The sequence goes on along the minus strand of JAKSZU010000013.1, from coordinate 18,734,961 downwards.
TAGCAGATATTGGTGGCTGGGATAAGAGTGGAAAGAATCTGGTGGAACTTACTTGGTAATAGAATTGTTCATGAACTCCCATAAGACACATATGAGCAACTTCTAAGAAGTACTGAGTAAGACCTGAGATCCTATGTGAACAATGTAAGCCAACACTCAGTGAAGTGAGAGTTATTACTCTTTTTTTATTAAGAGAGATTTTTGCTATAGGGTGCATGTGTTTGCTGGAGAGTCCGAGACAGAGAGACAAAAAGTGGGAAATCGCCCCCTGGTGGGATGGTGACACTGCAATCTCTTCCCCTATGTTCTCCTCTGGAGATTTTTGGGTATACACACACACATGCATCTGTGTGTTTTAAGCCACTGAGTCCAGGACTCGAACCGCCGTTGACTACATGGGAGTCCAGCATTGTAACCATTATGCCATCTGCTGACCCTGAGAGTTTATTTATGCAAGGATTTTGACTTCATGGTTCTCTTAAGGAGCTATTATGAGATTTGATGGAAATATCTTTTTTTTTTTACATTTTATTTTTTTAGTTATTTATTTTTTTAAAAAAATTTTTATTTATTTTTTTTCTTTCATTTATTTATTTTTACATTTTTCCACAAACATTTACTTTACATAGCAAAAAATTTTAGCTCATACTCCATAATTCTTGACAGTTTACAAACAACTTTCAAAATTTCAAAATACTGAATTTTAAAGTTAATGTTCAAAATATGTCTTATAATTTTGTATAATTTTATAACTCTATAACAACAGAAGCAGTATGGTTTCAAATATATATATATATATATGTATATATATATATATATATATACATATATATATATATATATATTAGAGTGCAGACAGTTGGTATATATTAAGTGGGGACATACAATGCCTCTCCTTCATAGCATGGCTTGCTTCACTCAGCAGTAAGTCTTCCATATTCATCCACTTCCTTTCAAAAGCCAGGGTTTTGTTGTTTTTTATGGATGAATAGTATTCCATTGAGTATATGTGCCACAGTTTTTCTAACCATTCATCAGTTTGTGGGCATTTAGGTTGTTTTCATGACTTAGCAATTGTGAAAAGTGCCGCAATAAACATCGATGTGCAAGCACTTTTTCGATTAAGTATTCTTCTGATGGAAATATCTTGAGAGCAAAGAATTTACATAAATACAGAATTCCTATTGCCATCTTATTTCTCAGATTAATTTTGTGATACAATAATATAATTAGGGAAATCTCATCTGACAACAGCTGGTCTCAGATATTTATGAATATAAGTGCATATACATATCTAATACATACATACATATATATGTACACATACACAAATATATATGTGGATGTATATATATGTGTGTGTATATATACATCCATATGTATATATATATATATACATACACACACACACTATATATATATATATATATATATATATATCCATTTTATGTGTATATATGTCTATTTGAGGAGGGGAAGAGAGGGAGAGAGAATGAGAAAGAGGCAATTGATTTTAAAGAATGACCATAAAATGATGGGAAATGCATGGTATTTTTATATACTTTTATCTTTTTATTTACTATTTCTTAGAGGCACATGATTTACATAATCATAGATGTTGGGAAATATTGCTGCTTGTAGATGTACATTATAGTTAACTTTTGATTTTCCATATGGGAGATAAGCTATGTGTACTCTAAGAAATATTGTCTCATTCCTTGGAATGTATAGTGAAGTGAATCACATGTCTAACATCTTCACAGGGCTAGGATTTAGGAAGAGGAGGCTATTTTTGCTATTTTACCACTGAGTTGAGTTAAGGCCATTGTTTCTAACAAGTACCTAAATCCTTTCCTTTTTAAGAGGAGAATTACTAATACAAAACTGATAGCATGAGTATACTGCATAGCTTTATTTACTTTACCCAGTTCAGAATATTTAATTTCACTCCATAGAAGTACTTGATTTGTTGTACCAATCTATCTCATAGTAGCTCTTTCCAACACATTCTTGGTTCCAGTTTAGTCCACCCATTACCTAAGTCACATTTGAAGCCTAACTGTTACACAGTCTTAACAATGTCATCTTCGTTATTTATTTACTATGGAACCTCTAAGAGAACATGATATTTTTGCTGTGGTTGCCTGAAGTTTGTGTTTGGACACACTGAACTAGTTTCTACTTCATTGACTGTGGCTTACATTTATGTGAAAAAAAAAAATTTGGGTAAAATATTTCAAAGATTTATTAAACATAGCCAAGACAAAGCCTTCCTTTCTTAAAGGACATCCTCTAGGAATAGTAATATTTATGCTTTAGCTTATTCTCCTCTCTTTCTTAGTAGTACGCTGACAACCATGAGAAATGTGTTTTCTTTAGAAGGATCAGATGTCATTCTTCTCAAGTCATCAGAGCCACCTCCTGCAGAAATTTGGCTCCTTCGCTTACTTTGAATTTCCCATTGATATTTCATTTAACCATAACTAGGTCAAGCAAAGCAGACTGGGTCTAGACAGGGCTTCATTTTTTCCCTCCTTGGCATGCCTACCTTAAAACTTTTCATTAAAGGTTATTCCCAAGCCTTCTCTTGTCTCTTCAAACCTAAGATCATATGTGTCTTTTAAGAGATGTAAAAATAAATAGGAATGAAGGAAAATACATTTAGTGAAGTTTGGAAGTCATTCAAAGATGGAAAACTCGACACAAGAAACCAAAACCTATCTTCCTATATTCAGAGATTTTTACTCATGATAAAATGTGGCTTCCTGTTTATAAAACTAATTTGAGTGCTTAGAAATCAACTTGGTTATCAGAGGACTCTTGCCAAATTGTCTTTTAAGCAATGACAATTCAAGTGATTAAAAAATATAGTCACAGAAAAACCTTATTTAAATACAAGCCTGGAATATTGAAATACTACTTGGTGAAATATATTTGAATAAACTATTCCTAGTGAGACATGCATCATTTTAGCAGACTTTAACAGATATTAAAATTATTAAGACATTTTATTTTCTCATATATTTTATTTTAAACACAATGAACAATATTTTTTTGTCTGACTTACTGCTTAATGTTTAGAATAATTAAACTTTTGTGAGAGCAACATATAATTGTGCATGATGAGTGCAACACAGGTGTTGGAAGGTGCAAGCAGATTTTTACTTTCTTGAGAGAGAGAGAGAGAGAGAGAGAGAGAGAGAGAGAGAGAGGTATTTTTGACAGGGTGTCCTGGCATTGGAATCCTCATGCCCCAACCTCCCAGTTAGCTAGGACTACAAACGCTGTGTGTCCAGCCTGTTTAAGTTGGTCCAGGAACCAAACTTCAGTCTCTCATCCTTCCCTAGTCTTAAATATACACCACAACTGGGTCAGCAGATTCTAAGTCACCCCTGTGACAGACTCAAAGCAATGAAATAGGGCACACGTGTTTAATGTTATATGTAAAAATCATAGATTTAATGTAAAAAAAGATATAAATAAATGCATGTGATTGCCAATATTCATAAATTTACAAATGTGATTTACCTGTGATGTTTTTATATTCTTAGGCTAAGAGTAATCATGGGGAAACCAAAAACCACATTTCAACTGATGTCTGGAAGAGAGCATACCTAAACATTTCACAAAAGATAGCTGTCCTTCTAGGGACAGGCAAAGGGCTCCTGGGATGTTGAGAGAGCTCAGTGTGTCAGGATAATCAGGGTGCATGAAGACATAAGTGCTATAGATATCTGAGGGTCCACCTATCTTTGTCCAGTTTCATGCTTTTCATAGGGCAGAATGATTTCCTAATTATTGATTGGGGCCCCAGGGCAACCAAGACCATGGGAGCAATGGGAGTGATGGTGAGTGGGATCTTGCACACTCCTATTAGAAAGAAGATCCATCTCCTGCCTCAACCTTATTTCACCCTGCTTCATTCATATTTTTTTCCTGAACCTACCTATTTATCCTTTAAAAATAGTTATCAATTGTATAAAGATAACCTGGGTGCCAAGAGGTGGTGTGGTGGTTAAAGCGCTGGACTACCATGAGGCTGACCACAGTTTGAGTCCCTGGAGGCTTTAAAATCACTCCAGGTATGTGAGCATGTGCCTAGAATCCCAAGAGGAGAATTGAGGAGAAGGAATTGTGGCATGGCCATCCCCTCTGGGGATGATTTCTCACTTTCCTTCTCTCTGGTGAGCATATGTGCCCTATGACTGACAAACAAACAAACAAACAACAACAACAACAAAAAAACACCAGGAAAAAAAAAGGTAACCTGTATTCTCTTTCTGGAAGAGTGAAACAAGTTATAAGAAAATGATATCACAAATAGTTAAAGTAATTATGGGACTATGACCTTAGGCCAATATTTAAAAAACTTTTTTTTGTATATTCACAGGGTTGTGCAATATCATCACAATGTACTTTAGAATATTTTCATCCTTCATTAAGAAATCCTGTCCTCATTAGCAGTCATCCCCCATTCCTATACTCCTACCTTAAGCACTCACTAATTAATCTATTGATACTTTCTGTCTGTATAGATTTTCTTATTCTGGGCATTTTATATACATAGAACCATACAATTTGTGAGCTTTAATGATGACTCACCTTTTTCACTTAGTATTTATTTATTTATTTTTTTCGGAGAGGTTTATGCTATAGGGCGCGTGCGCTCACCAGATAGACAGAAACAGAGAGGCAGAAAGCGAGAAATCACCCCCCAGGGGGGATGGCCATGCCGCAATCCCTTCTCCTCCATTCTCCTCTCAGGATCTTGGGCACGCACGCATACGCGCCCGGTGTGAGTTTAAGCCACCGGGTCCAGGACTCGAACCGCGGTCAACTACATGGGAGTCCAGTGACATAGCCATTACGCTAACTGCTGGTCCCACTTAGCATTATGTTTTCAAGATTCATCCCTGTTGTAGCGTAGATCAGTACTTTTTTTCTATTTATTGCTGATAGTACTCTGTTGTATAGATATACCACATTTCCTCAATTGGTGGACATTTGAGTTGTTTCCACCTTTCGTCTATTGTGAATAGTGCTACTGTAAATATTCATGTTCTCATTTGAATAGTACTCTGTTCTATAGATATACCACATTTCCTCAATTGGTGGACATTTGAGTTGTTTCCACCTTTCGTCTATTGTGAATAGTGCTACTGTAAATATTCATGTTCTCATTTGAACACCAGTTTTAATTCTACCCAATCTGTTTTTATAAATAGTCTTATTGAAACACCACATGAAACAGCCATATCCGTAGACATAGAGGTCTCCCTTCCTTGTTCTGAATGAAGTCATTTACCTTAAACAGAGCTGTAGAGTTTTTTGCCCACATGGCCTCTTACCTGGTCAGAACCTATGAGTCATTGCAATGGAGCTATAGTCAGGAACCTGCTTCCCCAGTATGACCTCTTTTCCTCACTCACCTAAGAGTGAGAAAGGATGGCAACGTGTTGTTTTTGTATCCAGTTTCTGAACTACTGGTGAGTTGGGGTGAGGTGATTGAGAGCCCATTATTCTTGGCTTCTTGCTCTTGGGTGGAGCTTCTACTAAGTGTGAGAGCTGGTTGGGAGAAGAGGGACCTAGTCCTCTTGGTTATGGTACCCAGGAAAGAATTTCTGCAACATGAGGCTGAGAACCGTGAAAAATACCAGCAGTCTGGGATAAAACTGTAGCCCCACAGTGGGAGCTGGAAGAGAGGATATGAGTCCTGACTCAAACCCCACTGACTTTTGCTGTTATTTTCTTGAATAATATTTTTCTATTTGTTTAATTCCCTTAGGCAAATTTCAGAGACTTTAAATAATTGCATTTTATAATCTTTAGTAGTGTATAATGTTAAACTGAGGAGTGGGTCTCCTCGGTCAGTCACTTCATCATTGTGAAATTCTTGCCCTCTACATTCATATTGAAGTCCAAGTATTTGAGTAATTCTGACAATATGATACTTTTGTACTTTGCTCATTACATTTTGAACTTTGGAGGATTTATCTTTGTCTTCTTTTTACTGCCATATTTTTGACATATGCAGCACAAGTGTTTATTATTTTAAAATATTAATCATTTTAAAGAGTTTCCAGCTTTACTGAGGAATAATTCACAAAGAAAATTGTATATATTTAAGGGATACTACATAATGCTTTGATTGTATATTCATTGTGAAATAATGATCACAATCAAGCTAGATGAACTATCACCTCACATAGTTACTTGTGTGTGTGGTGTGTGTGTGTGTGTGGGTGGTAAGAACATTTAAAGTCTACTCTCTTAGCAAATTTTAAGTATGTATTATTAACTGTAGCCACCATGCTTTATCTTAGCTTTCTAGGATTTACTCATCCTCTATGACTTTGTACTTCACTCTGTTTCCCTGACTCCTAAGCCCCTGGCAACCACTATTCTACCCTTTGGTTCTAAGAGTTAGACCTTTGGAGAGTCAATATGTCAATGACATTATGGAGTAGTTACCTTTCTGAGCATGTCTTTATTTCAGTTATCTTAATGTTATCCAGATTTGTCTGTGTTGTTACAAATGGTAGGATTTCCTACTTTTTAAAGGTTGAATAATATTTCATTGTGTATGTGTGTGTGTATGTGCACATGTGCTTGCCTATGTATATGCATTAATTTCCCCTTATCTATAGTATTGCTTTCCATGGTTTAAATTACCTCTGGTTAACTTCAGTGTGACAATATTCATTGAAAAAGTGAGTATACTCTAATAATATAGATTGAGAGGTCATAGTCACATAACTTTTATTATAGTAAATGTTATAATTCTTATTATTAATCTCTTCCTGTGCCTAGTTTATAAACTAAACTAGGTATGTATGTACAATCATGAGTTGCTTTATGAGAGGGGTATCTTCTGATAAATGGATCTGATGTGGTTTGAATGTCCCTACCCCATTTGCTGAAACTTATGCTTTATATTAAGACCTAGTGAGGCAATGTTGGGAGGTGGGACCTCATGGGAGGTGCTTGTGAAATAGAGGTAGATTCCTAAAAAATAATTAATGTAGTCTCTGGGGAGCGAGCAAGTTCTCACCAACTATTTCTGGAGAGAGCAGATGTTATAAAAGCAAGTTGGTTTACCACAGATCTTTCTTTCTTTACACACAACCACTTTCCACATCTCCTGGGTATATTGTGTCATGGCACCAGAGGCTGGCCAGACGCCAGCACCATGCTCCTGGAGTTCTTAGCCCCAGAATCATAATAAACCTCTTTTCTTTATAAAATCACTCAGTCTCAGATATTCTATTATAGGAACACAAATGGACTAAGACAGAAAATTGGTACTGAGGAGTGAGGTGCTGCTTTACAGTTATCTGAAAATGTGGGAACAGATTTATAACTGGGTAATGGTAGAGGTTGGAAGAATTCAGAACAGGCTAGAAAAATCCTATATTGTAGTGAAAGGAGCATTATGGGTGATTCTAATGGGGGCTAAGAACAGACTAGGAGTGAACTGGAACTTTTTAGAGATTGTTTAGCTAAGTATGACTAGAATGCTGACAGAAATATGAACAGTAAAGGCCATTCTAAGGAGGTCTCAATGGGACATGCTATATCTTACACCTAGGTTACTGTGATTTAGGGATATATTAGTTATTAGTTGTTATGTAACAGATACCTCAAAACCTAGTGACCTAAGGGAAAAAGAATATATATATATATAATTTCCTCAATTTTTTTTTTTTTTGAAGAGGTTTTTGCTGTAGGGTGTGTGCACTCGCCAGAAAGAGAGAGACAGAGAGAAAGCAAGAAATCACCCCGCAGGGTGGATGGCCATGCCACAATCCCTTCTCCTCCATTCTCCTCTCGGGATTTTGAGCACGCACGCACATGTGCCCTGCATGAGTTTAAGCCACCAAGTCCAGGACTCAAACTGTGGTCGACTACATGGGAGTCCAGCAACATAGCCATTATGCCGACTGCTGATCCCTCACTTATTTTTTTAGAGAGGTTTTTAGTATAGGGTGCATGTGCTCGCCAGAGAGATGGAGACAGAGAGACAGGAAGCAAGAAATCACCCCCCCCCCCCCAAAGGGGATAGCCATGCTGCAATCCCTTCTCCTCCATTTTCCTCTTGGGATTTTGGGTATGCATACACAAGCACATGCACCTGGCATGAGTTTTAAGCCACTAGATCTGGGATGCGAACTGCGGCCGACTACATGGGAGTCCAGTGACATAACTATTATGCCATCTGCTGATCCCACCTCATTTTTTTTTTGTGGGCCAGAGGTCTAGTTTTAAAAACGTCTACCTGGGTTCTCTGCTTTAGATTCCTTCACAAGGTTGCAATCGGGGTCAGCAGGGGTTAGGGTCTCATCTGAAGGCTCGACTTCAGAAAGATACATGTCCCTGCTCACTTACATAGTCTTGGCAGGATTCAGTTCCTCTAGTCCTATTGGACTGAGGGCCTCAATTTCTTGTTGGCTATTGGCTGGAGTTGGATGGAGGCTGTCCTCAGTTCCTTGTTATCTACATCTCTCTAGTGTGGCAGCTTGCTTTATCAAAGCCAGGAAAGGAGAGAGTTTGGTATCGAAACAAAAGTTACAGTTAACTAAAAACACAATGACATTTTATCATCTTTTTTAATGGTCAGAAGCAAATCGCTAAGTCCAGCCAACACTCAGAGGAGAGGCAATACACAAGTTTTTATAGGGGCCTTCTTAGTAGTCTTCCTAACACAAAGGCCTCTTCTTGGATACCCCACTCACACTCATTAAAGGAAAGTGGCCAAAGCTGCCAGATAGATCCTTATCTTCATTTATATCCATGTCATAAAGGTCAAAACTGTTTAATAGCTGAGTGGACTAGTAGCGAGTAAGAAACACACCAGAAGCTAGAGCATCCAAACAAGGAGAGGAAGGTGGGTGGAGGTAAAGGTGGTGTAAGGTCACCATGAATGGCAAAATGAATGGAACTTTCAGAACTGCTTACATCCCACTGCCAGTATGTAGACCTAAGAATGGAGGAGAGACAGATTCATCCTGGTTCCACTATGTTCTCAACTTTTTCAGTTTCTAGACTGTAGGTCTAAAGAAGCAAACTTCAGCCCTGAGAGATAGCTAGATTTATAGAAGAAACAAATACACATACACATACACACACACACACACACACACACACTCACACACACACACACATATATATGTGTGTGTGTGTGTGAGTGTGTGTGTGTATAGCACATACATTATTTCAAATTTGATTCTCACATCTTGCTCATGAGAGAGAATAAGTCACCCGATTATTAGAAAAGGCCATACCTGAGACCATGTAACTCCTATTCTGGGATGTATTCCATGTACCCATGGCCAAAGACTTCTAAGCAAGGGAGATAATAGTGGCTTAAAGAGGCTAAGTTATTGGCCTGGGTCAGGTAACAAGTCCTACCTGGTTCCCAGCTTCTTACTTGTGTTTAGAGAAACACTGAATGAAGCAATGAAACAGAACTTTCACTCATCAAACATCCAGGAAGTGACCTATGCAAAAAGAGGTGACAGCAAAAGTGATTACTCACTTGATTACTATGGAGGGTTATCAAGTTTCACTATAGGAGGGAAGTTGTACTAACAAGGGAAGGTACTGTACAACAGTTTTCCTCTGTAGGGATTCTTGCCCTTCTTACTTACCCTGCTTTGGGTAATCATCTGTGGCAGCGTAATTTACAAACTATTGATTGCCACTTCTACTCCCTGCCAGAGGGCACTCCAAAAGGAAAAAGAGTTAGTTTTCTACTTTTTTTTTTTTTTTTTTTTTGAGAGGTTTTTGCTATAGGGCGTGTGAGCTCACCACACAGACAGAGACAGAGAGACAGAAAGCGAGAAATCATCCCCCAGGGGGGATGGTCACACCGCAATCCCTTCTCCTCCATTCTCCTCTCAGGATCTTGGGCATGCACGCACACGCGCCAGGTGTGAGTTTTAAGCCACCGGGTCTGGGACGCGAACCGTGGTCGACTACATGGGAGTCCAGCGACATAGCCATTATGCTAACTGCTGGTCCCAGTTTTCTACTTTTGATCTCCAGGAAGTTCTGGGCTCTTGATTTCAGAGATTATTAATGGTTTTTATGTGTCTTGCCCCAGTGCAGAAGGTTTAAGGCATTTGTTGTACAGTGCTATTGAGACTCTCAGGGTGAATTTAGCAGGAGGGAAGAGGTTGATGCTGGTGTAAGATCAAGGAGAAAGAGTTGCCTAATGGTAGCAGTGACCCCAGTGACTTGAGATTAAGGATGTGAAGATGGATTCCTTGAGTGAATGGGTCCTGGGTGGAAGGCCTCTAGGTGGCAGAAGGATATCTTAAAGGATAACAATGATGTTTAGATATGAAAACTGCCCTTGGAAATGAAGGCTTGGGCACTACTGGGTGTCCGAGGTGCAGCAAGTGGTTCCTAGAATGCAGGCAAGGTCACAGATTATGTGACAGTGGTATGCTGAGGAACCTCCTTTGAACCTGCCTGTGAAGTGACAGTCGAAAGAACTGGGAAGCCCAGAAACCCAGGCAAGGAGATTGATCCTGCAGGAGAAGGGAGAAGAGGATTCGTCATGGCTGGTGACCTAAGGCAATTTCAGTATAAAATGTTATAAAGTGTTGGAGGGTTCTGTGCTATTGTTATGTCAGGTTAAGATGAAGTACCTGTTTTAAAGTGGCCAATGAGAATGCTCCAGACACACTTTGAGATCTGGCTTGTGCCCCTGCAACACCATGGGAGCAAACTGCGACTTTCAAAGAATAACATATCATCTATTACTATAACACGGGACCAGCAGTAAGCGTAATGGCTGTGTCGCTGGACTCCCATGTAGTCTACCACGGTTTGATTTCTGGACCCGGTGGCTTAAACTCACAACGGGTGCGTGTGCATGCCCAGGATCCCAAGAAGAATGGAGGAGAAGGGATTGTGGCGTGGCCATCCCCCCTGGGGGGTGATTTCTTGTTTTCTGTCTCTCTCTGTCTTTCTGGTGAGCTCACTCACCTATGGCAAAACCTCTTAAAAAAAAAAAAAAAGAGGGACCAGCAGTTAGCGTAATGGCTATGTCACTGGACTCCCACGTAGTCGACCGTGGTTCGAATCCCAGACCCGGTGGCTTAAACTCACGCCAGGCGTGTGTGCGTGCGTGCCCAAGATCCCGAGAGGAGAATGGAGAAGGGATTGCGGCATGGCCATCTCCCCTGGGGGGTGATTTCTCGCTTTCTGTATCTCTGTCTCTGCCTGTCTGGCGAGCACACGTGCCCTATAGCAAAAACCTCTCCAAAAAAAAAAAAAAAAAAAAAAAACACGAAAATGAATCTATTACTATAACATCTATTGGGTGGTTCAATTTAATTGTTTACCTTTGGTGGTGAGTTTCATTGCCAGCAGCAATGCTGATATGGTATATTGTCAGTCTAGAAAAGGAACTTGCTTCATTATTTGAAGGATTGAAACACCCAACAGCCTTCTGTCTTATTTGCTTTCAATTCCAAGGAATTCTTGGTATTGAAAACACAATCCTGTATCTTTCCACTCTAAACAGTCTGCTCATGTCTCATCTTCTCTGCCAGGGAAAATCCAACGTCAATCTTTGATACACTTGCCTTCTAAAAACGTTCCAATTCCTCTTAGTACATCATTGTCACCATTAGTCCATCATCTTCAGGTAATGGTCAATTCTAACACTGTCTAAAAATAATCCATTCATTCCTCTAGTAATTACTTTGGGCAAGGCAGTCTTCCAAACCCTTGGGACACACAGTGAAGAAACAAAGCTCTCCGCCATGGTGGAGCTTGTGTGATTGTTTCTTTGGCAATTCCCTTGTCTATCTACTCAAACTGATTCCTAAACTTCTCTAGCTGCCTCATCCATTGAGCATATGCAGAACCACCACAGAGGAACAAGCAGCCAGCAGATGGGAACTTTACATCATAAAATCGTAAAAATGCTCAAATCACCTGTACTCTCAACCCTCATTTGCTCTTTCCTTCCTATTGTACTGCAAAGGCTTTCCCTCAGATGCCTGCATTGATCCTGAGGAGCTGAGATGTGTCTTTGCTTTCCAATTCACAGCAGTGTGCTGGGCTATTTGGCTCAGTTGTCTCCCTTTGCAGACCGAGACCACGTGTACCTCAGACCACGTGAACCTCATCCCTTCTCTGCTCAGCATTTGGTAATTAGCATGTAGTGGAGCTGAGAACTTCTGGGGGAGAGTGAGCAAAGGTTAGGATTTCAGAGGGGAGGTCTGTGTCATCTGGGGATGAAATGGGGTGGGGTGAGGGGTATGGAGTAGAGGAGGGCCGGTCCTGCAAGGGTGGGGTGGGCGTGGTCTCCCGGGTCGGGCGTGGCCTTCACAGAGTTGGGCGGGGCCTCCTGGGGGCGGGGCCTTCACAGGGTTGGGCGGGGCCTCCCGGGGGCGGGGCCTGACAGGCAGCCGCCTGGGCCACAGATCTCACCTGAGACTTCTCCATTCTGTCTGTATCTCTTCGGAAAGATAGGAGTTGAGATTTGCCTCACAGAAGAGTTTCTGGGGTAAGTTCTGGTGCCCCAGTGACCTTCCTCCCTGACCTACGTGAAGGAGTCTTCCCTCTTTCCGCCGTTTCTGCCCCAGCTGCCCACCTCTGGGACTCGCAGCTGCCAAACTCAGACTCTGAGAGGCCTGAGCGGGGAGGCCCCAGGCCCTGGGTGGCAGCGGCGGAGACTGCAGCAGTGATGCCTAGAGTAACAATACTGGCGACCAGCAAGATGACACTTGGCCCTGGTCGCCTGGCCTTGCCCAAGTCTTCTAACCCCGTGTGCTGATTGTGTGACGAGACCGTGGTCCCTACTGACAGGGTGGCCCAGAGAGCCCAATGCGCAGGGAGGCCGCTTTGTCCAGTTAAGGCCCTGACGGTCCCCCCAGGGCCTTGGCCAGGCCCCAGAGAGCCCTGAGCCTGGGAAACGCCCGCACCTGACAGGGCAGTGCAAGCCGCCCACTTCCCGTTAATGTCTAAATCCAGGAGTCTCCATCCAGAACGCTGTGCAGAACAGCAGCTAGGAGGTGCCCAGAGTCTGCTGGTTCTTTTTCCCAGGAGTGAACAAGTGCTTTCTGTCCCTCCCCTGGGGATCCCGCCCTAGCAGGGAAGGCTGTGGGAGGCCCAGGCACAGGCCTATCAAGGTATAGTGCCTGGGGCTGGTAAGGCCCATTTGTGAGGTGGCAGCAGAGCCATTTGTCACACACCTCAAGATTCAAGACAGCAAGACAGGAGGCTTGACAGCAGGTAGGACTGAAACTTTTTACTGGGCAGAAAATGTCAGTTACCTGTCTCTAAGAGTGTTAATCTATTCATGCTTTAGTGAGTGCCTATGGTATGACTGTGTTCTTTGTTAGAAATTGTAAATGTTTTCATAATAGATGAAAGGGAATCCTTTTTGTGACCATTTTGCCTTTTAGAAATTGGTACGTGACAAATTGGAATGTTATGGAAAGCAGAAGGAACTACGTAGATTCCCATGCTCTAGACATTTACTCTTAATGCTTTGATGTTTCTTTCCATATTTTCTATATTTTTAAATGTTCTTTATATAATGTTCTATTAAGTGTTAGAATATTCTTTTTGCTGCTATTGGTTAATTTCTAATATTAAAAAAATGTAATATTTTGCTTACCCTGTATATGCATCATTGTACTTGCTTATGTACTGTCTTGTTCCAAACAGCATGAAGCTTTTCCTAAATGTTTGTTTTCTAACCCAGGATTCTGCTCTTGGCCTATTACTTTTGTTTTTCTTCAGCTTCCTTAAATGAGTTATCCACTTCTTTGGTTAGGCATTTCAGTACTAAATTCTCTTCTGAGTTTCAAGTCAATGAAATCAGCTCCTTGTTAAACATACTCAATGCAAAATCTTCCAAATTTATCTCATTGTCTTCCTGTCACCCACCTACTCTTCCTCTTATTTTCCCATTATCATTGAATAGTTTGGGGATAACAAGCAAGAAACATTAAGAGCCCCTCTACACTCCTCCCTCCATTTTCTCGTTGCTAGTCAGCTACTATGAAGATGAGATGAAAAAGTATGCCAGGCAGAGAAATCCTAGGGTTCTCACAATGTACTGCACACCTCTCAAATTGATTGTAAGATACAGCAGGTCATGAGTCATAGTTTTGAAATTAATTTTTTATTACTACATGTTCATGTTCTCAGGTAAAATTTAAAACATTCTCACTATGATTTAATAACCCATTCAAAAATAAAAACAGAATCATCAAATTTTCTGTATACTTATACATTTTTTTTTTTTTTTTTTTGGAGAGGTTTTTGCTGTAGAGTATATGTGCTTGCCAGAAAGACAGAGAGACAGAAAGTGAGAAATCACCCCTCAGGTGGGCTGGCCATACCACAATCCCTTCTCCTCCATTCTCCTCTTGGGATCTTGGGCACGCATGCACATGCACCTGGCGTGAGTTTAAGCCACTGTGTCCGGTACTCGAACCGCGGTCAACTATATGGGAATCCAGTAACATAGCCATTATGCAACTGCTGGTCTCCCTTAGTGGTAATTGGAAAGCAAGGTCAGGTTGCTACTTGTGCTCATTATCATTATTAATGGGGTGTTGTTGCTTCCAGGCCTTCTCAGTGGACAGAACTAGGAAGTGTGTATATTATATGTACACACAAACACACCCATATACCAACTTTTTTTGAGGTTTTTTTTTTTTTTTTTTTTTTTTTTTTGCTATCAGGTGCATGTGCTTGCCAGAGTGAAAGAAAGACAGAAAGCGAGAAATCACCCCACTGTGGGGAAGGCCATGCCACAATCCCTTCTCCTTCATTTTTCCATTTTCCTCTTGGGATTTTGGGTAAGCATGAACATGTGCCAGGTGTGAGTTTCAAATCACCAGGTCCAGGACTCAAACTATTGCGGGCCACATGGGAGTTCAGCACCTTAACCACTATGTCACCTGCTAGTCCCATACTTTTAAATGTTGATCTATTTATCTATTTATCAACATATATAGAAAATCATGAATCACATCAATACTTCCATTTATAACCCAACACCACAGGGTTCATTCTAGTTTTCTCCCTTGGCATGATTGTAACTTCTTTCTCTAACAGTGAGAAATTTGGTTCCCGTTATCCTTAATATGTTTATTTATTCAGTCAATCTTGACTGTATGCAATCTCTTACTGCCACCACTGTCCCCTCCATGTATGGATGATGTCTCTCTCTTTTTTTTTAACTTAAAAAAAGTTTATTATGAGACCAGCAGTTAGCGTAATGGCTATGTGGCTGGACTCCCATGTAGTCGACCGTGGTTCGAGTCCCAGACCCGGTGTGTTAGACTCATGCCGGGCACATGTGCATGCATGCCCAAGATCCCAAGAGGAGAATGGAGGAGAAGGGATTGCTGCGTGGCCACTCCCCAGGGGGTGATTTCTCGCTGTCTGTCTTTCTGGCAAGCACATGCACCCTATAGCAAAAACCTCTAAGAAAAAAAGTTTATTATGAAAATGTACATGACCTGGTTTTTACATTATAGTAAAACAGACCAGTTGATGAAGGGACATGGGTTTTTCTGTTGAACAGCCATTGTTTATACTCATTCCAAGGCATCTAACATGATGATACTATTTCCTCGTATTATCACCATTCTAATATCAGTCTGTTGCCCACTAGTTGCCATCCCCACACATTAATCTATCACAAGATTCAAAAATGCATCAAATTCCTGCAAAGTTCCTTGGACATGTCTGCCCCCATTTAATTTCAATGATAACTTCTTGTCCATAAATTATTTTCAATTCGGGAGGGTAAGCTTTGCTCTTGGTACCTACTCAGCAGGCTCAGAGATGCCTTTTTTTCTGGAGGATGTTTTCTACCTAGTTGGGTTTTGACATAAATGTTCCTGACAGGTGTGTTGTCTAAACACATATAGATATAACTTCATCCCCTGGGTATTGGATACCTCCAATACTTTGTATCAGACAAGCCCCTCTCCACCTTCTTTGGTCTTTGTCACTCTACTCTGGTCCACTGTAGGATGTAGCAACTCCCTAACTACCTCTCTCCTCTGCCCCACCTCCCACATGCTTCCTCTCTTCTGGATATGGGTGCTAATTCTTTTAGATCATCTAATGCCTATAAGATTAAATTATTCACAAAAGGAAGTGAAAAGCAGTATATTTTCCTCAATCACTACAACCATTTTATTGAGGGACAGTATTTTTTTTTTTTAATTGCCAGAGGACGAGCAGAGCCCCAGTTCCATCTCCAGCCCCTTGGCCAGCAAGGAACTCTTGGCCCCAGCCCCAGCTTCCCCAACCCCAGAGACTCCTCCATCATTCCACAGCAAAAGGGAAACACACTTGTTCCCAATTGAGAAAACATTCTCCTAATTTCTCAAAGGCTAGTAGAAGAAGAGCCTCAGGTCTGAATAAAACAGGAAATATGTCTCCATCAAAAGAATACAGTAACTCCCTCCATCTCTTGAAAAAACAGAGGAGGTTACCAAAATGTCAGAGGAAGAATTTAGAACATTCATGGTGACAAAGCTCTATGGGTTGGAACAGAAAAGAGACAAAGAACTATAGGAGATTAGGAAATCCTTCTGCAATATGAAAGAAGAAATGGACACTGTAAGAAAGAATCAGATGGGACCACTTTTTGAGTCCCAGACCCGGTGGCTTAAACTCATGCCGGGTGCGTGTGTGTGTGTGTGTGTGTGTGTGCCCAAGATCCCGAGAGGAGAATGGAAGAGAAGGGATTGCAGCATGGCCATCCGCCCTGGAGGGTGATTTCTCATTTTCTCTCTCTCTGTCTCTCTCTGTCTTTCTGGCGAGCACACGTGCCCTATAGCAAAAACCTCTCCAAAAAAAGAAAGACTCAGATGGAACTATTAGAGATGATGTCTGTAATACAGGAAATCAAAAACTCTTTTGAAATTATTAAGAGTCAATTAGACCAAGCTGGAGATCAAATCTCTGACGTAGAAGATAAAGCCTGTGACCTAGAAAAAAAAAAACAAAACACCAAAAAGATAGAGAAAATAACAAAAAAAACCCCACCAGGATAATATATGAGAAATACTAGATTCCATTAAACGTCCAAACATCTGAATAATTGGTCTCCCAGAAGGTGAAGAAACTAATAAGGACATTGAAAATCTATTCCATGAAATCCTGGAAAAAAATTTCCCAAGTCTAGAAAAGCACTCAAACATCCAGACCCGAGAAGTATAAATAACCCCAAATAGAATCAACCCAAGATGATCTTCCCAAGGCACGTAACTATAGTATTGTCAACTGGACTGATGAGAAATGTACACATGTTGGAATATTCATTTGGCAAACTAAATAATGTGACTGAATATATAAAAGAAATTGAAATAAAAAAATGGAAAAAAATTGCCAGAGGACATGTGTGCTCACCGGAGAAAGAAAGCTTCCCTCAATCGGGGTGTGGTCATACCACAGTCCTTCCATTTCTCCATCTTGTTAGAATTTAGGGTGTGCATGTAAATGCACTTGGCATATTTTTCAAGCTGCCTAGGCCAGGATTCAAACCACACAGTCAGCCATATGGGATCTGGCTCCCTGTGGATAGTGCTTAACCACTGTGCTATGGGTACTGCCCCGAAACATAATTTAGATGGAAAGAATTACATCTATTTACAATTTGATGGACTGAGTTGGCAGAAAAGTCATGACTTTTACATCATTTACATCATGACTTTTCTGACAACCTAATATTTTGATGTGTGGGTATATGAATATATTATAATAAAAATAACATTCATATATCCTTATTCATTTTAATTTTAAAAAAAATTAAACCTTTTTTGAGAAGTGTAGATTCACATGTAGTTAGTAAGTGTGCAGTTATGAAGTATGTAGTGACATATTGTGATTTATATTTGCATTTCCTGAGTGAGTAATGGTAGGACTATTTGTTATTTTCTATCTTTATATCTTCTTTGATAATATGTCTCTTAAATTTTTTTGCCCTGGGTCAGCAGGTGGTATGATGATTAAGATGCTGGATTCTCATTTGGCCGTGGTTTGAGTCCTGGAGCTGGTGCCTTGAAACTCACTCCAGGTGCATGTGTATTCGTGTCCAAAATCCCAAGAGGGAAACAAAGGAGAAGGGAATGTGTTGTGGTTACCCCCCCAAGAGGTGATTTCTAATTTTCTGTCTCTGTCTCTCCATTGAGCACACACACCCTTTAGGAAAAATCTCTCAAAAAAGCATTTTTTTTGTCCATATTCTAGTTGGTTTGTATCCTTTGTTCACTGTTGCATTGTCAAAGTCCTTACTATATTGTAGATATATGCACCTCTGTGCTGCAATTGTGATTTGCAGATTTTTTTTTTTAGGTCTGTAGCTTGTCTTTTTGTCTTCTGAATATTCTTTTGCAGAGCAGTAGATTTAAAGTTTTTCCTTTTTTTTTTTTTAATTTTTGTCATGTGATGAGTGTGTTCATCAGAGAGAAACGGGTAAAGTGAAAAAGCGAGAAATAACTCTCCAGAGGGGATGGCCACATTGCATTCTTTTCTTTACCATTCTCCTCTCTGGATTCTGGACATGCACATACATGTGCCCAGTGTGGTGTGGTCTTCAACCCCTGGAGCAGGCCATGTGGGATCCAGAACCTTAAACATCATACATCCTGTTGGCCCAGTATTCAAGTTTTATGAATTAATTTTCATTTTATAGATTGTACTTTTGGTGTCTTTTCTAAGCACTTTGGCCTAGCTTTAGAGTCTGAAGATTTTCTTCATTTTTTTCCTCTTAAATTTTATATTTACCTGTAAGTCTATGATTCATTTGAATTGATTTTTGAATAAGGTGTGAGGCTTAGATAGAAAATCTTCTCCCTCCCCCAGGCCCATGGGCAAAAGTATTGTCCATTTGCTCAGCAATATTTATTAAAAGACTATCTTTATGCCATTGAATTATTTTTGTACTTCGTTAAAAACTTACTGAGCACACTTGTGTGGGTTTATTTCTGGGTTTTTTATTCTGTTCCATTGATATCCTTTTCTGTGGCACTATTAGTACCACACAGTCTTACTGTAACTACTTGATAAGTCTTAAAACTGAGTCTCCTGAATCCTCCTACTGATTTTTCTGTTTTGAGAGGTTTTTCGCTATAGGGCGCGTGCGCTCGCCAGACAGACAGAGAGAGACATAGAGACAGAAAGCGAGAAATCACCCCCCAGGGGGAATGGTCACGCCGCAATCCCTTCTCCTCCATACTCCTCTCGGGATCTTGGGCACGCACGCACACGCGCCCGGCGTGAGTTGTAAGCCACCGGGTCCGAGACGCGAACTGCGGTCGACTACGTGGGAGTCCAGCGACATAGCCATTACGCTAACTGCTGGTTCCCCTGATTTTTCTGTTTTAAGATAGTTTTAGGGACCAGCAGATGGTAATGATTACATCTTTGGGCTCCCATGTAGTTGACTGAGTTTCAAGTCCTGGGATCTGGTGGGTTGAGACTCGTTCTGGGTGCATGAGCGTGCGTGCCCAAGATCCTGAGAGGAGAATGGAGATGGGATTGCGGCATGGCCGTTCCCCCTGGGGGGGTGATTTCTAACTTTCTTTCTCTGTCTCTCGGGTGAGAGCAAGTGCCCCATAACAAAAATCTCTCTCTCTTAAAAAAAAAAAAAAAAAAAAAAAAGATAGTTTTATCTATTCCAGGTTTTTGCCTTTGTTATAAAGTGTAGAACAGTCTTGTATGCAAAAAAAAAAAAAAAAAAAAAAAAAAAAAAAAAAAAAAAAAAAAAGGCCAGGATTTTTATGACAATTGTGTTTAAGCATTTGTATAATTTTGGGGAGTATTAAGATTTTTAGTATGTTGAATCTTCCAACTCCATAAACATAGTATAGCTCTCTGTTTATTTAGAACTTGCATTTCTTTTATTGTAATTATATAGTTTTTTAGCATACATAAGTCTTGTATATATTTTGTTACATTTATACTTAAATATATTATTTTCAGTGATTAAAAATGATATCCTATCTTTAACTTCTGTGTTTACATTGGTAATATATATAGAAAAGATTTTTTTTGCTTATTTTGTATCCTTTGATCTTACTGAACTCACATATAAAGTTTTTCTTTTATAGATTCTTTGAGATTTTTCTATGAAAATAATCATGTCATGTACAAATAAGGTACTTTTATTTCCTCTTTTCTGTTTTCTATGCCTTTTATTTCCTTTTTTCTTCCTTTTTTTTTTCCTTCCTTCCTTGACCTTATTGCAAAGGATTTTCAGTGTGTTTTAAATAAGAGTGATAAGGGTAGGTATTTTTACTTTGTCCCTGATCTCGGATTTAGTTTTACATGTAAGTATCATGTTTACTGTAGATTTTTTGGTAGATGTTCTTTATTAAGTTGAAGAGATACCCTCTTTTAATATTTTTCTTTGATTTTTTTAAAAAAGAATTAATTATTTAATTAATTTATTGTTATTTAATTTGACCAGGGAGAGACAGAGATAGAGAGAGGAAGAGTGAGAAAGCAAGCCACCAGGTCCACGACTTAAACCATGGTCAGCCACGTGGGAGTCCAGCATCTTAATCACCACTTCATCTGTTGGCCCCATTTTCTAAGATCTTTTATCACTGAATTTTGGTAAATGTATTTTTTTCAATTGATTTTATGATCCTATGGCTTTTTATTCTTTGATTTATTAGGTTGTTGGGAAAATCATAACTTGTTTTTCTATGCAAAAATGCATCATGATTTCCCTGATGATCCAATTTTTTTTTTTAAGAGAGATTTTGCTTTAGGGTATGTGTGCTCATAGAAAAGACAGAGAAAGGCAGAGAGACAGAAAGTGAGAAATCACCCCCAGGGGGGTGGCCACGCTGCAGTCCCTTTTCCTCCCTCCTCCTGGGATTTTGGGCAAGCACTCACACATGCCTGGGGTGAATTTTAAGTCGTCAGGTCCAGGACTTGAACTGCGATGGACTACGTGGGAATCCAGCAACGTAACCATTACACCATTTGCTGGTCCTCAAAGTGTTCTTTTATGTTTCGTTTTAGTACTCTCATAGTTTCAGATCTTTTATTTTACTTTATTTATTTATTTATTTAATTTATTTTTTTATTTCATTTTTTATGTATTCAATGACCTTTTTTAGATAACAAAGTGAATATTTCACTATGTGAACATTTTTCCCTAGTCCAGTTGGTTAAACTATAAAATATCTTCAACAGATAATACCACATTTCTTTGTCCCATTAATGCTTTGCTTCCCTGTTTTTCTTCTAAATGTCCTACTCTTCCACACACACTATATCTGGTATTTACGCTCATTTATTGTGTTTGTCTACCCTTTAGTTAATCAGTTTCAGCGGACACTCTGTATATATTAAGTGGGGACATACAATGTCTCTCCTTCATATCCTGGCTTGCCTCACTTAGCAATAAATCTTCCATATTCTTCCACTTTCTGTCAAAAGCCAGGGTTGTGTGTTTTTTTCATTTTTTTTAAGGCTGAATAGTATTCCATAGAGTATATGTGCCACAGTTTATCAATCCATTCATCTTTTCGGGGGCATTTGGGTTGGTTCCATGTCTTAGCAATTGTAAATAGTGCCACAATAAACATTGATGTGCAAACACTTTTCCAATTAAGAATTCTTATATTTAGGTTTTTAATCTATTTTGAGTTTGTTTTTGTATATGGTGAAATATAGGGATCTGCATTCATTCTTCCGCATCTTGATAGCTAGTTTTCCCAGAACCACTTTTTGAAGAGACTGTCCTTTCTTTTTGCATGGTCTTCATGCCTTTTTAAAAAATTAGTTGAATATAAATATGTGGATTTATTTCTGGGTTCTCTGTTCTGTACCATTGACTTCTGTGTGTATGTACTTAGGTTAACAAAAATGTTATCCAAAAACTGTTTCAGTTATTATATCTTTGTAGTATGTTTCAAAGTGAGGTAGCTTTATCTTTTTTGCTTGGGATTTCTTTGGTTATTTAGAGTCTTTTATAATTCCATATAAATTTTAGGGTTGTTTTCTCTATTTCTGTGCTGTATCTCTCTCTCTTTTTGTGATGCATGTGTACTCATATAGTTTTATTGTAACAAAGCAACTTGTACCCTTTTAACGTATAAAACTAAGCATCACCTTTCATTTCCAGTGAAACAAACAAACAAACAAAAATAAAAATAAAAAGTAAACAGAAACAAAATTACAATACAGAATGTCAATTCCAAATAAGATCCAGGTTCTGCTGATTCTTTCAGTGGCAGGGCTCAAGCCATCATTAGGAGAGAATTTTATTTTTAAAAGTATCATTTTACACCACAAGGATGTCCACTAAATATCACAATTAAACATGCCGTAGGAGAAGCCATGTTGTCAAAATACCCCCTTAACCTACCCAAACTTCTCAAACCCACCATTCGCTTACCTTGTATAACCCCATTTTTTAAAGTTTTCTTTTCTTTTTTTAAACAAGAGAAAGTAGACAGATACATATTGGTAAATGTTAACTTTCCATATTCATGTGGAGACACAGTGCAATCTCTGAGCCCAGTATACAGAGAAAGGAGGAAAAAGCTAGAATTCTATGTACTACTACATAGGAGCCTAGCACCCTCTAGCTTTTAGCAGAGCAAAGGGAGTAGAAAGTCTCCCCCCTTCTTCCCACAGAGCATGGTGGTGTTGATTTCAAATGTTTTTTGTTGAGACAGGAAGGGATAAAAATGAATTTGAAACAGAAAAGGAAGTTGTTTTCCCATTGTATTCTGTTTAAGATTTTTTTTCCCCCTAAAATAAGTTGAGAACCATGGTATAGAGAAAAGAGACCTCAAGCACAGGATGACTGAGCACAAAAGGGAAAAAAAACAAAAAGGGAAAAAGACTGCAACTCGCTTTTGGGTACTGAAGAAAATTATTTAAAAAGGAGGATTGAAATCAGTAAGTGTTGTATCAGTCATTTCCTCCTTCGTCTTCCTCTCCTTCCTTCCCTTCATCATCATCTTCATCTTATTCACCTTGATCCTCATCATCCCCTTCTTTATCGATATCTTCTAATCCTTCTCCTCCTCCTTTTTTTTTTGGAGATGTTTTTGCTATAGGGTGCATGTGCTCACCAGAAAGACAGAGAGAGAAAGAGAGACAGAAAGCAAGAAATCACCCCCCACTGGGGATGGCCGCGCCACAATCCCTTTTCCTACATTCTCCTCTCGGGATCTTGGGTATACATACACATGCACCCAGCATGAGTTTAAGCCATCAGGTCTGGGACTCGAACTGCAGTCGACTACATGTGAGTCCAGCGACATGGCCATTACGCTAACTGCTGGTCCCTCCTCCTCCTCCTCCTTCATCTTCATCTTCTCCTTCCTGTTCTTCATCAACCCTATTGGGAACCAAATAGTGCTATAATGGATTTGGCCAAATGTCATCATTGATAACCGCTCCTAACTCATCTGCACCTGCATCAGAATGACCAGTAAATCAAGTAAAGAAGCTCTCCGGTTCCTTATGCTGCTCTTTCTGCTGGCTTTATTCTGCATTCTACTTGAATGTTTTGTCAACTCCTTTACAGATTTCCATTTGATTTCAGTGGACTTTGAAGATGAATCACCACTCTCATTCAGATAAAATTCTTTCAAGAGAACTTTATTTTTGAAGTAAGGATTTTCATAAAAATTGAAATCTATTCTATAACTTGATTTAATATTTTCAAATTCTGTCACTTTGACTCAGGTCAAATAATGTAGCACCTCTTTGTCCTCCTCCCCAAGCTGTGCAGACACTTGTGCATGGTTGACAAAAGTTGTTACCCCAAAATTGGGGATTTTGGCGATCAATTTTGATCTCTTCTGAAAAAATAGTTGGTATAGTTTGTTAGATTTCTGTTCTATTTCCACAATTTTTTCATTGGCTTGTTCATTAAGTCTGTCTATTTTATTTTTACTTCATTGATATGTTCAATTGTTTCTTGTTCCTCTTTCTTTCCTTTGGGTAAGTCTTGAGAGGCCGATGCCTTCTCCAACTTGAGGCGGGGGCAGTCTTGTTTTCTTAATTGGAGGTGAAGACTGCCGTTTGGGGGCCATGTTTCCAGGAAGGTTGAAGCACCAGACTCAAAGACCTCCTTGCTCTTCGGGAAGAAGCTCTGAGAACTGATGTATGTTTTTTGCATTTTGATAGGTACTGCAATGACTCTTTAGATTGTCTTGGGTAGTATGGTCATAGGAAAATCAGGCAGACTCCTGTTTATTATGTCCTTTTCAATGTTCTTTTATCAGTAGTTTATAGTTTTTATTACAGAGGTCTTTTATGTCCTTGCTTCAATTTATTCTTAGGTATATGTTGATTTTGTATTTTTTTATGTTTCAAAATTAGTTCAAAGAGATTTTAGGTGGAGTATTTAGATTTTTCTATAAATAAAATCATATTTGGGCCAGTGGGTGGCGTGGTGGTTAAAGCACTGGATCCCGCATGGCCGACTCCATTGGGTCTTTATCATTAAGGGATATTGAATTTTATCAAATACAGCTTTCTTTATTTCTTTTTCTTTTTTTCTGCTTAAGACTTTATAATTTCATTTTGAAATTCTTTAAATTCACTACTCTCCCCTCTGTCCAAATCTGCTGTTAAAAACTTTCTTTGGAGTTTTTATTTCAAGTATTGTGTCTTCCTGTTTTTTTTTTTTTTTAATATCATTTCTATCTCCTTACTGATGTTCTCTGTTTGTAGAGATATTCTTTTAAAATTTCTCTTAATTTTTGAGCGAGCATGACAGAGAATAAAATAAAAAAGAGAGAAAAAGAAAAACACTCTTTAAGTCTGTATTGGGATACTGTGTCAGTACTTAGTAGAATGTCCACAACTATGCTTTAACCTTCACTTTCTGTTTGTGCTTAACCTAAAAATCTATTAGAGGTGAAAACTTACATTCTTCTCAGGCATTTTATGATCATATGTTCTGCTGTGTGCATATGTGTGACTTTCTAGATTCTCTGATATATAGGGGATATTTTCATAATGTTTTATATGTTTATTCTTTAATAATTACCCTAGATAGCAGTAGCTTGTTAATTTGCCTTTGTGTGTATATGTTTATTATTTATTTCCATTTTTATTTGATGTTCTCAAATACTGAAAAAGTCAATATTCTTATACCAATGATCGCAAATGAGACCATGCAAAGCTTTTCAATGTATACAGTAATTTCTCCTTTGCAGTTTTTGCTGCTTTATAAAGTGATATGCTTAACAGAAAATTGAATAGTATGTGCCTGGTTGGAAAATGTTGCCTGTTTATAAAAACAAACAAGCCAACACCTGACATGCAGGACAGTTTGTATTTCATCCTGAAGTCAGCTTATAATAATTACTTATTTTCTGTTTTTCATTTAGGGACACATTGAACAGAAAAATTAACCTGCCCAAATTTATTCTGCTACTGCACAAAAAATTACAAATGACGGCCCTAACACTTTGCAAACTTTAGAAGGTTAAGATAGCAGACCCTATTTGTTATTTTTAGTATATTCAACTGTTTAACCTGAAAATGTTGGCTTTTTCTCTTATTTTGCTAGCTGTGTTCTGGAAGAATACTGAAGAGAGTCTCATGTGAAATTTAAAGTGTAAAAACTATAAAGTATATTCTGTTGCATTATACAATTTTTTCTAGTTATATAGACCACAGATAATTGGTTTGCTAAATGACACGGAAGAAAATCCTGATCTGAGCGGTACTACTTAGTCCAAATATTTCTGACCAAAGAAACTTACACAACAATACTTATAACTTTTAAGAGATAGCTAACTCTTAAGATGGTTGACATCAGTACTGTGCATATATTATAAGTTAAGTACAGAGTATAAGAGTTTATAACATAAATTTCTGCATTTTTCCTCAAAAACTGTCATGCACCAGATGATCTCTGCAAGTACTCATGACAACATTTCAAAAGTAGTCTTATACACAAAACCAATCCAGATTCTCTATTGTATTCAGTATGTCATTTTAAGAAATCTCAGAGGGGGACCAGCAGTTAGCATAATGGCTATGTCGCTGGACTCCCACGTAGTTGACCGCGGTTCGAGTCCTGGACCCGGTGGCTTACACTCACACCGGGGCATGTGTGTGTGCATGCCCAAGAGCCTGAGAGGAGAAAGGAGGAGAAGGGATTGCAGTGTGGCCATCCCCCCCAGGGGGTGATTTCTCGCTTCCTGTCTCTATGTCTCTCTCTGTCTTTCTGGCGAGCGCATGTGCCCTATAGCAAAAACCTCTCAAAAAAAAAAAAAAAAAAATCTCAGAGGGACCAGCAGTTGGTGTAATGGCTATGTTGCTGGACTACCATGTAATCGACTGCGGTTTGAGTCTTGGACCTGGTGGTTTAAACTCATGCCAGATGCGTGTGCATGTGTACCCAAAATCTGGAGAGGAGAATGGAGGAAAAGGGGTTGTGGTATGGCTATCCCCCCTGGGAGGGTGATTTCTTGCTTTCTGTCTGTCTCTCTGGTGAGTGCACACACCCTATAGCAAAATAAATAAATAAATAAATAAATAAAAAAAATGGAAAAAAACCTTAGTCTTTTGAAGAGTGATAAACATGTCAGTTTGTGGTATCTAAAATATTTCCTACCCAGAGTACATAACCTGTGTACAATGAAAAATATCAAAATTGTGAATGGATCATGTTTAATCACATTCCATAATTTAGAATTAAATATCATTGGTGAAAGTTTTCCTACTTTACTCATTCCTTTTGCAGCATCAGTTTGTGAACTAAAGTTTATATTTAGTTTAGCTGCATTTATGACACCAGTTCTCATTTTCAAAATGGGATCAATCCAATGTTCCTTGAGGTAATAGCATTCTATTTTTAGCAGCAATTATATTCTTAAAGGTTAACAATTTATAGAATGAATGTTTTAATTATATGTATTTTTACATTTTACTCACTGGTTTAAATATTTACAAAAGGCTAAAATCTACATAAAAAATGTTTTTGTATTCTCCCCCACTTCACATCTTAGTCAAAGGTTTCTCTTTCCTCTCATTTCTGACTGTTTGGATATATGCAGGAGGTTCAGACAAAGTACCGCTGTGTATGTTAGATGGGATTCTTGATTTTGAGTGAGTATAAAGACAAGTATAAGATGAAATAATTCTTAGTTCAAGTATGTTCCAGTGCCCTAAAAGTTAGTTATATGACAGCCTAGAAAAAATGAGACATTCTTGGATCTACTAACAATCTTTTTTTTTTTTTTTGAGAGGTTTTCGCTATAGGGTGCGTGTGCTCGCCAGACAGACAGAGACAGAAAGTGAGAAATCACCCCCCAGGGGGGATGGTCATGCCACAATCCCTTCTCCTCCATTCTCCTCTCAGGATCTTGGGCACGCACGCACACGCGCCCGGCGTGAGTTTTAAGCCACCGGGTCCGGGACACGAACCGCGGTCGACTACGTGGGAGTCCAGCGACATAGCCATTACGCTAACTGCTGGTTCCCTCTATTAACAATCTTAATCCTGTAAGAGCTGAACAGCAAGAATGCCCTTTTATTTAACTGCGATGCAGCCATTACTGACTAGTAGTTAAGATTATACCCC
Source organism: Tupaia tana (assembly GCA_026018925.1). NCBI lineage: Eukaryota > Metazoa > Chordata > Mammalia > Scandentia > Tupaiidae > Tupaia > Tupaia tana. The sequence goes on along the minus strand of JAKSZU010000013.1, from coordinate 18,707,390 downwards.
AATCTTGTGGTTACTGGTAAACAAAGGTTAACTAGAACTGTCACTTAAACCTAGAAAGTGAAAAAATGTTTTAAGAGAAATTTACATTTAAGGAAATATGGTTCAAAGTTGTTCTTCATAGAGCCGATACATAAAAAGAATTGATACCTAAAGACAATTGAACATGTTAAATCAAATTCCATGAATATAGTTCTCATGATAAAATATATTTACTACATACATATTACTAACATTATTTCCTCTAAAAATCGCCAACTCCGTAGTTATACTTCATGTGAAAATAGTATTGAGTTATAGGGGAAATAGCTATATCAGGTGGCTAGTGGCATAACACCAGTTTGCAAAACTGAGATAAATGAGTTGACAGATTCCTGAAAGTAGCAAGTTAAGTCCTTTGTCAAAGTATTAGGGTTTTTCGAAAAGTCATGAGGCATATTTTCATAGAAAAAATACATCACGACTTTTCTAATAACCCAATAGTTATTGGACTAAACAGAAACAGCTTGAGTCTGGGGCCACACATGCATGGGGTGCAGCAGTAATGCAACTGGACTCACATGGCAAGGTCCTGGATTCATATCCTGGGATCTTCCTCTTCACATGTCCTTGATACAGGCCTGGCTGAGACTGGAGGTAGATCAAGGTGTGAAGCCCTGTTGAGGTACCTATCTTTCTGTCTCTGTCCCTCTTGCATGGAAGAAATAAAATAAACCTTAAAAAGAATAGCTCAAATCTGCAACTTCTGACTTAAAAGTGTTATCCTATGAAACAAGTTTTGTGATGGATGGATTTCTTTAATACCAAGAATATTTTTCAATAATTCTTACCACAGGAGAATTTGCTGAATACTTTAATGCCATGGAGAAGAACACAATTTAGCGGGGAAATATACCTATAAGTAATTTTATCTAATAAAATAAACCACAGACTGATGTTAAATGGATGAAAAACTGAAAAGATGAAAAACTGAAAAAATGACAACTGAAATAACACAAGATAAAGAGGCATAGCTAAGACATCCAAAAATATCCACATGGCTTTGGCTTATTAAGATATTTTACACTAATTTTTCTTAGAAAAAATTTTAAAGCATCTGAAAAGCATGGAAGTTGTTTGAAAATCTGTATGACAAATTCAGTCCGTTTTTAAATGTTATTCAGATGTTTGTCAAGGAAAATAAAGTAGCCTCTCCCCAGAGATGGCACATGGTTGGAGAGGCCCTTTTAATTCTTAGAATAGATGGCAACCTAGAGGTTTATGCAGCAGGCCATTTACAGACAAGGCATTATTATCATCTCGAAGGGGAAATACTGTGGAATTCCCATTGTTTGGGGAACAACCAAGGTGTTATTTCCCAGACACTTTGCATGTATAGATTTCTGACACTGGAGACCTCTGAGTGCATCTTCTACTTTGAACCACTCTCTCTCCCATCCTATATTCACAGAATTCTCCCAATTGTTTAGTATTTTAGTGATTGTAAGAAATATAAAAACTTATTCTGTGCTCTGGGTCTTGGTTCTCCAAGATGCCCAGGAGTCTGCCTGATTTTCCTATGACTTCAGCCTTCCCATGCACTTTTCTCCCAATACCATCTCCTCCTTGCTCCACTCCTCCTCCTCCTGGGACAATATGTTGCCCTGAGTCCTGCCTGCTACTCATCTACAGCTCCTGTCCTCTTTCTGGCTGTGGAAGCCCAGGTGGGTTGCTGGCCTCTGAAAACCATGAGGACATAGGTCCATGTCTACCTGGACTTGACCTTCAGCCTAGAGGTGGCTCTTGCTGCCCCGGCTGCTCTACTGACCAGGGATTTAGGGCAAGCCTGGGGGTGAAGAATTGATACATAAAGACAATTAAACATGTTAAATTCTGTGAATATAGTTTTCATGATAAAATATATTTACTACATGCATATGTAGTAAATAATGAGACCCTAAATAATGAGTCCAGGAAGGGCTATGAAGCCAGATAATTCAGGAACCAGTGGCTGTTCTGACAAGGTGTAGGATATGAGCACAGGTCCCTGGAGCCTCCACTGGGGTTCCTGCTGCACTCCATGGATCACACAACCGCTAGGCCACTGTCCATGCTCTCACAGTGGCCAGGGAAGGCTAGGCTGAGCTTGTACCATGCAGGAACTGTTGCAAAGCCTCAAGCCTGCTGCATATCAGAGCCCAGCTTGCCAGTCCTAGTTTTGAGGAAAGCTCTCTGTATAGCCTATTTTCTCCCCTCAGAGCCCCTTGCCTCAATCTTTCCGGGAGCTTGTGACATGAAGCAGGTACTGAGCTCCTTGGGGTCAAAGCCTGCTGTTTCCTCCTAACTGGGTGACCACTCTGTGTAGTTGGTCTGATTTTTTTCAGGGTGCCACCTTGCGGGAAACATGACAGGGCAAAGGTGAGTTAAAATGCCACAATGTTCCTGCAGTGTTTCCGTGTTTTATCTTCTTATTAAGCATTTCCTTAGTTGCTGTACGTCTTTGGCTGTCTTCTAGAGTTCTGATGAGGTTGATTCTGACAGTTCTTGTCAGTTTTTTTTTTTTTTTTTTTCATGTTAATGGGGAGGGCCAGCTTCCTGGAGTTCTCTAGACTGCCATTTTGCTGACATCACTCTCCTCTGTCTAGCCTATTTTTATTATCTTTTTATAGTCCTTTATTTTCAATAATATTTCTTTATACACAGAGTGGGTTTCTTATAGGCAACTTATAGTTGGGTCTTGCTTTTCAATCCCGTCTGACAGCTCCTTCCCCTTTTATTGGTTTAAATTTTACTGTGATCAAATTTAAAGATTTCTTTTACTTTTTTCTTCTCTTTTTTCTCCTTCCTCTCTTTCTTCTTCTCCTTCTTTTTATCCTTCCTCTTGCTCCTCTTCTTCCATTTCACTTTTTCTTTTCCTCTTCCTTATTCTTTTTAAATTGATCATAGGGTACGTGAACTTATTGGAGAAAGACAGAGAGAGGGAAAGTGAAAAAGTATTCCCCAGGGGAGATGGCCACACAACAATCTATTCTTCTCCCTCTTTGTTCTTGAGCAACCAGTCTGCCATGTGAGATCCAGATGCCTTAACTACCATTTCAGGGGCTGGCCTACTCCTGTCTTTTAATAAATGGCTGGCCCATGTGGTAGACAAAATAATGAGCCCCTAAAGGTGTCCATGTCCTAATGCCTGGAACATGTGACTGTGCCATTTTACATGGCATAAGGGGATTAAGTTTTCAGATGGAATCAAGGGTCCTTAGCTGACTTTAAAATAGGGGAGATTCAGAATTACTTAAGGTCCTAAGATCTTAAACCTTTGCCAGTACAAGTCAGAGAGATTTGAAGATGGGATAAGAGAAGGAGAAATTAAAAATGTGAGAGAGGTCTGACCTTCAATTGCTGTCTTAAAGATGGAGGAAGGGAACCGTGAGCTAAGCATCTAGGAAGTCTTAGGAAGCTCCAGCAGGCAACAAACAATAAGTAGACACTTAAGTCTTACAACTACAAGGGTCTGAATTCTGCTAGCAGCCTAAATGAGCAGGGAAATAGACTCTTCTTGCAGATACTCTAAAGGGAATGTAGCCTTGACCTTGGTTTTAGCTGAATGAGACTGGTACCAGAGCTGTAAGATAATAAATTTGTGCTATTTCAAGCCACTAAGTTTATGGTGACTTGTTATGTTAAGAAGAGAAAACGAATACAGATCATTAGTATATAATGTGATTATTGATATTAAATCTACTTTATTTTGTTATTTGTTTTTTTCTTTGTCTAATGTATTACGTATAATTTCCCCCTTTTTACTGCCTTCTTTGTTACTGAGATTTTTAAAATACATTTTTTTCCTTCCAGAGAGCAGTTTTAGGATCACAGCAAAATAAGGTGGACAGTACAACAATTTCTTATATACCCTCTGCCCCCACTAATGCATAGCCTCCCTTATTATAAACATCCTCCACCAAAGTGGCTCATATGTTACAACTGATAGACCTACATTAACACATCATTTTCATCTAGAGTCCAAGTCTTAATTAGGGTTCATGCTTGGTGTTGTACATTCTGAATATTTTTAATGATACCATTTTCCTTCTTTTGGGGGGTTTAGTAGCTGTAACTTTTTTTAGTTCTTTCTCATGTTTATAGTATATATCTTTAATTTATAGTAGACTGTCTTAATATATCACTTCCCATAGCATTTCTCTCTCTTTCACTTGGCTTATTCTATTGAATATATCTGTTGAAGTGAACATCTCCCTGCATTTGTCAGAACTATTTTGATATAAGTTGACAGAAATACAGCCCAAAGTAGTTTGTAAAAACCTATGCTGTAATTGGCCCTATGTTGAATATTTTGTTGAATATTACTACATGAATTTAGTAATAGAGATGTTGAAGGAGCTGATTGGGGTATGGACTCACCTCTGTAATAAGAATGGCACTGCATTGAATGCTCCCCAAGATAACATAAAGTGGGGGTGTAGATCCTCAAGATCAGGTTAGTTGAATTTAAAAGTATGTTTGCCAGATAGTAGAGTTAACTTTGTCCACTAAATTCCAGAAATAGATTATAAATTCTTTGAGGAGGAGAAATATTTAAATTTGTTTTTCATCATAATGCATGATTAAATTATCTGAGTTGAAATATTGAAACAGATCACCTTTCTCTCAGCTAGAAAGGACAGGGCAGTTGAAGGTCTCTCAAGCAGAATCCACTCTATTTGCATTCCCCCATTCGCTGTATGATTTTTCTTTCTTCCTCTTTCATTTTCTTTGTCTCTTCTCCCTTACATTGCTCTTTGCTGTTTAGACTTCACTCCCCTTAAGAGGGAACTAGACAGGTCTAGAATTATAGTTTTCAAACATCTTAGTATAGTGAGGCTCTGAGGAATCCTCGCCCACCATGAACCATGATCAAAAGGGAAGAAACAGCTCTTCAGACACCTGAGTGGAAAACTCTTTCTGTGGGGACCACATTGCTAACCACAACAGAAGAGAGAGATTGGCACAGAAGCAATTCACAGCAAAAGGGATGCAAACTAGTTCCCAGGTGCAGAAACATTCTCCAAAGAGTTATCCAAAAGTGAATATATCACCAAATGACGGAAAGTTACAGAAGAGGCTCAAGTATTAAAAAAAAAAAAATAACCAAAACAGAAAATATGTCTACATCATAAGAACACAGTAACTCGCCTCTATCTCTTGAAAAACAAAGAATTTATTGAAATGGCAGAGAAAGAATTCTGAACATTCATGGTGACAAAATTCTATGGAGTGGAACAGAAAAGAGATAATGAACTCCAGAGATGAGGAAATCTTTCCATGATTTGAAAGGAGAAATAGACAAACACAAAAAGAATCAACTGGAACTGTTAGAGACGAGGACTGTAATACAGGAAATCAAAACATCTCTTGAAAGTATTAAATGTTGATTAGACCATGAAGAAGATCAAATCTTGAGTGTAGAAGACAAAACTTCTAACCTAGAACAAAACAACAAAAAGAGAAAAATAACAAAAAAATAGGATAGTATATGAGAAATAATAAGTGTTCACAAACCACGAAATATACTTCTTTCTCACCCCCATGTGAAACTTTTTTGAAGATTGACCACATAATAAGGCAAGAAACAAGCCTTTACATACTCAAATGCATAGAAACTATACCCAGTATCTTCTCCAACCATGATGGAATTAAACTTGATATTAATTTCAGAAAAAAAAAAACATGAAAATACACAGTCACATGGAAACCAAATAACCTACTCCTGAATGACTTTACAACTATTGAAGAAATCAAGACTGACACGAAAGATTTGTGAAAATCAATACTATTATGTCACTTCTCAGTTTAAGACTTCCAAAAGCTACTCTCATTAACTAAAAAAAAAAAAAAAAAAAAAAAAAAAAAAAAAGCCCAGTGGACACTAAGTACATTCCATCTGATCTAGCTTCTTTCTGCTTTTGTATCATCGAGATCAACTTTCTTTTGTTTGGTTTCTCTCCTATAGCCATATTCGTGGCCTTCTTGCTCTTTGAACTTACCAACCATTTGCCTGTGTCAGTGCCTGTGCAGTTGTTCCTCAGAGTGGACTGCTCTCTACACTGATATCGGCCTGGATTGTATTATTTTAGTTCTTTTTCAGATCTCTGCTCAAATATCAATGTATTAGAGTTTTCTTGACCATGCTAAGTAAAATAGCACCTACTTCTTTATACACCCTGTCTCTAATCCTGCATGATTTTTCTCTATAGCACTTTATCACTGTCTAACATACTTTATAAGTAATTTGTATATATAATATATATTATGTCTTGACCTATAGTCTCCACTAGCTTGTGAACTCCATCAAATCAGGGATTGATTTTCCAATTATATGCCCCCTGTGTTTTGAATTGTGCCTAGAAAGTAACTGGTATTTCATTAGTATTTGTGGAATAAATCAATAAATTAAAAGCCCTATGGGAGAAAGAATCTGTTTTGTTCAGATTTTAGTAGGACTAGTCATGTAAAATATATCCCGATGCTTATTTCTCATTCCCTTTGCCTAACTCTCACCCCATAATATCAACGAAGGCTCTCCTTTTCATTCATCTCCTTTCTTATAACTATCAAATAAAGAAATCTGGACAATTTGATGGAAAAATCAGAAAGCAATATCCTGCTGTTAGCTATACTGATATTATAACAGGATCCTGGCCTTACAAAATGTACTTGTTTCTGAAAAGCTGATTCAAGTTCATTACGCCTTTTTTTTTTTTTTTTTGAGAGGTTTTTGCTATAGGGTACGTGCGCTCATCAGACAGACAGAGAGAGACACAGAGATAGTAAGCGAGAAATCACCCCCCAGAGGGGATGGCCATGCCGCAATCCTTTCTCCTCCATTCTCCTCTTGGGATCTTGGGCATGCATGAACACGCGCCTGGCGTGAGTTTTAAGCCACCGGGTCTGGGATGCGAACCGCAGTCGACTACATGGGAGTCCAGCGACATAGCCATTACGTTAACTGCTGGTCCCTATTCAAGTTCATTGAAGCACAAAGATTTTGGGTAGATAGTGCCACTTGCTCAGCTTATATGTTAGAAAGCCATCCAGAGGTAGTAGTAATTTCAACATAGTAGTTAAGTCCAGCATTTTCTTTCAACATTTCAAACAAACTTTTTGCTTTGGTTATGATCATAATAGCAGTAAAAGGGATACACTTTTTGTCTGGTCTTCAGTCCAGGTTACTAAAAGTTTCTCCATATCTGATACAAGCCCTTCTCAAATTTTTCTTAGCCTTACTACCTTCAGTGAAGTGTGAAGCAGATCTTTTCTTTTCTTTTTTTTTTTTTTTTTGAGTTTTGCCATAGGGCATTGTGCTTGCCAGGTAGAGACAGACAGAGGCAGTAAGAGGGAAAGTGAGAAACCACCCCACTACAGAAAATAACCATGCCACAATCCCTTCTCTTCCACTCTCCTTTTGGGATTCTGGGCACACATGCCTATGTTCCTGGTTTAAATTTTCAAGCCACCAGGTCTGGGACTTGAACCACAGTCAAGTATGGGGGAGTCCAGTGCTTTAACCACTATGTCACCTGATCACCCTGGAGCAAAGATTTTAACAGCTTCTGTCACTTTGTTGTTGTTCATCAAGATTGGAGCTTTGGTGGAATGGGACAGCCTGTAAGACAAATAATAACCATCTCTGATTTTACACCTTTATAATCCTTAATCAGTTTTTGTTTTGTTTTGTTCTGTCAGAGGGTGTATGTACTTTCCAGACAGACAGAGAGAGAGAGAGAGAGAGAGAAAGTGAGAAAGCATCCCCTCTACATGAGGCATGATGATGACACAAGACCTTCGTCTCCATCTCTTTCTTTTTGGGATTTTGAGCATACATACATTCGTGCATAGTGTGTTTTTCAACCTGCAGGTTCTGGGACTCAAACTACACAGTCGGCTATGTGGGATCCAGCTGTCTTAACTACCAGGCCATGGCTGGCCCAATCAGTATTTTGTTTCCAGGCACGTCACTCAATGTGCTGTTTTACTGGCAATATTTGCAGTGGATCTGGTATGTTTAGGAACCACAATGAACAAAGCAACATGAAATAAAGCACAAGCAAAAGCGACTCAATGGAGACAGTGTAAACATGAGATACATGAGGTGGTGTAAGATGTCATATTGTTTTATAGTAAACTTAACTGTAGGAGTACACACTAAAGTAATGATAAAATTATAGTAAACATAAACCAATAACATTGTCATGTATTATCATGATCAAGTATTATGTACTATATGTAACTTTATATGTTATAGTTTTTAGTTTTGTGAAATGGCAGTACAGTAGGTTTGTTTACATCAGTATCTCCACAAATGTGAGTAAATGCATTGCTCTATGATGTTATGATGGTTACTTCATCACTAGGCAATAGATTTTTCTTTTCAGCTCCTGTATAATCTTATGGAACTAGTCATACATACTGTCCATTGTTGATCAACATGTTATTACATGACACATACATACATATGAGAGGTTTTATAATCACTTCTCAAAGACTTCATCTCTTAATTCCATAGCTAGGTTAAGTTTTCACCCTTTTAATATTGTTAAGACAAATTTCAACATATCAATTTTTGGAGAACATATGAAAACTGTAGCAAATCCCAAATTTTAATTTTCTAAATTTCCTGTAAACAAAGATTTAAGTAGTTTACTAATACTGATATTTCTTAAGTCGGTTTCTTGAATTTCTTTAAACATTTCTGGTTGTGAATATTGGAAAACTTTACCAATTAGTTTTTTTAATATATATTTTATTTTATTTTAATTTCTTTTATACATTCAATCACATGTATTACTTATAAAGTGAATATTCCAACATGATTATATTTCTCACCAGTCTGGCTGGGGATTCTATACATGTTATTAACAGATAATAACCCATTTCTTTGTCCCATAGATGTCTTGCTTCTCTATTCTCCTTAATGTCTTACCTTAGACTCTCTTCCTTCTCCCATCCTCTTCCTACATTGTATCTGGTATCTATAACCATTCTCTATATTTCTATATCCTCTATTCTTCCACTTTCAGCCATAGAGTGTATACAGTCAGTATACATTAAGTATATATTAACTCTCTCCTTCATAGCCTGGGATGATGGTTAAATCAGTAGTAAATCTTCCATATCCATTCACTTTCTGTCAAAAGCCAGGGTCTTTTTTTTTTTTTTTTTTTTTTTTTTTTTTTTTTTTTTTTTTTTTTTTAAATGGCTGAGCAGTATTCCATAGAGTATATGTACCACACTTTTTCGATCCATTTTTCTGTTCATGGACGTTTGGGTTGGTTCCATGTCTTAGTAATTGTGAATAATGCTGCTATAAACATAGATGTGCAAGCACTTTTCTGACTAAGTGCTCTTCTGTCCTTTGAGTAGATACCAAGGAATGGGATTGCTGGATCATATGGTAGTTCTATTTGTAGATCTTTGAGGAATCTCCATATTATTCTTTTTTTTTTTTTGGAGAGGTTTTCACTATAGGGCGCGTGTGCTCGCCAGACAGACAGAGAGAGACATAGAGACAGAAAGCGAGAAATCACCCCCTAGAGGGGATGGTCACGCTGCAATCCCTTCTCCTCCAGTCTCCTCTTGGGATCTTGGGCACGCACGCACATGCGCCCGGTGTGAGTTTTAAGCCACTGGGTCCGGGGCGCGAATCGCGGTCGACTACGTGAGAGTCCAGCGACATAGCCATTACGCTAACTGCTGGTTCCCCCCCTATTATTCTTCACGGTGGCTGGACCCATTTACATCCCCACCAACAGTGTAGGAGAGTTTCCCTTTCACCAGAGCCCTGCCAGCACTTATCATTATTATTATTATTATTCATTTTAGCCGTTCTGACTGGGGTTAGATGGTATCTCATTGTGGTTTTGATTTGCATCTCCCTTATGATGAGGGATGTTGAGCATTTTTTCACATGTCTTTTGGCTATTCTTATATTTTCCTTAGAGAATTGTTTATTCAGCTCATTTTCCCATCTTTTAATTGGGTTGATCATTTTTTTTTCAGGTAAGCTGCTTGAGTTTCCTGTGTACTCTAGTTATCAGTCCCTTATCTGAAACATAGTTTACAAAAATTTTCTCCCACTCCGAGGACTGTCGATTCACATTAATTACTGTGTCTTTTGCCATGCAGAAACTTCTTAATCTGATTTAATCCCACTTATCCATTTTTGGGATTATTGACTGTGCTGTGGGGGTTTTATTTAAGAAGTCTGCCTACACCAATGTCTCCCAGTTTCCCCAGTGTTTTCCAGCAGTAGTTTTATAGTCTGAGGTCATGGGTTTAAATCTTTGATCCCCTTTTAGTAGATCTTTGATCCCCTTTTACTTGATTTTTTTCAGTGGTGAGAGTTAAGTTTCATCTTTCTGCAGGTGGATATCCAATTTTTCCAGCACATTTGCTAAAGAGGTTTTCCTTTTCCCGTTGGATTGACTGGTATCTTTTGTTAAAAATCAGTTGGCTATATGTTTTGGAGTTTATTTCTGGAGTCTCTGTTCTATTCCGATGGTCCACATATCTGTTTTTGTGACAATACCATGCTGTTTTGATTATCATTTACTAGACTTAGTTTTTAAAAAATTATATATCTTAAACCTAAAACAAGGAAGTTTAGGTAGTTTGGGGAAACTGTTTTATACTTTTATAAAAGAAAAGTTATCAAAGTCATGGGTACTTAGTTGAGAAAAGCAATAGGATAAAAGAAATCTTTGTTCTTTTCCTGTCATAGCCTCTCTTTAAAGGCAACTTATGTTTTTTATTTTACATTTCTAAGTAAATATGCATAGATCACCAATTCTTGAATTTTTATCTTTAAACTGTATTTTTTCTTGCAGATCATAGATTATATATAATAATTTAGCTCTTGTACTCTGTCTTCTACCTTCTTTTCATATTTTTAATTAAAAAAAATTTGCTATAGGGCGTGTATGCTCACTGATGAGAGAGAGAGAGAGAGAGAAAGAGAGGGAGGGAGGGAGGGAGGGAGAGAGAGAGAGAGCAGTTCCCAGAGCAGGAGGCCACTCCACAGTCCCTTCTTCATTCTCCTTTCAGGATTATGGCCATGCACACACACGTGCCTGGAATGTTCTCCAAAACATTCAAACTACACAGTTAGCCACGTGAGCTCCAACCACTTTAACTACTATGCCACTGACTGGCACTGCCTAATGTTTTGATAATTATATCATTATTCACTTTCTTATTATTTTACTTTTGTTAAGATACACATTTTTCATATAACTTCTATTTATCATTTGATGAAGCTTAGACAGTATCTCTTGACTCCCCATTTTCAATGATAAATATATTAACTCCATCCTTGCTTCTTCCACCTGTTCTTTCCTTGTTCTATCTCCCAGCTTCTGATAGCTGAATTTTCACAAGACAGTTATAATTTCATTCCATTCTGTAGTTATAGTTAAGTCGCCTATACTTTGTGGGTAATTCTAGATGTTAAAAATCAATATATATCACTCAATTAAAAATTTTCCATAATAATAGCAACTTATTTATTGTGTACTTATAATGCACCAGGCACTAATCTAAATGCTGTATGTATAATATCTTCAATTTCTTCTACATGTATTTACCAACAAACCAACAGATGGTATGTACTATATATTGGATAGTTTATAGGTAGTACAGATAAATAGATAATATATTTTATTAACATTTTATAGATATGGAAACTGAGGCATTGAGAAGTTAATTATTTGCTCATAGCCACATAGCTTAAAATAGTGGAGTCAGGATTTGAATCAATATAATCGGGACCAGCAGTTAGCGTAATGGCTATGTTGCTGGACTCCCACGTAGTCGACCGTGGTTCGTGTCCCGGACCCGGTGGCTTAAAACTCATGCCAGGCGCGTGTGCATGCATGCTCAAGATCCCGAAAGGAGAATGGAGGAGAGGGGATTGAGGCGTGGCCATCCCCCCTGGGGGGTGATTTTCTGTCTCTCTGTCTCTCTCTGTCTGTCTGGCAAGTGCATGCGCCCTATAGCAAAAACCTCTTCAAAAAAAAAAAAAAAATATATATATATAAAATCTTGCTCTGGAGTGTGTAGTCACTTAAAATAGCTTTTGCTATCTGAAAAAACCAGGGACCAGCAGTTAGCGTAATGGCTATGTCACTGGACTCCCGTGTAGTTGACCGCGGTTCGCATCCCAGACTCGGTGGCTTAAAACTCACACCAGGCGTGTGTGCATGCGTGCCTAAGATCCGGAGAAGAGAATAGAGGAGAAAGGATTGCGGTGTGGCCATCCCCCCTGGGGGGGTGACTTCTCACTTTCTGTCTCTCTGTCTCTGTCTGTCTGTCTGGCTAGTGCACACGCCCTATGGCAAAAACCTCTCCAAAAAAAAGAGAAAAGAAAAAAAAAAGCACTCTAAAATGTCAGTGGCTTCAAACAGTAACCATTTCTGTACCTCATGATTATATGGGCCAAATATATGTGCTGCCTTAACTGGGCAGTTGTTTGGCTTTTCACTGGGTTCATTTCTAGCATCTGTGGGCAGCTAGGCAGTTTTCCTCAGATGGTGGATATTGGTTAGTGGTAAAGAGGAGACTGGGTCTTGTGTGTTTATCACTCAGAAGGCTAGTGGGTTTTCTTTAAATGATCACTGGTTTCTGGCATCTGTTTATATTTCAGAATGAGCATATAAGATAGTTTCCTCTCTGTGTACTCATGAATTGCTTGCCAACTGGCAGATTTATGTCTAAATTTGAGTGGGGGGAAAAGGTCATTGTCCTGTTATTATGCAAGTGTAAGGGAAGGGAGCTAGGGACTCATCATTTATGTATATTAGCTCCAGTTTCTCAGCCCCACTGCAAATTCCATTCATTGGTCTATACATTTGTATTTCAGAGTAGCTGCAGGATTCTATTCTCAGTACCAGTGAACCTACCTCCACATATATTGCTAGTCTACAGCTGTTTCTTTCTGATTCACTTTTTAAAATTCTTTTCTTTCTTTTATATCTTAGGTGTTTGTTGACACTCCCCCCCGAACATGTCACTTTCTCTACTATAAATTTACATCCCTGTCATTCCTTCATTATAATTTTAATAAGTTCTGGAGAGAAAAGAGAGAGAAATGTATGGTCTCAATTGGACATTTTTACCTAGAACTTTTCTCTATACCTTACTTTTCAAAAAAGAAAAATGTTAATGTAATATTCTCTGCTCAGGAGGAATATCTAATCTTGTTTAACTAATGAAAGAATCCTCTCTCATATGGTAACATCTATATTTTCAGGTCTTTTCAGCTAAAAGCTCGTAAATACAAAGATGCTGTTTATGATTTAACATCAAGTGGGGCAGGAATGAAATACTCATACTGGTGTATTACTATTCTATCCAGATGTCACTATATACTATGGACTATGGTAGGAGCATTATATTATACTCACCTAGCTGTCCTGGGAGTGTCTGATATATGGGACAGGAACTCTTACCATACATGTATATAAATGTGCTTAATTAACATAGACAGATTTCTTGTCAGTGGTTGGTATATTAATCTGGCAAATCCTTCTTCTTTCATCCTGCCAAATTTTTGATCTTTTGAAAGTCTGCCAATCTAGTTCTTAATGGTTCTAAATATGGGGAAGCCTTCATTTGGACTTCCTTGAGACAGGAGTCTGCCTTCTTGTTTTTCTTACTGTAATTCTTTTGAGTGCTCCTATTTCATGCTCTTCCTTATTCAAAGCTGTAGAAAATCACTTTCTTTCTTGGAAAGAAAGACAGATTTGCCCGGTTTACTCACTTTTCGTTTTTTGAGAGAGATTTTTGCCATAGGATGCTTGTGCTTGCTGGAGACGGAGACAGAAAGTAAGAAATCACCCCTATCTCCTGGGGGAGATTGTCATGCAGCAATCCCTTTTCCTCCATTCTCCTCTCAGGATTTTGGGCACACACTCACATACACCCAGTGTGAGTTTTAAGTCGCTGGATGTGGGACTTGAACTATAGTCAACTCTGTGAGAGTCCAGCAATGTAACCATTACACCATCTGCTGGTCCCCTGCCTGATTTACTTTCAAATCCAGTTTATATTTTACTAAGTCCTCTTTGAATTCTCCAGGGTCCATAGTTTTCATATCCTTACCTTTATCTTCTTTCCTCTAAATACATCCAGCTCTGCATATTCACCATCAGCCCTTGTCTTGAGCCTCCCTGTAAAAGTTTTCACACACACTTTTTTTGGTGTCCCTTTTCTCAGTGCCTGGTGAGAGGATATTTTTTCTTCTTTCTTTATGTGGTGACCCTTAAAAAAACATAAATAAAGGAACTTAAAAATTATTTGGACTTTCAGTTTCAGCCACCTACCACCTTTGTTGGGGGAGAATCAATATGCAGAATGAATATTTTTTTAAAAAGTCCTTAAGTATCTCATTCTATAAATTTTACCTATGAAGACATCCATTCATTTAAGAATATACATTGAGTCCTAGTTGACTAACATAATGAGGATATTATTGTGGTTAAAGAATAGATCTGGATTCTGTGTAAGTATTAATAAAATAATCACAAAAATAAATGTAAAATTGAACAGGGCTCGTGAAAGGGAAGGACAATGCCAAGAGACTTTCTTACAGTCTTGGAAGATAGGGAAGGGTCTTATTTTGACTTGTGGTAGGAGGGATATGAGTGTATTTACATTGAAAAAGAATTCAGGGATGCTCTGAGGCAGTATATGTTTGTCACCAAGTCTCATTTTTGATACAAAGTTTTATGTTCTGTGCTGTCTGGCTCTGTGAACTGAAAACTACCTCTGGATTTTGAAAATTTATGTTGAAAGGTGAAGAAACCGTTTTATTCTCTGATCCCCTCTTTCCTACTCCGTTACCTACTCCCTGTTACACCTTCCTAAACTGTTTCTAGTATCTACAGTGGGCCTCCCTGCTATTACCCTGTCCAATCTTTTAGTTTCTTTTTTCTTTTGGAGAGATTTTTGCTATAGGGCACGTGCATTCGCCAGACAGACAGAGACATAGAGACAGAAAGCGAGAAATCACACCCCAGGGGGGATGGTCACACTGCAATCCCTTCTCCTCCATTCTCCTCTTGGGATCTTGGGAACACACGCACACGCGCCCAGCGTGAGTTTTAAGCCACCGTGTCCAGGACACGAACTGTGGTCGACTACGTGGGAGTCCAGCAACAGCCATTACGCTAACTGCTGGTTCCCCAATCTTTTAGTTTCTGCTATAGAGTGCAGAAACTCAGAATATACTAAGTGGGGACATACAATGCCTATCTTTCATAGTCTGGCTTGGTTCACTTAGCACTGAATCTTCCATGTACATCTACTTTATATCAAATATGAAGGTATCTTTTTTTTTTTTTTTTTTGAGAGATGTTTGCTATAGGCTATGTGCGCTTGTTGGAGAGACAGAGAGATAAAAAGCGAGAAATCACCCCCCAGGGAGGATGGCTATCCCACAGTCCCTTCTCCATTCTCCTCTCAGAATTTTGGACATGTGTGCATATGTGCCCAGAGTGAGTTTTAAGCCACCAGGTCTGGGACTCAAACTGTTGTCGACAGTATGGGGGTCCAGTGATGTAACCATTATGCCATCTGCTGGTCTTGGGTATCTCTGTTTTTTAATTGCTGAATAGTATTCCATAGTGTACATGTACCACATGTTTTCAATTTACTCGACTGTTCTTGGACATTTGAGTTGATTGTGAATAATGCTGCAATAAACATGGACGTGTGAGGTTTTTTTTGACTGACAGTTTCTTTATCTTTTGGGTAGCTAACAAGGAATGGAATTACTGGGTCATATGGTAGTTCCATTTGTAAGTTTCTGAAGAATTTCCATATTGTTTTCCGTAGTGACTATACTAATTTACATTCCCACCAACAGTGTTGAATGGTTCCCTTTTTACCATAGCCTTACCAGCATTTATCATTCTTTTTTTTAAATTTTTTTTTTTATTTTAGCTATTCTACTGGGGTTAAATGGTATTTCATTGTGGTTTGGATTTGCATTTTACTTATGAGAAGAGATGTTGAACATTTTTTCATGTTTTTTTTTGGCTGTTTGTATGTCTTCCTTGGAGTGCTTTCTGTTCAGCTTGCTATTTGCCTATCATTAATTGGACTTTGTGTGTGTGTGTGTGTGTGTGTGTGTGTGTGTAAGCTGTTTGAGTTCTCTGTGTATTCTGTTTATCAGTCTCTTATCTGGGGCATAGTTTGCAAATATATTCTCCCATTCTGAGGTTTGTTTTCTTACCCTAATTATTGTTTCTTTTTCTGTGCAGAAGCTTTTTAACCTGATGTAGTTCCACTTGTACATTTTCAGGATTCTTGCCTGTGCTTTGGGGGTTTATTCAAAAAGTCTTTACCTATTCTCATGTTTCTAAGAGTACCCCCTGTAGTTTTTTCTACCAGTAGTTTTATAGTTTGAGGTTTTATGTTTGGAGTTCACTTTTTTTGTTGAAAGTAAGAGATAAGGATCCAGTTTCATCTTTGTAGTTGAATATCTAGTTATTATGGCCCCATTTGCTGAAAAGCTTTTCTTTTCCCCACTGAATCATCTGTGCCCTTTCTTAAAAATCAGTTGGCTGTATGTTTTGAGGTTTATTTCTGAGTTCTTAATTCTGTTCCATTGGTCTACCTGCCTGTTTGTGTGCCCATAACATGCTGTTTTGATTATTAAAGCTTTGTAATATATTTTGAGGTCAGGAATTGAGATGCCTCCTACTGCACTCTTTTTACACAGTATTGCTTTGGTGTTATGGGGCCTTTTATGATTCCAGACACATTTTATGATTTATTTTCTGTTTCTGTGGGGAATATCTCTGGTGGTTTGATCAGAATTGGTTTGAATTTGTAGATTAATTTGGGTAAAATTGACATTTTAATTATATTTATTCTTCCAATCCAGGAACATGGGAAGTCTTTCCACTTTTTTGTATCATTTTAAATTACTTTTTAAAATTTTTCATAGTTTTCCTTGTAGAGGTCTTTCATTTCTTTGGTTAGGTTTATGCTTAGGCATTGTATTGTGTTTGTGGCTATTGTAAACGGGATTGGTTTCTCTTTTTTTATAATTATTTATTTTATTTATTCATTCACTTATTTTTTTTTTAAATTTGATCAGAGAGAGACAGAGGGTGAGAGTGAGAGAGAGAGAGGAAGTGAGAAAGCAAGCCACCAGATTTAGGACTCGAACCCTGGTCAGCCATGTGGGAGTGTCCAGTGCCTTAACCACCACGCCACCTGCTGGTCCTGGGGATTGGTTTCTTTAATTCTATCAGTTTATTCAATGCTGGTTTATAAAAATGCTATAAGTTTTTGTATATTGACTTTGTATCCTGCCACTTTATCATTCACATATCACTTCTAGGAAGTTTTTTGTTGTTGTTGTTTTGTTTGTGTGTGTGTGTGTGTGTGTGTGTGTGTGATTCCTTTGTATTTTCTATGTATATAATCATATCATCTGCAAATAGAGATAATTTCACTTCTTCTTTTCCTATTTGAATGCTTTTATCTGATTGCATTGACGAGGCTTTCCAGTACTGTGGTGAAAAGGAGTGGGCAGTCTTGATTTATTCCCATTCAGTATGATGCTAGCTGTGGGTTTGTCATAACGGCTTTTACTGTATTGAGGAATGTTCCTTCTATGCCAGTTTTGCTGAGAGTGTTTTTCATGAAGGGATGTTGTATTTTATTGAATGCTTTTTCTGCATTGATTGATATAATCATATGGTTTTTATCTTCTGTTCATGTGATGTATTAAATTTATTGCATATACTGAAACACCCTTGTATCCTGGCAATAAAGCCTACCTGGGCATGGTGTAATCTTTTTAATGTGTTGTTGGAGACAATTTGCTAGTATCTTGTTGAGAATGTTTACATTTGTATTCGTTAGGGATATTTGTAGGTTTTTTTTTTTGTTGTTGTTGTTTTTAATGACCTTTTCTGTTTTAGGATAAAGGTAATGGAGCCTTTATAGAATGATTTGGGAGGGTTCCTTCCTTTTGGATCTTTTGAAATAGTTTGAGTAGAATGAGGATTAGCTCTTTAAATGTTTTGGAGAATTAGGAAGTGAAGCCATTAGGATCTGGACTATTCTTTGTTTTGGGAGGTTATTTATTACTGATTCAATCACATTGCTTGTTATTGGTTTATTCAGGCTTTTTATTTCTTCCTGCTTCAATCTTGGTAAATTATATGTGTCCAGAATTTTGTCCATCTCTTCTAGGTTTTCTTGTTTGTTAGTGTATAATCGCTCATAGTATTCTCTTATGATCTTTTGTGTGTTATTTATTTTTTTAAATTTTCTTTCTTTTAAAATTTATTTTATTATTAGTATTCTTTTTTTATTTATATGTTTAATTGCTATACATCATTTGGCTTGTCAAGAGAATTTACCCAACATGTAATACACCTCAGACCAGTCCAGTTAAGAATAGTATACACGTTATCATCAACAGGTAATACACCATTACTGTGTCCCACAAATGTCTTGCCTCTGTTTTTTCTCCTCAGTTCCCTTGTCTATACTCTTTCCCCTCTCCTGCCCTTCTTCCATATAGTCTCCAGTGTCCATAACAATTTTCAATGCTTTTATGTCCTCCAATCTTGATCTTTTGTATTTCTGTTAAGTCTGTTGTAATCTTGCCTGCTTCATTGCTGATTGGATTAATCTGGTTTCATTCTCTGTTCTTCTTGATTAATCTATTATAGCTATTGGAGTGTTAATTTTGTTTATTTTCTCAGAGAACCAGCTTTTGCTGTCATTTATTTTCTTGATAGTTGTTTATTCTCTATTTCATTTATTTCTACTCAAATCTATTATTTCATTTCTCTTAGTATTTTTATTTTATTTTGTTGTTGTTGTTTTTCCAGTTCCCTGAGATGTGTCATTAGGTTGATTATTTGTCACCTTTCTGTTTTTTCTTGTAGGCACTATTTGCTATTAACTTCTCTCTCATGACTGTCCCATAGGTTATGAAAGCTCATGTGCTCATTATCATTGTTTCAATGTGTCTTTTGATTCAGTCTTAATTTCTTCAGTGACTGTAATGTTATTCAAGATTAGGTTGTTCAGTTTCCATCTGTTTATGAATTTTCAAGGATTCTTTCTGCAGTATTTTCAAGTTTAATTTCACTGTGATCAGAGAGGACGCCAGATATAATTTCTATACCCTTGAATATGTAAAGGCTTATTTTATGCTCTATCATCTGGTCACTCTCTGAAAATGTTCCATGTGAGCATGAGAAAAATATGTATTTTGTGGTTATGGGTGAAAATGTCTATAGATGTCTGTCAAGTCCATTTGACTTATGGTATCATTTGTATCCAATCTCTTTGCTTACTTTTTGTCTAGATAACCTGTCCAGAGACAACAGTGGGATGTCGAGATCTCCAACAATTATTGTGCTGCAGTTTTTCTCATCCTGTAGATCCAGTACTCTTTCTTTCACGTATATGAGTGCTTCAGTGTTGGGTGCATAGATATTTATATGTGTCATAGCTTCCTGGTGGACTAGCACTTTTAGTATTACATAGTGTCCTCCTCTTTCACTTCTTACACTGTTTGTCTTAAAGTCTATTTTGTCTGATATCAGTATCACAACCCCAACCTTCTTTTGATTTCCATTTGCATGGAATGTCTTCTTCCAGCACTTTACTTTCAGCCTATGTATGTCTTTATTCTTGCAAGCAACATATGGAGGGTTCTTTTTTCTTTTTTCATTCAGCTAGTCTGTGTCTTTTAATTGGAGATATTAATCCATTAACATCAATATTTGTGGACTTACCCCTGTCATTTTACAGGCCATTTTCTTGGTTATTTTGTGTTCTTTCATTTCTGTTTGTCTTTTTAAAATTTTCCTGACATAGTACTACTTTCAATAGTTCTTGAAGAGCTGGGCTAGTATTGGTAAATTAGTTCAAGTTTTGGTTATCTGAAATAGATTTTATTTGTTCTTCCCATTTGAAGGATAATCATGCTGGGCATAGTATTCTTGGTTGAAATTCTCTTTCTGAATATGTCTGTCATTCCTTCCTTTCTTGCATTGTTTCGCTGGAGAGGTCTGATGTTAGCCTAATAGGAAAAACTTTTTAAGTAACTTGACATGTCTCTCTTGTTTAGAATCTTGTTTTTGTCTTTGATTTTTACCAATCTGGCTATAATGTACTGGGGGGGAGAACCTTCTTTTGTTGATTCTATTTGACATCCTTTGTATTTCCTGTGTCTGGATGTCTGAATGTTTCTCTAGATTTAGCAAGTTTTCTGCAAGTATTTCATAGAATAGATTTTTCTATGTCTTTATTAGATTATTCAGCTTCTGGAATATCAGTTATTCAGATATTAGGGTATTTAATTGTATCTAGTATTTTTCATATGTTGTCTTCATTGTTTTTTATTTTGTTGTTATTGTTACTCTTTTTCATTCTTTTTGGTGGCTTTCTCTAAGTCAGAGGCTTTGTTTTCTAGATCAGAGATTCTATCTTCTGCATGATCTAATCTGCTATTAATACTTTTGAGGGGTTTTGATTTCTTGTATTATAGTTTTCATTTCTAGAAGTTCTTTTAAATTATTTTTTATGGTGTTTATCTCTTATGGAATTCCTCCTTTAAGTCATGAAATGATTGCTCATCTCTTGGAATTGGTTGTGTGTTTTCTCTTACATCTTATTAAGTTTAAGATGAATTCTTTTCTGACATTTCAATGATTTCCTCTGTTAGTTTTTATTTTTTTATTCCCTTATTGTTGGAGATAAGCTATTGTGTTTTTTTGCATGGGAAGTATTTCCTGGTTTTCTCATAGTTGAGTCTCATTTGGTGATATATCCACTTCTTGCTAATTTTTTTGGAGTAGGTTTCTGTTGTTGTGTGCTTGTGTGCTTTCCTTTGTTGTGAATTAGGTCTGTGCCAATTTTCCTCTTCTACTATGGATAGCAATGTGGTATCCACAATGGGAGTCTTGGGTTCAGGTTTAAAAGAGGAGTTTCTTTCTTTTTTCCTGGTGGGTTCAGTGAGGGAGAGGATTCCTCCAGTGCCTCACAGTGTTCAGATGTTTGACTCTTACATAGTAGACTTCTCTAGTCTCTCTGCTACTCGGGGGGGACTGAGTAGCAAAGTGAGATTATGAGGTGATAATAAGCACATAGTGTGCTGGCCCATTCAATCCTAACTCCCAGACATAGATTAGGCAGGGTGCTTCAGGTGAAGAATGGCTGCTAAAAAGTCTTGTTTCCCTTTACTCCTATATGGGTGAAGGATAGGGTAAAGTTAGCACAAGAAAGGGTGACCCTGCCTGCCTTCTAATTCTACAACTGTAGGACCAGGGGCAGAGGTGTTGAGACTGAATAAGCCCTGCCTCGTACACCCTAGACTTGGCTGGGGACTTCAGGTGGACAATGGCTGCTGAAATGCCTGTTTTTCCTTTGCTCCTTCTAACTCTGCAACTGCAGGATTAGAGTGGTAGTATTGAGGCCAATTCAGCCCTACCTCCCATACTCTAGACTGGGCAGGGGACTTCAAATGAAGAATGGTTGCTCACAGTTTATGCTTACAGACTCATAATATATGTGTCAGTACCCATTCTTCAAAGGGAGTTCTATTCTTTTGAAATTGGGTAGGTATGGAGCTTTGTCCATCACATGAAGAGTCAAATACAGTCTAGATTTTGGGTCTTTCATTGTAGGGAAATGTAAAACTTATTCCTACAAAAATTCAACTCTGTTGCAATAATGTAAGATGTGATATAGCTATGGGAATATGCAATGATGAGGAAAGAAATCTATTTTCTAGTTTAAGTTTCAACATGTGGTGGCTGGAAACTTCAGATAACTAAATCTTAAAAAGCTTGTTTCTAGGGACTGGGTCTCTCTGAGCATGCCAGATATCAATGTGCCATGATCCTACCTGGCAGCAAGGATGAGCATGGTGGGATTGGAGAGTGATGGAGTTCTGTTGGATGCCTCTCTCTCTCTTCCTTACTCTCTCACATGAAAGAAATAAAATAAATACAGTCTAAAAAAAGCTTATTTCTTTATTCGTAAAATCATAATAATACCAACTACTGTAGAGGTTAATCTTTTTTTTTTTTTTTTTTTTTTTTTTTTTTTAAAGAGGTTTTTAGTTTAGGATGCATGTGCTCACAGGAAAGAGAGACAGTGAGATGGAAAGTAAGAAATCACCCACCAGGTGAGATGGCCATGCCAAAATCCCTTCTCCTCCATTATCCTCCTGGGATTTTGGGCAAACACGCACATGTGCTCAGCATGTTTTTCAAGTTACTGGGTCCAGGACTTGAACTGTAGTTGGCCATGTGGGAGTCTAGCGACATAACCACTATGCCATCTGCTGTCCCTGATGGTTAATTTTTTAAAAGTCTCTTTTCATGGAAGAGAGAGAGATATACAGAGACAGAAAGACAGGGACCCCCAAGAATGTTTCACACCATGATACCTCCCCACCCCAGTCTTAGCCAATGAGATCACTGGAATGCATGCATGCATCTGGCATGCTCAGGGAGGTCCTGGAACATGAACCCAGGACGATGTGGGTCTTGTTGCATGCATTATCACTGTGCTGCCTGGTTGTAGTTAATTTTAGTTTAAGTCTATTTATTTATTTATTTATTTATTTATTTTTTCATGATAGAGAGCTAGACAGTCAAGTACTCTGTAGAATCTTCCCATGCTGCAATCTTCCCCCAGCCATGTAGCCAGTCAGGATCACAAGAAAACTTAGGCATGGCTGGTGTATTCAGGTTAACCAGAATCTGAACTTGAGCCTCTTATATGGCCCTACTATTGCACAGTGTGGTCCTACCACCTGCACCACCACAGCTGGGCTGTGATGGTTAATTTTATGTGTCAATGCAGCCATGGCATGGTACCTAGTTTTCAGTTAAACACTTGTGTAGATGGTGCTGAGAAGGTATTTTTAGATGTAATTAGCATTTAAATCAGTAGACATCCAATACAGCTTATTACCCTCTATAATGTGGATGGATTCCCATCTAAGCATTTGGAGGCCTTAAAAGACTGAGGTCAAAAGAAGGGATTCTGTCTCTGAACTGCACTGTAGTCGAGTCTGCAACATTAATTTTTCTCTGAATCTCCAGATTAATAATGTGCCCTGTAAGATTTGGACTGACCAGTTCCCTTATCCATGTGAGTTAATTCCTTAAAATACTCTATCTATATAATACCCACATATATCACACTCATATACAGATTAATACATATAGCTACACACACACATAAACATTCATACACATATATATGTATGTATCGAATAAAGTTGTACTTTACATAGTTCAACATGTTTGTGGAAAAAATAGAATTAAAGTATAAGTTATTTTGCTGTAAAAGTTTTTGAAATCCATGCATAATTTTTCCATAATTCACATTTTCTGTGGCCTTTGTTGTAAACTTCTCACACACACCACACAAATATACGTACACCTTTTGTTTGTTGTTGTTTTCCTCTGGAGAATCCTGACTAATACACTGTCTAGTCACTATCATAGTAAGATAAGATCAATTAATGAATGTAACTGTACTACAGACACTTAGGGTACCACATCCGGATGTAAGTTATATAAAACTTAAATAGAGGTATAGGTGCAGAACTTTCCCATATAATAGAGTGATCATTTTCTTGTTCTTTATTGTCATTTATTTTACACATCTACTTTCTAAAAATTGTTCCGAGGGGAAAGAGAACCTCAAGTAGCCAAAAATGAACCCTTGAAGGCCAGAGAAGAGTTATAATATGCTAGATGATAGAAACTTAAAGAAGAGAGGGAGTTGGTTATGCACAAAATGATAGGATAAAATAAAGTTTATTGGATTTAGCCTTTATGAAGTAGCAGATGACCAAATGGTAGATTGGTGTTAGAGGAACTCCATTTCTATGGGCAAATGCAAAATCACAGAAATATGTCCTTGAAGGTTGAATTTTCAAGAAGTATAGTCTAGAGAAATAGAAAACTCTAGGACTACACCCTGTAGAATTAATTATCTTAGAGAAATTTACTTTCAAAGGATATCATGCATTATCGAGTGACCAGGACAATGAGTTAATCCTGTAGGATAGTTCTATTTGTGAATTCAAGAATGGAGAAGGCATTGTAATATCTTAATTTTTTTGTTCAGATTGCTCTTCAGATTTTGTGGGAAATTTTTTAATAAAGAAGTTATATACAGAAGGATAAGAACTTTCCTTAATATACTATGTACAATTGATACCATCAAAATTGGCAAATTTCCCAGGTCAAAAACTGTTATTAGCTCACTGTTTCTTTAACCAATATATTTTTGTTTGAATTATCTGCTGTGCTCTGACATGCAAGAAAAACATCAATTTCAAATAAAGTATCACCTGATGTTATCTAATATGTTAAATCTAGGGGTCATCTCTTAAATACAATGTTTAATAGAACTCCCTAAGACTGCATTAAATAAATATTCTTTTTTTTTTTTTGTAGTAACCTCATGATCATATTTATTTTTAATTGCTGGAATAAATGACTTCTGTTCAGATGACTTCAGATAGATCTATCTCATAGTTTATTCACTGGTGCAAGTGCTAATGTGCAAACAGCAAGAGACTGAGTGCATGCATAATCAATAATGTTTCCAGAGGCTCTCCACTGAGTTTAGTCAGAGATCTATTAGACCTTGTCTCTCAATATCTCATCTCTCTAGCCAATTAGTCAAGCATTCCAGGGAAAATTGGCTGCATTAACCCTCCTTCCTTTGGACAATGAGGGGAAAAAATTATGCCCAGAGGGATGAAAATATTTTCTTCAGTGCTCCATACATATTAGAACCCATGTCTCCATGATTATGCACTATTAGAAATATTTCAGAGTCCTTCATTTATTAAACAGTCATTTGAAACACTTATTGTATCTTAAATGCCAGACACTGTTGAAGATAAAGCAGACAAGTTTACCATTGCATTTATATATGTGTGTGTGTGTGTGTGTGTGTGTGTGTTTTATGTATATATTGCATACACACACACACAGACACACAAACATATGTATAAACAGCAATCCCTTTTCCTGTCAAGATATTGGGCACACATACATATGTGCCTGGTGTGTTTTTCATGCTGCCAAGTCTGAGACTTGAACTGTACTGTTGCCTGTGTGGGATCTAGCCTCCTTAATCGCCATGCCATCCACTGGTATACCACTGTTTATATATTGTTTAGCAGGAGAAGAAAGAAAATATATATAAGTAAAGCAATCAATAAATAAGATACTTTATACCTAGTATAATTAAGTCTTAAAATAGATAAAATGGGATATTACAATGTGCAGTGGGGTTAGAAGTGTTAATTATATCAGGTAAGTAGGGAAGAACTCTTCAAAGACATCACTTTGACCTAAAGCTATGGGGGATGAGATTTTCAAGGCCAGGAAATCACTATCTTAAGGAAATGACGTGGGATTTGGTATGTTGAAGAAAAAGAAAGAAACCCTGCTTGGCCAGAGTGCAGAGATTAGAGGTAAAAATGGTATGAGGGAAGACTGCAAGTTCTTATAGGCTCTTATAGTTGGGAACTGGATTTGATTCTAACTCTGGAAGTCACTGGAATGTATTGAGTTGGGGAATGACAAACCCAGCTTTTCATTCCTTCTGCTATTTTCCCCTTGCACTTTCAGAAGCACCTATCCTTTCCCACAGATTTTCTGTGTCAATATTTTATATATTTTCTAGATAGCTGTTTGTTTAAGTAGTTGTATTCTATGAAGTAGTAGTAGTGAGTAATAGTATTGTTACTTTTTTTAAAAAAATTTCATTTATTTATTTAATTGCTTTCGTTGTTATTATCATTTTTAAATTTTGACCAGAGAGAGACAGAAAGAGAGAGAAAGGGAAAGCGAGAAAGCAAGCCTCCAGGTCCAGGACTAGAACTGTGGTCAGCCATGTGGGAATCCAGTGCTCTTAACCACCACGCTACCTGCCAGCCCCAGTATTGTTACTTTTTAAAAAAAAAATTGCATTTTTTTTAACATTTTTGGTGTAATATCACATGACTTGAAATAGAAATGTGACATCACATGAAGTGAAATTGAGGTAGTTCCATCTAATCTGAGTCTGCATATTTGCAGTCTATGGGTTGCATTCAGCCCATAGATGTGTTTTATTTGAGCCATTCAGGATTTTACAAATTGAGAAATTTATCATAAGTATTGAGAGTAATGTAATGAGTGATCTGGGTCTTGTCCAAAGTTCCCAAGGAGTTAGAAATGTGTACAAATGGAGAGTATAGCAAGAAGAGATTTTTTTGTTTTGTTTTGTTTTTGTTTTTTGTTTTTGTTTTTGTTTTAAGAAGGAAGTTGAGTATTATTGAAGGAGGAAAAGCTTCCAGCACAGTGAACGGGGCCTGAATGGGTTGCTGTAGGTGGGCTGAAATGGTGTAGGAGTCTGACAAAGAAGAAAACCTGGTTTTCTTTGAAATGGGTTATTAGCCTAGGTCCTGGAACTCAAGACACCTGGGAATCTTGAGCTAATCTTAGTCCCTGGATGCAGCCAGATGGCTCTTTGTTTTAGTTAATGATGGAGATTTCCTTATCTGTGTGCTCCAGACAGTGGCTAGTTTTGGTCTGTTTTTAGTCCAGCAACAGGGAGTCATAAATTCATCTGGGAATTGTAATGGGGGCATAGTGAACATTTATTAGACCATAGAAAGCAAAAACACAGTAACTCCATTATGGGGAGCCCTTCCCCTATCTACCTACGAGTAGAGTCTAACTCCTAACATACATATTCATATATTATAGAGTTTACAATAAGGGACTAAAGGCGAAACTAAAGACAAAGACACAGAGGGATCAGTTAGTGGCATGATCCCACATGGCCAACTGCATGATTTGAGTCCTGAACTCTGCAGTTTGAAAAACATGCCAGTTAAGTGTACAAGTGTACCCAAAATACTGAGAGGATAATGGAAGAGAAGTGATTGTGATATGATCCTTGGGAGGTGCTTTCTCACTTTCTCTCTCTTTTGCTCTTTCTGTCTCTGGTGAGTTCATGCACTCTATAGCAAACTAAATAATAATAATAAAAGTAAAAGTCAACTGGGGCCAGCAGATGGTGTAGTGGTTATGTTGTTGGGCTCCCACATGCCTGACGATGGTTCGAGTCCCAGACCCAGTGGCTTGACAATCATGCTGGATGTATGTGTGTGTGTGTCCAAGATCCCAGGAGGAGAATGGAGGAGAAAGGATTGTGGCATGGCTATCCTCCCTGGGTGTAAATTCTCACTTTTTCTCTCGCTCTTTCTGTTTCTCTCTCTCTGGGGAGTGTATGTGCCCTAAGATAAAAACCTCTTTAAAAAAAAAAAAAAAAGTCAACAGTGAGTTAAAAAATAAAGAATAGACTGGAAAGAGGCTTTATAAAACCATGATAAAAGCCCAGAGATCAGCATTCAGTGTATATGGCATGTGGTATTTAGGAAACTTTCATATTACACAGCTAAAGAGATCTAAGAGACGAGATATTGGGTTGTCGGAAAAGTTACGACTCATTTTTACATAGAAAAAAATACATCATGACTTTTCTGACAGCTCAACATATAGTGAACCTGTATTGCTTGGGTCCAAATTCTAGTTTTAATTCTTATGAGTTATATGACCTTGATAAATTTATCTTTCTTATACTTCAGTTTTTTTGCAAAATTGAGATAATAAATACTTTCTTCATAGGGTTGCTGTGAGGATTCATTTTTAATATACATGGAGCACTAAGAACAATGCCTGTCACTTAGTAACATTTAATAAGCTATTATCATTTTTATGTTACAGATAAAAAGAAATGAAACTCATTTAACTAATTGATATAGTTAAAGTTATAACAAGTAAATGGAAGAATCAGATCCTGAAAATAGGTGTTTTAAGAAGCTCTGCTGGACTTAAGCATTTCGATAATAATTTTAATAATTTGGCGTATGTACCAAAAAATGCCTCTCTGTAGCCTAAAGTTTTATCTGAATTAGCAGTTCGTAGTTTTTTGGTCTCAAGACCTCATTTTTAATAGTCCCTTATTTTTAATAGTTTTAAACATGATCGAGGACACCAAATAGCTTATGTTTAAATGATTATATCTGTTGAAATTAACTATATAAGAGATTAAAGCTGAAAAAATTTAAAAATTTACTTATGAATTCATTCAAAAACCAAAAATAAGCCCATTACATGTCAACATAAGCAACATATTTTCAATGAAAATAACTATTTTCTACAACAAAATTAGTGAGAAAACTGGCTTTATACTATATTTTTATATAAAATCTCCAATGTATGGCACAAAACCAGGATTTTTTATATCTGCATCTGCATTCAATTTGTTGCAATATCACTCTGGAAAACTTCAAAGTATTGTACATGCATCTTCTTATTCATATGAAAGTAGTTTTGTTAATTGTGAGAGCTGGCCCAGTTTTATTCATCTGCTGGTGGATATTTAGTTCTTCTAGCACCATTTCCTGAAAAGACTTTTTTCCCCATTGCATTGTTTTGTACCCTTTGTCAAAGATCAGTTAGCTGTTATAATTTGGGGTTTATTTCCATGTTCTCTGTTTTGTTCCATTTGTCTATGTGTCTATTTAGCCAATATCATGTTGTTTTGATTATCACTGCTTTGTGATATATTTTAAAGTTGAGTAGTGAGTTGCCCCTCTTACTTTATTCTTTTTTCACAGAATTGTCTTGGCTATAAGGGGTGTTTTATGATTCCAGATATATTTGTGATCTAGTTCTGTGAAGAGTGTCATTGGTAATTTGATTGGAATCACATTGATTATGTAAATTAATTTAGGTAGAATGGACATTTTGATCATATTGATTCTTCTAATCTAAGAACATAGGATGTCTTTCATTTTGGGGTATCATACTCAATTTTTTTTCAATTTTTTGTATTTATTGTTTTCCTGGTAGAAGCCTTCATTTCACACATGCTCCAAGAGTTTCAGAGACACCTAGAGGTCCTCAGATAATAATTTGAGAACTATTGATCTAGATATTGGGTGTCAGAAAAGTCATGATGCATTTTTACATAGAAAAACATGTCATCATGTTACAGAGTAAGCAACAAGGAGATGGAGCTACAGAGAGACTGTGGCTCATCTCCCACAGCCCATTGAACTCTCAAATGTGTTAACTGGGATCTGGAGAGTCCCATCCTTCCCCATCCCACCTACCCCCTGTGCTATTGGAACATCTACTTCAACCAGGACGGGCCAGATTGCAGAGTGAGAGGCAGGTAGGCAGAGTGAGAGGCAGGTAGGCAGAGTGAGAGGCAGGTAGACAGTTCTGCACCTCATTTACTCCCACATACTTTTGAACTCTTAGGTGTGTTAACTGGGTTCTGGAGAGTCCCACCCTTCCCCAGCCCCACACCACTGAAATATCTATTCCAGCCAAGATAGGCCAGGTTGCAGGCTGAATGGCAGGGACATGGAGCTGCAGAGAGATGTGGCTCACCTACCCCCATCAGTGACTTTTGGAGTACTTGGTGCCTATAGAGACTATATTTTTCTGATCTCATCATAGCAAGATTGAACAAAATCACAGAAAGATAAGAATTGTATCTCTTCCTCTAGCTACATCATCCAACTTAGTCACGTACATCCAGACTTGACACTTTAGGGAGAAACCAAGCACTTCAAGCTGACTACATACATTATTCTCTGATTGGAACATGAGGCCCTCTTCGAAGAACAAACCAGAGAAGTAGAGTGTAGAGTTAACTCCAAGAAATTAGGAAGAAATATGTAAGATACCAGATGACCAAAAATCATCACAGATGAATAAGAAATATGAGAAACCAAGAAAAAAAAATCTCTCCCTCAAGGGAAACGAACAACACTTTATCATCCACAGATAGTACAGTGGAACTTGTGGAAAAGCCAGATAAGCAATTCAGAATAATCATTGTGACTACCAAATTAATCTATGTATTTTGATATAATTCCAATCAAATTACCAGAGATATTCTTCAGAAATCTAGAAAAGAAAATTATGGAATTTGTCTGGAATCATAGAAAACCTAACATTGCCAAAGCAATCCTGTGCAAGAAGAGTGGAGTGGGTGGCATCTCACTCCCTAATCCTAAAATATATTATAAAGCTGTGATAATCAAAACAGCATGGCATTGGCATAAAAACAGACATGTTGACCAATGGAACAGAATAAGGACTCCAGAAATGAACCCCAAAACATATAGCCAACACCTTATTTTTGACAAAGAATATCAATCAATCTAGTGGAAAAAGGAAAACCTCTTTAGCAAATGGTGCTGGAAAAACTCAGTATCCACCTGCAGAAAGATGAAAATGGATCACCATCTTGCACCGTCAACAAAAATCGACTCAAAATGGATCAAAGATCTGAACCTAAGACCTCAAAGTATCAAAGTATTGGCAGAAAACACTGTGGAAACTCTGGGAGACATTGGGGTAGGCAAAGATTTCTTAAGTAAGACTCCCAAAGCATGGGCAACAATTCCTAAAATACACAAGTGGGATTATATCAGACTAAGAAGTTTCTGCACAGCAAAGGACACAGTAAGTGGTGTGAATTGACAGCCCTAAGGATGGGAGAATGTTTTTGTAAACTATGCCTCAGATAAGGGACTGATAACCAGAATACACAGGGAATTCAAGCAGCCTACCTGAAAAAATAAAATGATTATCCCAGTTAAAACATAGGAAAATGAGCTGAACAAAAATCTCTCTAAGGAAGACATATAATAGCCAAAAAGCATATAAAGAAATGCTCAACATCCCTCATCATAAGGGAGATGCAGATCAAAACCATAATGAGATACCATCTAACTCCTGTCAGAATGGCAAAGGCTAAAAATACAAAAAATGATAAGTGTTGGTGGGGTTGTGATAAAAGGGGAACTCTCCTACATTGTTGGTGGGAATGTAAACTGGTTCAGCCGCTGTGGAAAACAATGTGGAGGTTCCTCGAAGATCTACAAATTGAACTACCATATGATCTAGCAATTCCACTGCTGGATATTTATCCAAAGGACAGGAGAATGCTCAGAAAAGCATTTGCACATCAATGTTTATTGTAGCATTATTCATGATTGCTAAGACATGGAACCAACTCAGATGTCCATGAACAGATGAATGGATTGAAAGTGTGGCACATATACCCTATGGAATACTAATCAGCCATAAATAACCGAGACCCTGGCATTTGATAGTAAGTGGTCAAGTATGGGAGATTTATTGCTGAGTGAAGCAAGCCAGGCTATGACAGAAATGTATGTATCCACTTAAGATATACCAACTATCCACATTCTATGGTAGAAATCAAAAGATTGGAGGACATAAAAGCAGTGAAAATAGGTATGTACGCTGGAGACAGTATGTAAGTGGGGCAGGAGAAGGGAAGTGTATAGGGAAAGAAATTAGGGAGAAAAAATAGAGGCGCAAGACATTTGTGGAACAGAGAAATGGCTTATTACCTGTTGATGATAATGTGTATAGTATTCTTAACTGGACTCGTCTGAGATGTATTTCATGTTGGGTAAATTCTCTTTACAAGCCAAATAATGTATAACAATCTTATTATATTAAAAAAAGAAGAAGAAGAAAAATAAAATGCACCTCATGGATAAAGACATACAGAGACTAAAAATGAAGGGATGGAAAAAGGTATTCCATGGAAATAGGAACCAAAAACAGCTGGGGTTGGGGTACTAATTTCAGACA
This sequence comes from Tupaia tana, assembly GCA_026018925.1. Taxonomy (NCBI): domain Eukaryota; kingdom Metazoa; phylum Chordata; class Mammalia; order Scandentia; family Tupaiidae; genus Tupaia; species Tupaia tana. Next base: position 18,675,645 of record JAKSZU010000013.1, on the reverse strand, counting down.
AAATAGGTATAATACGAATACAGCAGGAAAAGACAAAGAATGACATTATATATTAGTAAAAGTTCTAATCATTAAGAACATATAGCACTTAAGAATATCTGTGTACCCAACTCAGGAGCACCCAAATATGTGTAGGAAAGATTGCTAGATCTAAAAAGAGAGATATACTGTAACACACTAACTGTTGAGGGTCTCAACACCCAGCTATCTCCTTTGGACAGATCACATAGACAAAAAAATAAGTGAAGAGACACAGGATCTAATCAATACCATAAATCAAATGGACTTGTACATGGCAAGACATCTATAGAACCTTTCACCCAGAAACCATAAAATACACATTTTTCTCACTCCCATATGAAACCTTTTCAAAGATTGACCACATGATAGGGCACAAAACAAGCCTTTACAGATCAAAGACATAAAAACAGTAGCATCTTCTCTGACCATGATGGAATTAAACTTGATATTAAATACAGAAAAATCCATGAAAATACAAACATGGGGAAATTAAATAACCTACTTATGAATGACTTCACAACTACTGAAGATATTTAAGAAGATTCATGAAAACCAAGATAATGAGTACACAAGTTTCCATAATCTATGGGACACAGTAAAAGCCATCATAAGAGGTAAGTTCATAGCAAATAGTGTACATAAGAAGATGGAGAGATGACAAATGGACAAACTAACATTTGCCTCAGAAAACCTGGAAAAAACAGCAACAAAAAAAATGTTAAATGCCAGGAGAAAAGAATAAAGATTCAAGCAGAGATAAATAAAATAGAAAACAAATGAATTATACAGAAAATAAATCAAAGCAACAGCTGGTTCTTTGAAAATATAAACAAGATTGATACACCATTAGCTAGACTAATTAAGAAGAAGAGAGAAAGAAACCAGAAAAATCAGATTTACAATAAAACAGGCAATATTACAACAGACACAATAGAAATACAAAACATCATTAGGGGATACTATGAGTGACTATACAGCAACAAATAAGAAAACCTGGACACATGTAATCTACTAAGATTGAATCAGGAGGACACAAAAAGCCTGAATAGAGGGACCCACAGTTAGTGCAATGGCTATGTCGCTGGACTCCCATGTAGTCGACCGTGGTTTGAGTCCCAGACCTGGTGGCTTAAACTCACACCGAGCGCATGTGCGTGCATGCCTAAGATCCTGAGAGGAGAAAGGAGGAGAAAGGATTGCGGTGTGGCCATCTCGGCTGGGGGGCGATTTCTCATTTTCCATCTCTCTGTCTCTGTCTTTCTGGCGAGCTCACGTGCTCTAGAGCAAAAACCTCTCCAAAATAAGAAAGAAAGCCTGAATAGACCCATAACAAGCAACGAGATTGAATCAGTAATAAATATACTCCCAACATAGATAAACCATGGTCCTCATGGCTTCACTTCTGAATTCTACAAAACTTTTAAAGAAGAGTTAATCCCCATTTTACTCATTATTTTTAAAGATCCAAAAGGAAGGAACCCTCCCAAATTAATATTATAAAGCTTCCATCACTCTCATCCCCAAAACAGACAAGGACATGACAAGCAAGGAAAACTACAGACCAATATCTCTCATGAATATAGATGCAAAAATTCTAAACAAGATACTAGCAAATCATATGCAACATATAAAAAACACCGTGATCAGGTAGGGTTTATTCCAAGGATGCAAGGGTGGTTCAACATACACAAAACCATAAATGTAATACACCATATTAACAGAAAGAAAGGTAAAAATCATATATCAATCAATGCAGAGAAAGCATTTGATAAAATACAACATTACTTTATGATTAAGACTCTAATAAAAATCGGCATAGAAGGGTCATTTCTCAACACAGTAAAAGCTATTTATGAAATACTTATAGCTGATATCATACTGAATGTAGAAAAACTGAAAGCCTTTCCACTGAAAACTGGTACAAGACAAGGCTGCCCACTTTCTCCACTCCTTTTCAATATAGTGCTGGAATTGCTAGCAAATGAAATCAGTAAAGGCATTCAAATGGGAAAAGAAGAGGTGAAATGATCTCTATTTGCAGATGACATGATTGTATACATAGAAGACCCAAGGGTATCAGTGAAAAAACTCCTGGAAGTAATAAATGAATACAGTAAAGTAGCAGGATGCAAAACCAACATACAAAAATCTATTACATTTTGGGACCAGCAGTTAGTGTAATGGCTATGTTACTGGACTCCCATGTAGTCGATTGCGGGTTGAGTCCCAGACCCAGTGGCTTAAACTCATGCCGGGCACATGTGCGTGCATGCCTGAGATCCCAAGAGGAGAATGGAGGAGAAGGGATTGTGGCATGGCCATCCCCCCTGGGGGGGGGGGGGTGATTTCTCACTTTCTGTCTCTCTGTCTGTCTCTGTCTTTCCAGTGAGTGCACATGCCCTATAGCAAAAACCTCTAAAAAAAAAAATCTATTGCATTTCTATATATGAACAACAAGCAGAGTGAGGTGGAACTGAAGAAAGTAATTCCAATTATCATAGCCACAAAAAGTATATGATATCTAGGAATAAATCTAACCAAAGAAGTTAAAGACCTCTAAAAGGTAAACAATGAAAAGCCAGAAAAAGAAATTGAAAATGACACAAAAAAGTGGAAGGACATCCTATTTTCCCAGATTGGTGGAAGAATTAATATAATCAAAATGGCAATTTTACCCAGATTAATCTACATATTTAATGCAATTACAATAAAATTACCAGAGACATTCTTTACAGATTTAGAAAAGACAATCACAGAATTTGTCTGGAATCATCAAAGATCCTGTATTGTCAAAGCAATTCTTTTTTTTTTTTTTTTTGGAGAGGTTTTTGCTATAGGGCACGTGCGCTTGCCAGACAGACAGAGAGAGACAGAGAGATAGAAAGCGAGAAATCACCCTCCAGGGGGGATGGCCACGCTGCAATCCCTTCTCCTCCATTCTCCTCTGGGGATCTTGGGCACACACACACACGCACCCGGCGTGAGTTTAAGCCACCGGGTCCGGGACTCGAACCGCGGTCGACTACGTGGGAGTCCAGTGACATAGCCATTACGCTAACTGCCAGTCCCTCAAAGCAATTCTTCACAAGGAGAGCAGAGTAGGAGAACTCTCACTCCCTGATCCCAAAATACATTACAAAGCTATGGTAATCAAAACAGCATGGCATTGGCACAAAAACAGACATGTGGACCAATGGAATAAAATAGAGAACCCAGAAATATACACCAAAACATACTGCCAGCTTATTTTTGACAAAGAGTATCAGTATATCCAGTGGGAAAAGGAAAATCTCCTTAGCAAATGGTGCTGGAAAAACTGGGTTTCCACCTGCAGAAGGATGAACCTGGACCTCTGTCTCTCACCATCAACAAAAATTAACTCAAAGTGGGTAAAAGATCTAAACCTAAGACCTCAAACTATAAAACTACTGGTAGAAAACACTGAGGAAACTCTGGGAGACATTGGGGTAGACAAAGACTTCTTAAATAAAACTCATAAAGCATATGCAATAATCCCTAAAATAGACAAGTGGGATTACATCAGATTAAGAAGTTTCTGCACAGCAAAAGACACAGTAATTAGTGTGAATTGACAACTCTCAAAATGGTAGAATATTTTTGTAAACTATGTCTCAGATAAGGGATTGATAACCAGAATACACAGGGGGAACTCAAGCAGCTTATCTGAAAAAAAGTGACCTACTCAAAAGATAGGGAAATGATCTCAACAAACAATTCTCTAAGGAAGACATACAATTAGCCAAAAAGCATATAAATAAATGCTTGACATCCCTCTTTATAAGAGAGATGCAGACTAAAACCACAGTGAGATACCATCTAACCCCAGTCAGAATGACTAAGATTAAAAATAATAAAAAGTGTTGGTGGGCTTTGGTGAAAGGGGAACTCTACTACACTGTTGGTGAGATGTAAATTGGTCCAGCTACTGTGGAGAACAATATAGAGGTTACTCAAAGATTTACAAATAGTAAATACTATATGATCCAGCAATTCCACTCCTTGGTATCTACCCAAAGGATAGGAGAATGCTCAGTTGGAAAAGTACTTGCACATCTGTGTTTATTGCGACATTATTCACAATTGCTATGACATGGGACCAACCAAAATGTCTACAAACCGATGAATGGATTAAAAAAATATGACACATATACTTTATGGAATACTACTCAGCCCTAAAAAACAAGATCCTGGAATTTGATAGAAAGTTAAGGAATATGGAAGAGTTACTGCCTAGTGAAGCAAGCCAAGCTATGAAAGAGAGACATTGTATGTCTTCACTTAACCTACACTGACTATCCACACTCTGTGGTGGAAACTAGAAGATTAGAGGATATAGAAGCATGCAAAATGGTTATGGATACTGGAGACCAGGTGGGAAGAGGGTAAGAGAAGGGGGATAATGTGAGGAAAGAAATTAACAAGAAAAATAGGGAAAACTGTTATAGGACACAGAAATGGATTATTATCTGTTGATGATGATACCATGTATAGTACCCTCAACTGGCCTGGTGTGAAGTGTATTTATTTTAGGTAAATTCATTTTACAAGCTAAGTGATGTATAGTGATTGAATGTATAAAATAAATTAAAAAAAAACATGTCGTGACTCTTGATATCTCAGTAGAATCAGAGATTTGAGTTGAGAGAGAACTATACCCTGTCCAAGTCCCTACATCGACTTTAGAGGTAGAAACTAAATGGATAAGAGCAAATATTTGCAGGAAAGGAATATTTATTGTCATTGTATAATATTTCTGACTTTAGTTAAATATTATTACAATATAAAGGGACTTTAAAAGTTCATGGAAAAATGGAAATAAAATTTGAATTTTTTTAGTGTAAACATGTTTTGAAATCAATGCATAGTTTTTTCATAATTGTCATTTTCCATAAACCTTTTTTTTTTTGAGAGGTTTTCGCTATAGGGCGCGTGCGCTCGCCAGACAGAGACAGAGAGACAGAAAGTGAGAAATCACCCCCCAGGGGGGATGGTCACGCCGCAGTCCCTTCTCCTTCATTCTCCTCTTGGGATCTTGGGCACGCACGCACACGCACCCGGCGTGAATTTAAGCCACCGGGTCCGGGACTCGAACCGTGGTCGACTACGTGGGAGTCCAGCGACATAGCCGTTACACTAACTGCTGGTTCCCTCCATAAATTTTTTGAAGACAGGATTTAAAAAAATTATTTATTTATTATTATTATTTTTTAATTTAACAAGGTCAAAAAGAGAGAAGGAAAGTGAGAAAGCAAGCTGCCAGGTCTTGGACTTGAACTGTGGTCGACCATGTGGGATGCCAGTGCCTTATCCATTGTGCCACTTGCTCATCCCAAAGATGGGATCTTTAGGTACCCTAAAGTATTTATTGCTTTGCTTACAATATAAAATATCATCCCTTTCATGCCTTTATGTCAATTTGTGTGTCTGAAAAAGTTGAAATAAACATGGTGCTCAGTTGCTCAGAAGTAAATTGAGTGAAATAGTGTGCTCCAAATCCACAAGAAAATGGGATATATTCCATGAACTTATCTGCCTTCCTTCTTGTCCTTCCAAGTTCCTTGGCATTTCCAAACATTATGTTAGTTTGCTTTGTGATGGGAGTTGGGTAATTCCAGAGGCTTCTTTTTGCAGTTGATGGGCGTAGTACTTGAAAGATAACTTCTACTTGATAATGGACTCAAGAATGACCTATAAAGCATTTAGTTATCTTATCCATTAGATCCTTACCAGTTTGAAGACTGGTAATTATATAGACTTCATTTAGAGTAAGTAAATTATTTATAATCAACTCAGCAAAGCACTTATATTTTAGGCTGGTACAAAGAAAAAAATGCTTGGAATGAACCAATTCTTGTAAATGGGTTCCTTCTGATGATTTCTGAGTATTTGTGGCCTTCTCACAGGCTGAATGTTTCATTTCTTCAGGCAAAGAGTGAAGTCCCACATTCTCTGTTAATACTATCTATAATTCATTCAGTTGTTCATTCAAGACTTGTTGGCTATCTACTACACCAGACATGATGGTAGATATTTAGTAACTTAAAGATTAATGTCCAAAATTAGTTTATTTGAGGAGTTCAGGAGAAATGTGTAAATTATTTAAATATATGTGGAAAACGCTTTATTAGAGCCATGGACAGTGTTTTGACAAACAAACAAGAGGAGGCTAATTTTACCTGAATGATGTGGAAGTTTCTTACTAGAACTGCATCCTGTATGGCATAAAGATTCAGGGAAAATGAGAGAATGGATATTTTTCCCTCTACAGAGGATGCATGCCCTTGCCAGTGAAAGAGAGAGAGAGAGAGAGAGAGAGAGAGAGAGAGAGAGAGAGAGAGAGAGAGAATCGCCCCCTAATGGGGTCTGGTCACATCACAACCCCTTTGCTACCATTTCTCCATCCTTTTGGGATTTGGGCATGCTTGAATACACATCTAGCATACTTCTCAAGCTGCCTAGGACCAGGATTTGAACCACTTGTTCAGCTATATGGGATTTGAGTCCCTTAATCACTAGGCCATACGATTGGTCTGAAAAGGTGTTCTTGAGGAAGAGAAGAGAGTGAGCAGGTGTTTAGTGTAAAAACACTTGAGATGTGCAGGGACTGTTGAGAAGTTCCATGAAACTGGAATGTGGGGTACATAGTAATAGGAGCTAGAGTGAGGCTGGAAAGGAAGTCTGTGCTCAGACTGGGACAGGCCCATGGAGCTAAAAAGGGGGAATACACACTTCATCCTGTAGACCACAGGGAACCATCAGCTGTTTTCTGTTAAGATGTATGTTTTAGGTCTTTCGGTGGGTGAACAGTCAGGAAAACAAATAAGTTAGGGGAATGGAAGCAATGCTCCATGTGAGATGAGAGGGTTTTCTATAAAGAAAGATGGAGGCCAGCCAGTGATGAGGTGGTTAAAGCAGCCTAATCCCACATTGCCAGCTGCACAGATCAAGTCTCTGATTCGGCAGCTTGTAAGAAACATGGGGCCCAAAATCCCAAAAAGGGGGAGAAGGGATTGTAGTGTGTTCATTACTCATGGGGGTGCTTTCTCTGTCTGGAAAGTGCATGTACCCTTTAACAAAATTACAAAAAAAATTTTAAAAAGGAAGATTAATGATATGAACAATGATAGTTTAATTAAATTTTGACATTCACACTATTGAAAAAAATAGAAAAATGGTTGCCAAAAGATTTTTAGAAGGGATTTTAAAAAAATGAATTATTTATTTAATTACATTTGTTATTATTATTTTTAATTTGACCAGACAGAGACAGAGAGAAAGAGAATATGAGAAAACAAGTCACCACATCCGGGACTCGAATGGCAGTCAGCCATGTGGGAATCCAGTTATGGTTAAGGCAGCTGAATCCCATATTGCCAGCTACAACTTTTTATCCACCATGCCACTTGCTAGCCCCAGAAGGGATTTTTTTTAAAGAATTATTTTTATTAACTTTCTTTCTTCCTTCCTTCATTCATTCATTCACTTATTTAAATTTGACCAGAGAGGGATAGAGTGTAAGAGAGAGGGAAAGTGAAAAAGCAAGCTGCCAGGTACAGGACTCGAACTGTGGTTGGCCATGTGGGAGTCCATTGTCCTCAACCACCATGCCACCAGCTGACCCCGAGATTTTTTTTTTTTTTTAATCACTAGAGGGCATATATACTTAGAGAATCAGAGAGAGGTATCCTCCCAGTGGGATGTGGTCATGGTATAATCTCCCCCCCCCCCCCCCTCCGCACCCATTTTTCCAACCTATTAGAATTTTGGGATGCATGCCAAAACATGTAGCTGGCATGTGTTTCAAGCTGCTAGGGCTAGGATTTAAGGGAGCTGGCCATGTAGGATCCAGCTCCCTTAACTACTGAGTTCCAGAGCTGGCTCCTAGAAGACAATTTTAAACACATAAAATACTTGTAATGGTACATACGTTTAGAAAAAACAATTATTGAAGGTTAATGAAATGGTTGAATTTGATAGTTTCGGTAAAAAATCTTGATCTCTAAATATGTACATACTGAATTGATAGAATTATTTATTACAATTAAAATTAAATAGCGAGGGGCCAGTAGGTTGTGTGGTGGTTAAAGCACTGGATTCCCACATGGTTGACCGTGGTTTGAGTCCTGGACATGGTGGCTTGAAAGTCACACTGGGCACATGTGTATGCATGCCCAATATCCCAAGAGGAGAATGGAAGAGAAAGGACTATGGTTTGGCCATTCCCCCATTTCCCTCTCTCTGTCTGTCTCCGGTGAGTGCATGCAACCTATGGCAAAAACCTTTAAAAAAAAAAAAAAAGTAAAAGAAAAAGAAACAGAGATCACCAACTTATAATGTTCTGTGAATTTTACACCCCATGAAGAGAGGATACTCACTGTTGATTGATTGAAGGATAAATTCTTATTGTATAGAGATAGCCCAATGAAATGGACTAAGGTTTTTGCTAAAATAAGATGGGTTTGTCAAGTAAAATTTTAACTTTGTTTTATTTTCAGGCTATATGTTGTTTTCTCTTGATCTCACAGTCATATATTGTTCCTATATCTATGGTTATTATTTAACATCACTTTTCTTACTTTGTAACAAATACTGGTTTTCCTTAGAAACTAAAAATCGAAGTTCTCTTCAGTTTTAGAGAACACAGTCTCTAAGCGATCCATACATTATTTTAAGTTTGTTTAGGTACTGTTCATATTAAAATAGAAATAGTTTAAGAGAACCTGCCAGTTGAATGAGATGGTCTCATATCCATTTTAAATAAGTATCTTTTTAAGGCAGGCTCTTGAGGGAAAGGTTAGTGAGATTAAAATCAGTGACTCTTTCCCTTCTGCTCTGTCAAACCTAAGAGAGGAGGGAGTACTGGGAAGTCTTACCAAGGACAGCAGGGAATTCAATCGAGGGCAAGTAGGGCTCAGACCCTGCTTCCTAATTATAGATGTCTTTTCAAACATCAGAGGTGCAAATCCAAATACACTGCAATTTACTGGCGAAAATGTTCACCTGTTGAAATATCCAGTTTGTAAGACAAGTAATAATGCGATTGAATGTATGGAAGAAAATGAAATAAAAAAAAAAGGGATAAATGCATGCATAAATAAATAAATAAAGGACCATTTAATTCAAAGAAACTTGAAAGGCATTTTTATAAGCCGGCTATCTGCGTATTATATTCTTATACCACTAGGGAATCTAAAATTCTGAATGGGCTCTGTGTCTTGCTGCCGTTTCTCTATGTGTGTCTTCTTTGGTGTGTGTAGACTGTTGGCATAGGTAGCCCGCGCATACAGTCTGCTTCTCAGCATGGAGAGGCTACTGATGACCAGCACTCACGTCTAGTTACCCTCATATATATTACTTCTATGGCTTCCATCCTGCCATTTCAGTGAAGAAATATGGTCACAGGGCAACTGGAGTTAATAAACAGTTTTAGAAGGATATTGCTTAAATGATTTCTCAATTATGTTCTAATTGGTTTCTCATGTTGATAAAATGGAAGCTTCCTTAACAAGAGTCCACCTTGTAAAGTTGAGTTGAAGTTTGAGGATTCTTGCTATCATTTAACGTTTAATGATACTCAGATTCCTGACTCATGTTTTTGACATAATGCTCCAATATTTCAGTTGCTATAGATACACTCCTACTTAGGCCTCTGGGACAAGGGAATGCTACCTGTTAAATTTTGTGGGTCCTGTTCATTTATTTAGTGGATCATTATTAATTTAATGAATGTGGTCCCAGTTCCTTTCATACACGGTGCCATAGGTGGCGGAAGGGTTTATATGTTTCTACAGTGTTGGTGAAGTTTTGTTTTGTCATGTGAGTGTCACATAAAGAGTTCTGGACCAGAATTTCTTGGTGACCCAAATAGAAAGGCTTCTAATTAGAAGTATGTGATGCTATAATGAAAATATTATCAAACCAGCTGCACTGTGTGTACAGCTTTTCTGTTTTTATTCATGTGTGTGCATCTATTACAAACATAGCACAAATAGAATATAAAAATAAGTTAGCACTCACAGCCAAACCTGTTAAATTTAGTTCAACAAATTGTATGAAACCCTCCATCTGTTAGCTACATTATCCTCACAATGATAATAGGCAAAGGCAGATTTGCTAGCTGAGTTTTATAGAGAGAATGGCTTGTTCAAAAAACATATAATAAGCTCCCCGAAATGAAACCAAACCAAAAGCATGGTTTTCTTCTCTGTGGCTTTGAGTGTTTATGTTGTGATATTACATTTACACAGATGTTATTACTGATCTCTTGTGCCAAAGAATGACTTTAGAGCTCATCTATCAATAATTATTGCTCTGGACAGTAAGAATGTTCCAAAAGAGCAAACAAGTATGATGAACAGATCTTTTGATTTTTTTTAGTAATGGGTCATGAATAGCTACTTTCTGCCTTTAGTGCTTTTTCACTATGGGTTACACTTGGCATTGCAAATACAATGTTTCTATTTTTAAAAGCAGAGGGCTACAAAGGTCTTTATAATGTAATAATTTATAAATAGAGTAATATTCTCATAAAAGGGTTATTGAGGATTGCACGAGATAAAGAAGTATCTAGCAGGAATACTAATTTGTGAGCTGATAAAGAACTTTGCTCACCCCCCACCCCCAGCACCCATGTGAATCATTGGGGATACCTCAGAGATCCATGGCAGGTCTTTGTAGAAAGCCAGAATTCTTTGGACTATAGTTTTGTGAACAGTTCATTTAATTTTCAGATGTCTCCTTCATAATTTTCTAAAACTTTCTTGTTTTAAATGAACAATTATTTACCCCTCATTATCGGTGAAGCTTCTGTGTACTGGATAGCAAGGGACCAAAGATAAATGAACCACACTTATAATCAATCTATGTAGGTTCAAATATTTACTATAGTTATACTTGTATTCCATTAAACACTGTTTTCCCTTTTAAATCTTGTGCATTTTGGTTATGGGCCTGGAAAGCCTTAAAACCCATCAAGAAAGTGTAGCTATTTGTCCCACACCTAGCATTATTCATTATTTTTATCATTTTTTTTGAGAGGTTTTTGCTATAGGGCGCGTGCACTCGCCAGACAGACAGAGAGAGACAGAGAGACAGAAAGCGAGAAATCACCCCCCAGAGGGGATGGCCACGCTGCAATCCTTTCTCCTCCATTCTCCTCTTGGGATCTCGGGCACGCACGCACACGTGCCCGGCGTGAGTTTAAGCCACTGGGTCCGGGACGCGAACCGCGGTCGACTACATGGGAGTCCAGTGACATAGCCATTACGCTAACTGCTGGTCCCGAATTATTTTTATCATTAAAAATTATTATTTTACATAAATAGGGTTGGAAGCATCCTGTAGAAATAAAGCTTTGGCATAGAATAGGTCTCACTGCATGCTGCCTTCGTTAGTAAACTTGATTTCCTCGTGCTCTCCAGGTCTCAGGGGACACATTTCCCTTTTCATCTGAATAGTAGTCATAGACCTCGCCAGCACCTCTGAATGGGAAGACCTATGTTCAGGTTCTCCTTCCTCATGTTTCTGGGAATCCCTGAGAAACACATCCTTGATTTCTGAATCCAAGGACTTCCTTGGGGGTCCATGGCAAGCTCGTCTGGGCTGCACCACACTCCCTGTGTCTTTGCTCCCCCCACGTGAGCACAAGCCTCTCATCTGACTGCAGCACAGTTCTGAGTAGGCCCCAACATTTCACACACTTCCCGAAGGACTGTTTCAGTAGAGGCAGATAATTCAGGAAATTATAACACAGGAAAAAATTTAAATGTGAACCTGCATATTACAGCTTAGAGTTCACAGGCCATGTTCCTTTATAGGGCACTCTCCACTGATTCTCCTTCTCTGCCTCAGCCATCTGGCTGTGTTCACCTCTATGATAGGAACGAGTACTTCTGGCCAAGTTTTCTCTGTTTAGAGTCCTGACACATGAATTTTCTCTTGAGCTAACTGAGGAGACCAAAAGAATAAGAAAACATTTTATCTCCAGGCTTGGGTCCATGCTGTAGTGAGTTGGCTATAACTCTTACTTCTACATAAGACAGCCTTTTTACATTATTAAATGGAAGAATTTAGCGCCTGATTTTCTCAACTCACTTATTCCTACAAAGCAGGATTTACAAACTCAGATATTTGGAACCTGATACATATGAATGGGTGATGAGTACTAGGTATAAGAAAAAGTACATTGTTCTAAATTTTTCTTGAAAGAAGTGGGTGGGCCTCTTGGCATATCTTTTATTAAACTGCCTTTGATAGAAAAGGGTACAAGAAATAGTCAGTTTAAGTGTGATGACATTCATCATCTGACACAGTAAATAGAGAAAATTGGGAACTGTAGTAAGTGGACAGCACATGCGTCATCTAGTGAGAGCACAGGGACTCAGTTTCAGCTGGTTACATCTTTCGAGAACATAGGCCATGTGGTTCCAATTCTTTCCACTATTTTAAGAGTCAACAGGAATCCATATTTCCACATGAGAACTGTTTTTAAATTCCAAAATTTATAAAAACATAGTAAAGATCAGTATTGTGTATTTCAAATGAGACATGTCTGCAGGCCAGATATGACCTTTCGCTTGCCCTTTGCAACCTCTGTTGAAAAGGATTCAAGCTTCACCTTTGTAAAACCAAAAGGCAAAGGGTCAATAGCAGTTCTGTTTGTTTCTGTTTTGGCCAAACTATCCACGCATAAAAAGTGTTTTCATTCTCCCATGGAAGAGTAAGAGCAATAAGCTGTGGTATTATAATGTATTTTGTTCCTACCACACAGACAAAATGAAGATTTGGTGAAGAATGGTAGTTTACTGGAACATGTTTAATTTGATTGTAGGAATTAGTAGGGAATAGCAGGAAAGACATGACTTAAACCCAGGTCTAATGTTCAAGTGTAACTTGGGGTAAGAGACAAACTATGACTCATCCTTCTCATATATAAAATGGGAATAATAAAGCTTACCTTACAGGAAAGAGTAAGGCCAAATAATTTACACAAGTGGCTAATTTATACAAGTCCATAGTAAGTATTAAAAATATTAGTCTCTCCTTTTAACCCCTTACTTGATTGTTTATCGATTTCCAAGTTTATCTTGGTTCCAGTGCCACAACTCCTAAGTTTGTTTTGTTTCTGTGTTTGTTTTACAAATGTGTAGAAGTGGGATAGCTATTTCCACAAGTTCCCATGAATTATTAGTTTTATCAATGGCAGACTGTCTGGTCTCTTGCCCAGGATCCGTTATGGCACTTCCCCAGCCCATTTTATTGTGTTCGCCGCACCATGTTAATCCATCTAGCTGCGCTCACTTGACATCTAATGGCTTGTCCTGCTGACATAACCTTAGCAACCTTATTCTGCTTGTTACTGTCCTCTATAACAGCCAAGTAGCTTCTCTACCAATTACACATCTAATTGTTTTGCTAGTTGCATGCATTGCTCTGTTACATTGCCATTCATGTCATTCTTAGTGGAATTTGGGGCAAGAAAGTTGCCATTTTTCCCATTTGTCATTGCTTGTTTACATAAGCCAGTGCAAAGCAGTCTGGAGGAAAGACAAGTTGGCTATCGGATGCGGTGTTCTAGTAGCGCAGGGTCTGCCATTAGCTGTATGCCATTATGCAATTCACCCGACTCTTGTGTGTGTGGTTCTCTTTTTTGTAAATCGAAGTTAGTAGTATTTGGCTTGCTTATCTCTTTGGACTGTCCTGAGATAACAGATACAAGGAATTTCACTGTCCTAATATAATGTGCTTGCCAAATAAAGGTAATCATTTTAGAGTTTTAAGGAATAGAGAAGGATTTTTCAAACTTTGTGGTACATAAGACTCACCTGGGGAGCTTTACAACCTCCTTCTGCCCAAACACAGCTTGGAGCTGTTAAATCATATGCTGGGTGGTACCTAGGTGTGGGTATTTTTTAAACTACCCATGTGATTCTAATGTTAAGCAGGGTTTGGGAACTGGTGCTTTGGTACCTCACTCTCAGGGTGTTATCTACATCACTTGAGAGTTCCTTAGGAATGCAGGATTCCAAACCTACTGATTTAGAATCTGCTTTTTAAAGAGAAAAAAAAAAATTCCCAGAGGGCATATGCACTAACTAGAGAGAGAGAGGGAGGAAGGGAAAAAGCACTCCCTGTCCCTACATACACCTCACCACCACCACCACCACCACCACCACCACCACCACATCCACCACATCCACCATTGTCATGCTGCAATCCCTTCTCTATTTCTTTACCCTGTCAAGATTTTGGGCATGCACACACCTATGCTGGGCATGGTTTTTTTCCAAGCCACAGGCTGAAACTTGAACTGTATGTTTGGCTGTATGGGATCTGACTACCTTAACCACCAGGCTACAGAGTCAGTCCTAGAATCTGCCTTTAATGAGATCTTCAGATAATTTATTTACATCTTAAAATTTGAGACTCACTTTAAAGGTTATATAATCTGTTTTATTTTGCAGTTGAGGACATCCAGAGATGTTAAGGGACTTTCTGGTGATCGTCTAGCTAGTGAATCAACTCAAATTTAAGTTTTTTTTTTTTTTTTTTTTTTTTTTTTTTTTTTTTGCTATAGGGCACATACACTCACCAGAACGACAGAGACAGAGAGACAGAAAGCAAGATATCATCCTCAGGGGAGATGGCCACGCCACAATCCCTTCTCCTCCACTCTCCTCTCAGGATCTTGGGTACATATGCACATGTGCCTAGCGTAAATTTAAGCCACCGTGTCCAGGACTCAAACCACAGTTGATTACATGGGAGTCCAGTGACATAGCCATTAATGCTAACTGCTGGTCCCTAGAATTTAAGTTTTTTTAATTTAAGACCCATGACTTTTCCTAATTCTGCTTGTGGGCATGTGTTTTTGTTCATATAGAAGAAAAAGGTGTGGATAAATTGTCAATAGTTGTACACTTCAAGTTTATTCTGAGTCTTTTTCAAATGTGGTTAATGGATTTACTATAATTCATTTTATCTCTTTAGACCTATCAGCTTCAAGAACAATGTTGATGAAATGGAGAAATAGATGACACTTGGATTGCTTTGAGAAAGTGGAACAGTTTGCAATTCAATTGTACTTGTTATTGAGTTTCCTTACTAGAATCCTTTACCCCCAAAGCATAAATTTTTTTTATAAAATATGACTTTTCTGCTCATTAACTGATGGACTAGTCTCAAAAGACATGGTGTGGGGTAAGCATACTAGTAAGTAGCACATTTAATACCATTTTTCTTTCAGTTTCTAACTTAAAGCTCTTGGGAAGGGAGAAAATCTGTGAATTTGGTGATGTGAATAGTTTTATAAGAGGCTGACTCAAAGTTCTGAAGACAGAGCTTATGCCACACTCTGTGCTGTAACTGATCTAGCCCAAGTATAGAGGAAGCAGAAGAGAAAATGCAGGCCAAGGTGATGTCAATCTGTCCAATCAAACACCACATGAGTATAGTAGATGTATGCCATGCACATCAAGATGTGCTGTTTTAAATTTTCTTGGGCAGTACTTGTTAGAGATGAGGAATATGCTGGACTCATCAGGCTTCTTAGTAATGTGTACCTAGCTCTCTCCTCCTTACTGCACCCACTGTGCTTCTGATTATACTGTACGTAATGGCAGCTCTGCCTTGGGAGGTTATGGATATGCTATAGATGGGGGCAGCCTATCTGTGAAGGTGTGTACATTTCAAATCGCTGGTTGCAGCTCCTTGCAAAGGGGCCATGGGGAGAAGAGGGGAAGAGAATCCCAGTGAGAGAGACACCCAAAGCCACAGTAATTTCTGATGATTAACCTCCAGTTTTTCACATCAACTATTATATGTGTTTCCAGGATCATAGACAAAATGATTGCTTTGCTGTACAGAGAATCTGGTGCTGTAAACCATCTAATTTTCCTTACATGATATCATAATACCTTTGCCAGCACTGTTTGCAGCTAACGCCACCCTCTCCTCCTCCTTCCTATTTTTCCCTCTACTTGATGTCCCTTCCTTTTCTTCATTAATTGCTAGGGGATGTCAGCCCAGAGTAAGGGTAGGGAGAGGTATGATAGCAATAGCAGGCCTCATTCCCTGTCCCCATAGCAGGAAATATGAGAGTTTGTGTGTTAATCTGTTTGATAGGGGACACCTAGGGGGCCTAGGTGTCATTAGAGCTGGAATTCATATAAAAAACTTAGATGCATGTAGAACTGAGGCAGGTGATACAAATGACCCGTTTAGGAGGACTTTGGTGGATGAGTCACTCCTAGCACATCAGAGAGAGGAAGCACTACCAGTTCTATCAATTATTGCAATAGAGAGTGACAGTCAATGTAAGATCCCATTTTTTAAAAAAGCTGTAAATTTAAATTTAAATTTTATGTGATATTTTTCTGATATCTAAATGCTTATAATTGACATTATGAATTGCTATGAAGGCCAGAAATCATATCTAGGGCCTAGGCTAGGCCTGTGGGACAGCAGATAGCAAACCGGATTTAGTCTGATGTCCTCATTTTTCAGAAGAAAAGAGAGATGTTGAAGCCCAGGGCATTGGTGAGGTTCATAACTAAGAAAGAATGCAGAGCAGGATGCACCCTATTTCTCTCACCTCTGAGGACACCTACAGTAGGATTTGTGAACCAGGTGCTGAGCCAAGTCAGAGCTAAGTCTGACATGGCTCCGGCCTGTGGTGACCTCACAGTCTGGCAGGAGTGAGAGATAAGCAAACTACTGTAATTCCAAGAAGTCTGTGCAATGAAGAAGTAGCTACAGCTGCAGACACCAGACCAAGAGGGACAAGTACATTTTGTTTGAGGACAGAGTGACATGGGTGGTGAATCAGGGATGCCTGTGCTGGTTATCAACACTTGAATATTTTAATAATAGAGTGTTTGCTTTCTTACTGCTTTTATGTTGCTTAAGCAGCTGATTTGTTACTGGGCTTCTAAGGAGTTTTGGGGAGCAAAGATTGATAATAGATAATCTTATATTGACTTTTTGATTTAAAATCCGCATATACCAACTTACCTGAACCTCAAAAAGTTTGGAGAAGTAAGGAATAGTGCAGGTGTTAACTCCAGTTTATAGATGAGAAAATTGTGACTCAGAGGAGCTAAATGCATGGCCTGAGGTCAGGTTATAGCACAGGGAGAGGCAGAACTCAACAGAACTGAAGCGTTTCTCAGAGTGTGAACTGGCATTATTCACACTCTGGGGCCTGACATAATGTAGTACCATGAATCATCTATCTTGTGCTGCAAAGCCAGGTCTAAGTTCTAGAATCCTCAGGTGGCTTTGCCTTAGCTGTCACGAGAAATTGCTAAGTCTAAGAACACAATTCTTATGCCAGTGGTCAAAACTCTTGGTATTAGAAGTGCTACTGAGAGGGACCAGCTGTTGGTGTAATGGCTATGTCGCTGGACTCCCATGTAGTCAACCGCGATTCAAGTCCTGGACTCAGTGGCTTAGAACTCATGTCAGGTGCGTGTGCATGCGTGCCCAAGATCCCAAGAGAAGAAGGGATTGTGGCGTGGCCATCCCCCCGGGGGGTGATTTTTGCTTTCTGTCTCTCTGTCTTTCTCTATCTGTCTGGAGAGCGCACGTGCGTGATAGCAAAAACCTCTCCAAAAAAAAAAAAAAAAAAAAAAGGAGTGCTACTGAGAGTGAGAAGGTATTTTTTTGGTCCCTGTTAGTGATAACAAAGATGCCTACACATTTCTTTCTTAGAAATAGAATTTGAAGGGTCATTCTTACTGGTCAGGAAATGAAGAGGTAAAACTAAAGGATTGGGAGAGTTCAGGTTTCCTTTGTATGATAATGTACCTCCTATATTGCATAAAGGGGCCTAGCCAAGGGCCTCAGTCAGAGATGAAAGCCAGGCTCTGCTCCATTCCATGGTCCTGGGCCTACAGGTGTGTGTGAGGCAGTAACGCTGGTGGGAGTAGAAGGCTGGGCGCTAGGGGCTCTACTTCTTACCAGGGCCTCGTGTAGGCTGGCAGGGACCTTTGAAACACAGCGAGGGTGGGATTGAGTGCATATAAACAACTTCAGATTTACCACTGATTCACCAGTAGAAATTCACTGAGCAGGGCCTGACTTACAAGAAAACAAATTTTGGGCAGAAAGATTTTTGCTATAGGGCATATGTCCTGGCCGAGAGAGACAGAGAAAAAGAAAGTGAGAAATCACTCCCCAGAGAGGATGGCCAGCTGCAATCCCTTTCCTCTATTCTCCTCTCAAGATTTTGGGTGTACATGCACATGCTTCCAGTGTGAGTTTTAAGCCGCTGGGTCCAGGACTCAAACTGCAAGTCAATTATATGAGAGTCCAGCAGCTTACCCCCTATGCCACCTGCTGGCTCCATCAGGAGAAAATTTAATGGAAAAGAGCAAAGGCACTTTTATTGACTACTCACTGTGTTTTTGCTACTGCTCTGGGTATTTCTGTATTTATCATCCATACCTCCCAGAAACCTGAAAGATGAACATTATCAACTCCAGAAGCACTGAGTCTCACAGGGGTTACGTGACTTACCACAGGTCACATGGTTATTAAACGTTGACGCTGGTATAGAACTGAGGCCTGGCAGTCTGACTGAATTCTAAGAACATGTCATAAACCTAAGCAACGAGAGACAGTTTTCTGTGTAATAGAGCTTTATTTCATATTATAGCTACACTTGGGTGTTCATGCACATACACACGTGTGTGTATGTATGTGTATATCTGTGTTCGTGGCAGGGATGAGATGGCAGCAGACAGTAGAGTAAGAAGGGTGTGGAAAGAACTAAATGGGTGAATGTGTACACTAGTTTACAATGTTGGCTATTCATCTTCAGTTTATCAGCATTAATGGAGGTAAAGGGTCTGGTGGAAACAATCTCAAAAGTGGATAAATGAAATTATTTGTATTTGGCCTTGGGGATATGTGTAATGGTTCAGAAAATTATAAAACAAATAAAGAGACCATTGGTTTCAACTTGGGAGGAATAGAAAAGCTGTACATTTCATCCCAAGTTGAGACCAATGGTCTTTGCTGAATAACCTCTCTACTTCCTTCTCCCGCATAGCAGCGGCTCTTAGGTGGGGGACTGGTTTCTCTATTTGCTTGTTGACTTTTTCAACCTTCCTGGAGGAGTTAAGGTAATTGAATAGTTTGGCATAATTGTGAAAATTTCTAGCCTTCTTTTCTAATTTTGGTTAAACAATATCCTACACTTAGATTAATATGCTTTTATTGAACACCTACCATATGTAGAGTACTATGTTGAGTTCTGAGAAATATACACAGAGTAAGAACATAGGCAGATGTGCAACTATGTTGTGGTTGGACTAAAACAAAAGTAGGTGCAGACCATACCAGGTGGAGATTCTGGTAAAATTAATAATTTGATGTCCTTAAAAATCAACTTTTAAAAAGGTACTTATTCAATATGAAGGATTATTATTACTATTTTAATTTTGCCAGAGGGCATGTGTGCTTGCTGGAGAGAGACAGGGAAAGTGAGAAAGCAGTTCTTGTGGGGTATTATCATGTTGCAATCCCTTTGCCTCCATTTCTTCCTCCTTTCAGGATTTTGGGCATGCACATACATGATCCCAGTGTATTTTTCAAGTTGCCAGGTCTGGGACTCAAGCCAAACAATTGGCTGTGTGGGATCCAGCTGCCTTCACCACCACAGCATGGGCTGGCCCGAGGAAGGATTCTTACCAGTCAGTATTTTTTTCTTTCTTTTTTCCCTCTGTCCTTTCCTTTTTTTCTCCCTTTCCTCCTTGCTTATTGCCAAAGGTCACATGTGCTGGTCAGAGAGAGAGAGGGAAAGAAAGCATCCCCAGTGTGGCATGTTCATGCCACAGTCCCTTTTCCTCCATTTCTCTGTCCTGTCAGGATTTGGGGCTTTATGTGCCCAGCTTGTGTTTCAAGGTGCCAGGGCTGGGACTCTAACATAGCCAGTCATATGGGATCCATCTCCCCATGCACAACACTTAACCACTGCACTGCAGGGCCAGCCCTGGATTTTTTTCCTTTGCTATTTGAGTGTATGCTTAGCTTTGATTAGCAAGAACAATTTATTTGTATGTTTTTCAGCTGCTTATGGAATTGCGTATGGATGCCATGGTGCTATTTTATTCTGGGGAAAGCTCCTTTAGTGGATTGTCACCTTGAGCTACCACCCAGTTGGCCCTGCCATTAATTCTGCTACTCTGGAGAAGAATGGAGTTTGTGGAGACAGGGGAGGGAGAAAGAAGAAAGAAAGAATAATTCTGATTGGGGACTGAGCCAGTCTTTAAAGAATGAATAAAATTTCTAAAAGTGGGAAAACTCAGGACCAGGACAGGATGGATCTGTCAGGAAGAGATGGCAACATGGGTGAAGGCGGTCCCGAAGGTAACATGCTAAGACCACAAACAAAGCAAGATTTAGGTAGTCACTAGCTAATGACAGATGACAGGCCTGATGAATTTTCTGGCATACTCAAAAGTCTTATTTTACCAGAACCCAATTCTAGTTATGAAAGGAAAAACCCTTAGAGATGAGATAAAGAGTACGAGGGTTAGGCTGCAGTGCTTCTCTTATTGCTGGTTGTGGTCACACCCTCTAAGTTATGCCTGTCTTTAAGCATAAGCATTCTGGGCTACTTCCAGACTACTCTCAGCTGCCCTTTGTCTTGCTTTACTTCAGCAGCCTCTCTTGAAAGGATGTGCAACGTGGTAGCCTTCTGCCTCCTTTTCTTTTCCAGATTGCTGATTTAGGAACTGATTATCGAAAAACTTTATCTAGTTAGAGTTTTCTATTTTTATGACAGTGACATTAACTCAGTTAATTTAGGAAGTTAATCAAAGGCAAGGAAAGTGCCAGGCCTGGGTGCCTGGAGGAAGTGAGTCTGTTCTGTTTGGAGCAAAGGTTTTTCATGTGAAAGACACCTCAGGAATACCAGGGAGTTTCGGCCTCTGGGCTAAAGGGGCACCTGGAGCTTTGGGAAAGCAGTCTTAGGGAGAGGACCTTTCTGTCCAGTATGCATGATGGTACAAACCACTTACATAACTGTAACTCCATTTTAGCCTTTTGGCCTTCCTGTTTAGAAACAGATCCATACCTGTAATGATTCTTGGTATATAGTAGGCCCATGGTTTGAGTTTTATTTCTTGCTTCAGGAACAACACAACACAGTAACAGGATATTTAGAGAGTACAATATTTGAAGATTGGGGATAGATGGGGAGTTTTATGCCAAATATGTGAAAGTTGAGAAGTTTTATTAAATCACTTAATTTTTTATCATCTATGATATTTTGAGGACATTTTTATAGCTTATTACTTTTTCAAAGAGTATTTTGCAGAACAAAAAATACTATTTAAAAATTCTTGTAATAATTTTTTAAGAACTATTTAATTTTATTTATTTAATCATCTACTACTATTATTATTATTATTATTATTTTAATTTGACCAAAGTGAGACACACATACACACACAGAGAGAGAGAGAGAGGGAAAGTGAGAAAGCAAGCCACTAGATCTGGGACAACTGTAGTTGGCCATGTGGGAGTGTCCAGCGCCTTAACCATCATGCCACCTGCTGGTCCCTATTTAAACATTTTTTAAAAATCATGGTTCAATTTGGGAAATGTTATTTATTTATTTTTGAGACTTTTTAAAAAAAAATTTTTTTGCCATAGGACATATACAGTCACTGGAGAGACAAAGAGACAGTGAGAAATGATCCCCCATAGGGGATGGCCATGCTGCAGTCTCTTCTTCTCCATTTTCTTCTTGGAATTTGGGGCACGCATACACTCACACCAGGCATGAATCTCAAGCCACCAGGTCTGAGACTCAAACAGTGGTCAGTTTTTTTTTTTTTTTTTTTTTTCTTTTTTTGGAGAGGTTTTTGCTATAGGGCGGTGCGCTCGCCAGACAGACAGAGAGAGACAGAGAGATAGAAAGCAGGAAATCACCCCCCAGGGGGGATGGCCACGCCGCAATCCCTTCTCCTCCATTCTCCCCTCGGGATCTTGGGCACGCACGCACACGCGCCCGGCGTGAGTTTAAGCCGCCGGGTCCGGGACTCGAACCGCGGTCAACTACGTGGGAGTCCAGCGACATAGCCATTACGCTAACTGCTGGTCCCAAACAGTGGTCAGTTTTATGGGAATCCAATGACATAACCATTACGCCATATGCTGGTTCTGGGAAATGTGTTAAAAACCAGATTTTTTTTAAGTGCAGGACATTTCAGAGCCTTAAATATGGCTGTTTGTGTGTGTGTGTGTGTGTGTGTGTGTGTGTGTACAACAAATGCATTTTCTTTTTTTTAAATGTTTTTTAGGTTTTTGTCATAGGGTGTATATGCTCATTGGAGAAAGAGAGACAGTGAGAGGGAAAGTGAAAACTCAGCCCTCTGGAGGGGATAGCCATGCCGCAATCCCTTTTCCTTCATTCTCCTCTTGTGATTTTGAGCACGTACACACACACACACACATATACACTCACACACACACACATACACACTCACACACACGTTCCTGGTATGGTTTTTAAGATATCAAGTCTGGGACTTGAACCCCTGTTGGCCCTGTGGGAGTCCAGCACCTTAACCACCATGTCACCTACTGGCCTTGGTAATGTGCCCCTAACATTTACAAAAAGAGTGTACAATATTCATTGTTTCTTATTTTATGGTAAACTGAGATCCTTTGAACATCATATGAGAATCATTGTTCTATTGATGGATCATACATTACTTGTATTCTCTCTTGGGGAAGCCAGTTCACTTCTAAACTGTAGTTTTGTACTGTTGAAATTGACAACGAGAACATTTGGGATAATATGAAGTCCTAGTGAGATCTTGGAAACTATTTAAAGTAATGGAATCATTTACAGCATCAAGCAAATGTTAGTTATTATTAGGCCACAACATTTATGTGTAAAAGATAGAACATTTTAGGACTATTATTTTATTTTTTTCCCCCTTCACTCCTCACTTCTCTTTAGTGTTTGTTATAGGCATTTGCACTCACCAGAGAGAGAGGGGGAGGGAATGAGATATCATGCCTTCAGGGGGATAGCCATGCCACAATTTCTTCTCCTCCAGTAACCCCTCATGATTTTGGCATGCATGTGCACGTGCCTGGAGTGATTTTCAAATAGCTGGGACTGGGACTTGAACCATGCAGCCAGCCATGTGAGATCCAGTGCCTTAACATCCATGCTGTCTGCTAGACCAGGATTATTATTTAATGCAATAATCTCTCTTAATCTCTCTTTCTTTCTTTTTCCCTTAATTTGCTAGAGAGAGTTAGCACTCTTTGGGGAGAGAGAGAGAGAGAGAGAGAGAGGAAGAGGAAGAGGAGGAAAGTGAGAAAGCACCCCCTATGGGGTTTGGTCACACTTCAGTCTCTTCTATTCCATAGCTCCCTTCTTTTGGAATTTCAGACTTGCATGCACAGATGCCTGGTGTGTTTTTTAGGTTTCTGGGTCTGGGACTAGAACCATGTGTTCATCCATGTGGAATTGAGCAGCCTTAACTGCCAGGCCATGGGGTGGCCCTAATGCAATAAGTTTAGTGGCTAGAAAAAATACAAGATCTGTTACAAGACAAAATTTATTTATTATAGAGGAATAATAATGCCTACAGGTGGGGTTGGGTATAATTTACAGGTATTACATCATAGCTGGCTTTACTGATAGCATTTTAAGGAACTAGAAAATACTAAGAAGTTTGGATATTATCATAAAATCAAACTTCTCTTACTAGTCCCAAACTTCTATTACTATTACTGATCTCATAAGATATGTTGGTATAAATTGAGGGAATATAACATATGAAGACAAGGAAAAAGAGATAAGTGAAAAACAGTTCCTTATCTTTCTGATTATTGGTGAAAATGTGGGATGTTTGAGTTGTTTTAGAACATGGTCTTACATCACCTTTCAGTGTTCTTCCAGTATCTGGAAATGCACTCAGTAAATTCTATTAATACAAATTAAAGGAAAGGTTTGGTTCTGTGTCTCCAAATCCTGGAAAGACATGATTTAAATCAGATTACCCTTAAGTGGGTTCATACCTAGTTGATAATAAGGTCTGTAATGATTCAGTGTCAATATAAGGGTATTTATGAGTTGAATGGAACTCCACAGTGGTTAGTCTTTGAGCAACTCAGTGGGGATCCCTTAAGACTAATTCATTTAAAGAAGGAAGAAGAACCTCAATATCAAGAAAATAAAATTTTTACTGGTGTTTTGTAAGTGTACAAGAAGAAGTTAAGAATCACACATCATATACTGATTGTGTTTTTTTTAAGAATTATTCATTTAATTTTACTTATTATTATTATTATTCAATTCAACCAGAGAGAGAGAAAGAGAAAGCAAGCTTCCAGGTCTGGGACTTGAACTGAAGTCAGTCATATTGGAGACCAGCGCCTCAACTACCATGCCACCCTCTGGCCCCCATATAATGAGTTTTACCAAATCAAGACAAATAAAGGAACAATTAATGAGCAAACAGCTCTCTGCTTACAAAGGTGAACTTCTGAGGCCTTTGGATATATTATTTTCCAGGATATATATAATTTTGTTTGAGCTTCACTCTTTGAGATAGGTCTTTTATATTAGGTTAGGTTAACATTTATATTTTAGTTATCTTTGTTTGTAAAGCTAATATGCCCCATGGGACTTAAATTCATGTTATTGGCCTCATTGGCACCATAATGCTATGCGTAAAATCAAATAACCCAGCTTTTGGAATCAATTAGGTTTTTATTGGGCTATTTTCTGCATTTAGGGGATAATGTAATTAAATAGGATAATTAGGAAATGGATATTGTCCAGAGCTACATCATTCAATATGGTAGCCACTGGCCATATGTTTCTATTTAAATTGGAATGTAAATTAATTAAAATTAAATTTATTTTAAATTTAATTTATCAAATTAAATTTAAATTAAAAATTCAGTTCCTTAGTCTGACTGGTCATATTTTAAGTGATCAATGGCTACATGTGGCTAGTCGCTACGCTATTGCACAACATAAAAATTAGGACATTTTCATCATTGCAGAAAGTTCTGGTGGACAGTGCTGTGGGATTAGCAATGTAAGTATTGAGAGAGAACTTCATGTAGGAAGGTTTTAGTTATTTAGCCTCAAGTAGAGGAGCTTGGAATAGAGAGCAAGTTTATAGTCAATAGCTATGTGAAAAGCTATGGTGATCACTATTTCAGAAAAGAGCAATAATTAGGCTCAGGTAAAATTGTAGCAGGAAGAATTTAGATTAGACTTCTAAAGTCCTTCTTGCCTAGGAGAATTAAGAAGCCCTGGAATAAACTAAATGTGCAGAATGTGCAAATATTTTCTGAGTTGTTGATAAAAACGTGTAGGACAGTGGTTTCTAACATTTTGATACCAAAAATATTCATGTGTATGAATATTAATTTTATTTTTAATGTCAGAGGGCACATGTATGTAAGAAAGAGAAAGAAGGGGGAGAGAAAATAAACCTTCCAGTGGGCCTGGTCCTACTGCAAGCCTTTTGCTTCCAATTTTCCATCTCACTTGGATCCTGAGAAACACACCCCTGGTGTTTTCCTTAAGCAGATTGGGTCAGAATGACCTTTAGTGGTTCATGTGATTCTGGCTTCCTCTGCACAGTGTCCAACCATTGTGCCACAGGTCCAGGCCAGTGTTACTTTTTTATAAAAAATTAACATTAATATTGCCCCCTGCCGCTAATCTTGAGTATAGCATGGCTTTTAGTATCTGTTGGTTAAGAAACCACCCTTTGTTAAAAGCAACAGTAATAACAACACAACTACTGTGAAATCAGTGGCAGTTTGAAATTGGTATCTAAATACAGTTTAAAAATATTTTATGTTTCTGTGAGAAATGACTACATGTAGTCAGCCCTTACCAACATTTACAGCTCATGTGGATTCTTAGACTGTTTTTTAATAACTGAGTCCTGTCTCACAGAGGGCTGGAAGTGACTGGAAGTCCCTGGTACACATAGTCACCTCTCAGAGAAGATTCAGGAAGTTGGGCTGTAGGCTACAGGCAGAGGTAAATGACTTTTCAACATTATTTCTGAACTTCACCTTCATATTAATTGCTTCTGCTCATTTGTTTGAGTTTTACTACTCTTTTTCTTGTCTGCTCCCAGATTTTTACCAATTTGATCTGAAATGAAATTTTTCATTTGATTTAAAATCAGGCCATTGTAGGCTTTCAAAAGCTCAACGATGGCTTCTCGTGTTCTTAGCTTTAGTACCCTGAAAGATCATTTTATTAAACATAAAGCCAGATGATCTCCTTTATCTAAGATGTCCATTGATATAAGTGATGTGCACACATCCTACATCTGGCAGGACTTTCAGTTATGAACACTGAGGCATGAAAATCTCAAGTTCCCTTCTCAGTCATGCAACCTTGAATTCTTTGAGAATGTTATTGTTTCTTCTTCTTTTTTTATTTTTAAAATCTACATTAATAACATAGATCTGTGAACATCTCATTGAAAAGGATTAGCCCTTAGGAGAAAGGGGATTTGGATTCTTGACGTGTGCTCATCAGCCCAGGATGAGGAGTTCAGGACCATTGCTTAAGGTTATGGGAAACTTAGTCATCCTGTGTGTAATCCCATGTGGACAACAAAATCTGTTTGGGAAGCAATTATGAGGGTTAATTTTCTTTTAATCTGCTTTATTCTGGGGACTAGACCCTGGTGCAGGCAAACAGACTCAACAGTCCAGCCTTGGCAACCTGTATCATGGTTCAGTGAAATCCTAAATCCCTTCAACTGCTGTGAGAACAATGTTTCTTTCAGAAATGCCAGAGGCACTGTGTGTAGAAATCAACATTCAGGTCATCTTATCTATAGGAATAGCTCAGTCTATAACTGGAAGTAAAATATTTCTCTTCTTATGACTCTGATCTGGTCTAGGAAAAAAGACATTCTTTTACAAACCAGACCACAAAAACATACAATTGATGAAGACAAGTCATCCTTAAATATTGAGGAGTCCATAAATCCTTAAGAATGTGTAAGAAAAAAATTACATAGCATAATTTAAAGTGTTTATTGAGACTCTACTCTTTGGCAGGCACTAGAAATCTGATGCTTTTTAAGGGGAAGCCAAATACATCAGTATGCAATTATGATAGTGCAGTAAATTTGTGATTAGAGAGATTCAGTGATTTCCATGGTAGCGCAAAGGAGAGGAATCTGACTGAGCCTCTGTCAAGGAATGGGGAGCTAGGATTAGGAAGGTCTTCTTAGAAGACTTAGTTGCTAAGCTGAATCATGAATTTATTTTTATTTTTTAATTTTTTTAAGGTAAGGAGATGTATTGGGGAAGTTGAAGTTATAAGAAAGACATGGTATGATGTGTGCAGCTGTTAAAAAGCATTCAGTTTTGGTAGAGCGTAAATAGCAAATTGTTGAATAGCAGGAGAATTAGGAACAAAGAATGTTCTCAGACTTTACGATGATCTCTTTTTTCTTAGTGCAGCATCTCAAAGGAAAATAAGTAAAATACATACATATGCACACATGCACATATTTTTCAAATATAAAGAAAGCGGGGACTCTGAGAACAATAAAGACAGTGTTTGAAAGAGGCTTAGCTGAGGTCAAAATGAAAGCCATCAGCCAGTAAGCCAGAGCTCCAATGTTGTCAGAGCCAAAAAGAGCAAAGAAAAAAGTTTTGAGTTCTGATCAACTCTTAGAAAACACGATTTCCCCCCACCCCCCCAAGAGCTCAAATGGCCTAACAACAAGTATTTCTGTGCTTTTTAATTACTCAGTTTGATGGTCCTAATGCAGAAACAAGTGTGGAACCAGCAGAAAGAACAGTTGTTCCCTCAATTTGAAGGGGACATTTGTTGTTTTGATGATGGGTCTCTGTAGCAGACAGAAACCACATTCAGGCTCAGCCTCATTTGTAGCTTGCTGGGCTCAATCTCCAACATAGTCTTGGCCTGAAACACTGCCAAAAAGAATTTAGAAAAAAGGATATTCTCTATGTAAATAAAACTCCATCCTGTTGCTTAAAGGATTTGTGCATTTTAGTCTTTTATTAGCAAACTCTTTGAAGTATGGGTCCCAGCACATCTGTAAAGGGTCCTAGGCTTTTGTAAGGCTATTTTTGGATTTTGAACAAATTTAACAATTTCTGCAGCATGAATGTCTCATTGTTTCCTTAAAGCCTTAGGATTAGAAAAACATATCACTTTAATTTTCCTGTTTCAGTCAGAGACTGAGATTTTCATATTGGTCAGAAAAGAACATTTCCCAAAAGCAACAGATTTTTACAAAGCCATGGATAATTTTTATTTTCTTTCTTAGCACAGCATGAGGAGAATTGGAAAACTCTTATGAGAACTGATAAAGGGTTCAGAACATGTTCTTTGTTTCTTGGCAAAAGAAACTTCTTCTATCCCAAGTGCTGTGGTTGAGGGAAACTTAAATCCACCCCCCAAAGAGCCCAGATCCTATTTGGATTCAAGTGGGAAACCATTTACTGGTTATGCTCCAATGGCATCCTTTGGCTGGTTTGGGTAACACTTTCCCCACAGTGGAAGGCGTAGGAGTTCCTCTAAGTGGTTGAATATGTTATGCCTTTCATTCAAAGAAACTCAATCCACATATTTTACAGAAGCAGGAGGTTGTCTTTCGAGGCTGCTTGGGAAAGAATTTCTTGTGGTGAACATCAAGCCACCTGAACAAACATGAGCACAGTTTGCATCTCCCCAAGAGGACTTTCTCAGGATAGAAGGCAGATAAGCTACTCCGTCTTCACCGCTAGGAAAGCTGAGAAGAGTTTACTTTCTTAAGAAAAATATGATTATGTGGGTCTACCTAGTACTCTTTCTAAACCGGAGGGAAAGAGATGGCAGGCATGTATATCAGATCTGCTATGAATCCTAGGTCTGACTCAAGGAGAGATAAGAATGCCAGATTTGAGAATGAGTCTTTAGATTCTGTTAACTTCTCACCATCCCCATCTTGGATGCCAGAGTGGAAAAGGGGAATTGGGAAAATATAGTGGGCTATGGTAGTAAGGAAAAGAATGCAGAGTACTACTGATTTGAGCCATCTGTGACAAAGAAACATGACTTAAACAAGACAGGCTTCTAATTGGGAAACTTCTTAGGTTAATGTTCTTTCTCACTCAAGATAATTGTGACTTTTAGCTACAGGCATTCAGATGGAACAACACGAACTCTCCAGGGATTAGTATTTTTGATTTGGACTTGGTGCTACTCCTAGAAGCAGATTAAGTGAGAAGGTTCTTACATCAGGATATAAAATGACCCCTCAACAGATATTCACCTCCTAGTCCCTGGAAACTATAAATGCTAGTTTATTTGAAAAAAGATTATTGGAGAAGGGATTAAATTATGGATTCCAAAATGAGGAGATTACCCTGAATAATCTGGGTGGGCCCTAAATGCCTTCACCAAATATCCTTATCAGAGTGAAACAGAGGGAGATTACACCAAAGGAAGAGAAGGAGGCAGTGTGACTATGGAGACTGAGATTGGAGCGATACAGCTACATGTCAGAAAATGCTGGCAACTACTAGAAGCTAGCAGAGGCAAAGAATAAACCCTCCCTTAGGAGAGCCTCTGGAGCAAGTGTGGCCCTTCCAATATCTTGATTTTAGGGATACTGATTTTGGACTTCTGGCCTCCAGAACAGTGAGAGAATACATTTCTAGTGTTTTAGCCACCTAGTTTATTTTTTACTGCAACCGTAGAAAATGAATACAATCCTGAAATCAGACCATTAATAAATTACTGGAAGTTCAGCACCATCAGCATAGAAATGTAGAGTAAACTAGAGGGAAAGTTGCTGGTTACACTGGCTCACTGAAGCCCAGAATCAGGATGTGAGAGGAAAACACAGCACGAAGAGAGAGTGAGGTGCAGCTGGGGGTTAGTATTGATTTGTGCGAACACTGGATTCTGACAGCATTTGTGTAGTTTGGCCTGTCCCTGTAGGATTGGGAGAAGGCTCTGAAATCACACACCATCATCTCCAGTGAATCTGTAGGGTCTTGTGGAACACAAAATAATATTCTTTTTTCCTGGATTTCCCCTAGAAGTACAGAAGCAGCACAAGATTGAATTCTGTAGGCCTGGGATGCTCACATCTCTTTCATACTCAATGACTGAAGCTCACTCTCACTGTCTTCCTCTATACATACTGACAGAGAAGAAAAAAGGTGGACACTTTGATGCCCAAAGACAACTTAGACTGAAAGAACTTGATCATTAATGTGAGCCCATGACTCTAAGTTGCTTACATGTTTTCCTCTCTGCCTTCTGCCACATGGACTTCGAATATAGTTTAGTTTCTCTTTTCCTTACTTTATGTGGATTATTGCTACATTAGAGAAGTTGATATTGAGTTTTTTTAAAATACAGCATTCCAAGTTGTTTTTAAGAAAGGTATAAGATGTCAGTATTTATTATGTATCCATCTATGTATCTATTTATAATGAATTCCTAGTGAAAATTAAATTCTCTAGGCAAATGAATGTGAATGAGGATTATTGTAATTTTGAAAGGTCTCACAGATAAGGTAATAAAGAAAGATCAAGTGACTGAAGTTACCACCTCCCTTATTTTGAAGGTACAATCTAAAGTTTAGCTATCTCACTTTGGTTCATCCATCCATTTGCTTCTCTATTTCTTTATTGATTCAAGCACTTACCCAGTGCAAGTATTGTGCCAAGTGGAAGAGCCACAAAGCCTGAAAGGCCTCTGTCCTGTCTTTGAAGATCTGCAGAGGCTGTGACTTGGTGGCTTGCCCAGCTTTCTTTCTTTTTTTTTTTTTTTAAATTGGGACTTGCATGCTTTCTCTATTTAACCACAGATCTCATCTCTGCCTACTGTGTTATACATAAATATCTTTAGATATTTATAATATTTTCCTGATTCCTGAATACAGCAGTCTTAGATCCCTGACTTACATTCTATTTGGGAAGAATAGTCTCTGGGGCTGCCCTCATTTCAAACTTTAATTCTTGAATCATTCTCAACCTCCCATGGCAACTGGAGACATGGAGTCTGGGAACCAAGATTAGAAGAAGTGAGTTGATGTAAAATGCCTGTTCACCCACTGAATAAGGATACAGGAGCAGAATTGAATGTCCTGGTTTGGAATTGGAGCTTGTTAACAATAGCTCAGAGTTCCGGAAAGTTTGACTCTGGGTCCTGAGGGAAAAACATTCCTCAGGGGAGAACAGAGAGTAAAACTTACTTTTGCAGGGATGTAAGAACTCCATAGACAAGAAAACAAACCCAAATCCCAGGTGGATGGCATTGGCCTGGTCACCCAGTTATTATAGGAACAATTAAGGGAAGTTCCTAGGGGCTGTTCATGACCTGAGACAAGTTGGCAAAGACTTGACAGTGTCAATTGGCAAATTCCAGGATACCCTGGGTATGAGGAAAGATAACTAAAGAATATGAGAAGTCAGGCTTGAGCCAACACCTGTACTTGTCTAATCAGTGCCTAGAACAATGCCTGGCACATAGTAGGTACTGAAAAAAGATATGATTAATTGAATTTTTCAGTGCCCTTGGGGTAAGAGCTTGAGTGAAGGAGGGCTGTGGGCAGAGATCATGGAGTTTTTCCTCCTTTTCTTTTTCTTTTTTAAGACTTTTGCCATAGGGAATGTGCACTCACTGGAGAGAGACAGAGAGAGGGAAAGTGAAAAATCACCCCTTAGAGGAGATGACCATGCCACAATCCTTCTCTTTTATTCTCCTCCTGGGATTTGGGCATGCATGTACATGTGCTGGGTGAGTTTTAAGGTGCCATGACTGGGACTTGAACTGTGGTCGGCCATGTAGGAATCCAGCACCTCAACCACCATGCCACCTGCTGGCCCCAAGTTTTTTCTCCTCTTCTACAAAGATCAAAAGAGGATAACTTAGTCTGTTGTCTCAGGGCTTGTGGGTACAAAGAGAAGCAACTGGTTTAACTTCTCTGACCTTCAGTTCTTCTATATATCATGAAGAATTAATGAAAGTTTCATGGGGCTTCTTCAAATTATGAGTTTTAAAGAGTTTTAAAGAAAAGAGAGTAAAAGTTATGTACTTTATAAAAATAACAAAAATTGTGCTCCCAGTTTGAAACCCAATGGCGATCAAAGACATTTTTATAATTATCTACCTAGTTGTCACCTCTAGATTTTGATAGATCAGCCTGATCAGGAAATAGGCACAATTTAACAACAATGACAATAATAAAAACAGTAATAAGACAATACTAGTTGTAATAGTAACAAAATTTACTAATATGGAGGGCCTAATCTCAGCCTATCACTATGTTAATCAGTTTACCCCTATTTATTTCTACATTTAAATCTTGAAAGGTAGGAGCAGTTGTTCAATTTCAGTAAATATGGAAGCTGGGCCTTAGTATAATTAAAGAACTTGCCCAGTTCTACACAATCAGTAATATGTAATTGGGTCATAAGTGCAGGTCAGCTTTGTTTCAAATATATGGTCTTTGCCCTTTCTCACTTTCTTTCTCCATCCTTGACTCGTCAGCAGGGAAAAAGAAGATGGACATCTTTTTGTGTTATATAATTTACATAGGGTTAGTGTTGTCTAATTTAAGCCTCTAGACAACTTTACACAATATATACAATAGGTGGCTTGGTAGAAATAGCTATTATCCCTTCTTAACAGAGAAGGAAACTGACTCAAAGGGGCAATTTAATATTCCTTGAGTTATATCAGGTCTTAAACTGAGGCAGTCACCTTGATTACAAAGTCATCTTCTTTTATATTATTCTGATAGTTTTTATACTTATTGAGTATCTTGTCTGTGTAAGGCATACTACTAATTCCTTGTTTGTGGAAATTATCACTAATTCTCACAGTATTCCACAGGAAGATACTTTGAGCCCCATTTTGTCCATAGGAAATCTGTTCTTCAGTGAGTTTAAGTAAGTTTAAATGTCACCAAAAATTGGTAAACCTGGTTTTATCACAATTGCCAAAGCTTCCCATATAGCCATATTAGATGAATATATATGACATGATTTGAAAAGTATCGAAGAGTCACTTACAGTTTTCTCCTTCCCTTTATGCTTATTGCAAGGATCATGATTCTACCACTAGACATTTATTTGGGCTAAATAATTTTTCCCTTTGGTCAGAAAAGCTAACTGTAGAAATGGAGATACTGATAGAGATAATAGAGGAAAGTCTACTTTTGGAATACAGAGTTCAACTTTTAGAGGATTTGTCAAGGTGGGGATACCTAGTAGAAAGTTCTAGCAAACTGGGACCAGCAGTAGGTATAATGGCTATGTTGCTGGACTCCCATGTACTCCACTGTGGTGCAAGTCCCGGACCTGGTAGCTTAATCTCACGCTGGGCACGTGTGCGTGTGTGCCCAAGATCCCAAGAGGAGAATGGAGGAGAAAAGATTGTGGCGTGGCTAATCCCCCCAGGGGATGATTTCTTGCTTTCTGTCTCTCTGTCTCTGTCTTTCCAGTGAGCACCTGTGCCCCTTCCCCCCCCCCCCCCCAAAAGAGCAAACCAAAGACAGGCAAAAGATATTACATTATTGTAGAAAAGTGTAAAAGTGCCCAACTCCTCCAGTGGGGCATGTTGGGAATCATGTTGGTTAGAACCATGGTTCTTAAACCTGATAATCATTCAGAGAGCTTCTTAAAATAGATTGGCCCCACTTTTAGAGTTTCTGATTTAGCAGTTCTGTTTGGGGTCTGAAAATTTGCATTTCTAACAGGTTTCCAGGTAATTCTAGCTTACTGATTAGCAACTATGCTCTGAGAACCATAATTCTGTAGCCTGTTAGTGAGGGGCAGAGGGAGAAATGCCTGGCACTGTGGGGTCCGGTCATCTTCTGCTAGACAAAAATATGTATAGTATAAGGCAGATGTGATGTGGAAAAATGTAGAGGAGAAAAAAGCCAATAGAAATTTTAACATGAGCACCAGATATTTTACGTTACCTTTCAGATTTTTTAACCTGTAAACAACACAGTTAAGAAATCTATAAGAATATAAGGACACATGATTAATAAACACTATCTTCAAGGAATATAAATTGAGACAACACAAAATACATAGCATTGGCATTTAGTACATATATAAAAGTAACTTAGAGGCAAGATTACATACACCTGTATTTAACTGAAACAGTAATTTATTAATGGGAAAATTCCACTTTCTTCCTTTCATAGATGGGCCTGCATGGTTGACCAGAAAGTCAGAAAAGTAGAACCAAATTACAATGCGTGTATGTGAAACATAGGCGAGTTTTCTCTTTAATTATATCCTTTACACTTAGCAGACTTTGATTTGGTCCTACATTTCAAACACTTTGCTTGGCCATGTGAACTTAAGGTATAAACAGGTGGCTCAGAATTCTTGGCTGTGTATTTCCTGAATCCGGCAGACTTGAGTGCTTAATAACTGATGATGTGTGATGAATTTTCAGTGAATGCCTCTGGGTGGACTGTTCTGACTTGTAGCTCAGAGAGAAGCTGGAGCAGAAAGCAAAGGAAAAGGTTGCAAATCCCTTAATGAAATTTTTAATAAAAGCAGCTTTGAATGCATGCTTTTTTCAAATCATTGCATCTGACCATTTTTGAGAGTCGACATAACTGATCAGGAGAATGAGTATCAAGAATGCAAAAAGACAGCGCAATTAAAGAGAGAGTCACATCTGGGAGCAGGTGAATGCCAGAAAACAGCCTTGGACCTGAATCAGGAAATTTCCATGGTGTGTAATTCTCATGGAGATTTTGGGAATTCCTGTTTTTTAGTTCCTTAAACTTAAAGAGTAAAACTTTAAGAGAGCTTTGGTAGAGCTTTGCATTGACCACCACCACATCATTTTTTTTGTTTTTTAGAGAGAAATTTTTGCTATAGCACATGTGTGCTTGCTGGAGAGATAGAGACAGAGAGAAAGTGAGAAATCACCCCCCAGGGGGATAGCCATGCCACAATCCCTTATCTTATATTCTCTTGGTATTTTGGGCACACATACATATGCATCCAGCATGATTTTTAAGCTGCCAGGTCCAGGACTAAAACTATGGTCTACTACATGGGAGTCCAGCAACATAACCATTATGACATCTTCTGGTCCCCCACCACACCACTTTATTCTTAGAGATTCCTTAGGAGAAAACTTCATGCAAGAATATTATAGGGCCAGTATTTTCCAAGAGTGTGATGGAAACTGGGAATCAGAGAGAAGTGAGCAGTATGTCGGTGCTTCTTGAGAGCTAACCCATCAACCTCACTTGCCTCCTGGGTTGTTTTCACCTTGCACTCCACCAGTATCCTCTTTTTCCAGTGGCACTGAGATCACCTGATGAATTTCTCCACTGATAGCTGGATGTCATTCTCTCCCTGTCAAAGGGACAATGAGAAGATGTCAGGGGTCTCACTGAAGAGACATCCTGTGATGCTAGATCCCTAAGCTGCACTTTCCTCCATCAGTAAAAACAGCAGTGGTCTTATATGAAAGAATGGTTAACAGCCACTTCCTTTTCTTTCAAAAATAATAAATGTCGTTCTTAAGCTTTCCTCAGAGCCAGGACACAGGTATACATTGACTGCAAAGAACCTTATGGTATTTCCTAATGAATGCGATTAAGGGAAAAAAGAAAGACCTGGCAAGCCCACTGAATGAGAAAGACAATGAGGGCAGGCACAGTTGTCTTCTCAACAGTTATTTGCAGACATCATTAATAAATTCTCCTCTGAAGCAGCAATCAAGCAAAGTCTTCCTCTTGGCAAGATGTTAAACTGCTGCACAGAAATAGCTGTAATCAGACCAAGATTAGAACAGAGGGAGGCTTACTTTATGTATTTCCTCCTGTAGTTTTTCAACAGGCATGTGAGGGACTAGGCTAGTAGGTTTCCCAACAGTCCCATGCATACACCCCTCAGGAGTCCTCATTCATTGACATATTTATTATATATGCAGTTGAAAGTTTCCCTTTGCCCCATTTTCATATCTTTTGTGTATTATCAAAAACAGAATGAAATACCCTCTCTGTATGTTTACACTGAAAGTGGTGAGGGCATATCTCAAAAGACCCCATTGAGGTGTAATTCATTGCAGGTTGTTTTATAGGGGAAGGAAAATAAAGGAGATGAGGAGAAAGATTTTTTTTTTTCCAGAAAAGGGTTTTGTGGCTTTTGGCAATGTTAATAATTTGCGTGGAAAAATAATGTTTTCTTGTGTGTTTAATCCTGTGCCAAGGCAGCTGCTGGTGCAGTAGCGTTCTGCAACAAATTAGAGGGCAGTTAAAGCGAGATTTTCCACCATCAAGAACAAAGCAGGGCCAGTTAGCATGAGGACAGCTTGTTCTAGTTGCTAATGTGCTTAAAAACTTGCTGCACATAATTTGAAACAGCTTTTGTGTGAGGATACTGTGGCTCTGGTTTCTGAGGTCTAGTTCTAATTCCAAGTCAAATGGAAGTGGCTGAATTAGAAAATGACAAGTTATGCACTGACATTGTCTGCCCTGGCTACAAAGATAATTTTTTTCATCATCGCTATTGATATGAAAGTTAATTCCCCTCAATATTAAAATATTTAATGGATGACAGCTGTCTGAAATATGAAGCCTACGGCCCCTATTTACCAAAGGAGTGCTCTCAATAACTGTGTGGCAGCTCTAACACACTTACAAATTATTTAAAGATGTATTACCGTTGCTGGTAAGGAAGCAGATGTTAAAAAGATTCAGTGCCTCCTTAAAAGTGGATCTGAATCTCAAGAGTTTTAATCAATGTAGCTTTTTATTTCACTGGCTTGGAATTAAATGGGATTCCTTGGTTGAAATACATTGGAACAGAGCATGCTGGAGTCCAAATACCTTTCAGTGCCTAGAATTTAAAACTTTCATTTGTAACTCAGATAGGCTGTAGAGAATTAAATCTAGGTGGGAAAGAAATAGGAGAAGGCAGCTTTTTTAGTTGGAGTTTTTGCCTACTTAAACATGGGCTGGGCACAGCTGTAGTGGTAAGACGTTTTAGACCCTGTGTGAGCAAGGAATGAGGATTCAGCTTCTAAATTCACATTCATCAGGCTGAATATTAAGTTCTTCCTAAAGGCCAAGTGCACCAGTGACATCCTTACTAATAGGATTTCAAATGCTATAGTTGTAACTATCCTGGAAAATACTAATGAAAGACATTAAGGTTCAAAGAAGGCCTTGAAGAAATCTCAGAGGTCAGAATTTCTCAGGAGACTATATACACTTGAAGAAAAATGAGAAAATGTTGGCTAAAATAAATTAAGGTAAATAGAAGAAATTTATTCAGAAAAAGTTTCAGAAGAACTATCTTCTATATATATGATACCATTAGCACCTGGGTTTGGAGAAATATGCATTTTTTTGTCCATATAATATCAAACATGGCTTCTTTGAATGCATTTTCCTTTAGAAAAATGTAAATTGACTAAATATTTAGCATGTATAAACATTTATTCATTATTGAACTGAAGTGAATTGAAATTAAGGATTTAAATAGAAAAAGTGTGGATAAGGTCTCTTAACACATGGGAGAACTGAGCAGCTGCTCATTTGATGGGGGGCTATTGAGTGGTTGTACAAGTTATGTACCGTATAACTGTAGTCTGTGTGCATGGTACCAAAGAGTTATGTCGTTTACAGTTTTTATGGCTGTCTGTGGTCATATCTGAATTGATGTGATTTTAGGGTACATAGACAAACTCATCTGACTAAGTTATATGGACATTCACAGTACCTGATTATCTTGTCCAATTATGTTTTTAAAAGATATGTCAGAGGGCATGTGCATTCACCAGAGAAAGGGAAAGTGAGAAAGTACCCCTTATGAGGAATGTAGTTCCTTCTCCATCTCTCCCTCCTTTTGGGATTTTGGGCATGTTTCTTAAGACACCCAGACTGCGACTTGAACCATGCAGTCAGCTATGTGATGAGATGTAGATGCTTAACCAACAAGACATGGACTCGTTCCTAAGTACTTTTTATAAAAGATAAGAATTGACTCATTTGTATAAGGAACATTATCAGTGAAGAACTATAATTAGCTAACACATTAACCTCTCTTTCCCTTGGATTTGTGTGTGTGTGTAAGAGACATTGTCTCTGTTAGATATCAAGTAAAAGAAAAGAACACAGGATATATCAGTGTTATGGTAAAATAGGAAAATATTAGAATCCTAGGCAGCTATTTAGCCTAGGATAAAGCATAATATGTTATCTTAGGTAATAGCAGTTTGAGAACTTTGAAGATGTAGACTGAGAAGATATAGAAAAGAGTAAGAAAAGCTTGGCATATTTTTGAATTTTTTTTATAAGGCTATGCCAATTGTAGGTACACATATTTACTTTAATATTTCTACTATTCCTACCTCTAGATTAAAGTAAAAGACCTTCAGAAATATTTTAAAACCATTTTCCTTTTTATATGGCTTCTTCAAAAGCTAATTAGTCCTCTAAAGATTTAGCATTTCAATTAATACTTATTGGACAGCTCCTACCTAAGAGACATGGTGGAGCACAAGTAATGGCATATGTCATAATTCCTGACCTCAACTTGCTCACGTTTAAGTAAGAGACATAAAATAAGTCACGTATGTTAACACCAGCATAAGAAGTTCTGAGTAGCACAAGAATATAGAGATCACATATGCTTGACGTATGAGGAAGATCACAGAAAGTTTTCCAGGGAAGGTGCTATGTTAGATGGGTCTCAGTGGTTAACAACTGGGACTAGAGTTGTATTCCAGAGCTGTGAAAGTTCCAAGAATTGTAGGAATTTAGATGGGTCAAAACGTTTTTAAGGATCTTAATAGAATTGTTTGATTAGAATTCCATTTGATTTGCTTATGTTTTTGTGCTAGCTATCCTTGTTACCGTTAGGAGAAAAGTAGGTTAAAAAATGAGTTTTTAATGAAAAGGACAGAGGTAATATTTTTATAGATATAGGATTAAGAACGATTTTTTGTATATGCGTGATGTAATTTGAACTGTCCATTTATGCCCAGGAAAATATAATTAGGTTATTTTCAACCAAACTCATGCTTAGTCTTTAGCCACCCAAACTTAATTAGCAACATCATTCTAAACAAGTAATATACAAGCTATCTTCACTGTTATCTGACTTTAAGAGTTGTTAGGATTTTAATTGTCACTGTGAACAGATTTTTCAGGTTTTAATCAGATTTATTTGAACATGGAAAACATTTCTGAAGAACATCTTAGCAGGCTAATGGTCCCCTAGAAAATATGTTATCTTACCTTTAAGTTGCTTACGATCCAGTAGGGAAGAAAAGACACAATAATAGATGGGGCCAACAGGTTAGCGTGGTGGTTAAGGTGCTGGATTCCCACATGACTAGCTGTGGTTTGAGTTCTGGACCAGTGGCTTGAAAATAATGCTAGACATGCGTGCATATATGTCCAAAATCCCAAGAGGAAAATGGAGGAGAAGGGATTGTGGCATGATCATCCCCTCTGTGGGGATAATTTCTTGTTTTCCTTCTCTGTCTCTCTGTCTCCAGTGAGCACACATGCCCTATGGCAAAAACAAAAACACCAACCAAACAAAAAAAAAGGTACAATAATAGTATGTAATTTACATTGTGATTGTATCTTCTCTTTTGGATCATAAGCAACCTAGAAACAAGATTCAAGTTGAATCATTGCATTCCCTCAATCTAAGCAAGCTCTTGTAAATACTTAGGTGACTAACTTATGAAAGGCCAAGGTGATTAGTTCAGTTCTTATGTCCATGTGAGTTTGGATGATTGATTGCTGTAAAGCTCTGCTCCCAGTAAAACAATTCAAAGCATACACAATTATATTGCTGAAAACATACCAAGAGGTTGAAGGAAAAACTTTAGTAAGCCTCTTTTTTAGTTTTAGTTTTTTCTAATTCTTATCCCGATGCATACATATTTTTCTTATTACCATAAAGTGATTTCAATTTTATACTTTTATTTATTAACGTATTTTATTTTTTGTGCTTCCGTGTATTTTAAAAAAT
This sequence comes from Tupaia tana, assembly GCA_026018925.1. NCBI lineage: Eukaryota > Metazoa > Chordata > Mammalia > Scandentia > Tupaiidae > Tupaia > Tupaia tana. Next base: position 18,635,577 of record JAKSZU010000013.1, on the reverse strand, counting down.
ATTTATTGAGACATCTATTGTTAAAGAATAATGTGGGTTTTTTTTTTACAAAAATAAGTGCTTATTATAAAAATGTCAGTCAAAACAAAACTACAAAAAGAAAGTTAAAAAACCTTACAATTGCATTTCCAAAAATAAATGTCATTAACTTTTATTATACATAATTTTAGACATGCTTGCATTGTACTTCACTGAAAAAGCAGATACAATAAAACTGAGATAATTGTTGAACTTTAGGTAAGTCTCTCATTAACAAAATATGGAGCTTCCCAAAATGATGTCTCTTATCAAAGCAATATGGACAGACTATGGACTAAGCAATGCAGATTCTTTTATTTTTCTCTCTTTTTTTAGCTAGGTGCTTTAACTTTGGATAAGAACATTAAACTTTCTCCCATTTTCTCCACTCATCTTAATGTTTGTATTTTTATGTTATTTTAATATCAAGTTATTTTTAAATCTGTCTGTATAATTTTCATATTCTTGCATTAAATATTTTTATTCTTTTCTTGTATAACTAGATAAAGGGTTCTTTAATTTCTTATTCCTGGCCTCTTTCATGCTTTACTATAGCACTACCCAATAGAAATTTCTGTAATCATAGAAACATTCTCTTATTTGTGCTGTCCAATAAAGCTAATGACCATTGAATATGTGAAATGTGGCTAGTGTGACTAAGGACCTAAATTTTAAATTTTATTTAATCTTAATTTAATAAAATTCTTGTCACCTTTATATCTTTACATTTCAGATAAAAAATCTTAGGTCATGGTTTTCATTAGGAGTTTGTAGGTAATGAATGTTGCTGTGAAAAATTTCTGAGGCTATTCTCAGTTTTTCTTCCTTATTTGATAATTTTTTGCATTTTGAGAGAGTACTATGTAGAGTTCTTGTCAATTATTTTATTTATTTAGTTATTTTTTAAGAGATATTTTTGCTATAGGGTGCGTCCATTCGCCAGAGAAACAGAGGGAGACAGAGAGACAGAAAGCAAGAAATTACCCACCCACCCCAAGGGGGATGACCATGCTGCCATCCCTTCTCCTCCATTCTCTTCTCATGATCTTGTGCACTCATGCACACATGCCTGGTGTGAGTTTTAAGCCACTGGATCTGGGACTTGAACTGCAGTAGACTACATGAGAATCTAACGATGTAACCGTCACACTATCTGCTGGCCTCCTTCAATTTATTTATTTATTTATTTTTTTTAATAATAACAAGGTTGAACTTCCTTGAGCATTTGTCAACCAAGAAAGGTTATTTATCTGTAAGATAGTTGGTTATTGTGATTTTCACAAAAGGGAAATTTAGAGAGGTTAATTTGTATAATGTTACACAGACAAAAAAAAATGACAGAAATAGTATGTGATCCTAACCTGTTGCTACTTTTCCATCATTCCACAGTTTTAGTCTTTTTATCAGCAAAAATATTTTACTTAAATAAAAATATGATGTAGGATGCTAAAATGTAAACCATTTACAACTTTTTTTTTTTTTTTTTTTGGAGAGGTTTTTGCTATAGGGCGCGTGCGCTCGCCAGACAGACAGAGACAGAGAGATAGAAAGCAAGAAATCACCCCCCAGGGGGGATGGCCACACCGCAATCCCTTCTCCTCCATTCTCCTCTCGGGATCTTGGGAACACATGCACATGCATCCAGCATGAGGTTTTGTTTTTTTTTTTTTTTTTTTTTTTTTTTTTTTTTTTGTGGAGAGGTTTTCGCTATAAGGCGCGTGCGCTCGCCAGACAGATAGAGAGAGACATAGAGACAGAAAGCGAGAAATCACCCCCCAGGGGGGACGGTCACGTCGCAATCCCTTCTCCTCCATTCTCCTCTCGGATCCTGGGCACGCACGCACACGCGCCCGGCGTGAGTTTTAAGCCACCGGGTCCGGGACGCGAACCACGGTCAACTACGTGGGAGTCCAGCAACATAGCCATTACGCTAACTGCTGGTTCCCATCCAGCGTGAGTTTTAAGCCACTGGGTCTGGGACGTGAACTGTGGTCGACTACATGGGAGTCCAGCGACATAGTCATTACGCTAACTACTGGTCCCTATTTACAACTTTTAAATATAAATTTTTAATATAAAATTTATAAATATATGTTAAACATCAAATTTAAAACATTGACTTTAAAAAAGTGAGTTCATGAGGGTTTCTGTTGTTGTTTGCTATAGGGTGTGTGTGCTCACCAGAGTCATACAGAGACAGAGAGAGAGAGAAAGCACCCATATGTGGGATGGCCACACCACAGTCCATTCTCTTCCATTCTCTCAGGACTTTGGGCATGGACTCATACACACCCAGTGTTTTTCAAGTTACTGTGTCCAGGACTCCAATGTGCATTATGGGGGATCCATCTACCTTATCCTCCTCCAGTCCACCTGCTAGCTTGTAATGCGGTTGTTTTAATCAACACCAACATTTCAAATCAGAGGTTGTGACTAACAGTTATAGCCTTACATTACTTATCATCCAACTTATTTCTGTCTGCTCTGGCTGGCCAAATTATTGGAATTTGTGACTCATGCAGATATATAGTTGTTACACCACAATCCCTTCTCCTCCATTTCTCCAACCTGTTTGGATTTTGACCATCCATGCACACATGCCTGGTATGTTTTTCAAGGTGCCAGGGCTGTGATTTAAACAAGGGTTGGCCAAGTGAGATCTAGCTCTCCTAACCACTAGACAATAGAGCTGGCTTTTGTATCTTGTTTTTCTACATGTAGTTTGAAATATTAAAACATGCTCGAAAACTTATCTGAACCAAGCAACTCATAAAACACTGTTGACTATAGTTTGACATACCTCACAGCCTCTCCATCAAGGTTCATTGGCCTTGAAAGTTACAGCTATTTATGCCTGCATAGCATCTATCAAATAACATTTCCTCAAGCTTTTATGATTTTGCTCCTAAACTCATTAGTTAATATAGTTTTTTTTTTAAAGAACTGTTTAATTTTATTTATTGTTATTGTTATTATTTTGATTTACTATAGGGCACATACACTTACCAGGGAGAGAGAAAGAAAGGGAGAGAGAGCACAAGCAAGCAGGCTGCCAAGTCTGGGATTTGAACTGTGGTTGACCATATGGGTGTCCAGAGCCTCAACCACCATGCCATATGCTGGTTCTGTTTTTTGTTTTTATTGTGGCAAGGTAAAAATGTAGCTCACATCGACCTGCTTATTTTGACTTTGCAGTTAGAGAGGATCATTCTTCTTGGTTTCAGACCTTGTAGACCTGAATGTGTGTGTGTGTTTATAAAAAGCCAGTGTAAATTACTGGGGTCAGTCATCCAGAAAAAAAGATCTTGGCTGATTATTATTATTCATTGAATGAAGATACAGGCCTTGTAGAACTTGTAGTCTACAACCTTCATCGGTTGTATGGAGAGACTGAGACCTACGAGAGTGCAATGAATTCTCCAAGGCCATGGGCCAAATGAGTGCTAGCTCATCTCTCACTTAGGAAGTGCTTTCTATTTAGCCAGGCTTTATTTTTGCCTCTAGAAAGACAGAGCAAAGTGAACATGGTCCCCACAGAGCTGATTGTATTGTGTAAGAGAATGTATCTCAACAGAAATTTCAGTACAGAGTGCTAAGGGTAGGATAGATGTTTCTAAAGTGATGTTGTCATTTCATTTAAGCTTCTAAGGACCTACTGCTACAATTGCCCCTGCTTCTATGATTGCCAACCAGCATTTATATGCATGATTATTTTATTTTTCATACAACCTCTTCAAGGCAACTACTGTTATTGACCCCCTCCCCCCTTTTTAAAATCTAAGTACCATGAGACTAAGGAAAGTAAGCTGCTTGTCTGCAACTGTTTTCTTATATAACATACTAATATACAAAGATGTAACTGTTTCAAAAAAAAAAAAAAAAACACTGTCAAGATCACAAGAAAACAAGCAAAATACTAGGGAGAGAGTATTTGCAAAAGACTTGTCTGACAAAGGACTGTTTTCAAAAATATACAAAATGAACAACCTGAATAAAAACTAAGCAAAATATCTGAACAGATACCTTACCAAAAAAGATGCACAGATGGCAAATGAGCATATAAAAAGATGCTCCATGTCATATGTTGTTGGAGAATTACAAATTAAAAATGAGATACTGCTATATAACATAATAATACTACTGTATTAAGATGGCCCAAATAAAAAAAAAAAAACAAAAAACAAAAACAAAAAAAAAAAAACACCAAAAAGAATGTGGGACAATAGGAACTCTGATTCACTGTTGGTGGGAATGCAAAGTGGTACAGCCAGTTTGGGAGATAGTTCGCAATTTCTTGTTTCTAAATATTTTCTTACTGTACAATTCAGTAATCTTGCTCCTTTATATTTATCCAAGCCAACTGAAAACTTATGTCCACAGAAAAACCTGCACACATGTTTATAGCAGCTTTATACATAATTGCCAAACACTGGAAGCAATCAAGAGGCTTTTCAAGAGGAGAATGGATAAATAAGCTATAGTGCATCCAGACAATGAAATATTATTCAACGCAAAAAACAAATGAGCTCTCAGGCCATGAAAAATACATGGAGGAACCTAAAATGCATATTGCTAAGTGGAAGAAACCAGTCTGAAAGGCTACATACTATACGATTTTAACTATATAGAAAAGAGAAAACCAAAAGAAGAGTAGTTTCTAGGGGCTCGAGGAACGGGAAGGATGAATAGGAGGACAGAGGATTTTTAAGACAGTGAAACTACTGTGTGTGGTACTGCTGTGGTGGAGACATGCACCATATATTTGTCAATACTCACAGAATGTTCTACAAACCAAGAGTAAATCCTCATGTGAACCATGGGCTTAAGATGATAACACTTTGCCAAGGTAGGTTCATTAATTTTAAGAAATGAAGTCTGGTGAGGGATGTTGATAGTGGGGAGGATTGTGAATGTGGGGGAAGGGGTCTATGGGAACTCTGTCCTTGCTCTTTGCTTTAACATAAACCTAAAAGTGCCTCCAAACTGAAGTCTATTTAAAAAATACTGTTAGTCCCTTTGTCAAGAGTCATTGAGAAGGTTACTGTAGCAAGTGATTGGCCTCATGCCCCACGCCTCGTGATTTCTTTAACTCACATTAGTGGTGGTGGAGGTTAATATTTTATTTAGTCGAGTTCTTGGTATCCTTGAATCCCCTAATAACCATTTATATTTAACTCCTGTACAACTTTGGGTGGATGTCAGAAGAGACTCAGGGGAAAAACCCTCAATCAAGAAAAAAAATGTTATACACCTTAAATTTTTTTAACGTTATAAAGCCTTACTATATTAAACTTCCTCACATGCAATCTATTGTTAATGACCTTTTTCCTCTCACGGTTGAGGGTGGGCAGATTATTACCAGGTCATGCTGACTTTGAATAGGGCATACATTATGGGAAGGCCCCACTGAGTTTATTATTAATCCTGTATATAATAGAGAAAAAAAACCCAAACCTCTACATAACCCTGACCCTTTGTTTCCTGTTTGCATTATTGTTTGTTGTGGTGTGCCGCTGCCTGACCCGCTATAAATGCCAAGTGCACAGCCCCTTCTTTGAATGTAACACTGCAGCCATAAATCGCTTGTACATTTATAAATAAAATAAAATGTGGGATATGATGGAGCTCGAGAGAGCATATTGTCTGAAAGTCTTGGATCTCATTCTCAGTACAGATGTGCCAAAGCTGTTTGGCAAAGTATAAATTGAACTGGATGTTAGGGCTGTTCACAGCCCTCTGGGGACAGGTGGGCTGGGTACTTGGCTGAGATTGCCTCAGAGCATTAGAAAATGGTGATGGCCTGAGACTTTTCATGTTTTCTCCTAAGCATTACTCTCTTCCTGGTTCTTCAGTCTAATTGCTAGGGTTGATCTGAAATAACCAGGAGCATCACTGATAGAGGGGAAACAAAAAGTTAGAAAGCATCATATTTGGTGCATAAAAAGCATGCTCTGTCTCTACAGGGACAGATGTAAAGAAAAAAATAATTTCTCTTTAACATATACTCCTCCAATTTTATTTTGTTTGTAAATGCTAGGAGGTTGTGGAAGATTGAGCTCCATTCAGGATGTTTTTTATTTTTCTTTTTGGATAGGTCTTTGCTCTTTGCTATAGGGTGTGTGTGCTCGCCAGAAAGACAGAGACAGAAAGCAAGAAATCACTCCCCAGGGGGGATGGCCATGCCACAATCCCTTCTCCTCCATTCTCCTGGGATCTTGGGCACGTATTCACACACACCCGGCATGAGTTTAAGCCATGACTCAAACCATGGACGACTACTTGGGAGTCCAGCAACATAGCCATTACGCCAACTACTGATCTTGATGTTCTGTTTCTTTTGACATTAGTGGTTTTTCCCCAGAATTAGAGCATAACATAAGAACTTATAAATTAATGCTAACTGATCATCAAACAAGAATGGTGTGGAAGTTTTTTTGAGAGTTCTGGAAAGTGATTGGAGTGTCTTGTGTCATCTAGAGACCTAGGTACTGCTTCCAGTTCTTCACTCAATGTTCTAAAGTGATACACAACACTGAAATTATAGAGCCTCTTTATGCTTCCTGTATGAAATCTGGGAAGAGAAGAAAATGGAGTTAGCCCCTGGTTCTAACTTTTTAGAATTCTGTGAAAATGAACTGGGGTGCCAAGGGTCAACTTTGGATGTCCTCATTTGAGCAGTTTTCCCCAGATTTTCCTGTCAGCCTAATGAGGGGTCCACAGGAGTATTGACTATTGACTCTACACCACAGAATGAATAGACCACATGAGAATACTGACTCTGCAACCCTACATGGGTTAACAAGTTGTAGTTTAAACAGCACTTCAGCATATGTGATCCTCTCAAAAATTCTCTGAGATGGGAACTGTTATTGTCTAGAGCTTACAGGTGTGGAAACTATTTCAGAGAGAAAATGTGTGCTTGCCGAAACCATACAAATTCATCCTGGGCAGTCATGGCCAGATAGTTAATATAGCTACAGGAGTAGAAATGGTTTGAACTCCCTGTTATTTATACTTTTGGTAATTTGGGGTGTTACTTAGTCCTAGTTTCTGCATTTTTACAAAAGGATAATACTCAAAAGAATGTTTTAATATAACGTATGTAGGCAAAAGTGTGTTTTAATATAATGTATGGAAAGTGTTTTGCATAGTACCATTCATGGACTAAATTCTTTTTTTTTTTGGAGAGGTTTTTTTCATATAGGGCGCATGCACTCATCAGAAAGACAGAGACAGAGAAACAGAAAGTGAGAAATCATCCCCCAAGGGGGATTGCCACGCCATAGATCCTTTCTCCTCCATTCTCCTCTTGGGATCTTGGACACACACACACACACACACACACACGCCCAGTGTGAGTTTAAGTCACCCGGTTCCATCCAGGACTCTTCCAGCGACATAGCCATTACACCATCTGCTGGTCCCATGGACTAAATTCTTTACAATGATATCTATTATTTTATTATTAAATGAAGTCTATAGGCCTTCTGATTCTTTGCACATGATCTTTCCATATACCTTGCATCCACTGATAGCAGAAAAATTTTATGTTTTCTATTATATTAACATCAGATACCAATGTCTTTAACACGTGTTAATTGTGGCCAAGTAGGGCCTGTTTGTTTCAGGATCTCCTGGGAGGGCTGCATTAGCCTGCTATTGAAGAGTGAAAATGCTCCATAGGTCACCTACAAGGACTGGAATCTTTTATTTTATACCTTTAATAAAAACAAAAGAAAAAAAAACTATTAGTATTTTTTTAAGTTATTCTTATAAAACTAATTTATTGGGATCAACAGATGGCATAATGTTTATGTTTCTGGACTCCCACGTAATAGACTGTTGTTTGAGCTCTGGACCTGGCACCTTAAAACTCATGCTGGGCACATGTGCATGTGTGCCCAAAATTCAGAGAGGGAGATGGAGGAGAAGGGATTGCAGTGTGGCTAGCCCCGTCCCCCGGGGGGGGTGATTTCTCACTTTCTGTTTCTCTGTCTCTCTGGTGAGCACACAGCCTTTTGGCAAAAATCTCTCTCTAAAAAAACCAACTAATTTATTGTAAGCTTTCTGGAAAAATGGAGAGTATAAACAGGAAGAAATTAATAAAACACGTTGTGTATGGTTCCATGCTGCTACAGTCTGAATGTCTCCCAAAGGTCCATGAATTGGAATTTAGTTGGATTATGAAGGTATTAAGAAGAAATTTAGTCTGACTATGGGATTAAAAGGTGGAGCCTTTGGGATGTGATTAAGGTAGGGCTTCCACGCTTGACTCCTGGTAGCTCTATAAGAAAAGGGAATAACACAGATGTAGACAAAAATGTTCTACTCTTGCCTCTGACTTAACCATGTGATGCTCTACACTACCTCAGAACTCTGTAGAAAGGTCTCTACGAGTAAGAAGACCTTCCCTAGATGTGTCCCCTGGACCCTGAACTTCTAAACCATAAGCTGAATAAATTTCTAGTTTTATAAACCACTGAGATTCAAATATTTTTGTTATTAGTAACACAATAGGTTAGAACACATATATCCCTGACAATGAAATACTACTTTTCTGATAGTATAATTTATTGTTTCCTGGCCAGAAATTATTGTTGTTCTTTCTTACCATTACTAACAGCTGTATGTACAATTCAGTATCCTAAACATGTAGACCTCAGCTCTTAATAATCCTAACAATTAGCAGTTATTTCATGGGCTTGAGGGAAGAAAATGGGAGTGGAGACACACTGGGCAGCTACCTTGGTAGTTTTTTTAAAGGCTTAACTTTTCTTTTACAAAGAGAAAGTCTGACAGTGAAGCTCAGACCTAGAAGTTGGAAAACTGGTTCCAGACCATTTCATACTCTGTAACCTCAGACAAGACACCCATTTCTTTAGTTTTCCAAACTAAAAAACATTTTAAAAATTCTAGGATTGCCCCAAGATTGGTTTTCAATTCCTAAAGTCTCCTGATGTATGACTATAAAAAATGGTGCTCTTCAAGTCGCTCACCCTCTTGGTGTAGCCAGCAGGTCGGCAGGGTCATGCAACACAAGAGAGAAGGCCACTTACATAGGGATTTTCCAATCTTTGATCATAATGCACTTGCTGACATTCCTTTGGCTAAAGCAAGTCACACGGTCAAAGGCGAAGGAGATATACTCTACTCTTCTAACTTGAAAAATTGCAAAATCACATGGTATAGCAGGTAGACACAAAGAGAGCTGAATAACTGAGCCACTAATACGTCTACTAGAAAACATTTTCCTTTTGGCAGTGTGAAGCTGTATATATTGCTTCTCACACACATCTGCACTGGGGTTTCAGGAAGGAACTTTCTGCGCCTGAAGACTACCTCTTGGGGAATGAAAACTTGCATCTACATTTCTTGGGACTCATTTTTCCTGCTAATCAGGTGTCAAGGATTGCATAAATCAGTGCTACTCAGTGTTCTGTTTAAGGAAAACCTGGCACAGTCAATAACATTTGGGAGCTGTTTGGAATAAAATTTTAGAGCTTATTGCAGAGCTATTGAATTTGAAACTCTGAGGTTGTTTCCTAAGAATCTGTATTATAGAAAGCTTTTCAGTGATTCTGATGTTCACTAAAGTCTGAAAAACAGCATTATGCGATCAGCTTTGTACCCTCATATTCCTGGTAGCCTCATCTCTATGTTGCCTTGCCTTCTCTTATTTTACAGAACTACTGTCATTCGCTAACTGACCCTGATATTGAGATTTTCAGGATGATGTTAATACCCCAAAGTGGCAGCTTTCTTTACTGGACCAAGGCCAAAATGAGCTTCTGGACACTTCTACCTAAACCAAAGTCTAGACTTCTAGATCAACATGGATGGAAAAGTACAGAATAATTGGTGTTATGAGGCTTCATGACAAGCATAGAAAACAAAGGATTAGGAAGTCATAGGCATATATAAACCTTAACTTTTACCTCTACCCAGTAGATACGTATGTGCTACTAGATATCACAATTGTGTTATCTCAGTAAGATGGATCACTTGACTTTACAGCTGGGGTGAAGAGAATAAGTCAAAGTCTGCTTCCCAAATACTTCTAAGAGAGTAAAAGTATTAGAGAAATAGAACAGTATTGTTCCCCTTTGTCAGGAGAACTCTTGTCTGGGGCTTTGTCAGTCTTCTTAGTAGTTATGTGCCTCTTCTAAAGTGAGAGGTGTCATGTCTTGTTTCTGCTTAGGAGTTAATATAACTATATTTGCTACTTAAAATATAAAATAATATATGTTATGATATAAAATAGTAGCACCCAAAGAAAGATACTGGTTTCTCATTTTCATCTCATTTTGAGATAGCAGCACTGGGTTTATAAGCTTTAGTATCAGCACTTACATTCCTAAGATGAAAATATCTAAATTGTCCTACTTTGGCACAACTGTATGCTCACTGTACACATTATATGTCACAGGGAAAGAAATGAAAGAAAATAAAGGGAAAGTAGGTAATTGCTCACAGGATAGAAGAAGATATTATCCTGCCAGATCCGTCCTGGAACTGTATGCATCACGTCCTGTGTTTGTGATATAGCACAGGGAGTCATTGCTAACAATGAATAACATTATTGGTATGACAGCAGTTTAAGTGCTAAAGAAATTTGAGTTCTGACAAACCAGGCAGACACACACAACATGAAAAATGTATAATGCATCACCATGGTTGGTTCTGTCTGTGGCAGTTAAGATACCAATACTGATTGAGAGGCTCATCTGTTCATTTGATTGTATCTCATGGTTTAAATCTCTCTAAGGGTGGGGAGTGGTAGAAGGAGCTAGTTTTCTCTGATTGATGGTGCAAAGAGGGGGTTTTGGTGTGCTTCTCATGTAAATGTAAGGAATGAACTTCTCTGAGTTTGCATTGACTTTATTATCAGAGATAATAAATGGATGAATTCTAAAAAAGGAGAGAGAATGTAAAAGCCTTGGAAGCTTTGAAAGTTACTGTGTTAACACGTAGTTGGTTTCAGATATCTTTGCCAGCATTGCTGTCATTGTTTATTTGATAATGATTATAGAAGAAAACTCAGGCTTTTTCTCTCACATGAAAATTCAGGGATCAACCAATTTCCCTTTTCTCATTGTTTCTAGAATATAACATTTTCTCCTCATTCTTGCTTTCACTCTCTTATTCATCTTTAGCCTAATCCTTTCTCACTTTGGCTTTGCTGGAGCTACCTAGCTGGTCTTTCTGCCTCTAGTACTGCAAGTCATTCTTTGTATTACCCACTGATGACCTTTTTATCCTTTGAATTGTTGAAGTCTTCCATGGTGCACCATCCATCACCTGTAGTGATAATACAAAAGATGACCTGGTGGATTCAGGAAGAAATGTTGGAATACACATACACACACATGCACACACACACACGCACACACACACATGCACGCACATACACTTCGAAGAATCCAGATATTAAGATGTATTATCAGTTACTATAGGGAGCAATAATGATATCTGTACTCTGTTCTTGTCTCATGTCTGGAGTGGAGGTAACCAAGGGAAAGAGAAGGAATTCCATAATACAGAGCAATAGACAGCAAAACCCTGTAAATCTGTTGAACTGAATTTACAGATTGTGTCATCTAATTTTAACAATTGAACTAGAAAAATAAAAAATGGGCAAGTGACTTACAGAGAAATGATAAGACAATGGCTGAAACTTCCCCTTTTCTTTTCTTTTTTTTGGGAGAGGTTTTTGCTATAGGGCGTGTGTGCTCGCCAGACAGACAGAGAGAGACATAGAGACAGAAAGCTAGAAATCACCCCCCAGGGGGGATGGTCACGCCGCAATCCCTTCTACTCCATTCTCCTCTCGGGATCTTGGGCATGCACACACACACGCCCGGCATGAATTTAAGCCACCGGGTCCAGGACACGAACCGCGGTCGACTACGTGGGAGTTCAGCGACATAGCCATTACGCTAACTGCTGGTCCCAGCTTCCCCTTTTCTTGATACAAGCTCTTTATCAGCCACATTATGGGGCAGAAACAATCTAATTAGAGCTGACAAAGTCAACCAAAAAGAATTGAACATTATCAAGAAGATTATTTTAATTGTTAACAAGGAAACTCTTTTGTAGTATAATCTGTACCATGAGATGTTAGTGACAGTGGTAGATATACACAATAAATACAAATTATGTTTGTGTATGTCCTTTTTAAAGCTGCACAATGAACAGCTATCTCACTGGTCAAGTTTCAATCTTTGTGGCATGCCAAATCGTCACACCCCAGCCTCTTGCTCTAGTCCTATTTATCAGCTGCTGTCCTTTCCCTCATCTCACTAGACTCCCCATGCTAATTAGTTGTGTGACTTTGGGCAAGTCATTTTACCTTTATAGGTTTCTGTTTCCTTACCTGAAAAATGTAGACATAAAAATAGAGAAGTTTTAAAGAATTTGCCAATCCTAAAATTTAACTGGGGGGGGGGCAGACTATCATCATCATCTAGGAATAAGATTTTATTTGACATGTAGAGTTTATTCTCTTAATTATCAAAATTTTAGGAATTTCCCTATTTTTGATAGAATTTCTTTAACACTCTTATGCTTCCCTTGTTTCTTATACAGAACAAAATTTGACTTTTTCTTGATGACTTAGGATCATTAATATACAATTCCCTATTGCCTTGCCATCTTATACAGTGTTAATTTTAAGTGCTATTGAATTATGCAGTTTATTTGCCCCAAGGCTAAGTGGTTCCAGATTGCTGTAATTTCCAGTTCCCGTTACTAACTTTATCTTTGTTTCTTACAACCAAATTGTGAGCTAGTATTTTGTCCTCATTTATTGTGCATGCTTTTCTCTTTCTGTCCCTCAACCTTCTATTTGCTGACTGTACGGCAGCATGGGCTGGGAAGAGAGACCTATGCCTAAAGTAATAATGGTAACAGAACCATTTATCTACCATACTCTGCTATAGTGGAAGGTGAGGGAGATGAAATAAAACTAAGGTTCAAATCTCATAATTCTGCTATACTTCTCTATCCTTACCTGCTAAATGGTGAGGGTTAGATAGGATACTGGTTGCAATATGCTATAGTAGTAGCTAGAGGCACCAAGCACACATTTTAGCAGCAATGATCAAAAACATTACCTAATGTTTATTGAACAATCACTATGTGACAGATGCTATGGTAGGCGCTTTACATAGATCAACTCATTTAGGCTGTATACAACCTTGAGAGGTTGTGTCTCTCATTATTTCGATTTTACCTAAGCAGAAACTAAGATTATAGTTGCTCCCAGTTGCATCCTTGGGATTCTTCCTCTGAGCTGGTTGCTTTCTTTTCATTTGAGCCTCTGTTAGGCAACTGATGAAAAATACAAGTGATGTTCTAGTTAACTTTTTTCCCTTTTTTTAAAGGTTTTTGCCATAGTGCATGCTCTCCAGACAGTGCCAGATAGAGACAGACAGTGAGAGAAAGTGAGAATTCCCCCGTAGGGGGATGCAATCTCCCTCTTCACCATTCTTCTCCTGGAACCCTGGGCACACACGCACATGCCCCTGGGGTTATTTTCAAGCCATTGTTCTAGGACTCAAACTGTGGAGTTGGCTGTGTAGGATCTAGGACCTTAACCACCATGCCACCTACTGGTCCCCAAGCTAAGGTTTGAAAACTCATAATTGGGACAACCAATGGTGTAGTGGTTGAGGTGGCTGCACAGTTCACATTCTACAGCAAGTTTGGTGCATGTCTGTGTGTGCCCAAGGTCTCAAAAGGAGAGACAGAGGAGAACGGATTGTGGCATGTCCATCCCTCATTGTGGGGGGAGTGTTTCCTCACTTTCTCTGTCTCTCTCTGTCTCTTTCAGGAGACACATGCACCCTCCAGAAAATTTTAAAATAAACTTAAGAATTGTCTATTCAGGGAACCAGCAGTTAGCGTAATGGCTATGTCGCTGGACTCCCACGTAGTCGACGCGGTTCGCTTCTCGGACCCGGTGGCTTACAACTCACGCCGGGCGCGTGTGCGTGCGTGCCCAAGATCCCGAGAGGAGAATGGAGGAGAAGGGATTGCAGCGTGACCATCCCCCCTGGGAGGGTGATTTCTCGCTTTCTGTCTCTCTGTCTCTCTCTGTCTGTCTGGCGAGTGCACGCGCCCTATAGCGAAAAACCTCTCCAAAAAAAAAAAAAAAAAAGAATTGTCTATTCACAGTAAAATACTCAAGGGAGTGTTTATGATTGTTTGTTTCTCTAACCTTATGAGCTACAAAATTGTCCAGTTTATATCAGATATTCTGAGTGGAATTTTAAGTTAAAATCAGTTTCCGTATTTTTTCTTTATATTCTAAAAAATTACTCCAGTCTCTTCAGTCCTTGACATTATAAGAAACTGAGGGAATTGGGTTCCTGAAAAGAAATCACCTGTCAGGAAGCCATGCCATTCACATTTTCTACTGTGGGATTCCACCTGCTGCTCCTATAGGAAAATGAACTATTCTTGGAGTAGGGGATACCTTCAGTGGATATTTTTCTAGGCTTTAGCTTTGATCCTTTTACTAAGGGGAAGGGAGGAGAGAAGGAAACATCAAGAACACAACTTATAAGGCCTCCTTTCCAGAATGTATCTAATCTCAAAATTGCTATGCAAAAAACCACTTCCGATAGGAATTTGTGCATATTCAGTTTGGAGCTGGATTCCTAGGTGTGTGATTTCAAAAATAGCTACAGCTAGACTTGAATGACAACAGGGTTGGTACACTATTTGAGGGATGAAAAGTCCTCTGGACATACCAATCTATATTTACACAGCCTAGCACTACTATAACATTTTTCTCTCAGTTGGAGAGCTGTAGAAGCAGAAAGGAAGCTGGTTTCATCCGTTTCCTTTAAGGAACAGGAAATGAATTTGTGAATAGGAAATGAAGCAGGCAACATCATCTGCAAGAAAGAAAGCTTTGAGAAGTCTCTCTCTTCCTCCTTTACTCCCTTCCTCCTGTCCATTTCCATTATTCTCTCCCACAAAATAGTTAAATTCAAAAGCTACTTGGGTGCATTGATAGGTTACAAATTTAAACTGACAAGAGTCAGGAACTGTAGGACTAAAAATCCTTAAGGGGTTCTGAACTTTGCCACTTTTATGTCATTATACCAAGATACTTATTTAAGAGCCTAATCTGTAATCACAAATACGATGGGAAGTTTTGCAGTGCCAACTTTTAGCTTCAGTTTTCCTGACTTAGTTGGTGACTTTGAATATTGTAACCTTCAGAAATGCATAGTTTTAGCATTTAACAGTCCAGACCACTGGCAGATTAAATTACCTTTTTAGCTTCATTTTCCTCAGCTCTGTACCCTTTCTGATATGTAGTCAACTTGCCAAAGTCTAATGAGGGCACACCTGTAAAGACTAAGTTAAATCACCCCAGATGTACTCCTCCTATTTACTTATCTGATTAGTATGGTTTAAAGAAATCTTTTTTTCCCCAGAAGATAGCCATAGGAACTCATGAGTTAACCAATGATACAAGTTCTATTTATAATTTGTCCTTAAAGGACTCTCTAGTTGACTGAGTGCATTAAGGGTGACAGTTAACCCACCTATACCATACTCTGAGTTTGTAGCTCTTTCCCACTCAACAATGGGCTTGATCATGTGATTTACTTTTGCCAGTTATTTGCTTTAATTTAGCAAATGTGACAGAAGCAGAGGCTTCAAAAGCACTTGGGATTTTCTACTTGTGATAACAGGCTTGAGCTAGCCTTCCAGAAGAGAGCCAAGCCAACCCAGCCAAAGTCACTGTAGGCAAGTTAGCTATTGTTGTTTTAAGCTAAACAGCCTTGGTATGTATGGAACACAGTGTTAATGTGGCAGTAGACAACTAATACACCTCCCCATAAACTTTCTAACATCAGAAAGTGAGGAGTATACCTTACTTATTCCTTTGAAGTGGGTTTTGGAGGCTTATGAGCCTCATATGGTCGAATCAGAACTTCTGTCCTTAAACCCTTCTGCTGGTCCATAGCCCTCTGGTTTACATGCTGCAGCGCCTCTTTGTACTTCTCCTCCTGTTCCCTGCTACCGAGAGAAGTGCTATTCAAAAACGCCTAGTGGGAGCTCTGGTTCCCAGTTTGTCCCTCTGCTCTGGCTTCTGTTCCCATCCCCTTTCCCATTTGAGAATCACGAGGAAGATCAGTAGCTCTGCCAGTCTTTGATGATCTTGTGAGTGAGGTTTTCAGTTCCTCATCTAAAACTGTGTGAAAGGCAGAAGAATTTCCAGACACTCCCCATCAGGGAAGAAAGCCCCTGTAAGAGGCAGCCTTCCACTTGGTGCACCTTGAAAGGCTTCATCAACAACCTCCAATTACTGCCAAGAAGCACCCTATCTCTTCAAAATGAGGACAAATCATCTCCTCTCAGCCAGATTCAAAGGTCCCTAAGCACCAGATTCACACACCAAAAAATTTATTTCTAACTACCGAGGGTTTTAACGATTCTATTATATGCCTCACAATCTGTTCCAAAGTCTGTCCCATGTCGTTTACATTTACCGATTAATAGCTTGAGTTAAGGACTTTTGTATGGGGTATTAAAGACGATAATGAGGGAATAAGCTCCATTAGAATGACCAACTTTGAGGAAAATGTAAATTGAGGATGTCTAATAAAATATATTAGATTTATTATTCTAGTCTATATTGTTGTGATATTACTGAATTCAGGGGAGAAAGCCCAGGGTATGAGTAAAAATCATCTTTAATAATCAAAAACATATACTTAGCAATAGAAAATGGATGATGAGTTATTTTCTTTGTATGTGGAAGGCATATGTTCTTCTATTAGATGGCTGAAAGAATGCAAATGTTGGAAGTTAAGCCTTGTTTTTTTTTTTTTTTTATTTGGAGAGGTTTTTGCTATAGGGTGCGTGTGCTTGCTAGAAAGACAGAGACAGAGAGATAGAAAGTGAGAAATCATCCCCTGCCCCCCAGAGGGATGGCCACGCTGCAATCCCTTCTCCTATGTTCTCCTCTCGGGATCTTGGGCACACATGCACATGTGCCTGGTGTGAGTTTAAGCCACTAGGTCTGGGACTCAAATCACAGTCGACTACATAGGAGTCAAGCGACATAGCCATTATGCCAACTGCCGGTCCCAAGCTTCTTTTATTTTTTTATTTTATTTTTTTTAGAATTAATTTTCTTTTAGTTTTCTTTTTGAGAGATTTTTGCTATAGGGCACATGCATTCACTATAGAAGCAGAGAGACAAAAAGTGAGACACCACCCCCTGGGGGGAAGGCCATGCTGCAATCCCTTTTCCTTTATTCTCCTCTTGGGGATTTGGGCATGCAGGCACACATGCCTGGAGTGAGTTTCAAGCCGCTGGGTCTGAGACTCAAACATGGTCAACCATGTGGGAATCCAGTGCCTTAACCACTATGCCACCTGCTGGCCCCCACAATTACTTATTTTTTATTTTATTTACTATTATTATTATTTTTTATTTTGCTATAGGGCACATGCATGAGAGAGAGAGAGAGAGACAGAGAGAGAGAGCAAGAGAAAGCAAGCCACCAGTTCTGGGGACTCAAACCAAGTCAGCCATGAGTCTAACCTCTTAACCACCACACCACCTGCTGGTCCCAAGCTTTTTATAAAACTATGAAAGTGCTCTGAAAAATGCATGTAAAACATGTTTAGGCTTTGGCTAATGACAGTTATGGGTAGGTTTAGCAAAAAGGAAAGAGTGGCCTACAGACTTGCCCCAGAACACATTCCTTGGAAATATAGGAGTCTGCCATTGCCAAACTGAACTTTATGTATTCTTTGGTTACATCAAGTTGTTAACTGATACTTCATTGTGTATGTTGCCTTCCTCTAGTCTTTCAACTTTCAACTTACTGACTGCAAGTGGGGTGGAGAGTCATATGTGATTGTGCCCACACAGTGCAAATAGGTTAGGTATAGAGCTAGCTAGACTTGTGTTCAAATTCACTATCCATCACTAATTTAGCTGCATGACTTTGGATAGCTCTATATTTCAAGAATCTCATCTGTGGAGTAGGAAAGCAAAAGGATGATAGCTAACATGACTTTATTTTGAGAATTAATTTAAATTCTGTGTATGTGTCTAGGTAGAGTCTAGAACAGGATGGGTACTGGATAAATACTCATGTTCTATTTTTTTTCTCTGTTTTCTCCCATGTTGTAACATTTAGGAAAGTTCATAGGGCAGAGAGGATTGTGCGTATGGGAAATTTTTTTAGTACTCAGAATCCTTTGGGCAGTTCTACATGAAACCAATAGCTAATTAATGAAACCTGAGTTTTTTTTGGCATTTGCTTCTTATGGCTGACTGACTTGTTAACTGAATTATTCAAGGAGTTTCATAATATGTTTGAATTTCTTATATCCATTCAGTGGCTAATGATTCCTAGCTAGGCTTGCAGCCTTTGTCGAGAGAGCAAAACAGATCTGTTCAAAAGATAAGATTTTAAAAAATTTATTTAAGAAAATTATCCTGTTGGATATATGCAATTATTAATTTGGGATTCATTTGAAATTCAATGATCAGATAGTGACAGTAAATCTAGACAGCCTGAGAGAGAAGTTACTTAATTGATGTATATTCATAAGAATTCCAAGAGCCAGTGATTATAAAAGTAGATGAAGTTCAATACCAGAGTATTACAATCTGTGAAGGGAAAAGCTATTTTAGACTATTTTTTTGGAGAGGTTTTAGCTATAGGGCGCGTGTGCTCGCCAGACAGACAGAGACATAGAGACAGAAAGCGAGAAATCACCCCTCAGGGGGGATGGTCACGCCGCAATCCCTTCTCCTCCATTCTCCTCTTGGGATCTTGGGCACGCGCGCACACGCGCGTGAGTTTTAAGCCACCAGGTCAGGACGCGAACCGCAGTCGACTACGTGGGAGTCCAGCGACATAGCCATTGTGCTAACTGCTGGTTCCCTATCTTAGACATTTTTAAGGCAGAAAAAAACCCTGAACTTTTCCCACTTTCCTAATCTCTCACTAATGACATTATTTTATATTACCATTAGTGTTAAAAATATGATCTGTAAAGATATCAATTTAGGATGTTTCTGTTATAAGCTCCTAGCCCTTGTGCTGAGGTCTGGAATATCCATCTGTCACCAAGAGCTGCTCCTTAAATTGATCCCACTACAGTGTTATGTGCCTGCTTTTAAATACAAATATGTATAAGATATTCCTCAGCTATCTCCAGGGAGACACCTGTGCAGCTGAAGAAAGACCCTATCAGAAGTAACTGCTGGGTCCACATTAAAAATACAGTTAGGAGAAATTGTTCTTGACTGTGTCTAGGCAATTTTTTTTTTTTAATAAAAAAGAATAGTGAACTGGATATGCTATCAAGGAAGATTCTATTCCCCTTTCTACTCTAATTATTTCCTTCTTCCAATTAGAAGTCTATGGATGCAAGACAAAATCCTCCATTTTTCTTTTTAAGTTCACCTTTTAAATTTTGGCATACTCTCAAAGAAAGAACTCATATTTTTCCATAGGTAACTAGTTGGCCAGAGAGCAAAAGGTCTGACTGTAGGTGCCTTTGTATTATATTTAAAGGAAGGGTGTGGGAAAGGGAAGTGCTCAGATTGAGAGGTGTACATTAATCATTAATAGTTAGAATTCATGACTAGCTTTATCGCTATAACTCAGGGGCCTTGTTAAAAAAACTTCTATAATCATCTGAACCATTCCTCTCCAGAATGTTGATTCTTTTTTTTTTCTTCATGTATTCTCTGAAGATGGCTGGTTTCTTGGGATTTAAAAAAAAACTTGAAGTATTCATTCTGTCTGTTCCCAGTGATATTATCTGTCCAGAGCTACAGTGTGTTTTCCAAATTGTTTTTCTTTCCCAAGGAATAGTGTATTTTGGGAATCACTTAATCTCAAGGGAAAGTCAAAGCAGAAACATGTGTATAGTGGATCTCACCCTGTGGGACATGGACTTTTGAGGGTGAGGAGCTATGGAAAGAGACCAAAAGTTTATAAACTTCCTAAGTTTTTATTTTTTTTTTGGTAATTAGTTAATTTTTCATGAGCAAGAGAGAGAAAGACCAGCACTCTCAAGAGGATCTTATGGTGGAATTCTTCCCTCAACCTTCCCAGACAACCAGGTTCACTAGGATGCACAGATCCAGTATGTACAGGTCAACCCAAGAACTGAATCTCAATCTTCCATTAAGACTCCCAGCACTACAGAGAGGTGTACTACTGCTATACCCCAACAGCTGGGCCTGTAAACTTTCTAATTACTGAATACTTATGTACTCTCACATGGATGCTTTATTCTTTGTTTTCAACTATATATATGAGGCTATAGTCCTTGTATTTGCAGTTGGTGCCTTTGTGTGTGTGTGTGTGTGTGTGTGTGTGTGTTTGTGTGTACACATACATATAATCATTCTGTGTATACATATATGCAGTCATTCTGAAGAAAATACAAGTTCATTTACTAATCAGTAGTTATTAAAAGTTCTATTAGATGCATTTTTTTAAGCAAATGTGGACCCCTCATATTTGAAATTTCACAGAACTCCTGTCCCCAAATGAAAAAAACAGTAGAGATAACAATGTTTAGAAAAGCCAAAATGAATCAAGAGAGAAAAGAAGTTTGTATGAAGACTAATGAACTGAAACAGGAAAAGTAGAGAACCAGGTTCATGAAATGTGGAAATAACCGAGGTAACCTGGTAAGTTATTTTAAATTTTTGTTATCTAGCATTGTGTAACAAGTCTCCCTAGTACTTAGTGGCTTTAAGCAGTATCATTTCTTCTAATTCTGTGAATTGATTGAGCAGAAAGAGGCTGTTCTGTTTCATGTGATGTTGCCTGGGACTACATTCATCTGAGTTGAATGCTTGAAGGCTCTTTCATATTTTATTTATTTAATTTTTAGATTTTTTTTTTTTTGTTATAGAGTGTGTATGCTCACCAGCAAGAGATAGACAGGCAAAAGGAAAGAGAAATCATCCTCCACGGGGGATGACCACACTGAAATCCCTTCTCCTCCATTCTCCTCTTGGGATTTCAGGCATTCATGCACATGTACCTAGAGTGATTTTCAAGTCGCCAGGTCCAAGACTTAAACCACAGAGTTGGCCACATGGGAATCCAGTGCCTTAATCACCACACCACCTGCTGGACCCTTCTGTAGTATTTAACACTCTGGTGTAGATCTGATGAATTACTAGGTCTCTCTAATTCTATGGTATCTTAGAGCCTCTCTCTCTTCATGTGGTCTCCTTAATAGAGTAATCAGACTTACAGGGTGGTTCAGGGCTCCCAAAGACAAAAGTAGAAGCTTCTAGATCTTCTCAATATTTAGATCCAGAGCTGACCCAGGATCACTTCCTGCACATTCTATTGGTTATAGCAAGTCATAGGTAAAACCAGATTTATTGTGAAAAGGGAAGACATAAGGAAGTAAATACATGGAGGCCAGTTTTTTGTTTTTCTTTCTTTGTTTCTTTTATGGAGAGGTTTTTGCTATAAAGTGTGTGTGCTGGCTGGAAAGACAGAGAGAGACAGAGAGACAGAAAGCAAGAAATCACTCCCCAGAGGGAAATGGCCATGCCACAATCCCTTCTCTTCCATTCTCCTCTTGGAATCTTGGGCATGCATGCACACAGACCCAGCATGAGTTTAAATCGCCCGGTCTGGGACTCAACTGCAATCAACTACATGGGAGTCCAGCAATGTAACCGTTACGCAATCTTCTGGTCCCAGAGGCCAGGTACATTGAGAACTGTCTTTGGTGGATAGCTACCTTATTTACTTAAATCAATAGGACAGTGTGTCTAGGATGTTTCTGCTAGCCCTGTAGCTATAAGACACTAACAAATGCCACTACTAGATTCTTAACCTTAATATGCTACTATTAGTAATATACTTTGAAATCCATTGCAGTTTTACATCATTTTTCTAAGGAGCATCTGTTTCACTGAGTCAGTATACATACCCATGTCCTAGCTGTCAGGAAACAGGGAAAAGGATTGCTTCCCTTTTGGTGGTTTCTGTTATAGAAGACAGGGACTATCATTTTCAATATTTGATTGAGTATATGTACTGAAAAATGCATCTACCTAACAGTACACTAATGCTTCCACATGGAACTGACAATATACCCTCTCCTCAAATATATCATCCTGAATCTTATCAGTTGCTTCATCCCACTTCAAACCCACAGTCTTTAGGATTTGTCCATTCTTCCTCTAGGTCTGCCCTGATCTTTTCCTTTTCCACAATCTCGGGAATTACTTCTTTAGAAGTTAGCTAATTTCTAACACAATCCATATACAATAGGATCAGGGAAAGGAACAAAGAGAAAATTATCTAAAATGTGTAAGTGTGAATATGATATAACAAAAGATGGAGGAAAGTTTATTAGAGTTTATAGTCCTCATATTTGCATCTTATGCCTTTCTGTGTATACATGCCACCCTTTCTGTCTCTGGATTTTCAGTCCTGGTTTGAGTGCTCTCTGAATGTCCCTTTGCATTCACCTCTTTTCCTCAAGATTCAAACCATGAAGCAGCTTGGTGGAGCCTACATAATGAAGCAATGCCTAAACTGCCAAGAGAGGAGAAAGGGAATGTGCTTTTCTTTCTCTTCAGTGGTGTGAATAAAGGTACTATTATGTATTAAACATACATAATAGTAGACATTTCTTTAGTAGGAAAGGAACAAATGTTTATCACTCTCTTTCATCTAACACTTTCCTGCAGTTGGAAAAAAAAATGGATACGTAGGGGTAGAGGAGTGACTGAAATCTAGGACTACTGTTTTGGGGTAATGTAAGACAAACTGCTTGAACAGGGAGAGGAGAGCCGGTGCAAAGGCAACAAAGACGTGATGAAGTTGAGGAGGAGGGAACGCTGCACAGGCTGGGGAAACCAAGGCAGGGTATGTTCTAAGGGGTAAAGACTTGGCAGTAATATTTAGAAGACACAGTGGATTTTAGGATTAGGATACAGTAACAGGGTCTTCCTTGCCTTCAGTTTCATAAATGCTTGTCTGAATCAGACTGAGTGGAAGATGGGACAATTGGCTTGACCAATTGGCTTTTTCTTAATAAAGAGGAAACTTGGATTTGATTCTTGTTATTGGTAAAACAAATGATCCAAACACTTGGTATAGGTCCCTTCTGTTGAATGGTGAAACCTGAGTTTTACTATAAATCTACCTCAGTTTGGAAATACTAACACAGATCATGCTTATACTTCGCAAACTAAGGGATTTAGATCAGATCAATGACTTTAACATGGGTCTTCATTCTAAGAGAACTTCAGTATAGAATTGGAGGACTGATAAATTTAGGCACCATTTAGTTCATTATCAACGATATGGATTCATAGATTGGCTAAAAAGATTAAATTTCTGTAGATTGTTATTAAACTTTAGGGAAAGTATGTGGTGCCACAGGAGTACACCATGAGAAACACGACTTACTGAGCATACCCAATTATATTTAGGAAGAAATTAATTGTGGAGTCATGACAAAAAGAACACAATATAATACAAATAGTGTCCCAGTTCTAACTCTGAGGAAATGTGGTTGTTCAAGAGAGGTTTGTTGCTGGTGAGGAAATGTGCACAAACTATGCCAAAACTCAGGTATCTCCTGCGACCTGGCAGTTTTTTCTAGCTCCTATCTCCTAAAATAAACCATAGTGCCTTCTTATGAACATAGCATTTCAGCCTTGAGGTGCAGGGCTCTAAGAGAGCTCTGTTTAGAAATGTATCTTGATTTTGGACTTTGAAGCCATTACAAAATAAATGTTGAGATGCCTTAAATAGATCTCATTAAGGCTGGTATATGGCTCTGTGCCTTTTCGTCATGTCTATGGTTGTGAAGGATGGTTTTAGATGTATAATTAAAGTTATTCCAGAAAGCATGATGAATAAGTCACCAATTTTATGAGAATTTCAAGAACTTGGGCATAGACTTTCCTTTGCTTTTTTCTTGCTGCTGCTCCAATGAAGTTTATTTTTTCTTGAATATTTTGCTGCTGAATCTTGATGAAGATTTTGCATCTTATCCATTTAAGGCATTATTACAACCAAATTGCCACGGCAAAATGTACCTTCCTCCATGTAATGCAGTTTAGCTTTTGTCATGGACTCGGGGCGATATAATTCAGTGATTTTTTTTTAATCCTGGTCTCCCAAGTTGACACCTTCCCTACAAATCTTACTATTCCTGAAAAAAAGCCTATGTAAGTAGTGAAATAAGGATCTCCCGTATCTCTCTTAGAAAAATTAAAAGTCAAAAAGAGCAAAGGAAAATATTTCATGGCTCTTATGAAAGGAAAACTACTTTTGGTTTTATGCCTATTCATTTTTCTAATACAGATCATGTATTATCTTTTTTGTTCAAATCTTTTTCTCTACCTCATCCATGGATTTTTGAACTGTCTGGATTCACTCTGACCAGTATTTACCATTTTATGTGCCAGAGGGGGAATAAGTGCCTATGTTACACTCTGCTGCCCGAACTGTGGACTTTCTGTTCCGAGGGACAAGCAAATATAATGATATCCATCTTGGAGGGAGGCATTTTAAGTGTACATGTGTCATTTTGCTGTTAGGAATCTAGATACAGGAGTATTATCAATTAGGAGATAAAATTAAAATCTTACGTTAGGAACCAACCACCCATGCCAGAAAAAAGTAGATTTTGTAACAGCTGTTTTCTATTAGACACTATTGTAGTCTTTAACAGTAAATTACATAGATCAGAAATGTATAGTTACCAGTTTCCTCAAGTAAGCTTGTAAATGAGCCTGTTGTCCTCCAAACAAAGATATCACATGAAGTGGAGAGGAAGCTCTAAGCACAGCTTTATTGGACTTGGGCATTTTTTTCTGTTCCCCTTTGGAGACTAGCTCCCTCAAAGGGAATAAATAAGTTTTTGTGATCCTAGTATGGATAAGTGACCTTTCAAACTCTGAAAAAGGTGGTAGTAAGCTTTTTACCTGTCTAGTGTCTCCTAACAGCTGTTTTTCATTGGCTCCAGAATTCACTAAATCTTAAAAAGGAAAAAATTAGCTGGGGGTGGGGTAAGACAGGAGAGAGAGGGAGCATGGTACTCAGCAAGCACCAAGTGTCTCAGCTTCAAACGAAGATAAGTTGTTTGAAATGAACAGCTAAGAGTCAGTCCGTGCGTCATCCTGCTTATTGTGGCTCAGTAAATTATGCTTAGTGTGCTCAAAAAGGCTGGTTCCATACTGATGTTGTTGCCTTATGGAAAATAACATGTTCTCCCCCTCTGCCCCCACCCCTTTCCCTATCTCTAACAGATGACAGTAATAATGAGAACTAAAATCGCTCAAGTCAGGGTATGAAAGGGAACTGTCTATTTAAAAAAATAAAAAGACATCTCTCGATGCCATCTGCTGAGGTACAATAATGTTTTGTAACAGGTTTTGGAAAGCACATTAAAAGGCTTCATCTGTGCTTGTCCTTTCCAGTTAGTCAAGATATAGTTGTGTCTCCTGTCTGATGTGGATTTTTGAATCATGTAATTATTTCTAATTTATCTCTGAAATTAAGTGTCTCAAATACAATTTTAATTGGGATTTCATTAGGTACTTATTATACCATGTGTCAAATAGTAGTTGATTATCCTGAGCATGGATAGAGAATTTGAAAAAGATAGTGGGAGAATGATGGGTACCTCTGAAAGCTGATGGTGCTCAATAAATATGTCTTAAAAATAATCAGTTGATATATAATTAACGTAAGTAATTACTGCAATTAAACTCTATTTATGGAACCCTGCTGTGTTGTTTCCCATCCCAAGCTTAAACATGATTGTTGTTCTGTTGCCCAAATAAAATTAATGTTATGAGAGAAAAACAGGATAAATATAGGCCTGGAGAGCAGAGAGAAAAAAAATATTCTCTTTACTAGAGAAAGATGGCATGAAGGGAAAAATGGAAAAATGGGCTTCCTTAAGGAAAAGGTGTATGAGGCTTTAAAAATATCCTCTTCACCCAAATGAATTAGGCATATTCAATGCACATTTTGAAGCAACAGGACTAGTAGAGGGACTAAAAGTGTGTGCAGTTGGATGAGGGAAGAGATTGTTTATCTGAGCAACCCAATATTGAGAAATTAGGATGGTGATCTTGGGCACAGACTCTCTTATCATGTGGTTGTCATTTTAGTTCATCTT
Source organism: Tupaia tana (assembly GCA_026018925.1). NCBI lineage: Eukaryota > Metazoa > Chordata > Mammalia > Scandentia > Tupaiidae > Tupaia > Tupaia tana. The sequence continues at coordinate 18,609,378 of JAKSZU010000013.1, read as the reverse complement.
TATGTTCTCAGCACTTAGGGCAGTGACTGACTATAATAAATATTCAAAAAATACATGTTGCATGATTAAGTCAAGTGTGTCTTGAATGACAATGAAAATGGATGGTTTGGGAGATGGATGACTAGGGGAGGAAGATGATGGAAAAACAAAAGAAGAAAAAAGAAGAAAAACCCAACAGACTCTGACTGAACGTGTTCTCTCAATCAAAATAAGCATTCCTGACTTCTGTCTGGGAAAGATGAGATAACAAGCATCATATTTTCCTTCCACCAGATTCAACTTTAAAAAATAGCAGACCAACTATATGGAGCAATGGCTTCAAGATGCTGGATATCAAGCAATAAAGGACAATTTCCCAAGAGATGTAAAGCAGATGAAAAGGGCCATATGATAGCCCTAGCATACTTCTTGGACAGTGTTTGCAGGTTGTGCAGTGAAGGGGAACCCAAGTGGATCTAGATCCTCTCCCTGAATTAATAATAGTTGGGCATCTGGGGAGACTAAAGTAACTAGAGTTTGCAAGGCAAGGGACAAAAGACAAGAGATTTGCATAGAGAAAGAACTTCAGCGATTTACAAAATTGTTCTTGATGTTTTAGTTGAATAATGATCACACATGCTATTAAGGAATCTCCCTGACCTCATGGTAAATAAACATCTGAAAGAATTAGAGGGGATAATCACCAGGACACACACAGGGTTGAAAATAGTTCCTGTTCTTACCAACTACAGTAGAAAAGGTGATAAAATAAGGTCATCAGGTAAATTATGCAGAACGACTTTATTTCAACAATGTGATAAAAATGGCTACAGACTAAATACTGCTTTGTTGCCACCTATCAAAACTTAAAAGGAAGATCCCAAAAGATCAAATTATTTCTAATCAATTGTGTCTTAGGACAAATATCAAGAATATATACAGGGATATAAAAATATATAGCACCCAACAAAGTAAAATTTACAATGTTTGACATCCAATTAAAAATTACTAAAGCATGCAAAGAAGCAGGAAAATGTCATTCATAATGAAAAGAAAAATCAATCAATTGAAAATTCTAACTTCCCTTATTGTACAATGAGGAGATAAGCAAATCTTTCTCCAAAACAATGATAAATGTGGGCAATATTGTCAAAAACAAACATTTCATGGCTCTTGAAATAAACTAAAGCAAAGAACAACAACAAAAACTAAACAAACAAACAAATTGTAAGGAATTTACTAATGAAAACTGCCAGACTTTGGATAAAAGCATTGGGAGTCCATCATATTTTTGCCTTGGCCTGTTTTCATCATTACCATGTTGGTTGGTAAGGCAGATCTACTACATGGGCTGTGAAAGCCTGTCTCTTTGCTGGTACGATTCTCATGATTTTATATGGAAAATGAAAAACTCATTCCCAACAGCATTCTCCATAGAAGTACTCACCTCAGAAGCAAGCAAATGAGGAAGGCCAGCAACTTCTGATTTGGGGTAGAGTCTCAGTCAGAATAAACAACAAGCCAATGGGACAACCAAAAATTAAACAAATTCTAGGTATGAAAAGCCATAGAGGGGATTGATATCTGTAGACATCCCTGCTGACTTCATTGTACATGCACATAGGAGACCAAAGAGAGTCTAGTTTGTCCACATATCCCTGGCTAATTGGAAGAATACATGCAGAGTATATGCAAGAGAACTCAGCAAAAAATATTAGGTTATTGGGAAAGTTATGATGCATTTTTGCATAGAAAAAAATATCATGACTTTCCCAACAACTTAACAGATGCTGGGGTAAGACTGAAAGTCCTTGAACTTTGAATGAACCCACACACAGATCCAATGATAAATCATATGAGGCTTATTGGCTCAAAGAGTTTGAGTAAAAACCTTGCTGAATCATTGCCCAACTATTAAGCTATGTAGACACAGGGATGACCTCAAGGAAGCCAAGCTTAAAAATAAAAAAAAAGCATTAAACATATTACCAAGGTCTGGGGCTGGCTGGTGGCATGGTGATTAAGGATTCTGGACTCCCACATGGCTGACTGCAGTTCAAGTCCCATATCTGGCGACTTGCTTTCTCACTTTCCCTCTCTCTCTTGCTATGTCCTTCTCTGGTCAAATTAAAATATGTAAATAAATAAAGTTAAATAAAATAATTCTTTTAAAAAATATTACCAAGGCCCAGTCATGGTGGTGGAGACAGTAGGGCATTACTGTATGATACTGAAGCTACATTGGGGGAGGGACTAAATTTGGATCCTAGGGAACCTGAAAATGCTGAGTGTGCCCACTTGTGTCTGTAATCCTTGCTTGGTGGGGGACCAGGAGGAGAACAGCATAGTGAGACCCCATCAGTGGTACTTGTCTCTTTAACATGGAAATAAATAAATAAATACATTTAAAAAAAATTACCGGCCAATCCCATAGCATGGTGGTTAAGGGAGCTGGATCCCACACGACTGACTGAAGTTCACATCTCAGCCCCAGGGGCTCGAAAAACACATTGGATATTTGTGCATCCATGCTCAAAATTCCAAGAGAAATGGAGGAGAAGGGATTGTGGTAGGACCATGTCCCACTAAAGGGTGGTCTCTCTCTCTCTGTCTCTCTCTGGCAAGTGCATATGCCCATGGCAATTTTAAAAATTACTGAGCTAAGACAGCAGAAACAACAGGAACTATACATGGTAGAGAAAAATCAATTCCAGAGTAAGTTTCTAAAGCTAAACAAAATCCAGCAATATCAGCTCTCAGGGAAAATACCAGAGTCCAGAGTTACTATAATATATCATCTAAAATGTGCAGTTTTAAACAAAAGTAATAATAAAACATGCAAAGGGTAACCTACCTTTGGTGTTGGGAATTAGAGAGAAGGAGTCAATAGAAACCATCTGATTGGGTCCAAGTGTTGGATTTAGCAGAGAAAGACTTAAAAAAAAAAACAAAAAACTTCTTAATATATTTAAAGAACTGAAGGAAGTCATACTTAAAAACCTAAAGGAGGGCTGGCTGGTGGAATGGTAGTAATGGTGCTGGATTTTATATGGTCAACCATGGTTCAAGTCTTGGACCTGGCAGCTTGAAAATCATGCTAGCTGTGTGTGCGTGCATGTTCAAAATCCCAAGAGGAGACTGGAGGAGAAGGGATTGAAGTGTGGTCATCCTCTTTAGAGGGTAACGTGTCACTTTCCTGTTCTCTGTCTCTCTTTGGTGAGTGCATGTGCCCTATGGGGGGGGGGAACTAAAGGAAAGTATGACGACAATAACTTAGTAATTAAAGAATATTAATAAAGAGATACAAGTATGAAAAAGAACTACATGGAAATTTTGGAGGTAAAAGTTTAATAAAGAAAAATTTACTGTAGGAGTTTAGCAGATCAGCAAACTAGATCAGTAGAATTTATCCAGTCTGAAGATCAGAGAGAACAAAGATTGAAGAATAATGAACAGAGCCTCAGAGACCTGTAGGTCAAGTAATTTACCAACATACATATAGAAGAATTCCCAGAAAGAAAATAGAGAGAGAAATAAGTAGAATGACTGTTTTTACAGCAGAAATTTTGAAAACAAGAGAAAAAATTTCAAGAACAAAGGAACTTGAATAATATTTACTGATACAATGTATACCAGAAAGCAGTGGAATATATGCTTAAAGAGCTAAAAGAAAAGAAAAGAATATCTGTCATCCAAGAATTTTACACATAGGAAATCCATCCTTAAGAAATGAAAATGAGGGACCAGCAGATGGTGTAATTGTTATGTCACTGGACTCCCACATAGTCAATCATGGTTCAAGTCCCAGACCTGGTGTCTTAAAACTCACACTGGGCACATGTGCATGTGTGCCCAAAATCTTGAGAGGAGAATGGAGGAGAAGAGATTGCAGCATGGCTATCCCCCTGGGGGTTGATTTCTCACTTTCCATCTCTCTGGTAAGAGCACCTGTCCTATAGCAAAAATCTCTCTAAAAAAGAAAAAAAGTAGAAGTGAAGAAAGACATTTTTATATAAAGAGAATTTATTACTAACAGATTTGTTTTATAAATAATACCAACAGAGTCCCTTAGAATGAAAGAAATAATATTACGTACAGAGTCCCTTAGAATGAAAGAAATAATATTATGTGGTAATTGAAATTTATCTGCTTAAGAATAAATAAAGAGCACTGTTGGGTCCAGCAGTTAGCATAATGGCCATATTACTAGACTCGCATATAGTTGACCGCAGTTCGAGTCCCAGCCCCAGTGGCTTAAACTCACGCTGGGCGCGTGTGCGTGCATGCCCAAGATCCTAAGAGGAGAATGCCGGAGAAGGGATTGCAGTGTGGCCATCCACCCTGGAGGGTGATTTCTTGCTTTCTGTCTCTCTGTCTCCTCCTGTCTTTCTGGCAAGCTCACACACCCTATAGCAAAAACTCAAAAAAAAAAAAAAAAAAAAAAAAAGAATAGCATTATCAATGGTTATATATGCGGGAACTTGAAAAAGTTCATAAAAAATGGCATTTAAGTACAAGTTTATTTTTGTGCAAAATAAATTGAAACCCATACATTGTAGTTTCATGGGAAATGTACATTTTTCATATATTTTTTTTAATTGCTAGAGGACACATGTGCATATCAGGGAGAGGCAGAGGAAGAGTTAGGGAGAAAGCTCCCTTCAGTGAGTTGTCATGATGCAGTCCCTGCTCCATTTCTTAATCCTCTCAAGATTTTGGGCATGCATGCATATGTGCCTAGTGTGTTTTTCAAGCAATGGGTCCCAGAATTTGAACCACAGATGTCCATGTGGGATCCGGTTCCCTTAACCACTAGGCTATGGGGCCAGTCCCATGAAAAACTTTTTTTTTTTTTTTTTTTTTGTAGGGTGTGTGCATTCACCAGAGACAGTGAGAGGGACAGTGAAAAATCACCCTCTGGGGGGATGGTCACATCATAATCCCTTCTCCTCCATTCTTCTCTAGGGATTTTGGCAATGCACGCATATATGCCTGGTGTGATTTTTAAGCTACTAGTTTCGAGATTTGAGCCACAGTCAGCATATGGGAATCCAGCACCTTAACCACCACACCATCTGCTGGCCCCACCCTATGAACTTTTAAAAAAAACCTGATATGTGGGTAAATAAATATAAGATTGCATAAATGTTTCTCTCCCCTCAAATTTATAAAAAGATATTAAGTGTATACACACTAATTTTAACTGTATTGCTGGACTGTAATATACATACATATGTATTATAGTATATTATATAACACAAAGAGAAAAATGCAGGAAAGTTTTTATATTTTACTAGAATTTGGTTGTATTAGTTTGAAGTCAATTGTGATGAACAAAGATGCATATTGTAATCTCTAAATCAATCATTAAGATAAAACTTAAAATGTGTATAGTAAAAAAATGAACTGAAGCATATCTACTTCTGCAAAAGATAGAGATATAGGGACTACATTTACCCTGCCACCTGAAATAACCAAAAAAAAAGTGCACCAAAATATACAAGACAATGTTTTTTCAGGACATTAGACATTAAGCAGATGGAATTAAAAGGTATATCCAAAAGCTTTTGAGGGCAATGGATATAGTCACCATCCTGATATTGATGATAGGTTCACATGTGTGTGAATATTCCCAATCCTATCAAACCATACATTTTAAATATATGCAATATATTATATGTCTATATTTTATGTCAATAATATCTAGATAAACATAAAATATTTCTGAAAATCGTAAACTTAAAACATATACATACAACTTTTTTGGGAAGAGTTATAAAAATGACTTATGTTAATTTGGAATTATCTTTATGGAACACTTTCCTATAATTTGGAAGCAATTTGGATAATTTTTGTGAATGGGTTATTTGAAAAATATAAAAAAGTAGATGTAGTTTATATTCTGGTAAGTTTAGCCTCTAAATTTTAAAATACTTTTTATTAAAAATGTCACAAAATAGAATTTGAAAAGAAATATTCTATATTAACTCTACTGGACTTACAAAAATAGACTCTCTCATACTTACCTAATTCTCCTTTATAGAACAATAATATGTAGAGGAAGAGGGAAGATCTACCCTGTTGTAATATATTCTGGGTAAGAGTCAGTACTGGCTATAGTAATTGAGGTTGGGGAGTAGAGTAAAGAAGGATTTGAAGAAAAACAATTTGCGTAGCAAAGTATCTAATTATGGTTCTAGAAATAAAGAATCTAGACTCAAAAAGTTTCTGAGATTGCTACCTTGGGTGACTGGGTTGTGAAATGTTGTTGTGCAATTGTTGTGGGTTGTGCATTGTTGTTGTTGTGCAATGCACTGGGTTGTGCATTGTTGTGAAATGAGATGAGAATTAGAAGAACAGGTTGGAGGAGAGAGAATAATTCGATCCTAAGCATAGTGAAGATTTTCCTTTTTCATTACATGTTTGAGAAATAGATAGGTGCCAGTTTCTCAGGTTTCTCCTCTGAAGTTGTTCATTTATTTTAAAATGTCTTTGTACATAAAAGAATATTATACCAGGTCCTGAAAATGGTAGTTCTCTGTAGAGTCAGGGAGGTTGAACTCAAGTTTGAATTGTCTGGGGATTCTAGAAATCAGTCAGTCAGCATATACTTATTGAGACCTCTATGTCAGAAATAGTGCCAGGTACAGAACAATGAATAAGATAGACCATATTGCTACCTTTATGGGCTCTTTTCCTAGGGACATGGAAACTGCTGAGGCATTCATTTCCGGGGCTCTGCCCCGCGTGCCGTGGCCGGGTTCTGCCCCCGCGTGCCGTGGCCGGGGCTCTGCCCCGCGTGCCGCAACCGCTGATGGCCGTCTCTGCTTTCCTGAGCCGCGTTCCTGAAACTGTGTTCCATGGAGATTCACCTACATTTGCGGGGCTGCACGAGACCCACCCTTGGTCCAGCCCTGAGTGCAGTCTACGTTTCCTATTGTTGGGAACTTCATGATCTGATAATTGGAAAAAAAATCATGTTTATCATAAAAAATAATTAGAATAATAATAATAATGATTGGGGGAAACATAGGAAAGATATTGAATGTTGAAGCGGGGAGATTAATGTCTCTGTACTGACTGACATGCATGGCATTCCCTTTTGAAAAAGCAATGTAATACACTGTAAAGTTATATGTAATTCAATGTAATAAAAAAATAGATAATAAAAAAAAAAAATGGAACATTTCAGCCCCTGTTTTTACAGTCACTGTTAGAGGTAAAGATAAGTGGTTTGGAGGCAAGAACAGGAATACAGAACTGAGGTGCTTCTTGTAGCCAGGGATTTAACTCACTGGGGCATATGACAGTTCTAATTCGGCGTCACTCAGTCTCAGACTTGGCTTCATTAAACTCAGGAAAATGCCTAGATTTTCTAAATACAGAAGGCAGGAGAGAGTATGCGGAAATCCTTCTCCACATTGAGCTTTTTCTTTATAATCAAATTATGGCACAAGTGTTACCACAAAATCAGACCATACAGTTACGGCAATTACAGTGACAGTTCTTTGAAAAGCAGAATGAATGTGATGTGATGCTCTTTGGTTCTCTGTCTTAAGATCTACCTCTACATTACTGACTAGAGATTTTCTTGGTATGAATGGTATTGATGTTAAACTTATTCTGAAAAAACAATTTGAATTTGTGACATACTCAGTTCTAAATTGGCCTTTCCTGAGACCTTTTTGAATTTCTTTTATTAAATATTCACCTAGGCTTCATATTCTGCAGGAAGAAAAGTGGTGTCATATTTTAAATAATGTAATAATCATCCCTCTCTTAGTAGAATTGATAACACTGGGACAATTACTACATTTCTTTTGGACTTTTTTTACTCAGTAATTTAAAAAGTGAAACTATTAAATTATTTTAAACAGGTTTAACCTAGCATGTAAATAAGATACAGCAGGCTTTATTTATTAAGTGCTAATTATTTCAAATATGTCTTTTTTGCTTTAAGAATGTTATATGGACAGTGAAAGAATGAGCAGCAGGGAGACCCTGCAATCTCAGAGAGAGAAGTACTAACAGGCAGACCTAAGCCAAGCCATTTGGCTTGAACTCATCAGCAGGGACTCCTGCTCAGTCTGTTTTAGAGGAAGAGGGGTTCTCTGGCCTACATGGCACACAAGTGTACCACTTGAAGTGGCCTACCACCATGCATTCTACCTGTCAGTTCAACCTCTATCCACAATGGGAACAGTTTGGGCATACAGTAGCCAAACACCTGAATGTAGGAAACTGGAGGAATTCTTTCCCCATAATCCTCTTAACAGTAGAGAAGTACAGGAGCACACAGCTCATATCATGGAGAAGTACAGGAGCACACAGCTACAGAAACATATTGCAAAGAGGAAGGAAGGAGTGAATATGCCACCAGATGACTGAAAATTACAGCAGAGACCCAAGAAATAGGAGAAAATCAGGAAATACCTCCCTCTTAAAGGATCATAACTCCTCACTGACAGTAGATAAAGCACAAGAGGTACCGGAAATGTCAGAGAGATAATTCAAAATATCTATTGTAACAATACTCAGGAAGTTGCAAGAGAAAACAGAGAATCAACTGAAGGAGATAAAATCTTTCCATAACATGAAGGAAGAATTCCATAAAGAGAAAGACAAACTGAAAATGAATCTAATGGAATTTCTGGAGATAAAGAATATGTTACAAGAAATATCACAGCAGGCTAGAACATGCAGAAGAAAGACTCTCTGACCTTGTTGATAAAAACCTCAGATTTAGTCTAACCAGCCAAAAAGAATGGAAAAATAACCATTAAAAACAAGGTCAAAATATGGGAAATCCTAGACACCATTAAACAGCCAAATATTTATATAATAGGTGTTACAGAGGTGAAGAAAACATCTTCCATACTATATTAATTGAAACTTTTCCAAATTTAGAGAGGCATGTGAACATTTCCAATCTAGGAAATACAAATGACATCAAATAGATTTTGACTACTATACCCAACAAGATTATCCTTTGAATGGGAAGGAGAAATAAAATCATTCCCAGATAAACAAATGCTGAAAGAATTCACCAAGATAAAACTAGCACTTAAGGAAATACTCAAGGGACTGCTACATCAGGAAAGTTAAAGAGAAACAAATAGAAGTAAGAGAACACAAAACAACTAGAAAAAAAAGAATAAGTCTACACATGTTGATAATATTGAATGTTGAGACTAGATGCAGATTCAACTTTGTTACACACAAGCGGGTTAAGTACAAATCTACCAATTATTTGATAGACAGTTGTCTCTGAAGGTTTCAATTTATATATTTATTACAACCATTACTCATTGTATTATTATCTATAATAGAGGAAAAGTCCAAAATGTTGCAGCTGAGTCTTTGGAATAAATTCCACAAAAAGGCTAAAACCAAGAACTTTGCAAAGTCTATAAATCACCAAATCACTAGCTTTACTATGTCTTTACTTTTAAACATCTCTTTCCTTTTTTGTTTTATTGTTGCTTTTTTGAGAACTTATTTTTTATGCACAGTACAGTATGAGGGTCTTACAAGAACTCACAATATGTGAATAAAAGTGTTCTTTTTCTATCTCTTCCTAATTAGCTATTGTTATGTATAACTTTACACATCTCTAGGTGGACCAATGATTGATACCCACAGATTTTTTTCAGATTCTCTTATCTCCCTCCTCTACATGGAAATTTCAAATGCTACTTTCATCGGCTATGCTAAGATTATCTTTGTTAGTTTAGGGCATTGCTTGTTGTTTGATTTTTAATAAATATGTTTTTCTTTAGAACTGTATCTCATAGTAATGAATGTCATAGACAATCCAGTACAAACTTGTAGAATAACCATTGGAGTGGGTTTTGAACGTTCCACAACAAAATTTTAGATTGTTAAAGGTGGTAAATATGTTTATATCCTCAATTTTTTCATTACACACTATATACATGGTTTTAAAGACCATTCTAGCAAAAAGGTCATTTGCTAATTTGGGGATCTATGACTTTAAACACTTGGAATGTAAGCATACTGAGAGGAAAAAGGTAGGTGTAGGGTAATATTTTTCAAATTTTATTTTGTATATTCAGCTATGTAATACATAGTGATTTCAAATCTATATTCAGTTATTCAGTGGCCAAAAAAAATTACCTTACAAAGGTGTGTAATGCCTATATGTATATCATAAATTATAATATTTAAAGAGAACAACAACAAGAAAAAAGAATGGCATATGGCCCCAGATTTGGTGGCATAGCAGTGGGCAGTGCTGTGCAGTGCTGGAAAATTGGAGCTTTGTTCCCTGGTCTCCTGTACACTCTGGGCAGACCCACGATCCTGGCTGGCTGGAAAAGCTGGGGGCAGGGTTATGGAATGAAAGCCTGTTGAGATTGCATCTCTCTCTCTTTCTGTTGTGAAAGAAAGAAATACACTTAAAAAATGGCATATGATTAACAAAAATTAGTCAGTCAGCCACACTGTTGAAAACAACATATTATCTTTGAGTATATCATGCTTTTTAATAGCCATCTGAATTTAAAGGCATTGAAATAAATGAGATGTTATGGCAGATTTGAATACTTTGAAAGCCCAGTGACATTTGGCAGCACTGAAAGGGTCACATATCTTTATAACTTTGAGAGTTAGTTGTAGTATAAGCTTTGAGATTTAGGTCACAAGTTCAAGCCGACATCATTTGAGTATTTGGAACTTAAACCACTGTTGACTGAAAATAAAATCCTGTATATTATGCACTCCGAGTAGGGTAGCCACTTAAACCTGCACAGGTTGTTCATAGAACAAATCTGGGGAAGCCCGTCTCATAGACGAGAAATGGCGCTCCTTGGCATTGTTCATTGCTGTCCAGTGTTCACTCTCCACAAAGGTTTACCCACTGGCTCTTAAAAGGTTTTCATTTTCAACTTCGTATCTGTTTAGTTTTTCTGTGCTTTAATTTATTTAGTCGCAATCTTATTACTTCGCGTTATCATGCACTAATTATTTATACCCCCATTGCTTCATTAGATGTAAATGATCTGATTTTAGTTTATTCACATACAGGTGAAAAACATACACACACACATACAAGTATACCGAAGACAATGTTAGCATTTCTGGAATAACACATTAACACTTAAAGAAGTGCTTCATTTCCATGGAATTGTTTTCTTCTACCTATTATTTGTTTTCCTTCTCCTGGTGGCTAAGAATTTTGTTGGTCACTGGATAACTGAATATAGATTTGAAATCGCTATGTATTTCACAGATGAATATACAAAATAGAATTTGGAAAATATTACCCTACACCTGACCTTTTTCCTTTCAGTATGCTTACATTCCAAGTCTTTAAAGTCATAGTTTCCCAATTAGCGAATAACCTTTAACTGGAGTATGTATATATATGTGTGTGTATACACACACACACACACACACACACATATTTTTTTTAAGAGAGATTTTTGCTTTAGGGCATGTATGCTCACTGGAACTGGAGTTATTTTTTAACTGCCAGAGGCATGTATCTCTATCACTACGGAGATACAAACAGAGATAGGGAGCAAGGAAGAAAGCACTCTTTAATGGGGTATGGTCATACCATAATTCCTTCATTATTTCTCTATCAGGATTTTGCACACACACACACACACACACACACACACACACACACATATCTGACATGTTTTTCAAGCTGCCAGGCCTAGGATTCAAACTATGATTGGCCCTGTGAGATCTGGCTCTCCTAACCACTAGGCTACAGGTTTGGCCCTCAGCTAGAGTACATTTTTAAAACTACTGGCTTCTAAAGTTTCTTCCATAAATTATATATTTAAGCAATTTTATAATTGTATAATTGTATAATTACTTCCATGTTTTGGAATTTTCACATCTGCATTGAGTGATCATTTTTTTATATGTGCAGTTAAGAGAGATATAGACCTAGAAAAAAGCACACAAAACCCTTTATTGTCAATTTTAGTCAGTTCTTGTACTTGAAACCCATTCAGAGTGTCTATTTCCTTGCACTTTCCCAGTGTCAATTTTCTGTATAAATTTCTCCCATAAACTGTAACTTTGGTTGTTCTCATAATGATTGGTTTAGTCTTTTATGCCGTAATTTCTGTCATTCCTTTTTCCATTTGTCTAGTGTTGTAGGTAGTACTTTGCCTCTTGGTTTTCTTGTCTGTAAGTTACAGGTTTCTCTCTTGAGACTCAGGAGAAATCACATTTGTGTTCTTTTCAAATCTTCTTTAAATACACTCATACTCTTTCGGTGTTTTATTTTTCATTCACCGTTGCTTCCATTTGACATTAATCCGATTCAACAAAACCATTCTCTTAGATTTGCTGCATTCATCTTTGGATTCATGCTTTTATCAACTAGGAGAGTCAGTTGTGAATGCAGTGCCTGAATTTTATGGAATTGAACTAGACTTTTTGGAGAGTACAGTTTCTAGACATTGTGTGCGCATATGTGCATGCACATGTGTGTGTGTGTGTGTGTGTGAGGTTGGTTGAGGCAAATCAATAATATCACAACTAAAACATAAAGAGCAGCAGGAGATCAGAATGCATGTCAGTTATTATACTTACTGTATTATTACTGTGAAATTTACTAGACTGTATCAGAGAGAAACTCACAGGCTGTACTGGATGTCCCAATGATATAGTGAGGAAACAATCTGAGTAAGTTAAGGAATGGCATGCACATTAGAGCAGGAGCCCAACTTATTCATTCATGCCAGCTCTAGCCACGCCAATATTTACTTTCTAATTCTTTTCCCTTCTCTCTTTGAATATTTCTTTTGGGAGCTAGTTGTTGGAGATAGTTCAGGTCATGGCAGATGGACTAGTGTAAGCGGGGGCAGCCACATTAAATAGGAGGAAGTTTAAGGTTGTACTTTTGCAAATCACTCTCTCTCCAAAACTATATCTTTATTACTGACTTCTTTTTTTTTTTTTTTAACTTATCATCTGGTATCTCCAATTGCTTCCAATTGTCTCCACACAGATAATAATGTCATCTCAAATTCAATATATTGAAAATAACTGTGTGTATTCTTTCCACAATCAACTTTTTCTTGACTTGTCTATTAATGATATAATTTTTTCCAGGCACTGAGCCTTAAAACCTGTGACATGTAGCTCCTTCTTTTTCTTCCTTCCTTCCTTCCTTCCTTCCTTCCTTCCTTCCTTCCTTCCTTCCTTCCTTCCTTCCTTCCTTTCTCTCTCTCTCTCTCTCTCTCTCTCTCTCTCTCTCTCTCCCCCTCCCTCCCTCCCTCCCTCCCTCCCTTCCTTCCTTTCTTTCTTTCTTTAGAGAGATTTTTGTTATAGGGCCAGTGCGCTTGCTTGAGAGACAGGAAGAGACAGACAGAAAGCGAGAAATCACCCCACAGCGGGGATGGCCAAGATGCAGTTCCTTTTCCTCCATTTTCCTCTTAGGATTTTGGACATGCAATCACATGCTGGGAATCCAGCAATGTAACCATTACGCCATCTGCCGATCTTCCTCCTTCTTTTTCATTCACCTTATCCAACCCATTGAAAGTTCTAAAAATTCTCTAAAGATATTTCTTCTAATGCTTGTTTTACATTTCCTCATGCAGTACTTTATTTTAGGCCTTTAATACTTTTCACATGAACATTTTTCAATAGTTAAATCAGGCTACTAACCTTCATTTGCCTATTTCCCTTCCAATCAATAATATATATATGTGATCAGTTAATCTTCACTAAAACTGACTATTGTTGTATGATCCTCTTATTGAAAATCACTTAGTGATTTACAATTGTTTATTAAATTGTTAGTTACCAGGGCCGGCAGGTGCCATGGTGGTTAAGGGTACTGGACTTCCACATAGTCGTCAATGGTTTGAGTCCTGGACCTGGCAGTTTGTTTTTTCACTTTCCCTTTCTCTCTCTTTCTCTCACTCTATCCCTTTCTGGTCAAATTAAAATAAATAAATAAAGTTAAAATAATTATTTAAAAAAATGTTAGCTACCTGTCTCATGTTTTAAAACTGTAACTTATCCTAATAGTTACATATTTCAACTAAAAAAGACAATTTAGAGGGGCTGGAAGATGATTATATAGGAACAAAAAGGAGATGAGTGGTGAGGAAATAGAGGCAGAGGCTAGAGCATGAGTTGAATGAAGTTCATATTCTTTTTTTGTGTGTGTGTGTTTTAGAGGTTTTTGCTTTAGGATATGAGAGAGAGAAAAAGAGAGAGAGAAAAATGAGAGAGAAAATGAGAAATCACCCTCCAGGGGGGAAGGTCACACCACAATCCCTTCTCTTCCATTCTCCTCCTGGGATCTTGGGCATGCATGCACATGTATCTGGCATGAGTTTCAAGTCACCCGGTCCAGAACTTGGACCACGGTCAGCCATGTGGGAGTCCAGCCAACTTGACTACTATGCTATCTGCTGGCCCCAAACAGTGCATTTGTATTCATCATTTACTAAGTACAAAGGCATTTTGTGCTAGGGTTAATATGTGATAAGAGAAAGTGGAGGAATATAAGTGAATCTTTGCTCATAAAGAATTTATACTTTAGTTAATTATACAAGAACACATGAAATGTTAATATAATATTAACAAGAGAAGAGATATTATAATGCAAAACAGAATTGTTTGGTGAATTTTATAATTTTTGTAAATTTTAAAGGGCACAAAGATCAGTTTGGAATGATTGAGCTTTATGGAACAGATGGACTTGAGTGTTTCAGAAGCAGCATGTCTTGATTTGAGCGGAGGGTGAAAATAACAAATTAATATGATAAAGCAGGATAGGCAGGTAGTGACTCCTCATAATAACCATGTATGAAGCAATAGATGTTCAACTGTTAGGTTGTTGGAAAGTCATGATATGTATTTTTTTGTTTTTCTATGCAAAAATGCATCATGACTTTCCCAACAACCCAATAGTTGCCTGGTCATGGAAGGCATTTGGGGTGGAGACCAGTACTTGCTCTGTGGAGGAGGACCCAGGTAGGGTCAATAGTTTGCTGAAGAGATATGATTAGGAACTTACTGGGGGAAAACTTAGAACAGAAAGGTTTGAGGGAAAAATTGAAATCAGGACCTTGGAATTTGCCCTTAAATCTCACACTAATCTTTTAGTAAATTCTGTTGGCTCCTTTTTCAAAGTATGTTCCTACACTTTCTCTCCTACCACTTAGTCTGGATCAACATCATTGATCGGTTATTGCAATAGAATACATCTGGCCTATGTACTTTTATTATCTTCAACCCTACCTTCATCAAACCATAGTCTTTTTCCCTTTTTTTTTCTTTTAATTTATAGGAGGCCTTGCACCTGCCAGAGAGAAAGAGAAAAAGAAAGAGAAGGAAAGTGAGAAAGCACCTCTGAGCAGGGATGACCACATTGCAATCTCTTCTCCATTCTCTTCTTGGGATTTTGGGCAAGCATACACATGTGCCCAGCATGTTTTGCAATCTACTGGGTCCAGGACTCCAATCAAGCAGTTGATCCCATGTGGGATCCACTCTTCTTAATCACCACACCACCAGCTGGCCCAAGCTGTAGTCTTTTACTACATGACAGACTCAGATTCCTATCAAAAAGACAGATCATTTTATTCATGAATACTCTGGATTATTCTTCATCTCACTGAGAATCACAGTCCAAGTCCTTACCATGTTCTACAAAGTCCCATGTTATCTGATCCCTAGCTACTTTTTAATCTCATTTTCTTCCAGTGCCTCATTCACTCTGCTTGCCATACTGACGTCTTTGTTTCTCAAACACATTAAGCAGACTCTTCCTCAGGGCTTTGGCATGTGACTACCTGGGATGATCTCACCTAGTTACAAGTGCGGCTCCCTCCCTTAATCATTCAGGCCACCTGCCCAAAAGAGTATTTCTTGATTTTCCACTAGGCATTCATGCCCACCAGTCAATCACTTTCTGCTACCTTATCTTATTGTAATTTTTTTCTTCCCAAGCCCTTATATGTCTAACATGGTATATGTTTATTCATTTGTTTATCATGAACTCTGCAGTAAAATAAAAAATTCCTCAAGGCAGAGACTGTTTTTTATCTATTGTATCATAAGCACCTAGAACAGTGCCACATATATACTGTATGTTCAGTGAATATTAAATAAGCTGAGGATAAGAAGATAGTACTAATAAAGCAGAACAGAGGAAATAACTTTGGAGCCATGATAACTTTAGAGGACTGAGAGGTGTAAATTAATTTAAAGATTTACTGAGCATTGCATGTTGAAAATACAATCTTCTCTTATTTTTTCTGAAAAGATACAACAAATGTGATGGGTTTCTTCTTGACTGGATTAAATGATGTCTAGACAACTGGTAAACCATTTTTTCTAGGTATGCCTATGAGAGAGTTTCTAGACAAGATTCATATGTACGGCAGGGAGCTGAGAGAGGAAGACCAACCTTCTGTGTGGGTGGGCAACATCCAACTGGCTGGGGACAAAGAAGAGACAAACATAAGAGCAGAAATTCTTTCTTTTCCCTCTCACTCTCATTTGATCCTTCCTTCCAGAGCGTGTTGTGTGTTCCATCTTTACACACGTGCCTGCTCCACCTCTGCCCTAAGATGGAGCCTTTGGCTATATTTGTTCCTGCCAATTCCTGGCTTCTGTATTCCTCTAGCCGTACAGACTCCAAGTTCTTTAACCCTTAGATTCTAGACTCATACCAGATGCAGCCCAAGGACACTTAAGCCTGGGGTCTCCCAAGGATCCCCTTCAGCCTTGGACTACAATTGCACACACTTCCCTGCTTCTGAGTCTTTCAGTAGTTTCTCCAGTTTGTAGACAGCATATTGTAGGACTTTTCTACCTTGTGAGTATGTGACATAATTTCTATAATAAAGTCCTTCTTTTAAAATATATATTTATCTTTTTATTTCTGTTTCTCTGGAGAACTCTGATTAATGCAGTGGGTAAATAAAAATGGTAATTTAGAGGGATCAGACCTATGAAAAAATATTAAAAATGGCAAAGCAGCAGATAGAGTAATGGTTACATCTCTGGACTCCTGCATAGTTAACTTGGTTTGAGTCCTGACCTGGTGGTTTAAAACTCATGCCAGGAACCAAAAAAAAAAAAAAAAAAAAAAAAAAAAAAACTCATGCCAGGGACCAGCATTTGGTGTAATGACCATGTCACTGGACTCCCATGTATTCAACTGCGGTTTGAGTCCTGGACCCAGTGGCTTAAACTCATGCCAGGCACATGTGCGTGCATGCCCAAGATCCTGAGAGGAGAATGGAGGAGAGGGGATTGTGGAGTTGCCATCACCCCAGGGGGTGATTTCTCTCTTTCTGTCTCTCTCTCTCTGTCTTTCTGGTGAGCTCATGCACCCTATAGCAAAAGCCTCTCAAAAAACAAAAACAAATACAAAAACAAGAACAAAACTCATGCCAGATGTGTGTGCACATGTGCCCAAAATTCTGAGAGGAGAATGAAGAAGGGATTGAGGCATAGCCATTCCCCCCAAGGGGGTGATTTCTTGCTTTCTCTCTGTCTCTCTGGTGAGTGCACACATCCAGTAACAAAAATCTCTCTTAAAAAAATAGCAAATCAAGGGTCAACAGGTAATATCATGGTTAGATCACTGGTTTCCCAAATAGGCAACCACAGTTTGAGTCCTGGACCTGGTGCCTTGAAAACCATACCAGGCGTACACACGCCCAAAGTCCTAAGAGGAGAATGAAGGAGAAGGAATTGTGGTGTGGCCATCCCCTTTAAGGGGTGGTTTCTCACTTTTCTTCTCACTGTCTCTGTCTCTCTATGGCAAGCACACATGCCCTTTGGCAAAAAACTAAAAAAGACCAAAAAAAAAAAAAAAAAAAAAAAAACCAAACAATAGAAAAGGATAATGCAAGGTCAAATGGTGTTCCAATGGTAACACAAGGAATCCATATCAGAAGGTCTGGGGTTCACATTCTGGAGAAGTGCTGTACATTCTGAATGTGCATACATATGCCCATGATTCAGGCTGACTGAAGCTGGGTATGGATCACTGCATGAAGGCCCTATTATGGGTGACTTTCTCTCTCTCTCTCTCTCTCTCTCTCTCTCTCTCTCTCTCTCTCTCTTTCTCTCTCTCTCTGTATCTATCTCCTCATGGAAGAAATAATCTATAATAACAGAAACTAAAAAATGTGATGGTGGAGTGTGGGAATATTAGATGGTGTAGTTAGGCATATCGTCCCTGAGGAGATGATATTTGAGCTCATACTTGGATGATAAAGTTCCAACCAAATGACATTTAGGGGAAAATAATTTTCAGCTCTAGGAAGAGCAAGCCAAATTCCTACAGCTTCCTTATTGTTCTACTCTGACACAATCTTTTCTTGCTATGAAGGACCCTTGTCCATTCATGAGTATGTTAGTGGGGAGAGGCAGGGAAAATGAGTGTTCTTGGACTTCTTGCCATTGTGGGAACTGTGATATGCTTTTTAAAAATTGTAATCTCTTTTTGACTATATCTTTTGAGGCTCACTAAAGACTCTGTTGGTGGGCCTATTATTAAACTCTTAAGTGAACCTAGAGAAATCTGTGACTACAGGAAGGGAAAAGATTGGTATTACTGAAAATCCTCCAGATCAGTCCAGCACACTGATAAAAATAAAACATTTCACTTGCTCTTTTATCAACCAGTTATTAAAGGATTTTTAGCACTCTTACTTTCACCCAATTATGGGGTCCCTAGGGTCTAAGATGTGCTCAAGAATAAGACCTATTGTTAATGTCATCTTTTCTTCATTTGTCCAAGTTGTTTCAGTAGCATTTTAAGGTTTTATTTGCATAGATTGTATATTGTTTGTTATTTTTGTCCTTAGATATTTTATCTTTATTATTACTGTAAATAGGCACTTTTATAATTCCTATATAGTTTTATACATGTAGACTTCTGATTTATATATTCTTTTTTTTTTATTAATTACTTTATTTATTTTTGTATATACTTTCAATCATATTGTTTGGCTTACAATGAGACCATTTCGATATGTGAACATTTCTCCCCAGACCCGTTGATCGAAATATCTTCAACAGATAACACCACACCTCCCCATCCCGTCAATGCTCTACCTCTGTATCCCTTCTCCAAATGTCTTTCGTTGGGCCCCACTCCTCCACATACACCTCATCTGACATTCACACCCATCTCTTGTGTTTGTTCAACTGTTAGTCAATCAGTTTCAGACATAGAATGCAGACAAACGGTATATGTTAAGTGGGGACATACAATGTCTCTCCTTCATAGCCTGGTTTGCCTCACTCAGCAGTACATCTTCCATATTCTTCCACTTTCTGTCAAAAGCCAGGGCTCTGTTGGTTTTTATGGCTGAGTAGTATTCCATAGAGTATATGTGCCACAGTTTTTCAATCCATCCCTCCATATGGGGGCATCTGGGTTGGTTCCATGACTTAGCAATTGTGAATAGTGCCGCAATAAACATCGATGTGCAAGCACTTTTCCAATGAAGGATTCTTCTGTCCTTTGGGTAGATACCGAGGAGTGGGATCTCTGGATCATATGGCAGATCTATCTGTAGATTTTTGAGGAATCTCCAAATTATTCTCCACAGTGGTTGGACCAATCTACATTCCCACTAGCAGTGTAAAAGAGTTCCCCCTTTCACCATACCCCCCGCCAACACTTATCATTTTTTGTTTTTTTAATATTAGACAATCTGACTGGGGTTAGGTGGTACCTCATTGTTGTTTTTATCTGCATTTCCCTTACGATGAGGGAGGTTGAACATTTTTTCATATGCCTTTTGGCCATTCGTATGTCATCTTTAGAGAGTGTTTTCTTCATCTCCTTCTCCCATCTTTTAATAGGGTTGCTCATCTTTTTTCCAAACACCTTTTTTAGTTCCTTGTGTATTCTGGTTATCAGTCCCTTATCTGATGCAACATTTACAAAAATATTTTCCCATTCTGAGGGCTGTCGATTCACACTAACTACTGTGTCTTTGGCCATGCAGAAACTTCTTAGTCTGATGTAATCCCACTTGTCTATTTTGTGGACGATGGACTCTGCTTTGAGGGTCTTCTTTAGGAAGTCTTTCCCTACACCAATGTCTCCCAGAGTTTCCCCAGCATTCTCCAGGAGCAGCTTTATAGTTTGAGGTCTTAGATTTAGATCCTTGATCCACCTTGACTTGATTCTTGTCAAAGGAGAGAGGTAGGGGTTCAGATTCATCTTTCTGCAAGTGGAAGTCCAGTTTCTCCAGCACCACTTGCTGAAGAAGCTTTCATTTTCCCACTGAATTGACTGGTACCCCTTGTCAAAGATCAGTTGACTGTATGTTTGGGAACTTATTTCTGGGGACTCTATTCTGTTCCATTGGTCCACATGTCTGTTTCTGTGCCAATACCATGCTGTCTTTATTACCACAGCTTTGTAATATATTTTTGGATCGGGGATTGAGATGCCACCCACTCCATTCTTCTTGTGTAGAAGTGCTTTGGCAATACGGGGTCTTTTATGATTCCAGACAAATTTTAAGATTGTCTTTTCTACATCTGTGAAGAATGTGTCTGGTACTTTGATTGGCATTGCATTAAATAGGTAGAGTAATTTGGGTAGAATTGCCATTTTGATTATATTAACTCTTCCAATCCATGAACATGGGATGTCCTTCCATTTTTTTGTGTCATTTTCAATTTCTTTTTTTACCTTCTCGTAGTTTTCCTTGTGGAGGTCTTTAACTTCTTTGGTTAGATTTATTCCTAAATATCTTATACTTTTAGTGGCTATGGTAAACGGAATAAGTTTTTTCAGTTCTATCTCAGTCTGCCTGTTATTCGTATATAGAAATGCTATCGATTTCTGTATATTGATTTTATATCCTGCAACATTACTGAATTCATGTATTACTTCCAGTAGTTTTTCCATGGAGACCATTGGGTCTTCTATGTATACAATCATGTCATTTGCAAATAGAGAGAGTTTCACCTCTTCTTTTCCTATTTGAATGCCCTTTATTTTTTCCTCTTTTCTGATTGCGTTGGCGAGGACTTCCAGTACTATATTGAAAAGGAGAGGAGAAAGTGGGCATCCTTGTCTTGTTCCTGTGTTTAGTGGGAAAGCTTTCAGCTTTTCTCCATTCAGGATGATGTTCGCTATGGGTTTTTCATAGATGGCTTTTATTGTATTGAGAAATGGCCCTTTTATGCCGATTTTGCTAAGAGTCTTGATCATGAAGGGATGTTGTATCTTATCAAATGCTTTTTCTGCGTCAATCGATATGACCATATGGTTTTTGTCTTTCTTCCTATTAATATGGTGTATTACATTTATGGTTTTGCGTATGTTGAACCAACCTTGCATTCCTGGAATAAAGCCTACCTGATCATGGTGTATGATCTTCTGTATAAGTTGTTGAATACGATTTGCTAGTATCTTGTTGAGAATCTTTGAGTCTATGTTCATCAGAGATATTGATCTATAGTTTTCCTTCCTTGTCCTGTCCTTATCTGTTTTGAGGATGAGGGTGACAGAGGCTTCATAGAATGAATTAGGGAGAGATTCACCCTTTTGGATCTTTAGAAATAATTTGAGCAGAATGGGAGTTAACTCTTCTTTGAAAGTTTTGTAGAATTCAGAGGTGAATCCATCGGGGCCAGGGCTTTTCTTTGTTGGGAGGTTACTTATTACTGATTCAATCTCCTGGCTTGTTATGGGCCTATTCAGACTTTCTATTTCTTCCTGGCTCATTCTTGGTAGATTATATTTGTCCAGGAATTTGTCCATCTCATCCAGATTATCTTGTTTCTTAGCGTATAGATGTTCAAAGTATCCTCTAATGATGTTTTGAATTTCTACTATGTCTGATGTTATGTTACCAGCCTCATTGCAGATTTGATTCACCTGGTTCCTTTCTCTCTTCTTCTTAATAAGTCTCGCTAGTGGGGTATCAATTTTGTTTATCCTTTCAAAGAACCAGCTTTTGCTTTCACTTACTTTCTGTATAGTACGTTTATTTTCTTTCATTTATTTCTGCTCGGATCTTTATTATTTCCTTTCTCCTGTAATTTTTTGGATTTTTTTGCTGTTGCTTTTCCAATTCTCTAAGGCTTGATGTTAGGTGATCCATTAGCCTTTTCTCTGTCTTCCTCTTATGTGCACTAATTGCTATGAACTTCCCTCTTATGACTGCTTTGGCAGTGTCCCAAAGATTATGGAAACTTGTATCTTCATTGTCATTGGCTTCCATGAATCTTTTGATTTCGGACTTTATTTCTTCGGTAATAGTGGAGTCATTCAGGAGTAGGTTATTTAGTTTCCATGTTTTTAGGTATTTTTGAGGATTTCTCTTAAAATTAAACTCGAGTTTAATTCCATCATGGTCAGAGAAGATGCTGGAAATAGTTTCTATGCCTCTGAATCTGCAGAGGCTTGCTTTGTGTCCTATGATGTGGTCAATCTTCGAGAAAGTTCCATGTCGGGGTGAGAAAAAACTATATCTTGTGGTTTTTGGGTGGAAAGTTCTATAGATGTCTGTTAAGTCCAATTGATTTATGGTATCATTTAGGTCCTTGATCTCTCTACCTATTTTTTGCCTAGATGATCTGTCCAGAGGGGATAATGCGGTGTTGAGATCTCCAACAATTAGTGTGTTGCAGTCTATCTCCCCTTTCAGATCTAACAATCTTTCCTTCACATATTTGGGTGCTCCTGTGTTAGGAGCATAGATATTAATAAGCGTTATATCTTCTTGATCTATAGAGCCTTTTACTATGATATAGTGCCCTTCTTTGTCTCTTCGGACACTTTTTGTTTTAAAGCCTATTTTGTCAGAAATTAGTATCGCAACTCCAGCTCTTTTTTGGTTCCCAACTGCATGGAAAACCTTTTTCCAACCCTTCACTTTCAGTCTATGTATGTCTTTTTCCATGAGGTGGGTTTCTTGTAGGCAACAGATAGAGGGTTTCTGTTTTTTTATCCATTCAGCCAGTCTGTGTCTCTTGATTGGAGAATTTAACCCATTAACATTCAATGTTATTATCGATGTTATAGGGTCTGTACCGACATTTAAGTTAGCCATTGTCTTAGTTGCCTGTTATTTCTTTGTTTCTGGCTGTTGCGTCTTTAGTTTTCCTGGAACAGTACTTTCTTCAGGATTTCTTGAAGAGCTGGTCTGGTGTTGGCAAATTCTTTCAGGTTTTGTTTGTCTGAGAAGATTTTAATCTTTTTTTCCCAAATGAAGGATAATCTTGCAGGGTATAATAGTCTTGGCTGAAATTGTTTCTCTCTTAACACTTTCAGTATGTCTTCCCATTCTTTTCTTGCTTGCATTGTTTCTGATGAGAGGTCTGGTGTTAGTCTTATGGGATGGCCTTTGTAAGTTATTTCTCGTTTCTCTCTTGCCAGTTTTAGTATCATGTCTTTTTCTGTGACGTTAGACAGCCTGGCTAAGATGTGCCTTGGGGAAGATCTTCTGGGGTTGATTCTATTTGGGGTCCTTTGTATTTCTTGGGTCCGGATGGTTCGGTGCCTCTCTAGGCTTGGGAAATTTTCTTCCAAGATGTCATGGAATAGATTTTCCATTCCGCTGTTAGTTTCTTCACCTTCTGGGATGCCGATTATCCTGATGTTTGGGCGTCTAATAGAGTCTAGTATTTCTCGTATATTATCCTCATGTTTTTTAGTTATTTTCTCGATCTTTTTGTAGTTTTTTTCTAGATCAGAGGTTCTATCTTCTACATCAGAGATTCGATCTTCAGCATGGTCTAATCGGCTCTTAATACTTTCCAGAGAGTTTTTGATTTCTTGTATTATAGACTTTATCTCTAATAGTTCCACCTGATTCTTTCTCAGAGTATCCATTTCTTCTTTCATATCCTGGAAGGACTTCCTAATTTCCTGTAGTTCATTGTCTCTTTTTTTTTTCCAATTCACAGAATTTGGTCACCATGAATGTTCGGAATTCTGTGTCTGTCATTTTGGTAACGTCCTCCATATTTACGAGACATGGAGGGGCATTTTCCTTTGTTGGAGACATATTTTCTTGTTTATTCAGACCTGAGGCTCTTTTTCTACCTTTAGCCATTGGAGGATTACTTCCCTTTTAAAGACTTCTTGGGAGAACTTTTTGTCCCAAGAGAAGTAAGAGTCTTTCCTTTTTGATGGGAATAGCTGTTTGTTGAAGTCTCTCTTCTGTTGTTTTTACCAATGTGTTTTCAGGCGGGGAACTCTACAGAAGTCTCTAACAAGCAGAATCTCCTTTTTCAAAGGGGATCAGTACTAGGGAGGATCCCAAAGACACTTACCTTCCTAGGAAATTTCAGATATATGATTCTAGACCTGTGTAGTCTGTCTGGCACGGTAAAAAATAAGGAGGAGAGGAAAAGTCTAGAAGGTGGAGTCTGGGGCTTGGGGTTCTGGAAGTGGGGTGGGGGTCAGAGGTGACCCTCCCTCAGTATCCCTTGCTGGCCAGAGGCTTACAGGAGACGCTATTGCCTGCTGGCAGTCCAGGAAAGTCTGGGGGGAGAAGGAGGGCTAGGTGTTAACAAGAGAATGCAGGGGGGGGGGGGGGGGTCAAGAGAAAAGAAAAAAAAGAAAAAAAAAAAAACCGCCTCAAGGAGATCCTGGCTACCTACCTAGAAGGTGGAGTCTGGGGCCTGGGGGTCTGGAAGTGGGGTGGGGGTCAGAGGTGACCCTCCCTCAGTATCCCTTGCTGGCCAGAGGCTTGCAGGAGACGCTATTGCCTGCTGGCAGTCCAGGAAAGTCTAGAAGGTGGAGTCTGGGGCCTGGGGGTCTGGAAGTGGGGTGGGGGTCAGAGGTGACCTTCCCTCAGTATCCCTTGCTGGCCAGAGGCTTGCAGGAGACGCTATTGCCTGCTGGCAGTCCAGGAAAGTCTAGAAGGTGGAGTCTGGGGCCTGGGGGTCTGGAAGTGGGGTGGGGGTCAGAGGTGACCCTCCCTCAGTATCCCTTGCTGGCCAGAGGCTTGCAGGAGACGCTATTGCCTGCTGGCAGTCCAGGAAAGTCTAGAAGGTGGAGTCTGGGGCCTGGGGGTCTGGAAGTGGGGTGGGGGTCAGAGGTGACCCTCCCTCAGTATCCCTTGCTGGCCAGAGGCTTACAGGAGACGCTATTGCCTGCTGGCAGTCCAGGAAAGTCTGGGGGGAGAAGGAGGGCTAGGTGTTAACAAGAGAATGCAGGGGGGGGGGGGGAGGTCAAGAGAAAAGAAAAAAAAGAAAAAAAAAAAAAACCGCCTCAAGGAGATCCTGGCTACCTACCTAGAAGGTGGAGTCTGGGGCCTGGGGGTCTGGAAGTGGGGTGGGGGTCAGAGGTGACCCTCCCTCAGTATCCCTTGCTGGCCAGAGGCTTGCAGGAGACGCTATTGCCTGCTGGCAGTCCAGGAAAGTCTAGAAGGTGGAGTCTGGGGCCTGGGGGTCTGGAAGTGGGGTGGGGGTCAGAGGTGACCCTCCCTCAGTATCCCTTGCTGGCCAGAGGCTTGCAGGAGACGCTATTGCCTGCTGGCAGTCCAGGAAAGTCTAGAAGGTGGAGTCTGGGGCCTGGGGGTCTGGAAGTGGGGTGGGGGTCAGAGGTGACCCTCCCTCAGTATCCATTGCTGGCCAGAGGCTTGCAGGAGACGCTATTGCCTGCTGGCAGTCCAGGAAAGTCTAGAAGGTGGAGTCTGGGGCCTGGGGGTCTGGAAGTGGGGTGGGGGTCAGAGGTGACCCTCCCTCAGTATCCCTTGCTGGCCAGAGGCTTGCAGGAGACGCTATTGCCTGCTGGCAGTCCAGGAAAGTCTAGAAGGTGGAGTCTGGGGCCTGGGGGTCTGGAAGTGGGGTGGGGGTCAGAGGTGACCCTCCCTCAGTATCCCTTGCTGGCCAGAGGCTTGCAGGAGACGCTATTGCCTGCTGGCAGTCCAGGAAAGTCTAGAAGGTGGGGTCTGGGGACTGGGGGTCTGGAAGTGGGGTGGGGGTCAGAGGTGACCCTCCCTCAGTATCCCTTGCTGGCCAGAGGCTTGCAGGAGACGCTATTGCCTGCTGGCAGTCCAGGAAAGTCTAGAAGGTGGAGTCTGGGGCCTGGGGGTCTGGAAGTGGGGTGGGGGTCAGAGGTGACCCTCCCTCAGTATCCCTTGCTGGCCAGAGGCTTGCAGGAGACGCTATTGCCTGCTGGCAGTCCAGGAAAGTCTAGAAGGTGGAGTCTGGGGCCTGGGGGTCTGGAAGTGGGGTGGGGGTCAGAGGTGACCCTCCCTCAGTATCCCTTGCTGGCCAGAGGCTTGCAGGAGACGCTATTGCCTGCTGGCAGTCCAGGAAAGTCTAGAAGGTGGAGTCTGGGGCCTGGGGGTCTGGAAGTGGGGTGGGGGTCAGAGGTGACCCTCCCTCAGTATCCCTTGCTGCCAGAGGCTTGCAGGAGACGCTATTGCCTGCTGGCAGTCCAGGAAAGTCTAGAAGGTGGAGTCTGGGGCCTGGGGGTCTGGAAGTGGGGTGGGGGTCAGAGGTGACCTTCCCTCAGTATCCCTTGCTGGCCAGAGGCTTGCAGGAGATGCTATTGCCTGCTGGCAGTCCAGGAAATTCTAGAAGGTGGAGTCTGGGGCCTGGGGGTCTGGAAGTGGGGTGGGGGTCAGAGGTGACCCTCCCTCAGTATCCCTTGCTGGCCAGAGGCTTGCAGGAGACGCTATTGCCTGCTGGCAGTCCAGGAAAGTCTAGAAGGTGGAGTCTGGGGCCTGGGGGTCTCTAAGTGGGGTGGGGGTCAGAGGTGACCCTCCCTCAGTATCCCTTGCTGGCCAGAGGCTTGCAGGAGACGCTATTGCCTGCTGGCAGTCCAGGAAAGTCTAGAAGGTGGAGTCTGGGGCCTGGGGGTCTGGAAGTGGGGTGGGGGTCAGAGGTGACCCTCCCTCAGTATCCCTTGCTGGCCAGAGGCTTGCAGGAGACGCTATTGCCTGCTGGCAGTCCAGGAAAGTCTAGAAGGTGGAGTCTGGGGCCTGGGGGTCTGGAAGTGGGGTGGGGGTCAGAGGTGACCTTCCCTCAGTATCCCTTGCTGGCCAGAGGCTTGCAGGAGATGCTATTGCCTGCTGGCAGTCCAGGAAAGTCTAGAAGGTGGAGTCTGGAGCCTGGGGGTCTGGAAGTGGGGTGGGGGTCAGAGGTGACCCTCCCTCAGTATCCCTTGCTGGCCAGAGGCTTGCAGGAGACGCTATTGCCTGCTGGCAGTCCAGGAAAGTCTAGAAGGTGGAGTCTGGGGCCTGGGGGTCTGGAAGTGGGGTGGGGGTCAGAGGTGACCCTCCCTCAGTATCCCTTGCTGGCCAGAGGCTTGCAGGAGACGCTATTGCCTGCTGGCAGTCCAGGAAAGTCTGGGCTGATTTATATATTCTAAATCTGTAACTAGTTTTTTTTTTTTTTGCAACTTCTCTCTTTCCTTTAAAATTATTAGTAATACAGGAAATTCTGATTAATTCATTCACAGATATTTACTGAATGTCCACTATGTGCCAGAAAAATCTTCAAGGCCCCAGATATCAGGACATAATTCGACTAAAAGTTTTTTTGTATGAATTAGCTTCTTCAAGATATTTTACTTATATCTGTTGGGAAATGATCATACTATTCTGATTTTATTGAAAAATAGACGTTATAAAGCCATTGTTGGAAATTTTTGATAGTAAACATGCTAAACTATGCAGTCTACAATTTGAACCATATCTTCTTGGACTAGGTGCCATTGTACACAGTGGTGCTTATTTTTCATATGCAAATACAATAGCTGAAGAAACATTAGTGAAGAAGATAGCTATGGATTCTGCTCTCATGAGGTTTACCTTCTGCTAAGGAAAGTTTTTAATAGCATAAACAACTTATACAGCTAATCAAGTATATTCCTAAAATCATCTTTATTTTAATCTCCTGCTATCTTTTTTAACTTCCTTAATATGGAAGTCATCTTTCTCCTGACTTCTTCATAAAAACTCTAGCAGTCCCATGACATTTTTATGACTCTTAAGTATTAAAATATTTTAATCATTGGAAGTTGAAAGCACAATCTCAGTGTAACTCCCACCTCTCCTTTTTGAAATAATAGTCAACAGTCTGAGAAAGAGGATGGTTGGCTTTCTCTCTATCCATTGACTTTCTCCTCTACTCATTAGTTAGCTGCTGTTCTGACCCTTCCAACTGTGGAGCATTGAGAGGAGGTAGCATAAATGGAGCTAGAAAATCCCTACTTACCAGTGCTATTGTGCAATAACTTCTTCCCTTTACTTAGCCTATTTCTTATTTTTCCTTTTTGCTGACAAACATTGGGAGTTTGAACTGATCCTAATATACCCCTCTTTTGTTCTGGCATCTGACCAATCAACAGTCAGCAGTACAGTTTCTTACCTGTTAGATTTCTCAGATCTGAGTCAGAAACTCCAAAAGGCCTAACTGAAGAGTCTCGCACTATGCTTGGGTTTGGAAGAAGTATCCGCCACATCCATGTCTCTTCTATGTGGAAGTTTAGGTGAAGGGATAAATAGAACTCAGTTCTCAAAAAAAAAAAGTCTTTTTCGCAAATATCCTCTCATTCTCTTAACTTATTTAATTGTTATAGGTCTATCACCTAGTCCCTTATTACTCAAAATGTGGTCCTGGGACCGGCAGTTATAGATATTGCCTGGGGTTTATTAGAAATAAAGGATCTTGTATTCACACTAGGCCTACTAAATCAAAACCTACATTTTAACAAGATAGGATGGTTATGTGTAGTCATATTTAAGTTTGAGGAGCACTCATACGATCTATTCTTAGTCTCTTAAAAATTTCTGCTGATAATCTTTACATCTCACATTAGTATCTGATATCTATCATATCTTGGTGCCTCAGTGGAAACTTCTGATTTAGCATCTTGTTACAGAGTTAATAAGCAAAAATAAATAAACAAACAAATAAACATTAAATATTAAAGATTAGCTTGAGATACCTTCTGTGAAGAAAATATAAAAAGATAATTTTTATGGGTTGAGTTGAACTTTTCCCCTCAAATTCATATGGTGAAGTCCTTATTCCCAGTACCTCAGAATGTGACTTATTTGGAAATTGAAGATTTAATTAGGTAATTTAAAAGAAGGTCATATTGGAGAAGATAGACCCCTAAATAATTATGATTGCTGTCCTTATGAAAAGGGAATTTGGAGACAGATACACATAGAGGGAGAATGTCATGTGCAAATGAAGGCAAAAATCAGGGTGCCAAGAGGTTCTATAAGCCAAGGAGTGCTGAAGATTGCCAAAAAAAACACCAGAAGCTAGGAGAGAGGTCTAGAACAGATACTTTCTCACAGTCCTCAGAAGGAAACATCTGAGGTGATTGATCTCAGACTTCTAGTCTCCAGAACTTTGAGATGATACATTTTCATTGTTTAAGCCAATTAGTTTATGATACCTATTTATGGCAGCCATAGCAAACTAATACAGGAAGAATACATCAAAGAGAGCTGCTTTGGATTGATGGGGGGTAAGATGGGGGCAGGGCCAGGGAAGGTCTCTTGGAGAAAGTGATGTTTAACCAAAAACTAACTCAGGGAGGGAAAAGGGACCAGTCTTAGGAACCTAAGAAGAGGAATCTATACAGAGGAAACGAAGAGGGCAAAGGCCTAGAAGAGGAGTGAGCTTTGGTGTGTTGTGATTGGGGGACTAGATAAATGCTTTCTTTTTTTCTGAATAAACATTTTTTGGCAGGTGTTTGGAAAGAGTTAACACAGGCTAGGGCTGGTGGGTGGCATGGTGGTTGGGGTGCTAGACTTCCGCATGATTGACTGCAGTTCAGGTCCTGGACCTGGCAGCTTTCTTTCTCACTTTATCTCTCTCTGATGAACAAATTGAAGAATGATGATGATAATAAATAAATAATTGGATAGATGGTTCTTTAAAGAAAATAAAAGAATTAACACAAACTAAAACAGTAACCAAGTTCTACCATGGAGTAACTTGACTCTTTTGATATTTCTGTGATAACTCAGTGCATGTCTCTTTTGGTGGTACCAATACACACAAGTAGATAGGACCGAATTCGATGGTTATTCTTTTAATACTACAATATTTCAATTCTGTTTCAATTGCCATTCCACAAATGGCAATTTGCAGAATATCCTTACTCCACTTCTTAAGTAATTGCTTTGCTTAAATAGCAATCTTAGTACCATGTGACTAGGACCTCTGTGAATTATAGCTGGAAAAAACCACGGAAGATTATCACAGTTTACAGAGGAATGGTCAAGAAACATGGAGGGGGTTAAGTCGGGGGTCGTTCAGAAGAGTGGGATACTCAGGAGTAGACCTTTTCTTCTAATCTGCACTGCATGCAGTTTCTGCTGGTTCTGCTACAGCTTCCTTCAGAAGTGAGTACATATTTCTTGATGTGACAACATCAAAACTATGTCTTTCTTTGGAAAATATAAAGCAAAGGGGAAAGGCAATTTCTGGTAAATGAAAGTTGTCTACAGTCTGAATTGTTACCAGTTAGCGCTAAGGAATTTTGCTCATGTAGTGAGAATGAAAACATATTGAAACAAATAACCCAAGTTTTCCATTGCACTTCCAGAAGATGAGGATTTGGCTCATTATTAATATTCTCTGCTTGATTGCTCCTCTCTGTTGTGCTGGAGATAAAAATGCCCTGTGGTCCTACTCAAGCAGCTGTTCATTAATCTCCAGACAGGGCTGAAGAAGTGACTGATGCAGGGCATAGCCTAGCAGGCTGGGGACTCGTGGAGCATCCATTGTTAGGAAACCCAGGAAGGTGCTGGCAAAAGCATGAGCCTGGCAAAACTCCTGTTTCATGCCGTCTTTGTCCCCTTTTCTGCAGATACTTCTCAAAGGAGAAAGAAATTTATTTTTTGATTGCCACATGTATTCTCACTAAATGATCACAACACAGCTTGGATGTAAATATTTGTATCTCTGGTTTCCTGAATTGACCCTGGGACTTAGAGGTTAAGTCACTTATTTTATGGGCACGATGAAGTCAGAATAAAGTTTGATGAAGACATGACCTTTTTTTGTGATAGACTGCTTGTTTTCAAATTTTAGCTTTACTTCTTACTAACTGTATGGCTTTGGTTAAGTTACTTAAACTTTCTGTACCACAGTGTCCTCATCTGTAAAATGGAGATAAAAATACTAAAAGTTCTTACCCCTTGATCTGTTGGAAGACTTAAATGAATCACTATGTGCAGTGTTTGGAATATGGACTGACACATGAGGATGGGGAATATGAATCCAGGTGTTTGACCCCAGGCTTCCAGTGCTGTTTGTTCTAAGTTTAAGATACTTCTTTCAAAAGCCCAACTTCCCTCATGGCACTTGGCCACTTTTCAGCCATTTCTCTCCCTGTCCTCCCACTTCAAATTACCTCTTCTAAACACCAATTCTTCAAGAACTACCTATGATTTGGATTAGTTAACCTGATTAAAAAAAAAAAAAAAAAAATCACTGTGAGCTGAGGTATTACCGTGAGCTCCTGGCTCTTGGTATGGTTTTGCAATGCAGATACTTTGAGTTGTGCAGAGTTAGGGTGGGCTTCCTTCTAAAGTAGAGGCTGGGAAGTCACTGGTTAGGGAAAGAACAGAGGATACAGAACTGGGGAAAGAGTTGGTACTCTTTTTCTATGCAAAAAGACCATAGCAGGAAGAATAGTCACATTGGAAGACAGAGCATTGTGCATTAGATCTTTCTTTACCTCCTAGATATCTTGCTGTTTGTTAGAGGTTCTCTTCACTTGCATGTAGGCCAGCCAGACCTGTGTGCAGCAAGTCACCTGAATAAAACCGGGTTGCTATAGAACCTTTATAGAAACAGATTTACTATCTTGATAGTTTTTTTATTATAACCATTAAAGGTTTCCATTCAGAGATTAATATATTTGGGGAGAGTTTTTTTTTTTCAAGTCAAACTGATTATTTATTTCAAAATGTAGCTCACTTTATATCAGAACACTAGATGTTTGCTTAAATTGTGGTTTGCCAGGTATGATACTTTGTCCTGAAGTTTGTTCTTGTCAAAACTATATCAGACTATGGAAGATTTTGAACACATGCAGTCTGACCTCCTAACTGGGCAAAGAAAGTACACTGAAAATAAAATTATTTTCAGGAATCAGAGAGGAAATGAATAGATTTAGTACTTTCCTCTACTTCTAAAAATTGAACCAAGGAGCGTAGGATAAAGGGCCACAGATCTTTTAAGGAAACAAAGCTTGTGTGTGTATGTATGCGCTTTCTTTCTGTTGACAGATGGCTCTTAGTTACCAAACTTGGATGAAATGTAGGCAGTAAATCAGTTTTCCCGTTTTATGACAGACTTTATCATGAAAGATGATTCTAAATGTAAACACAGTGGGTAAAATGCCACTTAGAGGGAATTTAATAAACATACTAATTTAGACCTCAGTGAGAGAGCACCTAAATATCAAACATAATGATATACCACAAATCAAATATTCAGGATATCTATTTTAATCTAAGAGGAAACAGAACTCTTTATTCTAATCTTGCTGTAAAGCCTTTGGCTTCCTAAAGTATGTGATCTTGTTAAATTAAAGGATTAAAGTGAATGCATCCTTACTTTGGTATGTACTTACAACTAAATAAATAACATGCTTGTTATGACTGCAAACAAAATGAATTAAGTGAAACAAGACAGAAAGCATGGACTTGCTGATGTCTTTGTTTTTGACAGCCTCTAATCCTGGAAACAGGAAGATATTGAGATGAATAAACATCCTTGTCTATGTGAGCTCCCAAGTGGTTAAGTCTATGCCCAGAGTCATGCTAAAAAGTTCAGAGACTGAAGCATCTGGAGACCTTGCATATGTATAAAGGAAATCTCTTTCTTCCATTGTCTTCTCTGTTTCCTGCTTATCTGAAAATTCACTAATGCTTTAGCATTTAGACCTCTCAAATAGAGTAAGGGAGGGGGTGGAGAAGAAAAACTCCTCATTGAACTCTTTAGAAGACTTGTCTTCCTTGAGCAGCTGTCCCAGTTTAGTCTTCATCACCTGTCATTGAACTCTTTAAAAAGAAAATAATACCTAGTGTTTTCCATGAAAATTCCCATTCCTGGCAACATTTAACACAGAGGCCACAGCTGTCTTTCCTTTCTTTGTGGAATACTGTCCTGAACATGTCAGCAGTTAAATGGCCATGAACACACCACAGACGTTTGTTTATTGGGAATCAAAATGTGGAGTGGGCTACAAAACTGGGGGCTGGATTATTAAGACCAGATTGAAGAGTGTTGTGGTATTGTTGGGTAAATATTACTAGTGGTACAATATTGAAAAGATTGGAAAATCATCAACCAGCTACAGCACATGATTCTACCACAAGCCTTAGTTTTTGAAATCTTAAACTGTAACATGAAGAGTGACCTAATTTCATCCATGTGGGCTACATGTTTGATGTCAACAGACTTTTCTTTTCAAACTGTTCAGAGAATGCAACAGGGTCTTTAGCCTTTAATAAAATCCAGGCTGTTTCCTGCTAAATCACTTATCTTGAGGGATTAATTATTTTTACATTTATGACTGATATTCCATGAATTCATGGGTTTTCCTGTGACTTTTTATGCATGTCCTTTTTGCAAGGGACAATTAACCCTAAGTCTTAAACCATTAGTTTCCCACAGGTGCAGTGGATATGAAGTAGGTCCTGAGGCAAATAGTGCTGCTCATTCCCCGATGGGTTCCTAAGAGACACAGGATGAAGATAATGGTTGTTGTCAGAAGTAATGTACATGATTCTTGCTTTATACAGAAGCAACTTTTGGACTTATTGTGACAAATATGGACATACAGAAAAGGAAAGCACCTCTTAAGTGACTCTCGTCAAAGCAGTTTGAAATATGACTTGAGGGCTGGAGCTTCCTTGTAGATTAAGTCTACAGTATTTTTTTTCCAACAGAATAAGATGTTCTCAACAAGATTATAAGTAATTTCTTCTACCAAACAGACTGCTAGTTAACAGATCATCTTTTTTCCCTTTAACATTTTGATCATTAACTTTAAAATACTGATGGGCACATTTCACAAGCATGTCTTTTAAAAGGCTCAGTGTGATTAAAATTTCTAAGACACAGTTCAGACTAGAATAGTTGAAAGTGGTAGTGTCTGTCCTAAAATAGCCCTGAGGACTTCTAGGTTGATAAAAGTAGGGATACTACAACTAGATTTTTTAAGGAAAAGTAAGCAGGGAAAAACTCAGGCCTTTGCCCAGTCTCTAGCTATGTTCAATTTTTTAGCGATTCATAATAACCTGATAGTTCACAGACTACAGTATCACCATCATCGGGGATTTGTTAGAAATGCACAGAGATGCTCATGCCCCTCCCTAAACCTACTGAAACAGCATCTGTATCTTAACAAGAACCTAAAGGATTTGATAAGCATGTTTAAGTTTGAGAGGCATTGCTTTACAGGGCTTCGGAGCATGACTTTGGGAGGTCTTAGCTAACTAAGCTGATCTTTTGAAAAGCACCCAAGAAAAGGAAAATTTTCTTTGTTGATTGTAACCCTGCAATGTCAGAACGGATGAGTTAATATCAGGTTGGATGTATAAATATATAAATATAAAAAATATTTCTAACTAAGTAGTGTAGGATGCTCTCTGATACTAAACATGAACAAGAGGAGTTCCTCTTTAAAGGCCTGAGACTGAGTACAACAAGAAAGGAAGTAGGCTGGAGATACTTTGCCCCAGTTTTATCATGATTTTGAAGTTGAATTCCACTCTTCACTTTTGAATTTGAACATTCAAATATCCTGGGGCAGGAGAATTATCTAATTGTACGTTTTATTTCTAAAAGCAAACAGACTAGAAGGATCTTTTTTTCTCAGGGCCAGACCTTTAACATTTTGAAAATACTTTGATTAATAGTATATAAGAAACACACATTCTATACATTGGATGAAATTTAATGTCTAAAATAAATTATGAAATATTAATATTTGCATTCATTTTGACATTTATCTTTTATAAAAGGAAATGTATCCTCATCTCATATTTTCACATTTTTAACTTATTAAAAATAAATTGACAAAGTAAGAAAATTCAAATGATAGGAGGTATAAATGGAAAAAAAAAAGCCTTTCTACCTATTCAGGAACCTCTTCTAATATAAAGAAATAATTATGGTTGAGTGAGAAAACCAAGGTCAGAGATCCCCTTGGGACCTCCACTTTCTACCGACCATTCCAAATGTCCAGATCCTCTTACATCCACCTCCCTCCTCCAACATTATTCCTGGCCCCTTCATGGTGGCAGCCGGTGATGAAACTGAGGCCAAGATTGCCTTGGGACCTCCACTTTCTCCTGGCTGCTCCAGACTTCATAGTTTCATGAAGTGTGTGGCACACAATGCATGCCACATGGGCCAGGTGACCCCTACTTTCTTTCTCAGTTGAAACCCTGCAGCTCAGCCCCAGGTGCACCTGTTCTTAAGAAACTGGGAGGCCATTGAAATATCCAGTTCCACTGACATCAGTGCAGGTTGCAGGATGAGCATGAGGGAGACAGAACTGCACAGGGATCGTGGCTCACCTCTTGCACACCTTTGAATGGTCAAACTTAACTTCAAGAAATTGGGAAGAAACATATAAATCATGAGATGACCAGAAACCAGCATAGAGGCACAAGAAATATAAGAAAATGAGAAGATATCTCTTCCCTAAGGAAAAAGAACAATTCCTCATCATCTACAAACAATACAGTGGAACTCATGGAAATGTCAGATAAACAATTAAGAATATTCATAGAGACAAAATTAGATGAGATGCAACATAAAAGAGACAACTCCAGAAGATGCAAAAGAAAGGGACAACGAGCTCCAGGAGATGATAAATTCCTTCCATGATTTGAAAGAAGAAACAGACACTATAAAAGAGAATCAAACATAACTGTTAGAGCTGATGTCATACAGGAAATCAAAACCTCCCTCAAAAGTATGTAAAAGCAGATTAGGTCATGAAGAGGATCAAATATTGAATGTAGAAGACAAAAACTCTGCCCTAGAAAAACTCACCAAAAAGACTGAGACTATAACCCCCCAAAATGAGGATAATATATGAGAAATACTAGATACCATGAAATGCCCAGACCTCTGAATAATTGTTATTCCAGAAAGCAAAGAAACTTATAAGGAGATTGATAATCTATTCCATGAAATTCTGGGAGAAAATTTTCTAAGCCTAGAGAAGCATTGAAACATCTAGACCCAAGAAATAAAAAGGACCCCAAATAGAATCAACCCAAGAAGATCTTCTATATGGCATATCATAGCCAGATTGATCAAAACCACAGATAAAGATAAGACACTAAAATTGGCAATAGAGAAACATCAAATTACTTACAAAGGTTATCCTATCAGGCTAACATCAGACCTCAGCAGAAACAATGAAAACCAGGAAAGAATGGGAAAATAAATTCAGTCTTAAATGAAAAGCAATTTCAACCAAGATTACTATACCCAGAAAGATTATCCTTCAAAGGAAAGGAAAGATAAGTAAATTCTCAGATAAATAAAACCTGAAAAAATTGTCCAACATCAGACCAGCTCTTCAAGAAGTTCTGAAGGGAGTGCTATACCAGGAAAACTAAAAAGAGAAAGACAGAAAAAGAGAACAAAAATCAACCAAGAAAATGGCCAACTTAATAGTAGAGACAAGTTGGAAATATCTATAGTACGTTGAATGTTATTGGATTAAGTTCTCCAATCAAGAGACATAGTCTGGCTAAATGGATTAAAAAACAGAAACCCTCTATGTATTGTCTATAAGAAATGCACCTCCTGGATAAATACAGACATAGACTAAAAGTGAAGGGCTGTAAAAAGGCATTCCATGCAAACAGAAATGAAAAAAAGCTGGAATTGTGATATTGATTTCAGACAAAATAGGCTTTAAGACAAAAACCGTAAGAAGAGACAAAGAAGAGCATTATATAGTAGTGAAAGGGATACTTCATCAAGAAGATATAACACCTATATTTATGCACCCAAGTCATGAGCACCCAAATACGTGACAGAAAAACTGCTAAATGTAAAAGGAGAGATAGACTGCAATGCACTAATTGTTGGGTATCTCACACCCCACTATCTCCTTTAGACAGATTGTCTAGACAAAAATAAGGAAAGAGATACAGAATCTAAATGATATCATATATCAAATGGACTTGACAGATATCTATAATAGGACCTTTCACCCCAAAACCATGAAAAATATCTCACCCCTATATGGAAACTTTTTGGAGATTGACCACATGATAGGACAAAAAACAAGCCCTTACAGATTCAAAGGCATTGGAACTATATTCAGCATCTTCTCTGACCGTGATAGAATTAAACTTGATATTAATTTCAGAAAAAGAACAAAAATACACAAACATATGGAAACTAAACAACCTACTCCTGAATGATTTCACAACTACTGAAGAAATTAAGACTGAAATAAAAAGATTCATGGAAACAAATGATAATGAATATAGAATTTTCATAATCTATGGGACACAGTAAAAGCATTCATAAGAGGGAATTTTATAGTAATTAGTGTACATAAGAAAAAGATGGAGATATGGCAAATGGAAAATCTAATATCATGCCTCAGGGAATTGAGAAAAAAACAGCAAAAAAAAAAAAAAAATTCCAAAAAATGCCAGGAGAAAAGAAATAATAAAGATTAAAGCAGAAGTAAGTGAAATAGAAAATAAATGAAATTTAAAAGTAAACAAAGTAAACAGAAAATAAATGAAAGCAAAAGCTAGTTCTTTGAAAAGATAAACAAAATTAACACATCATAGCTCAACTAATTAAGAAGAAGAAAGGAACCATATAAATCATATTTGCAATGAAACAGGCAATACTACAACAGACATAGTAGAAATGTAATACATCATTAGAAGATATTATGAGCAACTATATGCCAACAAACAAGAAAACCTGGATGAAATGGATAAACCTGGACACATATAATCCACCAAGACTGAATCAGGAGGACATAGAAAGCATGAATAGACCCATGTAACAAGGAAGGAGATTGAATCGGTAATAAGTAACTTCCCAACAAAGAAAAAACCAGGATTTCTTTTTTTTTTGGAGAAGTTTTCGCTATAGGGCGTGTGCGCTCACCAGACAGACAGAGAGAGACATAGAGACAGAAAGCGAGAAATCACCCCCCAGGGGGGATGGTCACGCTGCAATCCCTTCTCCTCCATTCTCCTCTTGGGATCTTGGGCACGCACACACGCACACACGCCCGGCGTGAGTTTTAAGCCACCGGTCTGGGACGCGAACCGCGGTCGACTACGTGGGAGTCCAGCGACATAGCCATTACGCTAACTGCTGGATCCCGAAAAAACAGGTTTTGATGTCGTCCCTTCTGAATGCTACAAAACTTAGAGAAGAAGTAACCCCCATTCTACTCAAATTATTTATAAAGATCCAAAAAGAAGGAATACTCCCAAATTCTTTTGGAGTCTCCATCACCTTCATCCCCAAAATAGATACAGACATGACAAGAAAGGAAAACTATAGACAATATCTTTGTGAATATTGATGCAAAAATCTGAACAATATACTTGGAAATCATATCCAACAATACATAATAAAAGATCATACATCATGAAAAGCTAGGCTTTATTCCAAGGATGCAAGTGTGGTTCAACATATGCAAAACCATAAATGTAATAGACCATATTAACAGAAAGAAAGATAAGAACCCTGTGAACATTTCAATTGATGCAGAAAATGTGTTTGATAAAATACTCCATCCCTTTATGATTAAGACTCTCAGCACAATCAGTATAGAGGGTCATTTCTCAGCACAATTAAAGCCATCTCTCAGAAACTCATAGCTAACATCATACTGAATGGGAAATAGCTGAAAGCTTTTCCACTGAAAACTGGTACAAGACAGGCCACCCACTTTCTTCCTTGCTTTTCAATACAGTGCTGGAAATCCTAGCTATGCAATTAGAAAAGAGAAAACTAAAACATTCATATTGGGAAAGAAGAGGTGAAATAATCTCTATTTGCAGATGATATGATTGTATAGTAGAAGATGGAAAGATATCTATGAAAAAAATACCTGGAAATAATAAATAAATACAGTAAAATGATAAGATACAAAATCAATATACAGGGACCTGCAGTTGGCATAATGGCTATGTCGTTGGATTCCCATATGGTCTACTGCAGTTCGAGTCCCGGATCCTGTGGCTTAAACTCACACTGGGCGCATGTGCTTGTGTGCCAAAGATCCCAAGAGGAGAATGGAAGAGAAGGGATTGTGGCATGGCCATCCCCCCTGGGGGGTGATTTCTTGCTTTCTGTCTCTCTGTCTCTCTCTTTGTGGTGAGCACATGCACCCTATAGCAAAAACCTCTCAAAAAATAAAAAATCAGCATACAAAAATCTGTAGCATTTCTTTGGACCTGCAGATGGTATAATGGATATGTTGCTAGGCAGATTCCCATGTCAACTGTGGTTTGAGTCCTGGACCTGGTGGCTTAAAATTCATGCTGGACACATGTGCTTATGTGTCCAAAATCCTGAGCAGAGACTGGAGAAGAGATTGAGGCATGGCCATCCCCCTGGGAGGGTGATTCCTCACTTTCTGTTTCTCTGCCAAGCGCATGTGCCCTACAGCAAAAAAAAAAAAAAAAAAAAAAAAAAAAAAAAAAAAAAAAAGAAAATTTATGGCATAGCATTTCTATATATGAACCATAAGCAGAGTGAGGTAGAACTAAAGTACCATAGCCACAAAAAGTATAAGATGCCTAGGAATAAATGTAACCAAAGAAGTCAAAGACCTTCATAAGGAAAACTACGTGAAGCTAAAAAAAGAAATTGAAAATGACACAAAATAGTAGAAGGACATCCCATTTTCCTGGATTGAAAGAACTAATATAAAAGTGGCAATTCTACTCAAATAAATCTACATATTTAATGCAATCTCAATGAAGTTACTGGATATATTCTTCACATATTTAGAAAAGATAATCATAGAATTTGTCTGGAATCATAAAAGACCCGTATTGCCATAGCAGTTCTGCACAAGAAGCATGGAATCAGAGGCATCTCACTCCCTGACCCAAAATATATTACAAAGCTGTGATTATCAAAAGAACATGGTAGGGGACAAGCAGTTAGTGTAATGGCTGTGTCACTGGACTCCCACGTAGTTGACCACGGTTCGAGTCCCAGACCCGGTGGCTTAAACTCACGCCAGGCGCGTGTGCGTGCGTGCCCAAGATCCTGAGAGGAGAATGGAGGAGAAGGGATTGTGGTGTGGCCATCCCCTCTGGGGGGTGATTTCTCGCTTTCTATCTCTCTGTCTCTGTCTGTCTGTCTGGCGAGTGCACGTGCCCTATAGCAAAAACCTATGAAAAACAAAAACAAAAACAAACAAACAAAAAACCCAGCATGGTATTGACACAAAAACAGACATGAGGACCAATGGTAAAGAATAGAGACCCCAGAAATAAATCCCAAAACATACAGACAACTGGTTTTTGACAATGGGCATAAGTCATTTCAGCGAGAAAAA
Source organism: Tupaia tana (assembly GCA_026018925.1). NCBI lineage: Eukaryota > Metazoa > Chordata > Mammalia > Scandentia > Tupaiidae > Tupaia > Tupaia tana. Next base: position 18,568,880 of record JAKSZU010000013.1, on the reverse strand, counting down.
GAAAATCTTTTTAGCAAAAGTTGGTGGAGAAAATAAACTGAGTACCTCCTGGTGAAAGGTGAATCTGGATCCCTATCTCTCACCATTAACAAAAATCAACTCAAAGGGGATCAAAAATCTAAACCTAAGAACTCAAACTATAAAACGCTGGTGGAAAACATTGGGGAAACTCTGGGAGACATTAGAGTAGTCAAAGACTTAAATAAGATCCCCAAAGAGCAGGCAGTAATCCCTAAAATAGACAAGAGGAGTTACATTAGATTAAGAAGTTTCAGCAGAACAAAAGGCAAATTAGTGTGAATTAACCATCCTTGGAATGGGAGCATATTTTTGTGAAGTGTGCCTCAGATAAGGGACTGATGACCAGAATACAGAGGGAACTCAAGCGATTTACCTGGAGGGGAAAAAACAAAACAAAACAAAACAAACAAAAAAACAAACTAAAAAGTTGGAAAATAAGCTAAAAATGGCTTTTTTTTTTTTTTTTGAGAGGTTTTTGCTATAGGGTGCATGCACTCCCCAGAAAGACAGAGAGAGAGAGAGAGAGAGAGAGAGAGAGAGAGAGAGAGAGAGAGGAAGTGAGAAATCACTCCCCCCCCCCCCCCCCCGGGAAGATGGCCATGCTGCAATCCCTTCTCCTCCGTTCTCCTCTCAGGATCTTGGCCATGCATGCACATGCACCCACCGGGTCCGGGACTTGAACTGTGGTCAGCTACATGGGAGTCCAGCGACATAGCCATTACGCTAACTGCTGGTCCCCTAAAAACAGTTTTCTAAGAAAGACATAGGAACAGCTTTTTAGCATATGAAAAAATGCTCAACATCCCTTATCATAAGGGATATGCAAAGCAAAATCAAAATGAGATACCACCTAACTCCAGTCACAAAGACTAAGATGAAAAGAAGAAATAATTACAAGTGTTGGTGAAGCTGTGGTGGAAAGGGAACTCTCCTACACTGTTGGTGGGAATGGAAATTAGTCCAGCCACTGTGGATAACAATGTGGAGGTTCTTCAAATATCTACAAACATACTTACCATATCATCCAGCAATTCCACTCCTGGTTATCTACTCAAAGGATAGGAAAATGCTCAGTCAGAAAATTGTTTATATATCTGTGTTTATTGCAGCATTGTTCACAATTGCTAAGACATGGAACCAACCCAAATGTCCATAAACAAATGAATGGACTGAAAATAAGTGTCTCATATACTCTCTAGAATACTTCTCAGCCTTAAAAATCACCAAGACTGTGGCATTTGATAGAAAGTGAATGATTATGGAAAATTTACTGCTGAGTGAAGGAAGCCAGGCTATGAAAGAGAGACATTGTATGTCTGACCATCCATACTCTATAGTGGAAACTGAATGGTTCCAGGATATAGATGCATGGAAAATGGTTATGGATTCTGGAGACAGTGTGTGAAGTGAGTGGGAGTAGGGGGAGAGTGTGATGAAAGGAATCAAGGAGTAAATAGAGAGGCAAGACCTTTATGAGACACAGAAATAGATGATTATCTTTTCTGAAAAGTATTTTAATTTCCATTTAATCACATATATCTTTACAGTGAAGAACACTGGTTTTTCTAGCATGAATACCATGCATATCAGTCAAGACAAAGACATTACTCTTTACATTATCATCAGCAAATAGCTTTTCATTTTTTGTCAATTAAACATACCTTTTTTTTCTTCCCTGTTCCCCTTCCTCCCTCCATTACCCCTATCCTTACTGTCTCTAGTATCTATCCTTGTCTTTTGTGCTATTATACCTTACAAACTTTCCATTTCTGCTATAGAGTGCAGACAATCAGTATATATTGAATAGGAACATATAGAGTCTGTACTTCATAGTCTGGCTTGCTTCACTGAGCATTAAGTCTTCCATATTTATCCACTTTGTATCAAACGTCAGGGTTTCATTTTTTTATGGCTGAGTAGTATTCCATAGAGTACATATGCTACATTTTTTCAATTCAAACATGTATTTATGGATATCCGGGTTGACTCCATATCCTAGCAATTGTAAATAATGCTGCAATAAATATGGATGTGCAAGTGTTTTTCTGACTGAGGGTTTTTCTATCCTTTGTGTAAATATGTAAGAGTGGAATTACTGGGTCATATGGTAGTTCTCTTTGTAGGTTTCTGAGGAATCTCTATATCATTCTCCAAAGTAGTTGTACTCATTTGCATTCCCACCAATAGCATAGGAGATTTCCCTTTTCACCACAGCCTCATTAGCACTTACTATTTTTTTTTTTAATTTTAGTCATACTAACTGGGGTTTAGTGGTTTTGATTTGCATTTCCCTTATAATAAGAGATGTTGAACATATTTTCATATGCTTTGGGGACATTCGTATGTCTTCTTTGAACAATTGTCTGTTCAGCTCATTTTCCCATCTTTTAATTGAACTCTTTTTTTTTTTTTTTTTTTTTTTTTTTTTTTTTGTGGGTAAGTTGCTTGAGTTCCCTTTATATTCTGGTTATCAGTCTCTTATCTGAAGTGTAGTTTACAAATATATTCTCCCACTCTGAGGGTGATCTTCTCACTCTAATCACTGTTTCTTTATTGTGCAGAGCTCTCAGCCTAACGTAGTTCCACTTGTCTATTCATGTAAACTATTGCCTGTGCTTTGGGGATCTTCTTTAAGAAGTCTTTGCCTACTCCAAGGTTTCCAAGGGTTTTGCCTGTGTTTTCCACCAGTATTTTATAGTTTGAGATTTTATGTTTAGATTTTCAATTATTTTAAGTTGCTTTTTGTTAGTGGTTAGAGATAAAGATCCAATTTAATTCTTTTGCAGGTGGATATGTAGTTCTCCCAGCACCATTTGCTGAAAAGATTTTTTTTCTCCACTGCTTTGTCTTGTGCCCTTTGCCAAGAATCAGTTGTTTGTATGTTTTGGGGTTTATTTTGTGATTCTCAATTCTGTTTCATTGATCTACCTGACTGTTTTTGTGCCAATACCATGCTGTTTTAATCATCTCAGTTTTGCAATTTGTTTTGAGGTCAAGAAGTGAAATGCCTCCTTATTTATTCCCCTTGCACAGTATTGCTTTGGTGATACAGAGCCATTTATGATTCCAGACAAATTTTAATATATTTTTTCTGTTTCTGTGAGAAATATCTCTCGTAGTTTGATTGGGATTGCATTAAATTTGTAGATTAATTTGTCTAAGATTGACATCTTGGATGATTATATGTTGATGATAACATGTATAATATCTTCAACTAGATTGCTGTGAAGTGTATTCTTGTTGGGTAAATTGACTTTACAAGCTGTAGTGATGTACAGTGATTGAATATATAAAAGACATTAAAATTAAAAAAGAAATAATTATGGTTAACAATTTTTTTCAATGTCCTTTCAGAGACATTTTATTTTGCATCTTTTTAATTTTAATGGGTTTTAAATTTATGCAATGGAATTGTATCATACAAATTTTATAGTACATTGCCTTCTCATATACTTTGTTTGACAAAACAAAACTTTCTGTGTTATCACCTACAGATAAATGATGTATTTTAAAACTTTTTATTTGGAAATAATTTTTAACTCACAGGAAGGTTTTCAGAATAAGAATAGTACATTATACACATTACCTACATTTGAATATTTAATACCATTCTACCCCATTTGATTTATGATTTGAGCTCTATCTTCATTCTGTCTCTCACTCTCGTCATTATTCTTCAGTGTGTGTGTCTATACAGTTGTATGTATGTATAAATGTGTGTTTTTAAGAGAGATATTTTGCTATGTGGCACATGTGCTTGGAAGAAACAGAGATAGACAGAAAGTGAGAAATCATTCCCCAAGTGGATGGCCATGTTGCAATCCCTTCTCTTCCATTCTCCTCTCAGGATTTTGGGCATGCACACACATGGCGCCCAGCGTGAATTTCAAGCCACCAGTTCCGTGACTCAAACTGCAGTCAACTATGTGGGAATCCAGCGACATAACCATTATGCCAACTGCTGATCCCATGAATGTGTATTTCTTATTTATCTAAACCATTTGAGAGTAAATTGCCTATATTATAACCTTTATCCTTAATTATTTCAGTGTATTTGCTATGAAAAGGGAAATTCTCTCACATAACCAAAGTAGTATTATTTTGGTAAATTTAAGATTGACATACTACTTTATCAGCTGACCCAATAATATCTTTTTCTAGCATTTGTTTTTCTCCAGTATTATATTTAGTTTTCATTTCTTTTTTTTCCTTTAATTTGGAAAATTGCTTCAACTTTTCCTTGCCCAGAGGGCAATCCATACAACTTTTTAATTGAAAATTCTTCCTTATGGATTTGTCTGATGTCTGCTTTAGATTAGATTTAGAATCTATACGCCTGGCACTTATACTATACAGGTGACATGTTTTCTTTCCATTGTATCATATCTGCCCCTACATACAATGTCCTCATTGTTACTTTGTTAATAATTAATTCTGATCATCCATTAAAGAGTTACCTAATTTCTCTAGTATGAAATTAATATATATTTTCTTTGCAAATAATAAACATTCTGTGTGGAGGCACTTAAAGACCATACAGTCCTGTTGTTTATCAAAATTTCTCCCTAAACTTAACATTCTTTGACCATTCTTGCCTGAGATAATCTTTAGTATGATAGTTGCAAAAGGATGACCTTTTCTCTAACACTCATTTGACATCCTTCTGTAATGGAGAGCCCTCCCTTCTTTCTTAATTAATTAGCATAGATGCCTATTTTTTCCCTAATGAATTACAACTATTGTACTTAGTTTGGGCCTCCCATTTTCCCAGAGTTGGCCAATAAGAGTTCTTTCAACTCATTCCTGTGTCCTAACGTGTTCTAGATATTTTGTTTTTGAGCACTTCCTTACTTTCTTATATAACAAGATATTTTGGGGTCATATTATATTTATGCTACCCCAGTGCTGTGTGCCATGCGTTACTGGGATGAATCCCTCTTGACTGTAATGTTATTTATTTATTTATTTTTAAATAGAGTTTATCTTTTAGAGAAGCTTTAAGTTTTCAGCAAAATTGAGTTGAAAGTACAGAGTTTTCCTTTTCCATTAAAACATTGTTTGTTGGGAACCAGCAGTTAGCGTAATGGCTATGTCGCTGGACTCCCACGTAATCGACCGCAGTTCGCGTCTCGGACCCGGTGGCTTACAACTCATGCCGGGCGCGTGTGCGTGCGTGCCCAAGATCCCGAGAGGAGAATGGAGGAGAAGGGATTGCGGCGTGACCATCCCCCCTGGGGGATGATTTCTTGCTTTCTGTCTCTCTGTCTCTCTCTGTCTGTCTGGCGAGCGCACACGCCTTATAGCGAAAAAACCTCTCCAAAAAAAAAAATAAATAAAAAACATTGTTTGTTTTGCCTTCCAAAGCCATCCCATTATCAACAGGTAGTGTTATTTTTGTTTCAGTCAATAAAGCTGCATTGACATATCATTATCACCCAAAGTTCATAGTTTACATTAAGGTTCACTCTTGTTATACATTCTCTGGGCTTTGACAAATGTACAATTATGCATGTATACTATTATGATATCATACAGAATAATTTTTTAAAGAATTATTTTTATTTAACTTTATCTATCTATCTATCTATCTATCTATTTTTATTTATTTAATTTGGCCAAAGAGAGTGAGCGAGAGAGAAAGGAAAAATGAGAAAGCAAGCCATCAGATCTGGGACTCAAACTGTGGTCAGCCATGTTGGAGTCCAGTGTCCTTAACCACCATGCCACCTGCCGGCCCCATAGGGAATAATTTTTGTCTCAAAATCTGTGTTCTGCCTATTGATCCCTGTCTTACCCAGACCCTGGAAGCACTTATCTCTTTACTGACTCCATAGTTACAGCTTTTCCAAAATGTCATATTGTTGGAATCATATAGTACCTAGCTTTCAAGCTAACTTCTTTGACTTGGTAATATGCATTTAAGTTTTCTCCATCTCTTCTCATGACTTGGTATCTCATTTCACTTTAGTGCTGATTAATTTTATTATATGGATGTATAATAGTTCATCTGTTCACCTACTAAAGGGCATCTAGGTTACTTCCAGTTCTTGGCAATTATAAATAAATCTGTTGTAAAGTTCTGTGTGCAGGTTTTTGTGTGGAGATAATTTTTAACTTACTTAAGTAAATACCAAGGAGAACAATTACTGTATTAAATGATAAGACTAGTTTTAATTTTGTAAGAAACTGCCTAACTGTCTTGAAGAGTGGCTGTATCATTTTGCATTTCCACCATGAATTAGTGAGAGTTCAAATCTTGCCAGCATTTGGTGTTTGTGTTTTAGATTTTGACCATTCTAGTAAGTGGGTAGTAGTAACTCATTATTGTTTTAATTTTCAGTTTTCTACTGATAAAAGGTGTTGTGCATTTTTTATATGTCTGTTTACCACCTATATATCTTTTTTTGAGTGAGTTGTCTGTTCATGTCTTTTGATCATTTTTTAAATTAGGGTTGCTCATTTTCTTCTTGCTGATTTTTATGAGTTCTTTGTGTATTTTAGGTAACAGCTCTTTATCTGATGTGTTTTGCAAATATTTTCTATGAAGCTGTGGCTTTTCTTGATGTTATCCTATTTATATCTTGCTAAGCTTGATTTGCTAATATTTTTTGAGGATGTTTGTATCTATGCTCATGAAGCGTTCTTTGTTTTGTTAGTAGGGTAATGCTTATCTCATAAATGAGTTTGAAAGTGTTCCTTCCTTTTCTATTTTCTGAAATAGATTATGTAGAATTAGTATTATTTCTTCCACTTAAATATTTGGAGAATTCACTAGTTTGGAGTTCTCTTTTATGAATGATGTTTTGAAAATAGTTTTAAACTGGGATATATTAATATATATAGGACTATTCTGTTATCTATATCATCTTGAATGAATTTTTGCTTCCTTGTATGATTGATGATATGTATTTTTTTCCTTTTGTTAACTTCTGCCCTTTTCTGCATAATTTCCTTATACATGTTTTGGGTTTACTTTGCCTTTTTTCTCTAGTTCTTAAGATGGCAATTTTACATTACGAATGTGAGACCTTTATTCTTTTTCTTTTTTTTTTTTTTTTTTTTTTTTTTTTTTTTTTTTTTTTTTTTTTTTTTTTTTTACAAATTTTTATTTATTTATGCCATCAATGACTGAAAGACAGAGATACAGCATCCCTGGCAGGGTCGCCACTCTGTGATTCACCCCCAACCCCAGCCAGCCTGTATCAGGATTACATAAGCATCTGGTGCCCTGGAAGGTCTCAAGATGCAACCAGCAACCCTCTCATGTGGATCTGTGTCAGGGAGTGTTGTGCTTTACTGCTGCACCACCCTTTGCCCCTCTTTATTCTTTCCAACATAAGAATTTACTGATGTAGTTTATCTCTCAATACTACACTACATCCCACAAATTTTGACATTTATGCTTTAATTTTTATTTATAATTGTTTCTAATGTTGCTTTGATAGTTCCTTTTTGATCCAAGGGTTGCTAATAAATGTGTTATTTAATTTCCAAATATTTAGAGTTTTTCCAAATGTCTTTCTGTTATTGATTCTAATTTAATTAAATTATGGTATAAGAATATACTTTGTATGATTTATATTTGTTTTTATTTCAGGAAAGTTTATTTTATGGTTCAGAGTGTGTTTTACATTTGTCAGTTTTCCCTGTATACATAGTAGAATGTGTGTTGTACTGTTGCATGGTGGTGTACTGGGGCATGTTTTATAGATGTCAGTGAAGTTAAAGTTGGTTGATAACATTGTTCAGGTCATCTAGATCCTTACTAAAATTTTGGTTTCTTCTATTAATCACTTATCGATCACTCCAGTTATAATTGTGAGCTTACCCATTTTACCTTTAGTTCTATTGTGTTTCGCTTCATGTATTTTTAAGGCTTTGTTGGTATAAATACAGAATTTGGTTTATGTCTTTTTGGAGAATTGACTCCTTTATTATTATGTAATATTTCTCTTTATTTTTTTAAATACACATGAATATTGCTTTATTTTAATCTAATCTGACAATCATTTTTAATTGGTGTGTTTAAATCATTCACATTTAATGTTATCATTGATATAGTTGGATTAAAATCTACCATCTTAAAAACTGTTTTCTATTTGTTTTATCTAGCTTTTGTTGCTTTTGTTCATCCTATTTTCTTTCTCTTATGTTAATTATACACATACTTTATGGTTTTTATTTGTCTCCTCCATTAAGTTATTATTTATATCACTTAAAAAATTGTTTTAGACCCAGCCAAAGTAACACAGCAGTGGCATGCCACCCCTTGGTGCTGGAACCATGTGAAAGAACAGTTTGGTCAACTTGTACATGCTGAATGTGCATTCAAATACCCATGATCCTGGCTGGGTGGGAAGACTGGAGTGTATGGCATCATATGTTGTTTAAGGTGCTTATGTTTTTCTTTCTCTTTCACTCATGAAATAAATAAGCTTAAAATTTTTTAGTGGTTACTGTATAGTTTAAGATATATATATTAATTAGAATCTTCCCTTAAATATTTTTCTATCATTTGTGCATACTGTAAGGACCTTAAAACAGTGTAGTTCTAATTCCCTTCTTTATGATAATATTATGCTACATTATACTTTCACAAATGCTATAAATATATAGTCCATTGCTACTCATTTTTTTGGTATTTATGTTTTAGAATAATTAAAACAAATACATTTTAATTTACTCACATTTATTCAATTTCAATTATTGTTTATTCTCTTATTTATATACATTTCCATCTTGTTTTTCTTTAACTTTTTTTTTTTTTTAGAATAGGTCAACTGGTAATAAATCCATACAGTTTTTGTGTAGCTATATAAAAGTTTCTATTTCTCTTTCATTTTCTCACCTTCTTTTCTTTCTTTCTTGTTTTTATTTTTATTTTATTTATTTATTTGTTTGTTTGCTATAGGACATGTGTGTTTGCCAGAGAGAGACAGAGACAGGGAAAGCAAGAAATTAGCCTCCAGAAGGGATGGCCATGATACAATCCCTTTTCATCCATTCTCTTCCTGGGATTTTTTTGTGTGTGCACACACATGCGCCTGGATGTTTTTCAGGCTGCTGAATCTGGGATTTTAACCATAGAGTTGGTCATGTGGTATTCAGTGTCTTCACGACATCACTATCTGCTGGCCCTCTCCTCTCTTTTCAAAATTTATTTTTGCTAGAGATTGTATTTTGGCTTGAAAAATTTCATTCTTCAGTATTTTCTTTTGCTTTATTTTTAAGTTTATTCTTCCAAAAGTAAGAAAGAGAGAGTACTCTCCACCCCCACCCCAGTAGGGTCTTGATGCTATGATTCATTTCCAGTCTTCGACCAGCCCTAGATTATGGGCAAGCATGTATGTGACTGGCATATTCAGGGATGTATCTAGAGTTGAACTGTGAACCTTCCCGAATGAGATTAGCTTACCAAATGTTGTATTTTACCACCATACCACTATCTGGCCACTCACTGTTCAGTATTATAGAGATATTAGTCCATTATCTTCTAGTTTGCATAGTTTAAAAGAGAAATCCATTACATTTTCTCTCTGACTGCCATTAAGTTTTTTTCTTTGTGTTTTACTTCAAATATGACAAATATCAAAGACATGTTTTTTGGTGTGTTTTTTATTTGTCTATGTGTGTCTTTTTTTTGTTTATTTTCCTGTATTTCTTGGGTCTATGATTTTCTGTCTCTCATTAACCTTGAAAAATCTTGGTTATTGCAAGTGAGATGGAAAGAAAGAAAAAGTGAAAAAGCACTCCCCAGGGAGGATGACCATCCACAATCCCTTTTCAGTTCTTCTCTTTGGATTTTGAGCATGCACACGCATGTGCCCAGAGTATTTTTCAAGTCTTCAGATCAAGACTTGAACCTTGCAGTAAGCCATGTGAAACTCAGTCAACTTAACCACCACACCCACCAGCTAGCTGGTTCATCTCTACCTTATTCTTTCTCTTCTCCTTTTGGGTTTCTGTTGGTTTGATATTGTCACACAGTTCTTAAATGTTCTGTTATTTTTTTTTTTCTCTATTTTAATTTGGTTGATTTTTTTAATCTACTTTCTGGTTTACTGATTCATTCCTTGCTTGTATCCGCTCTGCTTATGAGCCTTTTTAAGATACTCATTTTCACTGTCACTGTGCTTTTAATTTCTAGCTACTCCATTTGATTTTTTTAAAATAGTTTCCATCTAGGTGCTGAAATTAATCATTTGGTGTTATGTGTCACACACTTACTCAGTTAGAACATTTAACATATTAATCATTGTTATTTTAAACATTCATGTCATTTAACATCTCTGTAATAACTGACTGTGGCTGAAATAACACCTTTGTCTTTTCGGAATGTTTTTTGTTTGTTTGTTCTCTGTTTTGCCTTTTCATTAGCTTTGTACTTTTTGTTGAAAACTGAACATCTTGTGTAGGACATAAGAGACTAAGGCAAATCATTTTTATACTAGTCAATGGAGAAATAGCTTCCATCAGTAAAGCTTTCATACCAGGATTTGAGTTAATCTAATTAGGAATTTGTCTGAGTTTGAGGTATTTTGTTGCCATGATTACTCTGAATGCACTATGGGTTTAAAGTTCCTCTAAAAAGGGAACCAGCAGTTAGCATAATGGCTATGTCACTGAACTCCCATGTAGTAGACCACGGTTCAAGTCTTGGACCTGGTGTTTTAAACTCACACCAGGTGCGTGTGTGTGTGTGTGTGTGCCCAAGATCCCAAGAGGAGAATGGAGGAGAAGGGATTGCAGCATGGCCATCCTGGGGGGTGATTTCTCACTTTCTGTCTCTCTGTCTCTCTCTGTCTTCCTGGCGAGTGCACGTGCCCTATAGCAAAAATCTCTCCAAAAAAAGAAAAATTCCTCTAAGGATACCTTGTGTTTAGGGTATAAGTTGGTTTGAGAGAGGAATTTTTTTTCTTCCAATTTTATCATCAGCCTTTAGTCTTTTCTTTGTTCTGTGCCTGAGAGGTGTGTCTCACATGCTACCTATCCCTCAATGCTTGTTGGCCTGACAGTGGGGGTTAGGGAGGAGAATTCTGTTCTCAGTCTTGGACAGTCACTGTGTTCCTGTATTTTGGTGGTGTGACTTTATCAATAATCCTGTCCCTCCCTAGTGATGTTTTAAACTAAGCGCAAATTCCTGCTTCTCTTTGAGTCTGGTTTATTCCCTGTTTACTTTCCCCAGCCATAATGGGGTTAGTAGTGTCCTGTGTATGTTGGTGTTTCTGCTCCTTTCCTCACAGATGAAAGCTTTAAAAAAAAAAAAAAAAATCCATAGGAAATAAGGGAGAGATGGGTCTTGCCCCTGCAGTAACTGCTGTTCTCCTTTCCCATTTCTGTACCAGAAAGAATTTTTTGGACTCTCCCAATCGTTTTCATGAGTATCCAGTTTGGTTTGTAAGAGAGGAAAGCTCCCTGTATCTGCTGCTATTTAGGGCACCACCCTTTCTCCAGTGTACTATTAGCCTCTAGGTAGTTTCCGTCTCCCTAGCTGAACTCTTCTTACTGGTGTTTGACCGTATTTTACCCAGGTAAGTCAGTCTGTATATCTTTTGTTACCCTGTAGGTACTTCTCGCTCTCTCTCTAGAGTCTTGGCCAATTGGATGCCCCTGTAACATTAGCACTGCTATAGGTTCAGGAAAAGTAATGAAATTACTTTTTCTCTAACTTGTTTGTTTTTCACTAAAATGTTGGGAGTGATCTTCTTTTCAGTTTTATCTTCAAGCAAAGATTTAAAGTACCTTGGTGTCTGAAAAATTATAATAGTACAAAAGAAACCCCACAATAGTGCATATATATTTTAAAAAATAAGCAAAACAGGGACCAGCAGTTAGCGTAATGGCTATGTCACTGGACTCCCACGTAGTCGACCGCGGTTCGAGTCCCGGACCCGGCGGCTTAAACTCACACCGGGCGCGTGTGCGTGCGTGCCCAAGATCCCGAGAGGAGAATGGAGGAGAAGGGATTGCGGCGTGGCCATCCCCCCTGGGGGGTGATTTCCTGCTTTCTATCTCTCTGTCTCTCTCTGTCTGTCTGGCGAGCGCACGCGCCCTATAGCAAAAACCTCTCCAAAAAAAGAAAGAAAAAAAAAATAAGCAAAACAGAAGGAAGTGTGTATTTCAAAGGTGATTTTCCATTGTCAGTAGGAAATGAAGGAGAAAATGAGGAAAGAAGATAGTGAGTAAAGTACAGTCATATTCATACAGGTTATAGAGAATGGATAGTGTATTCTGAAGTACCAAAGAAAAATATATGCAACACCAGATCTTCTTTTGAGAGCTATTTGCAAAACTTCTTAGAAATTATTCTTTTATAGCCATTTAGGAAGATATAAAAAAAATGCAGTACTTCATCACTGACTTCTTAGTCAACAACATTTAGAATTCCAAAATTTTCTGTTTTTTTTTTTAACATGAAATAATAAATGCTATTTATTTTTGTTCACTAAATAACTAATTTTGGGGCTGAACAGTGGTGCAGCAGCAAAACCTGATACTCTATAAGGCTGACCCACATGGAAAGTTTCCAAGTTTGTGTCTGGAGGTTTTCCTGAGTATGCCAGCATGATTCAGGCTAGAGGAAGCTGAAGGTGGATCACAGTGTCATGACTCAAAAGGGGGTGCTGTCTGTCTGAGTCTCTGTCTCACTCATGAAAACAATAAATAAACTTAGAAATTTTGAAAAAGAAAACAAATGTTTTTTTCAAAATCAAACAGGACCTTCTAATAAAATGTCACCCTAATTAAACATTATTACTGAAGAAGCACAGGACATAGAGGCATTAGAATGCAGAAAAGAAGATTCATCCTAAAATAACTTTTTTTTTAAGTATTTCTTAAACACTGAAAAAATATGAGCCATTCTTAGCTAAGCACTGGGGGATTGTTGGCTAGTAGGGAAAGAACAGATCTAAGAACTAGGAAACTGGAATTTCCTTTTCTGTGTAAGTTTAAGCAAGTTAGTTAATATTTCTAAATCACACTTATCTCAAATATCAAATGAAGGCAAAAGGATGGGATTAAAAGATCTATGACTTTCCTAGTGTACTAATGTTTGCTAGAGTATGAATTGTATTTCTTGATATCTAACATCTTTCCAAAGCATGCATGAATACCCCTAGTCTATAATTCATTACATGGATCTGGAGCTATGCCAGATCCCTAGGCTTCTCCATGTTGAGATTTTCTATCTCATGACTCACCTGGAAGTATACAAAGTATTTGCAGTATTCTGACCTATGCTAATGTTGTTGGTTGATGCAAGTAGAATCCTTCTGACATTAAACTCTCACCTGATGTGGAACCCAACTAATACCTGAATTCCTTACAATTTTGGAGAACCTTCCTTTAGTGGTATTGAAAGTGCAATAAATTGATGTCACTTCCTTGTACCTTTGGTATAAGAAGGCTGTTAGAGTTCATATGGTTATATAATATCGTAGTTCCTAGATATTCATATCAAACTTAGGAAGTTTTACAAAGAAATTTTATTTAAGCACTCTCAGAAAAATGAGTCTTCTTCCATGCTCCGAAGCAAAACAAAATGATCATGACTATAGAAATACAAGAACTAGATTGTATTCTCTACAGACCCAAGAGAAAATAATGGTGGTTACACAAATTAATTAGATGCAAGCTATTTGCATGTAGGGAGAGCACTCACCTCCTTCATGTTGTGAAGAGGCATACTGTGGAGAGGAGGGAGAGAAGGAGTCAACTTTTCTGGAAATACATTGCAGTCAGGAGCATCTGTATATGCAGAATAATGGTAGCATTCTGACAGGTGCAAAGGGGAAATTGGAATTCTTGATTTATGGACCCCAATGCTCAAGTTTCAGAGCTTTGCTAATATAAATTGGGCAAAAATATGGACTCCCTTGAAAGAAAAACTAAGTGGAAATGTCTTAGCTAGACTAGTAAAAGATATCTCATGTGTCTACTTGAATTAGCGCATATGAACATCTTTTTCAAAGGTTTGGGATGCCACTGGGCTCAGTGTGAAGAAATTCTGATCACTTAGTAATGCCTGTCATGAGCCTAGGCTGGAGCTCTGATCCCTAGAATGGGAGAATTGCACTTTGTTATTGAAAACAAAATCAGGACAATGTTAATAAATCACTTTGAATAAAAAATGTATTTTATTTTATTTTTTAAAATAGAATGATTATTTAATTCCATTTGTAATTATAATTATTTTTTAATCTAATGAGAAAAAGAGAAAGAGAGAGAGAAAAGAAAGTGAGAAAGCAAGCTGCCATATCTAGGACTCCAACTGTGATCAGTATGCAGGAGTCCATTTCCCCAACCATCATGCCAGCTCTCAGCCCCTAAAAACCTTTTTTTTTTTTTTTTTTTTTTTTTTTTTTTTTGCTATAAGGCATGTGTGCTCGCCAGAGAAACAGAAAGTAAAAAATACACTCCCCCTCGGGGGAGGGGGAGGGATGGTCACACTGTAATTCCTTCTCCTCCATTTGCCTTGGGATTTGGGGCATGCATGCACATGCTCCTGGTGTGAGTTTTAAGCTGCCAGGTCTGGGACATACAACCAACTACATGGGAATCCAGCAATGCAACTATTATACCATCTGCTGATTCCACCTAAAAACCATTTTTTAAAAAAATCTTAAATGCTTAGAGTTTCACTTGAACCCTGTAATGTTTTTAATTTTTTCTTTAGAGAGAGATTTTTTGCTATAGGGCTCATGTACTTGCTGGAAAGATAGAAAGTGAGAAATCATCCCCCAGGTGAATGGTCATGCCTCAATTCCTTCTCTTCTATTCTTCTCTTGGGATTTTGGGCATGCATGCACATGCACCTGGTGTAAGTGTCAGGCCTTTTGGTCTGGAACTTGAGCCATGGTCAACCATGTGGGAGTCCAGCAACATAACCACTACACCATCTGCTGGTCCCACCCCTGGAATTTTTCAATGCAGAGGTTTGCTTTACCTCCTTGCTGTCTAATTGAAAATTTGAAATAAGCCCCTTTTCCATCGCTATACAATTTTAAAATCTGCATTCTCATTTTATTCTTCTGTAGATTTCTTATTTTATTTCTCTGTAAAAAGCCTTATAAAATATTCATTTGACACAGCCTTCTCTTAACTTTTTTTAGGTGTTGTACTAATTCGACTATGAAGTTCTTACTCACCTGGGTAATGTAAAGCTTTGTATCCACAAAAAAGAAAGGGGTGGAAGTGGGGGGGGGGGAGAAAGAGAAAAAAAATGAGAAAGGAAGGAAGGAAGGAAGAATAAAAAAACAGACTTGACAGAAAATAACAGAGAGCCCTAGAATGCTTTCCTTGCTGTCTTGGTGCCCATCAAGCAGACAACAGTGCCAGGACCATACCTGTTGTTTTGAAGATGAGAGGGAGACTGTTGTTTTGACTTATGTCACTGTTGTTAGTGACTTTCCTGTAAAGTGACTGCTTTCGGTGGTTAGGGACAACCTGAGGTTTTTGAGACAATGATACTGACATCTCAGAAATATTTTTACTGTCAAGGGAGCCTGCTATGTAGTGTCTTACAGCAATATCCCCAGACATGTCCATCTACCTTTTTCAATCAAGGTTCTGTGATAGTTCATTTATTTTTCTCCCTTCTCACTATTGCCAGTTCACTCATTTAATCCTTCATTTGCTTTATTATTCTTAATGGCATTTTTTGCTTATTTTCTAATTTTTTAATTGACATGTAATAATTGTACATATGTATGGAATACAACATGATTTTTCAATACATGTTTACAATGTATAATGATGAAATCAGGATTATTATCATGTCCATTACCTAAAACATTTATATTTAAAACAGTTTTTTATACCTTACATGAGGAGAGAGACAGCACCCCCAACAGGGTCTTGATGCTGTGATCCCCTTTCAGCTTAAGCTAGCCCTGGAATCATGGGCATATCATGGGCATGCATGATATGATAAATTATTGTTAACTGCATGCATTTAACCTCTGTCATTTTTTTTCTCTTAAACCACTTTATTGCTCAGTGAAATGGTACTTTGGGATCTGATTTCAAAGGGATTGCTTCTAAACTTTAAATACTATTCAATATTAGTAAATAATAATAAAAACAGACTCTATTTCCAAAATCTGTCTTTCTTGCAGAAATGTTTGTTACCATCGTGAAAGTTCCAAAGGTTGTAAAGACCTAATCCAAAGCTAAAAGATAGCAGGGTTGTGACTGACCATGGGAGATAAACAGAGGAAGAAAAATAGGTAATTAGAGAGTAATCCAGTGGATGGAATTCTAACTTAATGATTAAATCTCAGTTTATCCCTGACATTATAATTAATTGCTAGAAAATAATTTTACTGCTCTGTTTTCCTTTATGGTTAACAGAGAAAAGAACAACTCTAGTAAAGACATAGATCTCCAGGAATTTGATGTTAATAAAAGATATTTGATAGTCATAATAGTAGTACAAGTTTGATAGTCTCTAGTCTGAAAATCCAAAGTCAGAAGTACTCCAAATTGTGATGGGTCACAGTTGAAATATGGAGTAGAAAAAACTTGTGTAAAATTACCATCAGGCTATGGGGCCAGCAGGTGGCATGGAGGTATTCCACATGGCTGATTCCATCGTTCAAGTCCTGGACCCAGAGGCTTGAAAATCATGTCAGCCACATGTGTGTGTGTGTGTGTGCCTCAAATCCTAAAAGGAGACTGGAGAAGAAGGAATTGTAGCATGACCATACCCATTGTGGGATGATCTCTCTCTCTCTCTCTCTCTGTGTCTCTCTTTGGCAAGCACACATGCCTGAAAGCAAAAACTAAAATAATAATTATCTTCAGGCTATATGTACAAGATGTGTCTTGTACAAGGTGTATATGTGAAGCATAAACAAATTTTGTGTGTAGACATGGGTCCTGTCTGCAAGACATCTCATCATGTATATGCAAATACTAGTTTAAAAAAATCCCAAATTTAAAATACTTTTCTATTTTTAAAGAGAGTTTTTTTTGCAATAAGGTGTGTGTGCTTATTGGAGACACAGACAGAGAGAGAAAGTGAGAAATCACTCCCCGAGGAGATAGCCACACTCCAATCCTTTCTCCTTCATTCTCCTCTTGGGACTTTGGGCATACACACACACACACATCTACCTGGTATGAGTTTCAAGCTGCTGAGTCCAGGACTCAAACTGTAGTCAGTCATATGGGAGTCCTGTGCCTTAACCACTACACCACCTACTGGGCTAATCTAAAACACTTCTGGTCTCAAGTGTTTTGGATAAGGGACAGTGAATCTATTTTGAATAAGAAATAGTGAACCTGCAGTAAAAATAGTGTAATTGGTTTAACAAGAGGATAAATTACCAACATTACTTGCCAGGGTTGAAACTATTCTATTCATTTGTCTTTTAAAACTCTATTTGGTTTAAAAATAAGTTTAAATCTATGTTTTAAACAGATGATTATTTGAAGGGTAGCATAGCAGAAGATAAAATTTAGAAGGTGTGTTTCTTATAAACCCTCCTAAAGCAATTTTATTATAATATCAATGGGCTTCTGATTTTAGAAGGTGGTAAACACAGTGTTTATTGACTCAACCTAATAAATCCATTAAACAGTGAAATATTATAATAATAGTGAGTTCACAACTTTCAAAAAGCATTTTGGAGAAACATTATTTTACACTTGATTGTAGACATAAGAGAAGAAAGAGTGCTATAAGAAACTGGGATATTACTACTTAAAGTGAGTAACTGAGTTTAAATTAAGGTAAATTAAGGATATTAGGATGTTTTCATGTAGTAGAACTGATAATCCTCCATTGTACTTAATTTGATCTCCTATGACACTTATCTTAAAGAGACTAGTTATACGTATATATGCATTTCACTCTCATTTGACAGGAAGTTCTCTGAGGCAGAAACATTTCTTATTCATTTGTACCTCTTAGCAAATAGCACAATGACTAGCATATGTTACAGAGCCAGTAAGTTTTTACTGGTGGATAAATAGATTAATGGGAATATGGAAGAATAAATAGAAAATAAGTTTAGGTGAGGCTAGGCTTGACATAGTGACATAACTATTTCCACACGGGAAGGTCTTGGGTTTGTACATGGGAACTTCCCTGTGTACCTGAGTGCATGAACGTGCCCATGGTCTGGCCTGGCTGAGACTGGGGATGTGCTGAGATGGGATGATCATTTTGGGAGTGATTCTCTCAGAAGAAACAGTTAAATAAGATTTTAAATAAGAGCAAAAATTATATTTAGTGAATAGAATATAAGAAGAAAAAAATACTAGATTGGTACAAAGAACTTTTCTCAGACAGGGTCCAGATGGTAGTATAATGGTAAAAGACTAGACTCGATGGGGCAGACTCACATGGGAAGGTTGTCATTCAGTTTGGAGACTTCCCTGCATCTTGTGGGCACACATATGCCCATGATTGGGGCTGATTGAAACTAGGGGTAGTTCTAGCATCAAAACTCTGTCTGGGGGACCAGCAGTTAGCGTAATGGCTATGTCGCTGGACTCCCACGTAGTCGACCGCGGTTCGAGTCCTGGACCCGGCGGCTTAAACTCACGCTGGGCGCGTGTGCGTGCGTGCCCAAGATCCCGAGAGGAGAATGGAGGAGAAGGGATTGTGGCGTGGCCATCCCCCCTGGGGGGTGATTTCCTGCTTTCTATCTCTCTGTCTCTCTCTGTCTGTCTGGCGAGCGCACGCGCCCTATAGCAAAAACCTCTCCAAAAAAAGAAAAAAAAAAAAACAAAAAAAAAACCAAAAAAACAAAACTCTGTCTGGGATGCTCTATCCCTGTTTTTCCTCTTTGTCATTTTCACTTGTTGAATAAATAAGTTAACTTGAAAAAATGTTTGCCTCATAAAAAGAAAAAATAGGTATTATGAAAAACATGTACTTAGGAATCTGAGTAAAAAGTTTAAAATTTATAGGAAAAGCAAAATGTTGTACAAATGATAAATTTTCCCAGATTTTTACTGTTAGAGGATCATTTTTTTCCTTTTCCTTTTTTTTTTTTCTTTAGATTTTTGCCATAGGATATGTGTGTTCACCAGATTTTTGCCACAGGGTATTTATGCTCACCAGATTTTTGCCATAGGGTATGTATGCTCACCAGATAGACAGAGGTAAAGTGAGAAATCACCCCTTACGGTGAATGGCCATGTCCCAATCCCTTCTCCTCCATTCTCCTCTCAGGATTTTGGACATGCACACATGCACATGCACCTGGCATGTTTTCAAGCCACCAGATCCGAGGCTAAAACTACATTTGACCATGTGGGAGTCCAGCGACCAGCAACTTAACCACCACACCACCTAATGGCCCTGAGGATTACTTTTTTATAATGTCAGTGCGTGATGATATGTCTGGGGGTAGATTTAAGTCTGAAAATACTGTTTTTTCTCAGAAATACAAGATTACTATACTACATGATATGTCTGGATGAATAGTCTGGTGCTAATCTGATTTTTATTTTCTTGTAGGGTGCATGTTTTCTCTCTGGAAACTAAGGTATTTTTCCTTATCTATTACATTTTAAAACTCCATAGTGATATGAACAAGTGGATGTCTTTTTTTGTCCTAGGCATTATTATGCCCTTGCATTCTGAGGCATTGAATCTCTACATTTTGGAAGAGTATTTTTTTTTTAAATAATACAGAATGTGAGCATGTGTATGAGAGAGAAGAGAGAGAGACACCATCAACAGGATTTTGTCATGCCATGATCTCCTTCCCCAGTCCTTCAGCTTCTCAGGATCCTGGGAGTCTGCAGGTGTCCTGCATCTATCCTTTGTCTTCCAAAGGACTTTAATTCTATGAGGGAGCTTGATAGGTAAATGAAATAAATCCAGGAATAAGTGAGGGTATAATAAAAAATATGAAAATAGCCACCCTAAAAATGTCAAATAGGAACATTCTGTCACAGCGTGGGCATGGTTAAAGTTGATGTTTCAGACCTGGCATGTATGTGTATGTAAGTATGTGTGTGTATGTGTATGTGTGTATGTGTATATATATATATATACACATACACACATACACATACACACACACACACACACATACACACACATATATATATGTGTGTGTGTGTATATATATTAAGTTGCACATGTATAGGATTGAAGTTACATGGGGAGAATCTAGTCACCATTTATAACATATACTTTCAAGCTTCTGTTTATTGTAGACATACATGTATAAATGATATCTTGTCCCAAAGAAGTTACCCTAGAAAAAAACTCATGAAATGATTAGACTGAATAAATGAAAAATTCTGCAAAGAACAATACCACCTGAGACAATATTGAGAAGAGGACAGGATTCTTTGTGGACATTTTTTTGGGGAAACACATTTTGGTTCTTTATGATGCATAATATAAAAAAGGACCTCAATAATTCTGATATTTATTAAATTAGTAAATGCCCATAATTGAGGTGGAATTTAATTCAATGTGCCTGGGTTTATCACCTACAACTTTAGGTACCGCAGTATAATATATGAGGAGAAAGTTCAATATGTTGGCTATACTTTTCTGTGAAAATTACAGAAATAAAGATTGTTCGACTACAGTTCAAGTCCCAGAACTGGTGACTTGAAACTCATGGATATTTGCTCAAAATCCCAAGAGGCAGATGAAGGAGAAAGGATTGCAACATGGCTATTGATCCTTAGGAGTGGTTTCTCATTCTTTCTCTCTCTGTTTCTTTCTGGCAAGCACACGTGCCCTATGGCAAAAACCGTAAAAAAAAAAAAAAAAAAAAAAAAAAAAAAAAAAAAGGAAGAAGAAGATTGCTCTAGGGTGGCCAGATGGTGATGCAGTGATACTCTTTGAGGTAATCCCACATGGAAAAGTTCAAGTTCAAGTTCGGAGACCACACTAAGTAAGCCAGGCACATACTTGTCCATGATCTGGGACTGGCTAAAGCCTGGAGGTAGAATGTGGGGTTAAGAACCTGTTGGCAGTTCTCTCTCTCTCTTTCTCTCTCTTTCGCTCATGGAAGAAATAAATCAGCATTAACAACAACAAAAGAATTGCTATAGTTATAGAACACTATCCATATCTTCCAGGCCAGACTGACATAAATCAATATAAAGAGAGAATCTTTGTTATTTTACCTTCAGAACTGAGACTCAGAAGGGGAACTCTTTTCATATGTTTATATGTCACTTTATTAAACATTGGCATGGCTCACGTAGATACTCTCAGCCAAAATTATACTCTTGAGTGCTGAAGATGGAGGGTAAGGTACTTGCGGATATTAAATTTTCTCTTAACTTACTCTAAATGTCTCTGAATATATTCTGTGTCTTCGTCTAGGCCATCAACAATAAAGGCCTTTGATTCTATTGGATCATTTGTTCACTCTATCTTGGTACGGGTTATATTGAAATCATCTTTGAATGCTGTAGGGAAGGGCAGTTTTCTTCTGTTTGTAGTTCTGCAGGGTATTTGTTGCATACTCTGTGGGGAAGAAATCATACAAGATTTTTTTTTAATTGCCAGAGATGTACATGTACATGTCAGAGAGAGAGAGAGAGAGAGAGAGAGAGAGAGAACATTCCCTGAATGGGTGTGGTCATACTGCAATTCTTATTTTCTTCATTGCTCCAAGCCAAAGGAATTTGAGCATACACACACATACACACCGACTGGTATGTTTTTTCAAGCTTCTGAGCTGGTATTTGAATCATGATTAGCCGTGTGGGATTCTGTTTTCAGTGCACAGTGCTCAACCACTGTGCGATGAGGCTGGTCTCCATACAGGTTTACAAGAGGAACTTTAAATGTTGTGAGAGTAAGAGAAATAGATAAGAAAGGTTTAGGGTTTGTTTTTTTTAAATTTTTTATTTAGTTTTTTTTTTTTTTTTTTTTTTTTTTTCCCTCATTGGGCATGTGTGCTAAAGTGAGACAGAGAGAGGAAAAGTGAGAAATCACTTCCCAGGGGGAATGGCCTTGCTACAATCCCTTTTCCTCTGTTTTCTTCTTGGGATTTTGGGCACACACACATAGGCCCAGTCAACTTGCTGGGCCCAGGATTTGAACCATGGTCAGCTATGTGGAAAATCAGTGCCGTACCCACAACACCACAAGCTGACCTGAAAGGTTCAGCTCTAATCACACTTATCTGGAAAAGGCTTCCACAGGTTAACTGAGCATGATATCTATGTTTAGATCATAAAAAAGCATTTACATTTTAAATTTAAACTTTAAAATAGAAGGAATTGTTTTTAAAATGAAAGAAAAGTTATACGGGTTCAAGGTAAAAAATCAAGTAAATAAATTTAAGGCAAAAATTAAAAATTCTCATTGTAGGCTTACACCCTAGGTTACAGTCTTAAATTTCTAGTGTTTACTTATGTATAATATAAATATACCTATATAAGTAGTAGAGGATTATTTATTCAGAAGTTTAAATCTCAAAAATACCCCACAATGGAAGTGATACAAGGGCCTAAAATCACACTGATTGAATTATAAAAGAATGTTAATCTTATGCTTGTTAATACTATCTTTTTTATGTGTATTTTTTAAATAATTATTTAATTTCAAGTTTGTTATAGGCTCACCAGAGAGAGAGAGAGAGAAAGAGAGAGAGAGAGAAAGTGAGAAAGCAAGTGGCCAGGTTTGGGACTCGAACAGCAAGAAGATAGTTGCTAGAGCCATAGTTTTCAATTATTCATGTATGTTAGTAGGTAGGTCAGATTGCAACTCAGAAAATATATATGGCAAGGATCCTTTTTCTGAAGTCCTAAACCAGTTTTGTACTGAAGATAATTTCCATGTTTTAGAAAGGTAAAGTAAAACAGAACCAGGTAGTAGTTAAAGTAATAAAAATAGATTTTTTTTTCAGAAATATTTCAATAGGGGAAAAGAGACCTCAGTAAAGAACTGGGCTCAATTCCAAATACAGCCTATATAAGTGGGATTTACAACCAAGGAATAGAAAGGGGGTCAGTGGATGGAAATTTGCTATAAAAAAGCATCAGGGGTAGGGAGGATTGGAGCTAAACCGTCTTGACAGAATTTTTGCCGAAGGCAGACCCGGGTTATCAGATACCAAAGGAGGATTCTTGTTAAGCTCATTTATCATGATTCTCATTAAAACTGGGTGATAATGAAAAGAGCAGGGAAGCTTAAAAGCCAAAGCCTAGTTGAGGATTCGGAGGAGCCTGAATAAAGTTGGATGGAGAGAGTCTTTGCCAGCACGTAACATATATTTTATAACATACAGATGGATGGGGGCAAAAATCACATAATCAAATATATTAATATTTCTTCAGTGAAATGTAGGAATAGTCAGGTTTTGCTGTCAGAGAGATTATGGAAAAAATTTTCAATTCGAGAGTTCTTTGGATATCAGAATTATGGACTCATGAAATATCCTATTTTGTAATCCTGATAATAAAAAGAGAAATAAAGAGGACACATCCAAAAGATGTTGGCACTAGGTTGAATATCTTTTTCCAATAGTGTTCTTTTTTGGAGTTAAAAAACATCAATGCCAGAAATGTCATCGATCATAGGTTATATGTCAGTCATTCAGGTAGATGACTACATGAACATACAAAACACAAATGAGTGCATTAGGAAGTCTGAGTTGTCAGTAGAGAACTCAGAGTAGTATACATGCACCACTTCATTTTGATGATGGGAGTGCTGTTGTGCACATGCAATTTTATGACTTGGTGGGTCCAGTAACACCCAGTTCATGATGGGCAGCTCAGGTCTTATGGTAAGTTAGTGGCCCATGGTCAAGCATCTAGTTTTTACTAAGGTCCTGTAGCAGGTCAATTGCTGTCTCTCAACAAAGAGAGTAGTTATCTGTGGATGAGAACAGGTCCTTGATCCAAAACCCTAAAAGTTTCTTTTGCAATTCATCTATAGACCCAATTTAACAACCTATCCTTCACCTGAGAGGGGATATCTCAACATGCCCCACACTGTTGGACCCCTTAGAAATTTCTTTGTAGTAGAAGGTTCCTGAATTCTAGTCGGATTTATTTCCCATCTCTCATGCACAAGTGTCTTACCAATAAATTCATTGTAGTTGCTACCTCACGCTTTCTGGACCCAATCAACATAATATCATCAATTTAGACAGGATTTTTTGTTTTTGTTTTTGTTTCTGTTTTTGCTTCATTTTGTTTGCTACGGGGCACATGCGCTCGCCAGAAAGACAGAGAAAGACAGAGAAACAAAAAGCGAGAAATCACCTCCCAGGTGGGATGGCCATACCACAATCCCTTCTCCTCCATTCTCCTCTCAGGATCTTGGGCATGCATGCACACGTGCCCAGTGTGAGTTTAAGCCACCGGGTCCAGGACTCGAACCGCAGTCGACTACATGTAAGTCCAGCTATATAGCCATTATGCCAACTGCTGGTCCCAATAATGTCATCAATTTAATAGACCAGTGTGACATCTTGTAGAAAGGAAAGGTGGTCAAGATCCTTCTGAATTTAACTGTAACATAGTACTGGAGAATTTATATACCCTTAAGGTAGAATAGTGAAGGTGTATTGTAGGTCTTGCCAACTGCTTCTGGTGGGCCTTATGGACAGGGATGGACAAAAATCATTTGGCAAATCAGTAGCTGAATACCAGGTACTGTGAGATGCATTAATTTGCTCAGGCACTGAAACCACCTCTTATATCTCAACTACAGTTGAAGTGATCACTTAGTTAAGCATATGATAATCCACTGTCATTCTCTAGGATCCATCTGTTTTCTACATAGGCCAAATAGGAGAGAGACATGGAGATATTGTGGTGTTTTAGTTCATTCTCTGTTGCTTAGTAACTGAATACCACACTGAGAAAGAAAGAAAAAAGTTTTTGAAGGTCCAAGGTTGAGGGTTTACACCTGGTAAGGGTCTTCTTGTTTGTGGAGACTTTTGAAGTGTCCTGAAAGGGTGCAGGGTATCACATGGTTAGTGGCATGAATGTGTCTTATATCTCTGTGTCTCTGTCTCAGTCCCTGTGTCTCTGTCTCATTCTCTCTTTATAAACCTACTAGGATTCAGTTATGGTGCCCCAGCCTGATTGTTTAATACTAATCACACATTGATGGCCCTACCATTCAACACCATAGTCAGGTTAAATTTTCACCCTCTTAATCCTAGCACAATACAACCTAATTTCAGTACACATATTTTTTTTTTTTGTGGGGGGGGCATTCAAACCACAGCAAGTAGGAATACCATTCCTGTATATTTTTTTGATGTTGGCACTAATCTTTGCAGTCCCTCCAGGGATGTGATATCAATTTGCTATTTTCATGAATAGTGACAGTTCTAATGGCTTCCATTTGGCCTTTTCCACCATAATAGTCCTCACCCCACAGGTTAAAAAAGTACAATATGGGGTGTCTGCTAGCTGCTAAGTATGTATATTCCAGTTATGTATTCTAGAACTGGGGAAGGGACTACAGGATGGGTGCAGAGACCTACTGGACCTACTTTGAGTGATACCTGAGCTAAAGCTCCACTGATCACCTGACCTCCATAAGTTGCTACTCTAACTAGAGTGCCCCAGTAATGTTTCAGGTCTCCTGGAATCAATGTCAGCTCAGGGCTAGCATTAATACCTTGAAAAAATTCTCTCATAAGTAGATGCATTGAATGAGTGAATGAATGAATGAATGAATAAAGGGGCAAATGTTAGACATAAAAGGAAATATGAAAAACCTAGTAAGTTTTTTGTTTTTGTTTTTGTTTTTTTAACAAGGGCTAAACTGATTATAAACTAAACTACTTCTTGATAAATAAAAGACTTTATTGAGCATAGGGAGAAAAGGCAGACTTGTATATTCTAGTACAAGGGCACAAGATAGTAGATCTGTTCACAGAATGAGGGAGTCTAATGATTAGACCTGAGTAACAATGCCTCCTGTGTGCCTAGCACTGTGCAAGTCACTTCCATATGCACAAAGAATGATGATATCAAGCCATTAAATTCTGTCAGGCTTTGCTGGTCCCAGAGCTGGAGATAAAATGATTTTGCAAATATGGATTATGAGGTTGGTTCAGATGAATTTTTGTGAAAAGTCATCTATTGATGAAAGGATTGCATTGAAGACTTGACATCTTTTGCTAGTATCCCTGGTGCTCTTTAGAGTATGACCTTTGTGGGCTGGCCCTATAGCTTAACAGTTAAGGGAGCTGAATCCCATATGGCTTACTATCGTGTAAATCTCAGCCCCAGCAGCTTGAGGAACACACTGGACATGCATATATGTATGCCACGGTCCTGACACGATGGAGAGGGGGAGGAGTGGGGATTGTGCTGTGACCACATCCCACTGAGGGTGCTTTCTCTCTCTCTCTCTCTCTCTCTCTCTCTCTCTCTCTCTCTCTCTCTCTCCTCTCTCTGGCAAGCACACATACACTCTGGGGAAAAAAAAAAGTCCTCTCAAGCCAGCATTCAATGAATTATAAAAATGAGAAAATATTTCATGCCATGGAATTTCTATCATAGATACAGTTCTTTGTAATTTTAGCAGCTCTTCTCAACCTTTGTAGCAGTTTTGGAGCTGAGCAGATGGCAGAGGAAGGCTTAACTAAGTGGTAAAGTTTCAGCTGCAAAAGGCAATTCCTAGAATGACAATTCAGAAACTCATTTCCCCCGACACTTATCATATTGGCAGAGGGTTAGTGATTCTTTTTAGGAAGACTGGAAGGAGGTAGTGCATCAGAATGAGACATCCTATGTTTGGTTAGGATATGTGGAGCCAAACAGTCCTGATTCTCACACTACCCTTGCATTTGCTAGTCCCAAGGCAAATGGCTAGACTTGATTGTAAATTAAATAACATTTTAAAAAACCTAAAGCTTAAGGTCTGCAGTTTTAAGAGACACTAGCACAAGAAACAACTGCTAAATGTATTCTGAAACCTGTATAAGATAGTTTCAGCCAAGTTGCTCTAACCCTGGCTGGCATTAAGAACCCCTCTAGTTTCCAGCTACCTATCATAAGGAAACAGCAAGGCTGGAGAAAGTACATAATCTCGACTCAAATCCTGCTTCTAAGACGAAATAACCGTATGATCTTGAACAAATTACTTTTTCTTTCTGAGCCTGGTTCCACAAATGTAAAATGGGGTGGGGGCTAGGGAGGGGATAATAACGATCTCAAAGGATTATTATAAGAATTCAGTGTGATAATGTACATGAAAGCAACTGACAAATAGAAGATCTTAAACTGGTATCAGTTTTTTTTTTTTATTTTTATTTTCCTATTCTGCTTAGCTTGGCAGAAGTTTGTCAAAATAGCTGTCATTCTTTCAAATGGTTTCAGCTTTGGCTCATCTATAATAATCTTCAAACAACTTTAATAATAAAGGTTTGTTTTCCTTGAAATTCTATAGCCCTTCTTCTGTATGACTGAAGCAGTGAGGCTTGTCTTTTGGGGTTTTAGTTTTGATCTTTCACAGTATCTGTAGAATAGACACTAAATATATTTGATATTCAGAAGCTATAAATGTATTATCTTTTAATGAGGCCTGTTTGTTTTAATTTAGCTTAAGTTACTCAAGCATAACAAAGGGGTTATCGATTGAGATTATTTCTGTGGCAAATAATGGAAAAACCACTCACTGGCTTAAACAATTCAGAGAATTTACTAGATCCTAGAATTATAAAGATTTATTTTGGGCTTTGGTTCATTTTTCTGCAGTTCTGTTCTTAGGCTTGTCTCATAAAATGACTGTTAGCAGCATTCATG
The DNA here is from genome assembly GCA_026018925.1 of Tupaia tana. Taxonomy (NCBI): domain Eukaryota; kingdom Metazoa; phylum Chordata; class Mammalia; order Scandentia; family Tupaiidae; genus Tupaia; species Tupaia tana. The sequence goes on along the minus strand of JAKSZU010000013.1, from coordinate 18,541,142 downwards.
GCGGTTCCTCATTCACACGCAATGGCAAGATGAAGACCAAGACCGGTTTTTAGAACAATCATGCAAAAGTCCCAACCTTGACTCTGATTCAACTACCCCAACCCAATTTCTGTAACTACGGAAATGCTATTCTTTTACTGACTTAAATCTGTATCAATCGCCATTATAAAAATAGCAGAATTAGTCTAAGTAGTTTAGAGCAATTGGGGCCCTTTTCTGCATCTGAAGATGAGATTGGTCCCTCTTAAGCTTTATGATTGTTACTCAAGGCAGCTGAAATGGATGTTAGAGGAACAACTACAATGTCTATTATAATTAAAAAAAATATTTTGGCAATTCAGTAGTGTTTCTAAACATTTCCTTTTTCTTTTGGTTATTTCTTATCTCACTACATTAAACTCTTTTAAAATAAAATATCGTAGTTTTATACCTAAGGGCAACCATATACTGAGAATTAACTAATGTAAGGCAAGACATTAGCAAGAATTTCAGGACATCTAAGTTAGTGATTTTGTTTCTTGTTCTTTCTTTCTCTGCTTCTTATTAAATTTATCTTCCTCAGTTTTGTCAATAATCTTTTCTTCTTTCCACTTTCTTCATTCTATTTATAGTTCTGTTTTTCTTTTCTCAACATGCTATTAATATATGCAGACAGGGGGCAGCAGGTGGTGTGGTGGAACAGTCACTGGATTCCCACAAGGCCAACCATGGTCCTAGCTTGAAAATCATGCTGGGCACATGTGCATGCATGCCCAAAAAACCCCTAAGAGCAGAACAGAACAGAAAGGATTGCAGCATGGCTATCCTTCCGTAGGGGAAATTTATCACTTCTCTCTATCTCTAGCAAGCTTACATACACTACGGTAAAAATCCTAAAAAAAAAAAAAAAAAAAAAAAAAAAGGAAAGAAAAAAAGAAAAAGAAAAATATGCAAAATTCTGGATACATTCATACATGCATAACATATGCACACACAGATAAAACAGGATGTAAGATGAAACATTTTCTGATATCTCACAACTTTAGATAAGAGCTCAAAGGTGTTGGCACAGATGACCCTCCTAGGGTGGCATAGACACATCCTCTAAGGAATTATTATTAAAAAAAAAATTTTTTTTAGAGAAATTTTTGCTATAGGGTGCATGTACTCAACAGAGAGACAAAGCGAGAAATCACCCACCAGGCAGGATGGCCATGCCGCAATCCCATCTTCTCCATTCTCCTCTCAGGATTTTGGGCATGCACGCACATGTGCCTGGACTGAGTTTTAAGCCATCGGATTCAGGATGTGAACCGTGGTTGACTACATGGGAGTTCGGCGACATAACCATTAGGCCGTCTGTTGGTCCCATCCTCTCAGGAATTATTAAAGGGTGCCAAACTCCTCCATTGCTCATCCCCTCAGCAGCCTATAAAAGAGAAAACTGGAGAGTCATTAGAAGGAAAGTTCTTTATAGGTGAATTTATATGTAGAAATGAGAGAAAGTCTTTCTCACTCATTTCTTTCTGAACTCAGCTAAGTTCAGTTCTGAGTTTTTCCATTATTCTGGGCAACTTTACCTCTTATCCACCCCGCCCCCCCTCAACACTTTGCCGCATCCTTACTATCCAACGACATTTTTTTGAATCCAGTTTATTTTCTTATGTATTTCTTTTAATTGCTAGAAGGTACATGCCCTCACCAGAAAGAGATAGAAAGAGAAGGAATAAACATCCCTCCAATGGGTTGTGGTCATGCTGCAATAAGTTCCTCCAAAATACACACAGGCACACACACACACACACACACACACACACACACCAGTGTATTTTTCAAGTTTTGGAGCTGGGGTTTGTACCATGTTCTGCCATGTGGGACCCAGTAAAGGGCTTATATTTCATTATCTAATCATTATTTCTTCATCTGTAAAATGGGGAAAATAGCAACACACTAAGAACAATTTATTAAGCACGTTTGTGTAAGAGGCATTCATTGTTCTAGGCCAAGAATTCCAAATAAGATTTATTTCACCAAGTTGAGGGGTGACTTTCTGTAGAACAAGGGGAGAAAAATTCTTAAGACAGTTCACTGGGACAAAACATAGTTATTGACCAGTGATATCTGTTGTGCACAGAGGAATGGGTGTAGTGGCATTAATAACATAGATTTGCCTTCTTTCCTAGGTAATGAGAAAAAAGAAGGAAATACAGACTGTGCCTCAGTCCAATGCTAGAGGGAGTCATTACCCATAAGAATAGTGATACAAAAACATAATGGAGGCTATTTATAGAGCATTAAGAACAAAGGCATCTAAATTAAAAGCAAAACAAAGACAAAGCATGTTCAGATCTCAATTCTGCCACTCATAGATACATAGCAGAAAAGTTATTTAATCTTTCTTATTCTCATTTCCTTTTTTTGTAAAATAGATAAGTCTAGCTCATAGTATTCTAGTGGGGATGATATAGGATAAGTAGGAGCCAGTAGCTGGTTTAGTGGTTAAGGCACTAGACTCCCATGTGGTTGACTGCGGTTCAGATCCTGAACCTGGCATCTTGAAACACGCTGAGTGTGCATGTATGCGTGCCCAAAATCCCAGGAGGAGGATGGAGGAGAGGGGATTGTGGTGTGACCATCTCTCCTGAAGGGGGTGATTTCTTGTTTTCTGTCTCTCTGTCTCTCTGGCAAGCATACGTGTCCCATAGTAAAAATCCAAAGAGAGATAAACTGCTAAACATCTATCTGACATATAGTAAGAGCTAAACAAGTAGTAAAATAAAAATTATTTGTGTACTATTATACTTAATATGTATAATACATTGTATTATAAATTATACATTTATGAATCTTTATATAGAGAGGTTTATTATTTATATCCGTATCCATTCATTCTGTCCTTTTTATAGGACAGAGAAGAGACACAAAGGGAGAATCAAGTCTGCTTGCAAGAGGGAGAAGAGGTAAGAAAAGCCTTCACAGATGAGGAGCCCTTGAGGTGACTCTTTTATTTTTAATAAAAATTTTATATGTATTTTTTTATTCTGTGATGTACTTCTTCTATCTTTTTCTTTCTTTCTTTCTTTTTTTTTTAAGAGATATTTGCTATAGGATGTGTACGCTCAGCAGAGAGACAGAGAGATAGAAAGCGAGAAATTATCCCCCAAGGGAGACGGCCACACCTCAATCTCTTCTCCAGTCTCCTCTCTGGATTTTGGGCATGCACACATGTATACATGCCTGGCATGAGTTTTAACCCTCTGGGTTCAGGACTCGAATCATGGACAACTACATGGGAGTCCAGTGGTGTAACCATTGCATTATCTGCTAGTCTGCAGTGATTCTTATAAGAGTAGATTCATATGTCCAGTTTGCCTGGTTATTTTCAAGATTTGGTGACATAATTTATTTAATGCATTTAGCACAATACTTGTAATTCACAAATATTAGCTCAATATAAATATTTTTCTCGGTTACATTATTACTCCATGGTGACCTTCTAAATCAGGGTTTTTGCTAGCAAATAGCAGACTGCTCCTGGCTAATCTAAGCAAAAGAGAAAGTTCTTGGAAGGATCTCAGAGAGCTCAGGAATCAACAGGAAAGAAGTTCAGAGTAGAAACAGGAACCCAAAGAGGACAGGTAGCTGAGGACACAGAGTCAGTTTCCAGGAGAACTCTGGTTAAGCCACTGCCGTTGATCCCCAGCTCTGCTGCCATGGCAGGTGACTTTCTAATGTCCTAGGAAGTGTACCAATCCCTCAGGATGCCAGTTTTGTAAGCTCATACGCTGATTTTAGGTCAACCTTCCTTCAACTTTCAGAGTAGGAAGCAGGACCATTTTTTCTACTGAAAAATCACACAGCCAGGTTTATTTGAGAAATACAGAGGAACTTTGGATGTAGGGTGTCAAAATATTTTTTTCACCTGTAACTTAACTCCATTTTGACATCACAAAGATTATTGTATCAAAGACATAGGAATTGTGGCTGCTCAGTGGCACAGTGATAAAATGGGTTACTCTGCAAGGCTGACCCACATGGGAAGGTTTTAATTACAATGTAGAATTGTTGACCACACTGAGCACACTGGGCATGTGTGTTCCATCAGCATGCAGCACTGAGGCCCTTCTGGGGGTATTGTCGCCCTCTCTCTGTTTCCTCTTCTCACTCATGGAAGAAACAAATTTTAAAAACTTAAGAAAAATACTAATAAATTTTCTTTAAAATGTAGAAGGGCCAGCAGGTGGTGTAGTGGTTAAGGCACTGGACAACAACATGGCTGACTGTGGTTCGAGCCCTGGACCTGGCGACTTGAAAAAATATGCCAGGTGCATATGTGCATGTGTGTGTGTGCCCAAACTTGCAGAGGAGAATGGAAGAGAAGGGATTGTGGCATGGTCATCCTCCCAGGGGGTGATTTCTCATTTTCCCTCTCACTGTCTCTCTCTGGCTAGTGCACACACCCTATAACAGAAATGTTAAAAAAGATGTAGAAATCATTACAAACTCTAAAAATCTATCTTCAAAATATAAAATATATAAAAACCAAGACACATGGGTCATTTTTAAGAGTTTCACTCCAAACACCTACTATATAGCAGATAATAAATAATGGTAAGTAAATATAGAGCCAATTTCTTTATTTAAAACATTTAAAATTTTTAAAAAAATTATTTACTTATTTTTATTTTAATTTATTTTATGCATTCAATCAGTATACATCACTTAGCTTATAAAGTGAATTTATCCAACATGAGTATACTTCATACCAGTCCAGTTTAGGATACTATACACCTTATCATCAACAGATAATAATCCATTTCTGTGTCCCGTAAATATCTATTTTTCTCCTTAATTTCTTTCCTCATACTCTCCTCATTCTCCCACCCTCTTCCAACATTGTCTTCAGCATCCCTCACTATTTTCCATGTTTCTATATTCTCTAGTCTTTCAGTTTTTGCCATACAATGCAGATAGTCAGTATATGTTAAGTAAAGACATATAATGTCTCTCTCTCATAGCATGGCTTGCTTCACTGAACAATAAATATTTCATAGCAGTCTTTCCTTTACATATTTGGGTGCCCCTAAGTTGGGTGCATGAATGTTTATAGGTGTTATATTTTCTTGATGAATTAGCCCTTTTACTACTAATGCTTTTCTTTGTTCTTACAGTTTTTTCTTAACTCATTTGTCTGAAATCAGTATCACAACTCCAGCCCTTTTTTGGTTTCCATTTGCATAGAATGCCTTTTTCCATCCCTTTACTTTTAGTCTATGTATGTCTTTATACATGAGGTACGTTTCTTGTAGGCAACAGATAGAGGGTTTCTGTTTTCTGGTTTTTTATTTATTTATTTATTTATTTATTTATTTATTTATTTATTTATTTATTATCCTTTCAGCCAGTCTGTGTCTCTTGATTGGATAATTTAATCCATCAACATGCAACACAATTTTTGATATTTCTGATCTTGTCTCTACATTAAGTTGGCCATTTCCTTGATTGTTTTTTTGTTCTCATATTCCTGTCTGTCTCGTTTCAGTTTTCCTGATATAGCACTCCCTTCAGAAATTCTTGAAGAGCTGGTCTGGTGTTGGAAAATTCTTTCAGGCCTTGTTTATTTGTGAATTTTTTTATCTTTTCTTCCTATTTGAAGAATAATTTTGCTGGTTATAGTTGGTTGCTGGGTATAATCATGGTTGAAATGGTTTTTCTTTTAAGGCTTTGAGTATATTTTCCCAATTTTTTTCCTTCCATGCACTGTTTCTGGTGAGAGATCTGAAGTTAGCCTGATGGGGTAACCTTTGTAGGTAACTTGATGTTTCTCTTGCCAATTATAGTATCTTGTCTTTGTCTTTGGTTTTGGTCAATCTGGCTATGATGTACCATGGAGAAGATCTTCCTGGGTTGATTCTATTTGGAGTCCTTTGTATTTGTTGGATCTGGATGTTTGAATGCTTCTCTAGGTTTGGAAAGTTTTCTTCCAGGATTTCATGGAAGATTATCAATGCCCTTATTAGTTTCTTCACTTTCTGGGATACTAATTATCTGGATGTTTGGATATTTAGTGGTATTTCTCATATATTATTCTCAATTTTTTTGATATTTTCTCAATCTTTTTGGTGATTTTTTCCCTAGGTCAGAGGTTTTTGTCTTCTATATCTGAGATAAAATCTTCTGAATGATCTAATCTGCTTTTAATATTTTTGAGGGAGGTTTTGATTTCCTGTATTATAGCCTTTATCTCTAACAGTTCTGTGTGATTCCATTTTATGGTGTCTATTTCTTCTTTCAAATTGTGGAAGGACTTCCTCATCTACTGGAATCCATTGTCTCTTTTCTCTTGCATCTCATTTAATTTTCTCTATGAATATTCTGAATTCTTATCTGAAATTTCCATGATTTTTACTGTTCTATCTGTGGATGATGAGGAGTTGTTCTTTTCCCTTGGGGGAAGTATATTTTCTTGGTTTCTCATATTTCTTGTGCCTCTGTGGTGGTTTGTGGTTTGATGGATTATATGTTTCTTTCTAATTTCTTAGAGTTCTGAGCATTCAGAGGCATGCAGGAGGAGGTTATCTGCAATATCTGGAAAGTTCTGTTTCCCTGATGTCATCAAGCAACCTGCACTTTTGACTTTGGAATTAGATATTACAGAGGCCTCCCAGTTTCTAGAGAATATCTGAGCTGAGCTGAGGGTTTTCAGCTAAGGAAGACAGAAGGGGTCATTGCAGTGTCCAATGTACAACATATGCTTCAGGAAACTATGAAGTCTGAAACTGTCAGGAAATAGCAGATGTCCTATGGCGGTCTCTGGCCTGTCCTGTCTGGAGCATATGTTTGGTAGGCACAGAGAGGATGGTGGGAGGTGGGAAGGGAGGGGTATGACTCTCCAGATCTCAGTTAACACACCTGAGGGTTCAGAGGCGTGTGGGAAGAGATAAGCCACTCTCTCTCTGCAGCTCCGTCCTTCTCCATGCTGCTTGCTCTTCAGTTTCCTCTCTCATTTTGAGTTATTTGGTAATGTATTCACTTTTGGCCAATTTGTTGGAGAAGATTCCTGCAACTGTAAGCTCATGTGCTTCCTTTTACTGTGAATTACTTCTGCACCATTTTCTCTCTTCTACTTTCTAACTTTTTGGGTCTGGAAGGTGAGATTAGAAAAGAAAGGTCTTCACTGCTCTGATCCCTGATATGGGCAGGGCGTGCCTCGGGTATAGATAAATTCTCAATATAGAGCCAGTTTCTATAAGTGAATAATGAATGTTGATGATAGGGCCAGCCTATTGCCTTGTGGCTAAAGGAGCTGGAGCCTACATAGCTGACCATTAAGTTTGAATCCTGGTTCTGGTGATTTAAAAAAACACACCAGGCAAGTGTGAGTGCATGCCCTAAATCCCAAGAAATGGAAAAATAGAGAAGAAGGGATTATGGCATGACCATGCCCCTTTGGGGGTCGATTTCTCCCTTTCCCTCTCTATCTCTCTCTGGTGAGTACACACACTCTCCAATGAATTAAAAATTATACATACTGATTATAAAGAATGATTTCATCAGATTTTCCCCCCAGATTTTTGCCATAGGATGTGCGTGCTCACCGGAGAGAGACAGAGAGGAAAGGAAAGTGAAAAATCAAACTCAGGAATGGCCATGCTACACTTCCTTCTCCTCCATTCTCATCTTGGGATTTTGAACATGCACGCACACATGCCTGGCATGTTCCTCAAGCTACTAGGTCTGAGACTTGAGCTGGGGATTCGGCTATGTGCAGTCCAGTCATATTAACCTCCGTGCCACCTACTAGCCCTCCCTAGATCTTTTAAAACAATTGTTTTATTCTTTAATTTCCCAATTTGTTCTCATATATAGGCCAATTTGAAGTGTGGAGATCAGTTTTGCCTTCTTAACTCCCAATAATAAATGAGAGAGAATTTTTTTCTAATGTGGGTATGAACATCTAGAAAGTAGTCCAAGGGGAATGTAGGCTTATGAGTTGATAACAGAAGCTGGTTGCAGATGGCCTCATGGTTACATGGCTGGACTCCCATGTAGTTGACCATGGTTCAAGGCCTGGGCCCGGCAACTTAAAACAGGCTGGGCACATGTGCATGCATGCCCAAAATCCTGAGAGGAGAATGGAGAAGATATTGAGGCATGGCCATCCCTAGGAGGGTGATTTCTTGCTTTCTATCTCTCTGTCTTTTTGGTGAGTACATGTGCCCTATAGCAAAAATCTCTCTCTCTGGGGGGGAGGGGGAGACTTAGTTGATAATGATCTGCAAGAAATAATGTCAGTGCTTTTAAAAGATCTGCTATAAGATTTCCAGAAACTATGCAGACTTTTTTATACATAAGGCAGGAGCTAGAAAATAGAAAAAATAGTTCAGTAGAAAACCTGGCCCTTAATTATCAGCACCTAAACATGCCCAAATCCTACATTGAATGAAACCATCCCTCTATATCTTCTCCTGCAATTATAACTCTATTTCTCCCCTCTCCTTGACTGTCCTAAACTTGTTGATAGTTGTTTGTCTTCATTTTTTTTTTTTTAATTTCTCATCTCCCACTCATTTTCAGCTCACTGCCATCTAGCTTCTGATCCCAACATTCTGTTGAAATATCACTTGTCAAGGTCATCATCAACTTCTTTCCTTACAGATGAAGCTACTGAACATTTTCCCATTATATCTTACTTGGCTTCACAGAGCTATGAATGAGAAAAACTTCCTTTTGGAAATTCTGTCTTTACTAAACTTTCATGATTCAATACTGCCATAGTTTTCTTTCTATGTATATTTAATTATAACACATTGTCTTGGATTTACAAAGGCACCCACCATGTAGCACTCCCAGACTAAGCTCATGATCATTCCCTGCTGGTATACTTCTACTGAAATATCCTCCTTCATAATGATTGCCTCCAATTTGCATCAAGGTTAAGGCCAAAGACCCAAGCAGTGTTTTTGAATCTTCCTTTTTCCTCAGTACCTAACCCCTCAACCCACCACTGACTAGCCAATCAATGTTGAATATTACAGTTTCTAAATATCTCTCAAGTACTTCTATTTTTCTGCATGTTTTCTGAAACCGTTCTGTCAAGAGATCAACTAAATAATTTGATGATCTTAATGACTTCCTATCTGCTCTTAGAAACAATCTTATGGACTTTAAGATGACTTATGATAAGGCCTTTACTCTTACATAGTCCTTAAGTTACATTTCAAACTAGAAAACGTATTTTAGAATAAAATTCTAATGTTTAAATTTACCTACATTGTTTCCTTAATTTGTCTAAAGGTTCCTTTAAAAATACTTCACGTGGGGAAAAATAAATCTTATATAAAAATTCAGTAAGTCTTTGTTGTTCTCATTTTGAGTACATATTTAAAAAGCTGAATAACAGGAAAAGAGTGATAAAGAGGGGTGGAGAGGGAGCAGAGATGAAGAAGTTCAGTTGATTTTCACCAGTTATAAGGTCAAAATAAAAGCATTATAAAGAAGAGTAAAGGTTTTAGGTCAGGGCTGTTCTATGAAAAAAAATTAAAAATCATAAACAGATGGAAAACCTTAAGTGTAATGATATGACAAATTTTGTTAACAAATTCAATAGGCAGCATTTTAATGGGAGAGAAAGTAGATTTCAGAGTTAGGAGAAGTTGGGAAAACTTAAAAAGGTAAGAGCCAGAAAACTAAGAGATCATTTCCTGCCCTAAAATTATTTTGGTTCTAAAATGTGTTAGCCCGACTGAGTAAAGGCCTGGTGAGGATATCATACGTTCTCTAAAAGTGACATCTGTCAACTGGAGAAAGGTGTAAAGATGTGCCATCTCCCACCAAAGCTCATTAGCAGATGAAAGTGTGACACTCTATTACTCTAATTTGGGATTAATTTTCTAATTCTTGAGATGGAACTTTCCTCTAAATCAATAGGTCTTTACACAAGTACAGAGTCACATGTTATAAATAAACCCAAATAACCTTCGATACTGTCTTCCATCCTAAGAATCTGTGGGAATGAAAGGGGAGGTTCTCTAGCAAACTAGAGAATTAAAGACTAAATTTACTAGTCTTGCTAGTAAATCTACTCCAACTAACGAGGGAGAAGTGTGATACTATCTTCCTGAAAAATGGAGATTTGGGGAGAACTAATCTAGTTAGATAAAACATAGTTCTACCAGTCTCAGCAGGGAAAAAGCAGAATCACAGATTAGATGAATAACCTGTTGTTTACTGTCACAGTGAGATAGAATTTGGGTTCGTTCCATTTATGGGTATAACCAGTCCTTTGGAAAATGCCTAGTCATACCAGGGCTAGGCTTCTTGGACAAAATCAACCTGCCAATCCCTTAAAAGTATATAACTAGGTCAGCCAGGGGTGAAATAGTAATGTAATACCCTGCAATCCTGGACCCACATGGGTGGGTCCTAGGTCTGTGTCCCAAGGCCTTCCTGTACACACCTGGCAAGCATGTGCATGTGTGTCTGTGATCTAGGCTTGCCAAGTCTAGGAGGGGATTATAGCATGAAGATCCCACTGGAGGTAGCTCTCTCTGTTTTTCTTACTCCCTGTCTCTTTCACAGGCTTTCTCTTAGAAGAAATAAATGAACTTTATAAAAAGAAAAAGAAAAACAATAACTAAAATCTATATACACTTTTAAGTTTCAAATATATTATCATTTTAAAGTGCTATATTGTCAAATTGCATAAAACAGCTTCAGTTTAATGCAGAGGCTTTCAAACTCTTTGGGTAGCAACTCACGAAAAATATATACAAGAATTTTTAATGATAAACTGGCACACACATACACAAAGACATGCACGCAGAGACACACACACAAGTTTTATGAAACTTTACTTACCCTCATCACATGTAGTACAGTCTAACATGGTCTACCTAAGGTTTTTGTCATTGTTTCTTAAGTGCTGTCACTATGCCTAGGATTATTTCATAACCAGGACCTGAAGTTTGAAAAACACTATTTTGACATTATAGACTTCAGCGACTCTAGCTAATATGTTATATTTTTAAAAGACTCTGGTAAGTATTATTAAAAAGCAGTATTTGCTGAAAGAACATTAGTCCCCTGTAAGGGAGCATTCTCTTGGGAATCTCTACCATGACTCACCAAATGAATAGCAAGGCTTCCCTTTGCAGAACTGAGGTGTAAGCTAAACATCAAGCAAAAAATGTCACAGGGTCAGAACAGAGTTTAAAAAGGAAGGTATTTCATCATCAAATGCAAAGCGTGATCCTCCTGGAAAATGTAACGCAGGATAGAGTGAGATGAAGGGAACAAAGAAAACAGAAAAAAATGTTAATGGAGAAAGGATTAAGCTTATGATTTTTTCCAAGATTCCCAAGTTGTGCTTTAATACTCTCCAGCTCTATGAGACAGAGAAATACTCAAAATGACTCCACTAATCATGTGGCCTGGAGTATCTCAGCAGACATCATTTAAGTCATTTAAAAGGATAACTGCAAATTAAATTAGTTCATCCTAATTATGCAAAAATGATAAATTCAAATAAGCAAGGTAATTTGCTTCTAAATTAAAAATTTTTCAATCACTTGGCATCTCAAATCAAAGCAAAGGGGTAATGTTACCAATTACATCAATTTGTCTCTTAAATTTAAATACATAAACATATGATGAACTGAATTAAAATTCTTATTTGATATACACTTAACTTATTAACATTTGCACTAGGATAGGGAACCACTTTCAAAACCTGAAACAGAGTCGTGTCCTTAAAAAACACGATTGCCACAAATGTGCCTTTGTGAGTGTCTAGCAATTCTGTTTACCAAATGATCTACATAGGAAAACTGAGGTACATAATACTACTACATGCAACCCTATGAACGGTCATGAAACACTTATCTAGGAAAATAATATTTATCAAGGGATATATTTGATAAATAACAAAAATGTTCAGTTTTAGGAGTCTATCTAATAATATGTTAGGTTTCGGCATGGTTGCACTTATGACTGGGATTTCATGGGAGAGAAAGATGTTAGCATCTATTTGATGTCCGTATTTTTTCAGGCATTATTAAATACTTTCCAAATATATTACAGCATTGGAAATTAAAATTCAGAGATATTAAATGCCTTGTTCTACACTGCACAGTAATAGAGGACCAAAATAAAATTGAAATTAAAGTTCTAATTTTCTCTAAGTCCTAGACATTGTCTTCTCTCTTTTTTATTTCTTATTCTTTTCTTTTCCTCTGATAGGTCATTTCAAAAATCTGTCTTCAAGTGCTAATATGCTAATACTCTTTTTTCTGCTTGATCTAGTTTGTTGTTGAAGCTCTATATCATATTTTTTATTTAACTCACCAAATTCTTCAGGTAGAAGATTTCTATTTTTAAAATGATATATATTAAAAATAATCTTTTTTAATGATATATTAGAATAATAATCTACTAAAAATCTCATTTAATTATATTTTCTTGATTTTGAAAAAATTGCCACAGGGTTTGTGTGCTTGCCAAAAGGAGATAGAGAGACAGAGAGGTAGAGGGAGAAAGCATCCTTCCCATGTGGGGTATGGTCATGCTGCAATCCACTTTCTTCCATTTTTCTTTCCTATTAGGATTTTGGGCATACATACACATGTGCCTCGTATGTTTCTTAGGCTGCAAAGCTGAGATTCAAACCATGGTTGCCTCTGTGGAGTACAGTTCCCTTAATCACTAAGCCACAAGGCCAGCTCCTTTCTTGATTTCATTGATATGTTTATCTATTGTATCTTGTGTTATAGTTTGAATATAACCTTTGAACATTTATATGTTGAGCCACTGTAATGGTATTAAAAGAGTGAAAACTTGGCATCAGCAAACAGCATAATGGTTACGTCTCTGGACTCCTACATGGTTGACCACAGTTCAAGTCTTGGATCTGGCGGTTTAAAACTTATGCGGGGCACTGGTGAAGGCCCAAAATACCAAGAGGAAAATGGGGGAGAAGGGATTATGATGTGGCCATCCCCCCCAGGAAGTGATTTCTTGCTTTCTTTTTCTCTGTTTCTCCGGCAAGTGCACAAGCCCTGTACCAAAAATTCTCTCTGAGAAAAAAAAGACAGAGTGAATATTTGATTCAATTATGGTATTGAAACATGGGGTTTTGGGAAGGATTTAGAGTTAAGGTCATCAAAGAAGGGCCCCCATTATTGACTCCTTGTGGGTTTATAGGAGGGGGGAATGACAGAAAGACTCACATGGAAGACAAATAAGGCTCTGTTGTCCACTGCTATGTTGTGATTCAGTCAGAACCCCACCAGAAAGGGCCCCTGGACCTTGGACTTTCAAACTGTCAGCCACATGAACTTCTTATTTTTATAAATCATCTAGTTTCAGGTACTTTCTCTTATTAGCCTCAAAGTAGATTAGAGTATTGTATAGCTCACTAAATTTTCTGGAGATCATTATTTTGAATTCTTTTTCAGGCAAATATGTAAATTTCTGTTTCTGTGGTCAGTCCCTAGAGAGTTATTGTGCTCTTTTGGTGGTGTCATATTTTCTTGCTTGTTTTCCCCTTATGCACTTCTGTTGATTTTTGTACATTACGCATTACAGGTGGAACAATCACCTCGCCAAACATTACAGAGTAACTTTTGTAGAGAAATATTTTCACCTACAGATGGGTCTCAGTATGCCAGTTTGGAGGGATATGGTAACTCTGATTCCTGGTAGATGTAGTGATAGAGCCTCTGTGCAGCTTCTTTAAGCTTTTTGCTGTGAGGGTCCTTGAAATGGTTTGTGACTCTGGATCCTAGATTGGTAGGACAGTGCAATATCCCTAACTCTGGAGGGCAAGTGTAAGGATAGCAATGACCCCAGAATAATAAAGTACAGCTGTTGCTTGGGTTCCAGGAAGGTGGTGGTGGGGGAAGGGAGCATCACAGCAATGACTCCAGTCTCTAGAGAGAGGGATGGCTCAGCATCTCAGTCTCTAGGGGGGTGGTCCACTTCCAGGGAGGCGGGGTACTAGAGTTGTTTGACCTGTAGGGTAGAGTGTCTCTGTTAATCCAGTGCCCTGTTTTCCTGGGATACAGGGTGCCACATCAGCTCAGCCTTGGAACCCTTGTCCCCAGAAGGGAATGTGAAGTTTCAGATCAAGCCCCATGAGGTATGATGCAGCAATGACTGAGAAAGGCAGATAGAGCAGTTCCATCGCAGGGTGGTGGTTCAGGCAGGGTGTAACTCAATTCAGAAGGCAGGCCACTAGGTGTAGGTTGTTCAGAGGTAGCTGAGTTCCCAGGGATGGAAGGGTGCTATGACCCTTCTCTCCTAGAGCAAGACATATTTCCAGCATTAGGTCTGGTTCTTAGGTGGCATGGTACAATAGCTGCATGGGCCACAGGGTATGGGGCAGTGTTGGTTCCTTCTCTAGGAGCGATTAGTTGTCTGGACTCAGGAAGCTTCCTCTGCTAAGCCTAGTGCCTATGGGGATCACAAGGGTCTCAGTAGTGAGGACTGTAGGTGTTCTGGGGTTTTCTTGCTTACCTTTTCCTTGCAGGGAAGTGTTCCTCCTCTGTGCATGCAGAATCCAGTACGGGAATTGGGTGGTGGAGCTTCCATTTTCTATGTGTTTATCTTAGGTTTATGTGCTCTATCAAGTTTCTACTAGCTCTTTGATGTATTCCAGCATTCTCCTTTAGTTCTCATGAGGTGTGATTGTTTATTCCTTTTTTTTGGCTGTATTTGTGGAAGGGATGAGCACTAAGGGCTTATATTCATTTGTTGGTAAAGTCATGATGTTTTTTTCTGTGGTTTTCTATGCAAAAATGCATCATGACTTTCCTGACAACCCACTAGTTCGCCATCTTGCTGACATCAATTTCTATATATTAATTATTATTGTCACATTTACACTTCTTTATCCTGACAAATACTCAGAACATTATAATGTTTAAAATATTTGTTTAAACCCTTCCTAAGATTTCTTATCAAGAATAGGTCAATTCAAATTCTAGTTTCAAGACTAATACATAATAAAGTGGTATTTAAAAGATCAAATAACAGAGAAAAAATACATGTATTATGGGTGGCATTATGAATCTTTCAAACATTTGATAAAATGTATGTACTCTATGTATTACATAAGGATGAAAAGAGATAAAATGTTCTAGTTATCTTTTACTATCTAGCAAACCACTCTGAAGCATAGTATCTTTTTTAAAAAAATTATTTTATTTAAATAATTTAACTTTATTTATTTTAATTTGACTAGAGAGGGACAGAGTGTGAGAGAGAGAAGGAAAGTAAGAAAGCAAACTGCCAAGCCTGAGACTCAAACTGTGGTCAGCCATGTGGAGTTCAGTGCCCTTTAACCACCACACTACCTGTAGGCCCCAAACCTAGTATCTTAATATAATAATTTATTTCTTGGTTTTATTACTCTGTAGATTGACTGGGATTGACTAAGTCTTGCTTAGGGTTTCCCAGGAAGTGCAGTCAGATATTGGCTAGAGTTGTAATCATCCGAAGCTAAATTGGGCTGAACATCAAGATGGTTTACTCACATGACTGACAGAGGATGTTCACTGTTATTTAGGGCTGGCCAGCTGGAGTGCCTACATGCATCCTCTTCATGTGATTCTGGCTGCTTAAATTGTGATGGCTGAATTCCAAAGGGAGAGTATTAAGAGAAAAATGTTCCAGAAGATTCAGTCTTCTTACAGCATACTCAGAAGTATCTGAGAAAGTGGCTTCTGTAGCATTGGTTCAGCCAGTCACTAAAGTCCGCCATGTTTCGAGGGGCAGAGGTAGAATGAACCTTCTGAGATGAAAACAACATGCGAGTGGCAGGAGAGGAGACTACACATCACACCATAGTCTTTTGTCCCTCATACTGGCATCCACTCTACCCAGCTATGTTAGAGGGGAAACTATTGGGTTGTTGGAAAAGTTGTGACATGTTTTTGCATAGAAAACATAGAAAAACACATCATGACTTATATGATGGCCTAATATATAATGTTTTATTGTTATTTCTTTGTATCTTTGGTTTTATTTTTTTTCTCTAGAAACACCATTTCTTGAATGAATAAATGCATAAATGAAAAATGTTTTTGTCTCTCCCTTTTTTATTCTACTCCTCTTCCCTCAGTATCTTTTACCTCTTTTCTTTCCTTCTTTTATAGTGAGGAAAAAAGACTAAAAAACAAACAAAGGAAAACTGACAGCAACATAATTCAATTAGCTAGTAAATACTATGGTTAATGAATTTCCATGCACTGTTCCCATTTATTATCTACTTGATTCAGTCATCATCCATAGGAAGGTCATTAAGAAAAATTCTTATTTTGTAAAGTGCCGGCAAAAAAAAGTAGAGGGAAAAGAAAAAGTAGGCTACTGAGAGAAGAAGGAGAGCATAAGCGGAAAGAGATATAAAATAGGCTGGACAACATCAAGCTTGAGCGGATGAAATGACAAAGAGAAAGAAGACAAATTGTCCCCTTGTAATGTGGGCTGCATTCATCCCTTTCTTTCCAATTCATTGTCACCACTGCTAGCCTGGTCCAGTTATATTTTGTAAAGCCTGAATTTTGTTAAATCATCCTAACTAGTCTTTATGCCAGAGTCTTTATCTCCTTAGAAACCATAAAAACAGTGTTCTTCATGGTACTCCCTCCAATTATTAATAAAAAAAGAGGAAACTACCAAGCAACCACTAAATGACTTCTTAAGGATAAAGTCCATTATAAGCATTCTAAGGATTTTCATAATCAAACCTAGCATTCATTTCCAGTATTGTTCCTTAAGACCTCTACAATTGATTCTGCCAGAGCACTCTTGTCACTGTATCCAAAAACACAGAAGAATGTGAATGGAGCTTTTGGGTTGTCGGAAAAGTAATGACGTATTTTTGCATAGAATAACATAGAAAAAAGACATAGAAAAAATCCTGACAACCTATTATTTAATTTATTATGGAATATATTTGACCCTGGTACAAAATTACTTTAAATTGCGTGGGTCCACTTATACATGAATTTTTTTCCAACAAGTGTATTGAATAATATAGGACAGTACTATATTTCTTTTCTGTATGATTTTCTTAAAATATTTTATTTTCTCTAGTTCATTGTAAGAATACAGTATATGGTACATACAACATAAAAATATGTTATCAGTAAGCCTTCTAATCAATACAGGCTGCTTTGACTGCTTTGGGGGGTTGGCATGCCTAAACCTCATTCTATTTAAGGGTTAACTGAACTTGAAATCTGAATAAACTAGAAGATGTAAACAACAAATACTATGTCTTACAAAGCAGTGTGGCAATGTTGTAAGCTTTAGATTTTTTTTTTTTTTTTTTTTTTTTTTGGGGGGAGATTTTTGCTATAGAATGCGTGCGCTCACCAAACAGACAGAGAGAGAGAGAGACAGAAAGCGAGAAATCACCCCCCAGGGGGGATGGCCACGTCGCAATCCCTTCTCCTCCGTTCTCCTCTTGGGATCTTGGGTACGCACACACATGTGCCTGGCATGAGTTTAAGCCACTGGGTCCGGGACTCAAACTGCGGTCGACTATGTGGGAGTCCAGCGACATAGCCATTACACTAACTGCTGGTCCCCTGTTGAAAGCTTTAGAATGACAGCATTCAAAGTCCTGATAAAGTTCTTTGAATACACACTGATTTTTGTCTTTGTTCTTTGCTCCTAAGGATCCTGTGAACAGATGCTTTTCCTGCTCCATTATATCTTTCTAAACCCTTTAGCAGAAGGACCCACACAAGATCCCTTCTGACACTAAATGAGTAATCTGAAGATGATATAATTAGCAGGATTATTCTAAACCCCAAATACCTCTTTAATACTATACCCTCTGATATGATTTGTATAGAAATTAAATCACTTAAATTTTCATGTAGCTTTCACTCAGTAGACTTATGCAATGTACAGTGGATTAAAGGACATTTTCACCTCAGTTTGATAGATAATTCAACTAGCATCTAATCATTTGTCACAACTTTAACTTGCAATAATTACAAAAGTAATTATAGGAACAGTTAACACCATTGCTACTATCATTACTCTTTAAGAGCTTGATATAGATGAGATTAAAAAAACAGAATATTTGAAGATGATATATGATTTCATAACCTGGGTATGGTATATGATCAAACAGATTTTGTGCTAAGATCAGTTTATTGTGAGATATAATTAAAGCTCTAGATGCCATTTTGAAAGTACAGACTTCAAGAGACAGAAGAGACTTTTTGAAGCAAAGTACAAACTAGGAATAATTACCATGATTATCATGGAATGTCAACATCCATATCATCATGATGATCTCAGAATCATTCAAAATTCCATTGGATCCAGGAAAGCGTTAATATAAAGCCAAACATAGCTTTGGGAAGGATGCCTTTGAAGTGTTTAGGAATAGGGAGAATGGCGGTCAGCAAACATAAAAGTAGATTGAAGAGAGTTAATGTCTTGATTTCCAATAAAAACAAGTACACTTCAGAATATCTTATGAAAGAGAGTAGATTTGTTAGGTCCATGATTCAATTTGCATTAAATTAGAAATATCTCTTATGAGTTCAGAACTAATTAAACTTTATTTAGGGGAGTTTACAAATGTATAATTATAAAGAAAAGTATGTAAAATATTGCTACAATAAGAGAGTAAAGGCTTCTCAGGCCATGTCAATGTTGTATTCCTTGACCTGTGTGGTGGTGCCTTGGGTGTTTTATGTGTTTTACTGTGTAAGGATGCTATGCAGAAATTCCACTGATAGTTGGGACCAGCAGGTGGCATGGTGGTTAAGGTGCTGGACACTCCCACATGGCTGACTACGGTTCGAGTCCTGGACCTGGTGGCTTGCTTTCTCACTTCCCCTCTTTCTGTCTCTCTCTGTATCTCTCTCTGTCAAATTAGAGATAAATGAATGAATAAAATTTAATAAATAATTATTAAAAAAAAGAAAGAAATTCCACTGATAGTAATGCAGTATTAGGATTCTATGATGCAGTAGTTCATTAAATGTCTATGACTGCCATAATCAATGCTTTGCTAATAATTTTAAGAGATGACTTCTTATTTTCTGAAAGAAATCATGAGTCTGGTCTGGTTATCTATGATAATTCTAAGTAATCTTTTTTTTCTTTTTTGTGAATGGGTATGAGAAGATACATTCTCTAAGCCAAGTACCAGATCTTATAGTTTATATTATATAAAGTATCTGATAAACTACTACAGAATTAGTATGCATTTAAGAACTGATATCTACTAATTCATTCACTTAGCAAGTCTTCATTGACATTTTCACTAACTAACTTCCTGACAAATCAGGGAAGTTTGACAACTAATATAATATGTTAAGTGGCATTTGATAAGTGCTATAAAGAGACAACAGATCCAGCAGTGTCTCTGTCAGACTTACTTTGGCTAATGGATATCACTGATTCTCACTTCCACTTGTCTTGTGGAGGATGCTAGAGAAGATAGATTAGTTAGATGATTGAGAATAAAAATCGAAAGCATCAGAGACAGAAAGCAGCAACTGTAACAAAACACCAGAGGAATCAAGGGACAGACACCGTTCAACAAGCAAGTCTTCAGTTCCCTGCACAAAGTTGAGTCAGAAGTTCTTCCTGTTTTCTTGCTTTACCTTTCCTCTTGCAAACCTTTATCTCTGGGGAAGTCAAGCACACTATGGATGCCACTGAGATAAGTCAAAAACAGACAAGAGTGCTGGTATGAAAGGTTCTGTACAACTAGAAGTAGAAAGAACTAGAAGATAAACATAGCCCATTTATGAGTAATGCCAAAGACGAAAGCAGAGAAGTTCAAATTAGTTATCAAGTTCGAAGGACCAAGCAAATAGTCAGAGACTGAAGAGAGAAGGGGAGTCAATAAAGTCAAAGTGTGGGCCAGCCTTGTAGTGCAGCAGTTAAGCACTGTGCAGAGAGGGCTGGATCCCACACAAGCCACTGTGGTTTGAGTTTTGGCCCTGGTGACTTAAATGCCACACAGGGAATGTGTGTGAAGAAATTGAGGAAAAAGGATTGTGGAGTGACTAGGCCCCATTTGGGGTTAGAGAGTGGGAAGTGCTCTCTCTCTCTCTCTCTCTCTCTCTCTCTCTGGCAAGTGCAAGTGCCCTCTGGCAATTAATATATGAAGAAAGTCAAGTGCAAGGTAAGAACAGAAATAAAAAGTTGAAAGAATAAAAAGATAAAAGGAAAGGCAAGATGAAGTAAAGATAATATCGGGAACCATTCAATAAGATACAGTACTGGATTTTGTTGAGTATGGGATATTTATTTTAAAAGCATGGGATCTGAGCAGGTATCTTCCTTTCTTATACCTTTTCATTCCACCTTATAGATAGGCCAAGGCATTAAAAATACCAAGCAAAATCTGGAAACTATTTAGACATGCCTGCCAATAAACCAACCTAGTTCAGACTAATTTGGCCCATGAAAATAATCAATATCTACTGAAGTCAGTTTTCTCCAAATTCCTCCATTGACTATTTTGGGAAACCAAACCTTTGGGGGGAAAAAAGGGGTATTCAAATGAGCAAATGAGTTCAAGTATAAGTAGCCTGAAACACTGAGAGATAAAAATTGATACCATGCCTTACTTACCACCAGAAAATTTACTAAACACTTACTTTGTCCCGTATAAAATACTAGTCCCAAGTACTTTAAACTCCTAATTTTCAAGCAAGACTCAAAAAGTGAAGTGTGGTCTGGGAGCCCTTAGCGCCTCAGAGAGCATTTCCATTTTACCTGTCTCACTGGGAAAGTGACCTTCTCAGTCAAAATGGAGCAAAGTATTCAGTGTCACATAGCCTTAAAAGTAAGTGTTTTGTTTTATGTTTTCTTCCTTTCTGCTTTTCAAAGATGAAGCAATAATAATTGCCTCATCTCGAGTAGCTACTAAGTAAATATATCTTATTTATGTATTTATTTTATACATTCAATCACTGTACATCACAAAAGCTTGTAAAATGAATTTTCCCAACATAAATACACTGCACACCAGTCCAGTTAAAGGTATTATCATACACATTATTATCAATAGACAATCATCCATTTCGGTGTCCCTTAAATGTCTTCCTTTCTATCTTTCTTCTTGATTCCCTTTCTCTCACCTTCCCCTACCTTCCACCCTCTTCCCACGCTATCTCCAGTATCCACAACCATTCTCCATGCTTCTGTGCTCTCCAATCTTTCAGTTTCCACCACAGAGTGTGGAAATTTGGAATATTTTAAGTGGGAACAGGCAATGTCTCTCTGTCACTGTCTGGCTTGCTTTACTCAATAGTAAATCTTCCATAGTCATCCACTTTTTAACAAATGTTACGATCTTGTTTTTTTTTTATGGCTTTATAGTATTCCATAGTGTATATGTGCCATACTTTTTAATCCATTCATCTGTTCACGGACAATTAGTTTGGTTCCATGTATTAGCAATTGTGAATAATGCCACAATAAACATGATGTGCAAGCACTTTTTTGACTGTTTTCCTATCCTTTGGGCAGACAACCAGGAGTGGAATTGCTGAATCATATGGTAGTTCTATCTGTAGGTCTTTGAAGAACCTCCATATTGTTCTCCACAGTGACTGTACTAATTTACATTCCCACCAATAGTGTAGGAGAGTTCCCTTTTTATCACGGTTCTGCCAGCATTTATGATTTTTTATTTTTTTAATCCTAGCCATTCTGATTGGAGTTAGGTAGTATCTCATTGTGTTTTTGATTTGCATCTCCCTTATCAGAAGGGATGTTGAGCATTTTTTCATATGCTTTTTGATGGCTATTTGTGTGTCTTCCTTAGAGAGTTGTCTATTCAGCGTATTAGTCCATCTTTTATTGATCCTTTGTTTAGAGGTAAACTGTTTGAGTTCTTTGTATATTCTGGTTATCAGTACCTTATCTGAGGCATATTTTGCAAATATATTCTCCCATTCTGAGTGTTTCCAGTTAACTCTATTGTTTCTTTGGCTGAGCAGAAGCTTTTTAACCTGAGGTAGTCCCACTTGTTTATTTTAGGGATTATTGCCTGTGCTTTAGGGGTCTTATTAAAGAAGACCTTGCCTGCTCTGGTGTCTCCAAGAGATTCCCCTGTGTTATCCACAAGTAGTTTTATAGTTTAAGGACGTAGATTTAGATTTTTGATTAATTTCGAGTTGATTTTTGTTAATTATGAGAGACAGGGATCCAATTTCATCTTTCTGCACATGGATACCAAGTTTTTCCAGCACCATCTGCTAAAAAGATTTTTTTTTCTCCACTGATTGACTGGTATCCTTTGTGGAAAATCATTGGCTTTAAGTTTGGGGGTTTATTTTTGTGTTCTCTATTCTCTATTGGTCCACATGCCTGTTTTTGTGCCGAAACCATACTGTTTTGATTTTTACAGCTTTGTAATATATTTTGGGGTCAGGGAGTGAGATGCCTCCAAATCCATGCTTCTTGTGCAGTATTGCTTTGGCAATAAAGGTCTCTTATGATTCCAGAAAAAAATTTATGATTGTCTTTTCCAAATCTGTGAAAAATGTCTCTGGTAATTTGATTGGGATTGCATTAAATTTGTAGATTAATTTGGGTAGAATTGCCATTTTGGTCATATTAATTTTCCAAATTCAGGAACATGGAATGTCTTTCCACTTTTTTGTATCATTTTCAATTTCTTTTTTTTATAGTTTTTCATAATTTTCTTATATAGATCTTTGACATCATTGATTAGGTTTATTCCTAGATATTTTATTTCTTTTGTGGCTATTTGTAAATTGAATTACTTTCTTCAGTTCTACTTCAGTTTGTTCACTGTTGGTAAACAGAAATGCTATAGATTTTTGTATGTTGATTTTGTATCCTGCCACTTTACTGTATTCATTCATTACTTCTTGGAGTGTTTTATTTATCATAGATTTTTTGGGTGTTTTCTGTGTATATAATTATGTCATCTGCAAACAGAGATAATTTCACTTATTCTTTCCCTATTTTAATGCCTTTTATTTTAGTCTCTTATCTAATTATATTGGCTAGTACTTCCAATACTATAAAAAAAGGAGTATAGAAAGTGGGTATCCTTGTCTTGTTCCAGTTTTTAGTGGAAAAACTCAGCTTTTTCCCATTCAGTATGATGTTAACTATAGGTTTTCATAAATGGCTTTTATTGTATTGAGAAATGTCCCTTCTGTGCCAATTTTGCTGAGAGTTTTAATCATGATGTGATGTGTATTTTTATCAAACACTTTTTCTGCATCAATTGATATGATCATATGATTTTTATCTTTCTTTCTGTTAATATAGTATATTACATTTATGATTTTGCATATGTTGCACCATCCTTGCATCCCTAGAATAAAGCCTACCCGGTCATGGTGTATAACCTTTTTAATGTGTCATTGGATACAATTTGCTAGTAACTTGTGAATTTTTGCAGCTATATTCATCAAAAATATTGATTTGTAGTTTTTATTTTTTGATAAGTTTTTGTGTGTTTTGGAGAAGAGAGTAATGGAGGCTTTATAAGATAAATTTGAGAGTGTTCCTTTCCTTTGGATCTTTAGAAGTAGTTTCAATAGAATGGATGTTAGCTCGTCTGTAAGTTTTGTAGAATTCAGAACTGAAACCATCACTATACTTCAGTATAGTATATCTACTGATTTGTAAGTGAGCTAATTCTCTATATAAGGATTTATACATCATATGATTTAAGCAATTTTGCTACTGTACTCAAACCTGTGCATTCAGAACATCAAGCTTATATTAGTTGTTTTGTTTGCTCAACAAAGAATATTTAGGAACTTTATCTGCTTCTAGAATTTTTTGACTTTACAGTTTTTCATTCTTTTCAAGTTCCACACCAAAATATACTAAGGCACATGGGTAAATTGATAATTCATAGTAATAAACTTCAGCACTTATTAATAATAAAATATTTTATAGAAGTAAACGTTTTTGTATAGAGAGACAAATATTTGGAGTATATGTTTGAAATAAAAATCCTAAATGATTATCAGGGATTATATGAAGAAAAAGATTTTTAATAGAAAATATATGTACTAATGAATGTTGCACATTGTGATCATCTAGAAGAAACATGGGGCCAAAAGAGCAGGTTTTGGTAAAACTCTGATTAAAATGGGGGAGCCTAACCAATTAAAGCAAAAAAGAAATTTCATGATTTATTGAATCAGGAAGCCATAGATACATAAAATTTCTAGTAAAATCAGACCTATAGGCCCAAACAATATTATCAGGGATTTCTTTCTCTCTCTGTTTCAGGATTCTATTACCCTACCTAGCTGCATTCTACTTGTAGGCTATCACCACATGGTAACAGAGCCACCTGTAAGCCAAACACATCCTTCCAGCTTAACATACTCAGTTTAACAGGTCCAGAAATAGAATTTCACTCTTTACATTCATATAGAATACCCTGTTCAATCCTATGGAATAGTCTCTTTGGGCCTTACCCAAAATTTCTCAAACTCAAGGTTAAGGGAAAAGCCCTTTAGACAGCCAAATATGTCCAGAACTTCTAATACAAACTGCAGTGATTTGGGCAAAGTTCAGTCAGAAGGCAGAGTATTCACAAGGCTGCCCTCGCTTCAGACACCAGCCATAAGTTCAAAGGGCCCCAAGGCCACCCTACTTCAGATCAATTGGTTACAAATGTGTGGGTTTCCATGATGTCGCTCAGGTTCAGTTATTTGCTAGACTCACAAGACTCAGGAAAACATTATACTTATGATTATTACAGTGGATACAACTTAGAAATAATCAAAGAAAAAGTTTCATAGAGTATCATCTGAGAGGATTCTAAATGTGAAACTTTCATTCTCTTCAGAGACATATACTAGCACAAATATATGGCAACTCTCAAAAAGTACTACTAGCTAAGGAAGCTCACCCAAACTTCCGTGTCCTGAGTTTTTACCGGATTTCATGATGGGATGATTAACTGAGTAGTTATTCTAATGACTTCCTTCATTTTTCAGCCTTCTCCTCCTGAGGTGTTAGTCTGACATCACATAATCTGAGAGACCCACCATGAATCACCTTATTAATATAATCTATTAGCATTGCTCAAAGGGGTTATCCACAAATAATGAATAAAATCCTATCAGGAAGTTACAAGGGGTTAAAAGTTACCTACTAGGAATGGGGGTCAAAAGCTGAGGCCAAACTTCATTATACAACCCTACCTGCCATTCTTAAAATAATCAATGACTAATACTTATTGGTAGAAATCATCTGATTGACTCAACCAGATTACCTTTATAGCTCAGTGGTGGGAAGACAGAGTGCTGAAGAGGAAGGTTCTAGAAGGAGACCTAAGAAGAAAGCTAGGACAATATATATTAAAGGAAGACACAGTTGACCACCTCAGTTGGTCACAAATATTTCTTCCTTATCCAGTAATAATTATATTTAAAAAATTTGTGGAAGCTGGACAATGGCCCTGCACCAAACATGAAGCTCTGTGAGGCTGATGCACTGAGGGTTTTAGGATCATGTCCAGAGACCTCCCTGAGTATACCAGGCACATGAGCCCATTTTTCCATACATTGTATGATGACAGGGAATGAAGTAGTATAGGTTATTAACATTGCATTGAATTGCTTCTTTCTATTTTCTTTGGGGGGAGGACCGAGGAGTTTGACTTAAATCAGTGTTTTTTTAAATTTTATTTTTCTTCTTATTATTATTTATTTATTTTTTAAATATTCAACCACTATACATCACTTGGCGTGTAAAGAGAATTTACACAACATGAAATGCATCTCAGATCAGTCCAGTTGAGAGTACTATCCATGTTATCATGAACAGGTAATAAACCATTTCTGTGTCCCCAAAATGTCTTGCCTCTCTACTTTTTCTTCCTAAATCAGTGGTTCTTCGTATTTTTGTCCTCTCAGGTATCTTGTACTTCCAAGGACATACAAGAAGACATCAAAAAGTTCGTGTAAAAGGGAACTGAAGTATGATTTTATTCTGTTTCAAAGAATTTTAAAATCTGTGTACTATTTTTGGCTAATCTGCTTTTCTTATGAACTTTCTGAAGATGTGTCATATATCGTTTTTTATGTAAGTCTACCCTGTCTTTTGCTGGTTTGTAGTTAGTAAATGAAAAATGATTTTACTTTAAGGATAGCTTTGATTTAGTTTTCAATTTAAAAATATTTCATTCTTAAACATGAGGAGTTTAATTATTAGTAAATAACAGTTGATCTGCTACACACTTTATAAGTGATAAAGATTGACCAATATATTGACACTTCACAATAGACAGTTGCTATTAAATGACTTGACTCTTCTAATCAAAGTACTGTGAAGTATCTTGTGTGACATCATAGAACTTAAATAAGAAATACTCAGTAGCCAATCAGTGCTGTGTTTTACAACTCTTTATCTGGAACTCTCATTGAGGAATATGATGAAGGAATTTTGACAAGTGTATTGTATATTAGGAGTGAAGAATATTTTACCCTCCCCTCTGAAGGTTTGAGTGTGCTAAATTAAACTGACAAATAGATAGATTTATTAACATACAGAAGCACAGGAGCTACACAAAATATGAAACTCACAAAAGGACTAGAGGGATGAATACCTTCTTTATAGGGTAGAGGCAGGTCCGGAACGTAGGCAATTTTATAGAGGCAGTATATAATATTTAGGGGGAAGAAGGAGCCCAAAGAATTTTGAGATAAAATTACTTTAGGCTCCAAGTCTAGTTTTTTATTTTCAGTCTCTTCTCGGGTGGTTATTTTTTCCTCATTAATGAAATTTAATAACAATGGCATTTCTTCTGGGAAGGGAACTTCCTTTGGTCAGATAAGAGAACTTCAAAAAAAAGTCCCTCCCCTGTCTAAGGAAAGACACAAGGTTGAGAGACAGGGGACACAGAAAGGTCAGAGAGAGCCCTTAGTCTCAAGGCTATTTCTTTAGTTCAAACTACTCAGTATGTGAAAGTGGTATATCTTGGGGTATTGTTTTCTGACTCCACCATTCCTTGGTGCAAAACTTCTGAAGAAGCTGAGTTGGTGGGTTGTACAGAGAAGACTGAATTAGAAACTGATTTACAAAGGATCTTATCAAGTCAGTCTCTGAATCCTGAGAGTAGGTACATTCAATTAAACAGTTGTGTCTCATTTCAGGAGGTGGTTTTTGGAGGGCTCCCATCAAAATTAAGCAAACAGGTCTGTGATGAAAAGCATTTCTATGGAAACAGAAAAAAACAAAGGTTAAAATTTGGAACAATCAAAAAACTAATTTCTGAGTCTGTATGGCAGCCAGATGAAAAAAATTTTAGATGATGAAGTATCTTCATAATCAAAAGCTTTAATAAAGTTGGAGTTGGAAATAGGTAGTGGTAATCTGGTAGATTTTTCTGATTTGCAGTTTGAATGAAATCTGATGTGGTGATTTTTTTGGAGTCTATTTATCAAGTTCATCAGTTTCAGCTTGCTGGACTTTGGGAAAAGTATAGTTTTAATTTTAGTGATTCCAAGTGAGAAGGATGGAGGAGATATTGGAAGTATTAGTTTGGAGACTTGCAGACAGGAAAGAATTCAGGATCCAGTCCAAATTGCAGATGAAGAAAAATGTCACAAACAGTGAGTTAGAATCTAATATTGGGTATACTTTGACTTTCTGTTTAAACAAATTTTTCTCTCTCAATTCTTCCATTTTACTCAAACTAATCACATTAAGTCTAGTTCAGTTATAATATAAATTTAGTTTCATTTGCATAACTGCAGCAAGAATAGTGATCGACCATATAGGCTCTTTATAAGTCTGAATTATTGGAATTTTTCATAAGTAGTCTCAGATTAGACTTTTACAAACCTCTTGAGGTTGGAAAGCCAACCAAAGACCCTCCTTCAAATTATGTCTGTAATACATATAAACTTGGATAAATACATTTCTTTTTGAAGTCTGCAAAATATCTTGACATTTTGGGGTTTGTACCAAAGTGACATTCTTTACCTTTCTTCATGGTAGCCATGTGAACTCTTTGTTCAAGGTACCAGGACAGTCTCGTTTCCTTCCTTCCGTCTGTCTGTCTGTCTTTCTTTCTTTCTTTCTTTCTTTCTTTCTTTCTTTCTTTTTTCTTTTTGAGGGATTCATTAAATTCATTAAGGCAACCTCAATTTCTTAACAGTCTGATCATATCTGAAAATATGCCTTTCAGATATTGCCAAAGGTTCTCTAAAATAAGCAGTGTTACTAATGTGTCCTATTACAAGAAAGATTTTTTTTTTCTTTAAAGAACAACTTTTGCAACTCTTGTGTTGGTGGTGTTCTACTTTTTATTTTTTTAATAATTATTTTTACTTAACTTATTTATTTATTTACTTACTTACTTACTTTCATTTGACCAGAGAGGGACTGAGAGAGAAAGAAAGCAGTGGGGGAGTTAGAAAGCAAGCCACCAGGTCAGGGACTTGAACTGCAGTAGGCCATGTGGGAGTCCATGCCACCTGCTAACCCCAGAAAAGATTCTTATTTATGAAAGTAACCATATTGTTGTGAAGAATATTCTGAAATAGTTTCTGAATTCTGGAGGAATTAGGTAGAGATAAATAGGACAGTGTTTCAACTTTGCTCACAATAGTATACTGTACCAAACTACTATAGCTTCAGACAGTTTAAGACAAAAATGTTTTCTTAAACCTGGAAAACCAGGGCAGCAGATACTGTGGAGGTTAAGGTGGCTGGATCCCACAAGGCAGACATTGCAGCTTGATCCCAGCAGCTTGAAAATCACACCAGTTGCATGTATGTGAGTGCCCCAAATTCTTGAAAGACAGTGAAGTGGAAGGGACCATTCCCCCAGGGGGTGATTTCTCATTTACTTTCTCTCTTTCTTGGTCTCTCTCTGGTGAGTGCTCATGCTCTATAGCAAAAACTTTAAAAATGGCTAGGAGATGGCATTGTGGTTAAAGCTCTGGACTCCTACATGGCTGACCGTGGTTTGAGACTCAAACCTGGTGGCTTGCTTTCTTACCACCCCCATCAAATTAAAAATAATAATAATAATAATAAAATTAAATAAGTAATTTTTTTGAAAAAAGAATCAACAATGTTTCAAATAAAAAGTCATAAAAATGAATAATTATCAGTTCAATTCCATGTAATTCTTGTTTAGAATTGGTTTAGCAGTTTTATGACATTTTGACTCTGGAAATTCCTACCTAGATCAATGATAATGATCTCAAAGTGAGTGGAAATCTGTATTTGTTAGAATTGTTTGCATTCTCTCCATATACTGTCTCAAAGACACAACACTAGAATTAATTGATTGCAGAGATCTTTCAGGGGAAGCACCAGTATAAAGCAGTTAACTGAGCAATAAGATTTAAAATGGCCATGGTTAATAAGAATTCATTGTAATATTGATATAGTTGAAAAAGAAATTTGGCTACTTCTGTCCCTACAACAATTGAACACACCCAAATTTTGCCAAGACTTATCAGATCTCTAGAAATTTTGCACGTTTTTTGTTTTACTTCTATCAGTAACAAACTTACAAATACAACAATGTTTCCCATATAATCTGGTCTCTTCCATGGCTAATGACAAGAGCACCTGAACCTTGGTGGTTTATAAAAGTGTAGGTTTATTTAGCTCATAATTTGAAGGTTCAAACTCCAGGAATCACCTCTGGCTGCATCACAACATGTCTGAGATCAAGAGTGTATGGTCTGTGTTTCGTGTTGTCTCCTAATAATCTTACCATCTTTCCAGGAGCCGGTCAGGGGGGCCTGTCCTAGTGGCCTTAATTCTAATCTCTTCCAAAAGCCCCATTTTCTTTTTTTCTTTTTTTCTTTTTTTTTTTTTTAGATTTTTACCATAGGGCATATGTGCTTGCCAGAGAGAGGTGTGTGTGTGTCGGGGCCGGCGCAGGGGGTGGGGGGGAAGTGAGAAATCACAAACCAGGGGAGAGGTAAGTTCACCCCCTAAAATGTCCAAAATTTAGTTTAGGTTAAATAACATTTTCTTTGTTTATTTTTTTTTCCCCTGAGAGAGATTTTTGCTATAAGGTATGTGTGATTGTTGGAGAGACGAGAAAAAGACAGAGACAGAAAGCAAGAAAGCGCACCCTCCTAAGGCAGATGGTCAAACTACAATCACTTCTCCTCCATTCTCCTCTCAGGATTTTGGGCACACATGCACATGTGCCCAGCATTAGTTTTAAGTTGCCAGGTCCAGAACTTGAACCACAGTCAACTGCATGGGAGTCCAGCAATGTAACCTTTATGCCATCTGCTGGTCCCAACATTTCATTTTAATTTTTGAGAAATTTGTCAAATATCTAAGGTTTAAAATACTTGATCAAAAAGAGGACTACAAGTCATTGTGAAATAATAGTGATTCATTAAACCATAATGATAATGAAAAGATTTCAAAAGCAAATACAGAAGTCATATAATTGTAAAAAAAATGAAAACAATATTTACCTTTTCATAGAAGACTCAGTTTTTCCCACGTAATCAAAAGAGCTAAGACAGATAGCATGAGACACATAAAATCTGTTTTTTAATTTCTCCCTTGCCTTTATTTTTGTAGTTCACTCAAAAAGACCAATACAATTTTTAAAATTTTATATCTT
This sequence comes from Tupaia tana, assembly GCA_026018925.1. NCBI lineage: Eukaryota > Metazoa > Chordata > Mammalia > Scandentia > Tupaiidae > Tupaia > Tupaia tana. Next base: position 18,510,559 of record JAKSZU010000013.1, on the reverse strand, counting down.
TTATCAATATAATATGAAAATCTTGTTATTAAAAGAGAATGCCAAGCTATTCCTGTAGCCCAGTGGTTGTAGGAGCTAGATCCCACATGGTTGACCACAGTTTAAATGCCAGCCCAGTGACATGCAAAACATGCCAAGTGTGTGTGTGTGTGTGTGTGTGAAAGAGAGAGAGAGAGAGCGCACTCGTGCACATTTGTGTATATGTCAGGATGAATAATGGACAGGAAGGGATTGTATTGTAACCACGCCCCTTTGGGGGAATGCCTGCTTTCTCCCTCTCTCTCTGTGTCTGACAAGCACATATGCCCTCTGGCAATTAAAGAAAAGGAGAGAGAGAGAAAAAAAATAAAATTCTTATTGTGTATCAGTACATATTTTGTATTAAGGCTCATTTTTAAAAATTTTTAATTTATTTATTTCTTCCATCAATGACAGGGTCCTGATGATGTGATCTATCCCCAGACTGCAGATCAGTCCTGGATCACGGGCAAGCATGTGCCTGGTATACTCAGAGAGATCTCCACATATGAACTGAGACTCTTGTGATGTGGGATTACCCTGTAGAGCAATGTTTTTCCTCCCTAATGTCCCACTATCTGGCCTATGAAGGCTCAGTTTTGGAAAGGTTTATAACATTTTTTTCTTCTAATTTTACCAAACTTAGTCACACATAAAATTCCTTTTACAAGATTTATCTTTCATAAACTTTTTACAGCTTTCTTATTCATTCAGTTTTATCTAATTTCTTTCTTTGTTCATTTTGAAATATCTTTAAATAATAATAATAATCTGTAAACCAGACAAAATTACTTTTCCTTTAACAAAAATACATATTCATACCTTCCTTATAATTTTCCTTACCCCAAATCACATCTTACTTTTCATGTGTCCTTTGTAGATTGTTCCTCTTATTTCTACTATTTAATTGCATATGAAAATTTCACATCCTAGTAACTCTAATTTCTAGTTAAAATCTAGGAAGAAAGCAATTTTGAATGTACCAATAATTTATGAATACATATTTTATCATTTTAAGAAATATGAGCTGCTTCATAGTACATTTTTTTCATTGTTGAACAGGATGTGTTTACTAATACACCCAAATGTATTTAATCTTTTTGTAAAAATTAAGAAGCCCAAAGTAAACAAGCTTAACACCTTATGTTTAGCAGTTACACTTTTTCATATTTTATCTTAAGGAAATGACCTAGATATTTAATGAATATTTATTATTTAACTTAGCAAAACATCGAGGTATGGTTAAAGAGATTTTGGAAGAGATTTTTTTTTTTTTTTTTTTTTTTTAGGTTTATGCCATAGGGCACATGCACTTACTGAAGAGACAGAGGCAGGGAAACAAGAAAAGTGATAAGTCACTCCCCAAAGGGGATGACCATACCATAATCCCTTCTCCTCTATCCTCCCTTCAGGATTTTGGACACACACATACACACACCTGGCATAATTCTCCAACTGCCAGATCTGGGACTCCAACTACTGTTGGCCATGTGGGAGTCCAACACTTTAACCATCATGCCAACTGCTGGCTCCATAAAAATGTTTTTAAAAGAATATGTATACATTCTTTTTAGTCAAAAGTCATAAAATTCTATTTCACCAGTTCAGTCTCATGTAATTAATCTCTATTCTGTTGAATTTGCCGTGTTACTCTGGTCCAATCTTTCCATTTAAAATTCTGGAAGTTAACATTCTATGTTATTATTGATATTTCCAGACTTGTCTTTGCCATTAAGTTGGTCATTTTCTTGGTTGTTTTTTGTTCTCTATTTCTGTCATCTGTCTTTAGTTTTCCTAGTATAGCATTCCCTTCAGTACTTCTTGAAGAGCTGGTCTGGTGTTGGTAAATTCTTGCAGGTTTTGTTTATTTGGAAATGTTTTGGTCTTTTATCCCCATGTGAAGAATGATCTTGCTGGGTATAGTATTCTTGGTTGAAATTGTTTCTCTTTTTTATTTTTTGGGAGAGGTTTTTGCTATAGGGCGCATGTGCTCTCAGAAAGACAGAGAGAGACAGAGAGACAGAAAGCGAGAAATCACCCCCCAGGAGGATGGCCATGCCACAATCCCTTCTCCTCTCAGGATGTTGAGCACGCACACATCCAGCGTGAGTTTAAGCCACCGGATCTGGGACTCTAACTGTGGTCGACTACATGGGAGTCCAGTGACAGCCATTATGCTAACTGCTGGTCCTGAAATTGTTTTTCACTTAAGACTTTGAATATATTTTCCAATTCTTTTCTTGCTTGCATTGTTTCTGCTGAGAGATTTGATGTTAGCCTGATGGGATAACATTTGTAAGTAAATTGATTTTTCTCTCTTGCCAATTTTAGTATTTTGTCTTTATCTGTAGTTTTGACCAATCTGGCTATGATATGCCTTGGAGAAGATCTTGGGTTGAGTCTATTTGGGGTCCTTTGTATTTCTTGGGTCTAGATATTTGAATGCCTTTCTAAGTTTGGGAAGTTTTCTTTCAGGATTTCATGGAATAGATTTTCTTTCTTTCTTTCTTTCTTTCTTTCTTTCTTTCTTTCTTTCTTTTTTTTTGCTATAAGGTGCGTGTGCTCGCCAGACAGAGAGAGACAGAGAGATAGAAAGCAAGAAATCACCCCCCACGGGGGATGGCCACCCCACAATTCCTTCTCCTCCATTTTCCTCTGGGGATCTTGGACATGCAAGCACACGTGCCCAGTGTGAGGTTAAGCCACCAGGTCCGGGACTCGAACCGCGGTCGACTATGTGGGAGTCCAGCGACATAGCCATTACACTAACTGCTGGTCCCTCATGGAATAGATTTTCAATGCCCTTATTTTTTCTTCATATTCTGGGATACTGATTATCCAGATGTTTGGGCATTTAATGGTATCTAATATTTATCATATATTATTTTCACTTTTTTAGGTTATATTCTCAATCTTTTTGGTGATATTTTCTAGGTCAGAGCTTTTGTCTTCAACATCTGAGATTTGATCTGTTCATCTAATCTGCTTTTAATACTTTTGAGGGAGGTTTTGATTTCCTATATTATAGCCTTCATCTCTAATAGCTCTGTTTGATTCGTTTTTTATCATGTGTATTTCTTCTTTCAAATCATGGAAGTACTTCTTCATCTCCTGGAACTCATTTTTTTTTCTTTTGCATCTTTTGGAGTTTGTTGTCTCTCTTCTCTTGCATCTTGATTAGTTTTGAATATTAGCTATTGATATTCTGAATTCTTTATTTGATATTTTACAAGTTCCATGTACTATCTGTGGATGATGAAGGGTTGTTCTTTTCCCTTGGGGGAGAGATAGTTTCTTGATTTCTTCTATGCTTTGTTCAAGGATTCAAGGATTTTGTTTGTTTGTGTTATTTTATGAGCTGCTGATAAATCTAGCAATTTGTTAAAAATTTTTTTTATAAATTTTTTTGAAATTGAAATATAAATTTTTTTCCCTTTCTTACCCCTCTGGAATTGGAAAATATTTGTGAGTATTCTTATTTTGTGGCAAATGGTTATTTGCATAAGTTTAATATCTGTTGCCTTGCATCAGATATTGGAAATACTGGTTATTGTCAGGGCTTTGACTGGGATGTCATATTTGAGGATATGACCAGAAAGCTAAGGAACTAAGGTAGATCTCAAAAACTGTAACAGAAGCTTTTGGAACGATTACTGTAAAAAGTTCTGCCTAGCAGGTAAGTAAAGAATGTCACCTCCTGATAGGCCCAAAAATCTTTCAAGTATAGGGACTTAAAGGAACTGTCAGATGGCAAATTCTGACTTGGCTCAGGAGCCTTGGGAGGCTTCATATAGAGTCTAATCTGAAGTTCCTTATAAAAGGTTCCAGCAATGCCAACTTAATCAATTAGTATTCTAATGGGGCCTTATGAAACTAATAGACCAAATTGAGACTAAATTTACTTTTTGCAAATAAGTGAGTTGATGCCTCTATTTGGTAAAAGGGTGAACAGAGAGAGAAAGAAATGTTTCAGAAGAAAATTACAGTGTACTTGTTACTTAATTTTAGCTTTGTTCATATCAGTTTTTTGAGTTTTTAGTACCTACCTACTGTTTGAACAGAATCCTAACTTTTTTCCTGCCTTTAAGTCTTAAGCAGCAAATTTTCCCTTACATTTAAAGTTTTGGTTTATTAAAGCTAAAACTGGGACCAGCAGTTAGCGTAATGGCTATGTTGCTGGACTCCCATGTAGTTGACTGCAGTTCGCGTTCCAGACCCGGTGGCTTAAACTCACACCGGGCGCGTGTGCATGTGTGCCCAAGATCCCGAGAGGAGAATGGAGGAGAGGGGATTGCGGTGTGGCCATCCCCCCTGGGGGGTGATTTCTTGCTTTCTATTTCTCTGTCTCTCTCTCTTTGTCTGGCGAGCGCACATGCCCTATAGCAAAAACTGTGGCGCGCCCCCGCCCATCGCCTGTGGAGCGCGCCCCTAAGATGGCCCGCAGCGGAAGCCCGAAGCGTGCCCAGAGGGTAAACAACTTTAAGGAAGTAAAACGGGAGCGTGGAGAGCACGGGAACTTGACATGCGACCAATCCTCTTTCGAGGATTGGCTTCCGTACACGTGGACAATGCGCTGATTGGCTAAGGGCCCTTTAAAAGGCCCTGGGAGGAAGCAGGGAGGGGAGAAACTTCTGAAGGATAACCTGGGGAAATAAAGCGCTGAAGAGAAGACCGTCTCCGGGTCGTCTGTACCGCCGACAAAAAACCTCTAAAAAAAAAAAAAAGCTAAAACTGCTTTTCTTTAAATTAAAAAAAAATCCATAAAACAGACAAACAAGAACAAAAATACCTCCTTAATGATACGGTAAGCTGTATAGCCTCAGCTAGGTGCTACTTTATAGTATGTTCATTCTACTCATTGAGTTTATGCCTAAAGTCGGACATGTGTTCATAAATATGTTTATTTCAACTGCACTTACTATTAAAAGTATTTAGCATAATTAAGATCTTTTGTAAATCAATAAAATGTGAAAAAAAAATAAAGCATGGAAAGCAGCTGTAGATACCAGAAACAGTGTGGGAGGAGGGTGGGAAATGGCAGAGGGTGAAAGAGAGGGAATCAAAGCAGGGGGGGGGGGGAGGAGAAAGAAGCAAAATATATAATAAATAAGAAATGGAAAATTATTTGTTGATGATCACTTGTATGGCAAATATCTTTAATTGAGCCAATATATAGTGTATTCTAGATGGGAAAACTCATTTTGTATGCTGCAATGATATACAGTATAAAAAGTATATTTATACAGTTTTATCCCACTTATATCTTATTTAATTTACTTAGTCTTAAGCTAACAATTTAAACTAAATTTAACTAGTCTTATTTACCACAAATTTACTAGAATCACATAAACTTAAAAAGCAGTTGGGTTGTTACCATATTTTCAGCAGCGTTAGGAGTGTTTAATTTATGAGTACTTACTTATTTTCAAGTAAACTGAAGTCTTTTAAAATATTTTATTTCATGCAGACCAAAAAAAAAAAAAAAAAAAGTTTCCAGAGGGCACTGAGCTCATTGTCAAGAGAGAAAGAAAGAAAGCCCAATAGGGTGGATTGTGCTGGAATCACCTCTCCTCACCTCTCCATCCCAGCAGAACTTGGGGCACTCTTGCACATGCGTCCACTATTTCTTTCAAGCTACTGGGCTGGGATCTGAACTACAGTCAGCCATATACAATCTGGCTCCAAATGCACAATTCTTAACTGCTATGTTAGCAGGGTGAGTGCATTCATCACAGAGAAACAGAAACAGAGACAAAAGAAGCAGAAAACATCCACCAATGGGATGTGGTCATGCCACAATTCCTTTTCCTTTGTTTCTCCATCCTGTTGGGGTTTTGGCCATTCACACATAGCCAGCATGTTTTTAAGTCACTGGGGCTGGGATGTGAACGTTTGGTCAGCCATGTGCCTTCCTTAACTAAAGACTAAGGTCTAGCCTCCTATTCATGACTTTTTAATTAATTAATTAATTTTTTTTTTTAACTGGATTACAGAGTCCAGGGATAAGCCTATTAATGAATAAGGCTAAGAAAACATTTTGTAGATTCTAGGTCCCAAAACTTATCTGTGCAAAATGCAGGTGTAACTGAAAGGTGTATTACTCAGATCTTTAGGAATTAAAGATTCTATTTTATGTGGGGGGAGTGATATTTTTCTACAGGTTCTACTTTATCAATCCTCTTGCCTTATCAGCCTCCTGTAGTTGAGGCTACAGGCATGCACCACAACACAGGGCTTTTAGGGTGGGCTGGGAATTGAACCTGGGCTCCCTATGTATCCTCAGCCTACAAAGAAACAGGGATTCCATTTTTATGGGTCTTCCAGAGCTCAGACAAAAGTCGGAGAAGGAAATGCCGTAGACTGAGCTGTGCAATGATTTTAAAATGTACCTCATTGTGTGGAAACTTTCCCGAAACTGATGGGCAGCTCGTCAATGTAGCCCATTCTGTGACCAGTCCATTCCCCTCATGGAAGTCATACTTTCTGGTGATGAGGGCTGCAATAGCCTCTCAGTGTTCAAACCATGCCTGTGGTCAAACTGTGCCTTTGACTCTTGACGAACTTAGCAATAAATTGTCATATACTGCCAGTTTCTGTCAGACATCTGAGGATATTCTTACCTAGGCATGCAAAGAAACAAAGAGGATAGAAAGTCAGAGTTTATCCCCTGCAGTAATAGCCACTTATTGTAACCACTGTCAGTTACTTTTAAAATTGCAGCTCTTGGAAGTGACTTATCATCTGCCACAGACGAAATGTCAAGTGCCTTCTCACAATATAAAGTAACCCTTAGTAACCCCTAAACCAAAGAGATCAGGGAGCTCAGTGTAAATGACAGCAGAATTTCATACCTGAAAGGATCTCATTCATGATTCTTGGGGCTCCTTGAGGAAGACAAAGGACGCCCTCCAAAGGGGTCAGTGGTACCTTTCCTATGTTCCTCAGAGGTCTCAGGGTCATTGGAAGTCTCTTTATATCTCTTCGTATGGAGTCAGAATGATAACCAGGGGCTGAACTATCAGATCAACTCTATGATTTTTATTTTTTTCTTTTATATCAGGGAGATTACCAGCTGTGATGGAAATCAAAAGATAACTTTGTTCCAAATTTCAAGTTAGTTGTCTTTGAAATATTTTAATTTTTCTTTTTTTTTTCTCTTTCCTAAATACATGATTCCAGTTAGCTTAGGAGGGAAGGCTAAACAAAGAAAACAACAGTAATAAAAATTCTATCATACTCTACATATAAACCAAAATTTTAAGTCAAGGATATTCCTATGAGTTGGGATCACACATGACCAAAATGTAACCTTTTATGACTTTAACCAACATCTCCAAAGAGAGAACAAAAGAATAAAGCCCTTTGAAGAACCATAGACTATATTAAAAACTCTGACAATGTAGCAGTGGAAAAGCAAATACTCTAACTAGAACATGAGCAAAAAACTTGAAGAAATGTGTCACTAAAGAAGATATACAGATGGAAAATAAGCACATGAGAAATGGTTCCGGGACCAGCAGTTAGTGTAATGGCTATGTCGCTGGACTCCCAAGTGGTTTACTGCAGTTTGTGTCCTGGATCCGGTGGCTTAAAACCCACGCCGGGCGCGTGTGTGTGCGTGCCCAAGATCCCAAGAGGAGAATGGAGGAGAAGGGATTGCGGCGTGGCCATCCCCCCTGGGGGGTGATTTCTCGCTTTCTGTCTCTCTCTGTCTGTCTGGCAAGCGCTTGCGCCCTATGGCAAAACCTCTAAAAAAAAAAAAGAAATGGTTCCACATTAATCATTCAGGAAATGCAAATTAAAACCATAAAGATGTATCGTTATCATTATCTGAATGGCTAAAATGAAAAACATTTTTTTTAAATAATGCAGATATCAAAAGCTGATGAAGATGAGAAACTGGATCACTCATTCGTTGCCATGAACATGTATAACAGTTCAGCCACAATTTGATAGCTTTATTAAAAGAAAAACGTAGGAGCCAGACAGTGGTACAGCATTATTAAAAAATAAACTAACAAAAGACCCAGGGTACTCTGAGAGGTAATCCGACATGGGACTGTTTCTGGTTTATATTGAGAGACCTCCCTGAGTAAGCCAGGCACAGGCTTGCCCATGGTCTGGGGATGGTTGAAGGTGGAGTGGACTGATGCATCAGAAGATTTGAGATTATGTTTGAGATTCTTGCTCTCTCCCTCTCCCTCATGGAATAAATCATCATAAACTAAACATGTAACTACCATACACCTTAGTAATTATACTCTTTTCCAGTTATCACAGTGAAATGAAGATTTATGCTCATACAAAAATCCATACACAAATGTTCATAGAATCTTTATTCATCATAGCCTCAGACTGGAACAACCCAATTGCTATTCAGTGGGTGATAAAGTGAACCAACATATGCCCATGGCATGAAATAAAAATAATGGACTACTGATAAGTGAAACAGTCCAGATGAGTCTCCAGAAAATTAGCCTGAGTGAAAAAAAAAGGCAATTCTAAAAATTTGTATGCTCTAAGACTTCAGAAATATTTTATGTGTTATTTATATAAAATGGCTAAATTATGACAATGAAAAAAGATTGTGGGAGGCAGAAGAGAAGTGGGTATATAATAAAATTGCAGTATGGCAGATCATTGTGATAGAAATGTTCTTTATCATGATGATATCAAAGTCAATTATTATGATATTATACTATAGTTTTCTAAGACTAAGATTTGTGATAAACTGGGTGAAGTGTACATGACATCTTTCTATTTTTTCTTGCAACTGCATATTAATATATACTTAAGATGCATTCACATAGTGAATGACTAATGATGGGGGAAAATGAAGAGAGGAGTGTAGAATGGCTCTTCTGTTTCTTCCTTGGTGACCCACTGTTACTAGTTGATAATAGAAAAATAAAAGGGAGAGCAGTTTGGAAACAGAAGGAGACAAAAGGTTAAATTCAGAAGATAGTACTTAAAAAAAAAAAAAACTTTTTTTTTTTTTTTTTTAGAAAGATTTTCTCTATAGGTCACATGCACTCTCCTGAAAGACAGAGACAGAATACAAGAAATCACCCCTCAGGGGGGCTGGCCATGCCACAATCCCTTCTTGATTCTCTCATGCACACACACATGCCTAGCATGTTTCAAGTCACTGGGTTCAGGTCTCAAACTGCTGTCAATCATGTGAGAGTTCAGAGACATAACCATTACATCATCTGCTGGTCCCAAGAACTTTATTAAAGTTTATAAGTTTATTTCTTTTATGCGAAAGAGTGTTGGAGGGGAGGAACCGCTAATAGGCAGGCCATAGTCCTCCATAGTCCTTTTAGCCAATGAGGATCATGGGTACACCCAGGGATGTGCTCAGTGTGTTCTGGTCATGCTCAGGCAGAGCCAGGATCCGAACCCTAGGCTACTGCTCAGCAGTGTCCTACAACATACATTACTTCAGCTGGGTCTGCATTGAGGATTTTTAACAAGCAGTTAGTTTCACTGGCTTTAAATCTAGAGGATAATTCAACTGAAATATGTAATTACATGAATGGATAATTCGTATAAGGAAGCCTGAAGAAAAAGAAAAGTGAAAGGCTAAGAGTAGAACCCTGGGCTAGGAAATAAAGGTTTCCTTCCTTCTTTCCTTCCTCCCTCCTTCCATCTCTCTTTTTCCTTTCCTTCTGCCCCCCCTCCCACCCAAGGATCCATGAATTCACCAGAGAACCACAGAACAACAGACAAAGAGGGAGAAAGCATTCCCCCAGTGGGTTTACCATTCATGAACTTTTCTACAACTTTAATTACTTTCAAATAAATACATTTAAGTACAGACCATTGACTACATGCTCCTGAGTTTTACCTAACCTTTGAGATGTTGAGCTTTAGATTCACACAGCTACCAGCCACTCCCAGATCTCAGTACTGTGCACTGCCAGCTTTAAAAACTTGTCTTAGGTTCTGTCCAAGGCAAGAATCTGGATCTTCTTTCCACATTTGAAACATGAAAATATTTCAACAAAACTTTATAAAATACTGGGAAAGAACACTCTCCTCAATTTTTTTTTTTTTTGCTTAATTATATACACATTTTAAAAAGAACCAAAATTTCACAGAACCATGTTTATAGCACCTAACTCTGAATTTCTTTATTTGGTGCTACCATGTCATTTGTCTTCTGGAGTTTTCTGATGTAACTGGTTGATAGGAGTTTTGTTTGCTTTGCAACCAATTACCTCTTCTCTACCAGATTTCCATCTCCCAAACATGTGCTGAGTTTTTTCTTGTATCCTCTCCTGGTATCACCATACTCAAGCACTTATTTTTAAATACTTAACATTTAAAAAATTTATTTAAATAGGGTTCACATACCATACATTTCACTTTTTAAAGTGTATAATTCAGTGATTTTTAATATATTCATAGAATAGTGAATCCATCACCAGAATAATTTTTAAAACATTTTCATGATTTCAAAAAGAAACCCTGAGGGCCAGCAGGTAGGATGGTGTTTAAGGTAGTGAACTCTCAAACCCATGATTTGAGTCCCAGACCTGGCAGCTTACTCACTTTCCTGCTTTCTCTGGTCACATTAAGTAATAACAAACAAAATTAAATAAAATAATTCTTTAAAAAAAAGCCAACTCTGTACCTTTTTCCTATCATGTCTCACCCCCACTCGTTCCCCTGGCCCTAAGCAACTACTTTCTCTACAGAAAATTCTGGACATATGAGTAGATTTATCTGTGACTTACGACTTTCATTTTTCCTAGCCTAATGGTTTCAAGGCTCATTTTTGTTGTAGAATATATTGCTACCTTTTTTAATAGCTCAATAATATTCCATTATGTGATTATACCACATCTTGTTTATCTATTCATTAGCTGATGGACATTTGGGTCTTCATCTTTTGACTGTTATAACATTAATGTATAGTCCACACATTTTCATGTGGATATACATTTTTATTCTTCTTGGATATATACCTGGGAGTGGAATTACTGGCTTACACGACAACTCTATGTTGAACATTTTGAGGAACTGCCAAAATGTTTTTTTTTTAAAAAAAAAAATCTATTTTGCATTATTTTACTTTCTTGCCAGGAATGTATGAGACTTTCAATTTCTTCACATTCTCTCAAATACTTATCTGACTTTTTTATTGTAGCCATGCTAGTGAATGTGAAGTGGTATCTCATTGTGGTTTTTATTTTCATTTCCCTGGTAAGTAATGATGTTGAGCATCTTTTCATATAATTCTTTAGTTTTAATGGTATTTTGGGGTGGAGAGGAGATAAAGAAGTCTGTTTGATCTAACATATATAACTGGAAACACAGTAGCTCATTTGGATGTGACAGGAAAACAATTTCTTCTGAATTTTGGAAACTATATAGTAATCTCAAGTTTTTATCAACATGTACATTTCTATGTCTATCCTTTCTTTATATTGTAGTTACTGTGTGAATAAGAGACTGAAATATTATGCATTGAATTTACTTTGTAAGATTACATTTTGTATGGAGTTGGAGGGAGGAATTTATCCAAATGATTTCTCAGTGTTGACTAAAAAGTAGGAAGGACTGATTGCCAAAGCCTAGATAGCTCAGTGATTTTTAGTAACTGATGCTGTGTATACTGTTGTAAGCATGATCCTCATGTGGTAAATACCAAAGGGATGTAACCCTGACTACAGCCTATCTTATAAGAGATGGATGACAAAGTCTTTAAATGGATTTGGCACTTTGTTTCAAAGAAGTGGAGCATAATATATGTCACATGACTGGGTGGTGGGTACATGGGGAGTTATACTGTTTTTTGTTCTTGGGTATGTAAACATTTTTGTAGTAAAAGATTTAAAAATAAAAGCTGTCGAGTGCCTTTTGAGGCAAGTGGGCAATATAAGTATCTGGCAAAGGTGCATTAAACCATGAAGACTAGAGTTTAGCTCTCTTTCAATGAAGATATTCCTTTGAGGTTGAGAACCTACCTGAAAAGGAAGCATCTTTCTGCAAAACAGGAAAAAATAAGGAAAGGAAGAATAGGTACAGTATTTGGGAAAGATTTTGATGAAAATTTACATCAGATGCCTTCTACTTCCTCTACGAATTGTGAGTCTACACATCTGTTGAAAAAGTGGAGGCGGCCTAAGATTGAGGAAAGTGCAGAGGTTTGAAATGGGTTGGAGTAGCATGAAGAGAGTGGGCTAAGGAAACAGTGACCTAAGCACCATTTGTTTCGTTCACTGTTAATAAGCACAGGGTAATGATTTGCAGAATAAAAAAGTGAATTATTTCCAGGTAGTGGGCTGACCATAAATTTATCATGGTGCCACTACTGGCACTCACTCGACTATGACATTTAATCCAATAGTCATCAGTCATTTTTAGGAAGGCATTTACGGAATAGAGAAATGGGATTATTTTAGACAGGAAAGATTGAAGGGGATTAGATGAAGCCTTTTTAAGTGCTACTTGATAGGTCATAAAGTCTGCCTTGAAGAGGGAAGAAATGAAAATAAGAGCTTAGCGGATAAATGAGCAAGTGGAAACATTAATGACATGGAATTTAAAAATTGACAAATTGACAACATGTGCTGGAAGGATAAAGAGATGAGGTCCTATCCTCATAGGAATGTGGAATGTTGGTCTGTATTATTCCTGATGGCAGTAGTATTCTGGATGATGAGTTCTGGGCAGTAAATGACCTGGAATGGCAATAAAGAACCCTGAGATGGGACAGTAGAGGAACTGGGAAGCCAGGTTACTGGTTGGTCTATCCACATGGTTATTGGGACCCTCCACCAATTCCCCACCCTTCTTTTGTCCTCCCTGGGTCCTTCACAGAATCTGCATTCTTTCTGCAACCCAAAGCCTTCAGACAGTTCAGGTTAATGATAAGACAAAAAGGTAGAAGTATGAAAGAGTTAAGGGGCTATAGTGGACATCTACTTGTTTTTGACTCCTAGCTCAATTTTGTTCACACATTTTTCTGGAAATACTATCTCAAGGGCCTGCTAGAAAACTTACCCCATATTCGAGTCCCCGTCTATAAAAGTGGAGTTGCCTTCCCTCCAAAACTCTGTTTTAAGGGTGGATAAGCATGCAGTCTTGGTCAAAAAGAGCATTCTGTGGAGGTCCATCGTGACTCCATTGGTACCTCCTTAGATCACTAGCTGTAAGTGTTCTGGGTAAGATGTACCATGACTATCCCAATGAATAGAAGCTTATAGGTGATATTTCTTTCCTGATAGGTGAATTGTATACACCAAGGGCAATATCCCATGTGTTACCATCAAGCATGACTAGAAGGCGGGTACCAAGATTACCTTCCCTAATCTGAAGGACTGTTATGCCTGACAACAGCCCTGAAGATATTCTTTTGGAACTTAAGAGAACAGCTCCCATATACGCTTCTGCCAAAGTAGTATCAGTAAGTGTCACAGTGCCTGGGTTAGCCTCAATAAAGTGGTTTCTTCATCACATTGGGTAAAGGCAGAGCAGAAGAGAGTCATGATATAGGGATGATAGTCTAAACTTTTGTTTCACCTGCAAGGTCAGTCTTTCCTCTTTCATTTTTTCCCTACTTTTCCCACTCACTCTAAGGTGTCTTTTCTTTATTCTCCACACTGTTTTGCTGAGAGTGGGGTAGGTAGCTGTTTAGTCATCATATCCTTTCTGGTATGGTGATCCTTTTGCTCTGAAAAAATGTCATCAGTCCAAACAGCCTGAAGAAATGCCTAGGGAGGGGAACCACTTCCCCAAGGTAAATTTCAAGTAAAGAAACCTCAATGGCAAAATATGCTTCCTCAAGACATTAATGTGCCTCCCATGAGACACTCTTAATCAGCATCTACCCTTTGTCTACATCCCACCCAACCAGCCCAGGATCCACTGGAGCAATGCGCTTCAAACAGTACCTCTGATGTTCACTTACCTGTGGACCCTCTAATCATTGACACATTTTTTGGTAAAATTATTAAGTAACAATATTCTGGAAAAATATACCTTTTACCCTTTCTCTTCAGTTATAAAAGATTTATTTCCTTACTGCTCAAAAGGATATGAAACTCAGTGAGGGATAAGATATGGACTGCCATACAATGTTGTTAGGCTAAATTAAGAGGTAGGAAACAGAATCCATCCCTCAAACATCATCAGGTGGGAAGAGACCTTTCTGAGACACATGGTTTCTGTTCTTTAACAAGAGCTTAAGGGGACTGATCAACCTCTAGAAGCCCAAAGAGAGGATCAATAAAAGCTAAACAAACTCATTCCTTTTCCTAAGCACAAGTCCTGAGTTACCCCAAATCCATGCTTCTGACACAGTATGCAGAAAAGACATCAATCTTATTAGAACATTTATTGAGAGTATTTATATTCTCAACAAGAAATGAATTATTTAGAGTGGGAGAGGAATTTTCCTCCCTAGAAATGCTAAAGCATCATCCAAATAAATAGTAGAGAAAAATCTATCAGCACAGTGCCTTCAGTAAGTGGAGGGGAGGCTGGAGGCACCTGCTACATAACACCTGCAGGTGAAGCTTCCATGGCGCATGCCTCCTTCTGGGGTATGGATAGGGTTTGGTTATGCTCCTTGTTTTCCAGTTTAACCTTTAACCCCACCAACTGATGATTTTTAAGGACTGATGACGTATGATCTTGGAGAACTGATGTTAGAGAGGGACTTTCAGTGTTCAAGGTAGTTTCTACCTTATTCATGTTCACAGTCTTCACTGGGAAGATTTTGGGTTCACTGGTTGCCAAGGTGATGCTAGGCTGTGAGTCAAGGGCACAGAGCTCCTTTGCTTTGACTGTCTCCCTAGATATATTAGACATGTAAAAATGTTTTAAATTTGTTGGCCTTTTGTCCTGAGGCCTTTCTACTTTATTGGTAGAACTCTCTCCCTTATCCCTTGGCTCAGGGTCAGCCCCAGCTTGCCCAGTGAGCATCTCTGAGCTGCATCTATTGGCTAGGACAGTCAGTTTCTGACTTGCATTGTCTGTGATACTGTGTGTGTGAGGCAGAGGCAGCCATCTACAATCATAAAGTCTCTCAATATCCTGTGTAAGCCCATGGTGGATATCAGAGGGTGGTTGTCTTAAGGCCTTCTGTCCTTCCTTTTCCACAGTTAAGATGGCAGAGAGAGGATGGTATAGGACAGGAGCTGCATTTGTTCCTACATTGTCTCTGTGAAAACTGTTACTATTTCCTCTAAGGGGTTTGGAGACTCTGTATTTGGAATCCACCCCAGAAATATCTGAAGAGAAAATATTTGAGTGACAAAAAGTCTGGGAAGAGTCCTCTCTATTAAAAATTTGCATGGATTGAACAACCCTGGGTGGAAGGCCTGTCATTATCCTCTTGTGAAAACTTTTAATATGGGCTTCCAATATCTTTTGTTTGCTGGGAGAAATGAAAGAAATTTTTTTAGAGGTATTCAGGCAGTAGTCTTCATTCACCAATGGTGCCAAATCTATGTAGTTCATTTGTCTGTGGGATTTCTCAGAAAGAGGAAATTTCTCTTTTACAGAGTGCTTTAATTTCATCCCTGAAGCCCTTGAATTATTCTGTGACAGACTCACTGTGCAACTTTCTAGGTCTTTCTCAGAGTCAGACACCAGATTACGACCTGACAACCTTTCTGAGTCACTCAATGAATAGTCATTTGAGCCATCCTCTGTGCTCTGTTCCTGATCCTTTCCCATAGGCTTCCCTAGCAGAAGAATTTCTGAGCTCTTCCTGCGAAAGCTTCCATGTTTATTCACTCCAAAATTGTTTGGCTCTTTGCTGTGATTCTTATAGAAAGGGATCCATGAGAGTCCATAACTGCTTTTTGACTCAGGTGTCTCAAGAGTTTCTGTCTGAGGAGCCATCATTTTCAGAGACTCACTGACTCTTTTGGGCAGGCCCCACCGGTGTTGGATGAGCCTCTTCCGAAGGTGGTGCTCTAGTTTTTTCCGAAACGCACTGTTGAGGGGAGAATCTCCAGGAAGGATGGAGACTGGGACATGGGCCTTAGATGACTGGCTGGCCAATGGAGGGTTGGGAGCTGGAGGACAAAAGTCTTTTTGAGATCTTTGGACCACAGAAGGTAAACCCCACACATGTTCCTGTTTTTTCTTTAATATGTTCCATTCCAGCTGGTCAATTTCAGATGGTAAAAGAGACCATGCCTCATTCTGGGGTCTCTGAAAACATATTCTACATATCCTAATCTGAGAGAGAGAGGAAGGGCACAAAACTGGAACTGGGGATTGAAGGTGAGCCTGGTACTGGGCCTGAGTGAGATGTTTCAACTTATCTTGGGACAGAGTTAGATGCAAAGATTGATGTTGGACCTCAGGCCATGACAGAGGTTGAGAAGGGTAAAGGACTGAGGATTCTTGGGCTATGGAGGTATTAGAGATTACATTGAAGACAATGTTTGAGGAATAATCACCTGAGACAGAGATAGTAGAGTGCAAGGACTCACTGTGCAAAGTTGGGAGACCCCAAAAGAGCTGGGTACATTTTTGCTGTAAATGGTCCTCAAAGGCTTTAGGATGTGGGGTCTTCTGATACACATGCAGCTCCTCTGGTTTGCATTTGCTGCTCCAAAATGGAAGGGAGACTGCCACGTCATGCTTATCAGCAACGGACTCTGACATTTTCCCTGAAAAATTTAGTTGGTAGTCTTGCTTAAGCTGTTTTGGGTCAGATCCTATTTTCTTTTTCTTTTCCTTCCACATTAGGAAATCTCCTTTCTTTTTGACTTGTCTTTCCAGGAGTGCCCGAACATCAGAGCTTAGAAATGAGAGGATATCAGGCTCTACAAGGTTGTGTAGAGGTTCTCCCTGAAAAAAGGACTGAGAAGAATGGAAGGCAAGAAACTCTTGCTCAATATCACATTGTGCCGAGTTGTAGGGAAACAAAATTTTGTCATGAGCCTGCCACCAAGAAAATTCTGAAATTGCCATGCTTGAACAGTCAAGATCTCTGGTAGCTGGGACATAAGTGGACAACTCTCTAGGACCATCCACCAGAGACAATGTGGCTTCTGGCTGCAGAACAAAATCTTCTCTCAGAGTGTGATGTACTAAGAGAGGGGGAAAAGCAAGGGATTGGGGTGGCAAATGGTCTACTGGGAATGTGGAATCTAAGAGAGAAACAGGCTCTGGTTGCAGAGAGTCATCCAGTGGTAAGGGTGAAAGTGAGTCAACTAAGGGGGTTGTCAGGTTAGGTGACAAGTTGGAGCATGGAGGGAGAAAAGGCTCAGGCAAAGGGCTTGATAGTAGGTCTACTGGAGGGCTTGCTGAGGGAGTGGAGGTGAGATAGAATGATGACTCTGTCACAGAAGCTATGGAGGCCAAAGGGGTCACACAAAGTGTAGCATCTTCTGGAGATTCCTTGTACAGCAGGTGGCTGATCTCAGCAGTTGATCTGTTACACACCTCACAGAGTGGGTCTGGGCATAGCAGTTGACGAAAGCTGTTGGCATCATGATGCTGTCCCAGGGGGCTGCAGAAGACAGAAGGTACAAAGCTATAGCCAGGTCCAGAACAGATGGAGGAGGGCCTACTGAACTAGGGAATAGACCACCTGAACCCTGCTACCCCCTTCCCATGAACCCATGCCCATGACTTCACAGTGATCTCTCTGTGACCTCTCTCCGTGGCCTTCATGCACATACCCATTCCTATAGTCCTCCCATGATTGCTGTAGGCTGAACTGAATCTCAGGAGTGCATACAACATGCTTAAAAGGGAACCAGGAAATAAGGGGAAAGACTAGTCACCTTTTCAGAATAGAACGCAGCCTCTTTCCCTCCTCTGCTTCTCTCTGGCAAGTTCTCTCACCTGAGAAATTAGAAGAGTAGGTTATATAGAAAGAAGATAGAAGCATAGGAATCATGAAGAAGTCCCATTATAGGACAATTTCGAGATATGAAACTCTAAAATCCCAAGTAATAAGTAGACATGGTCAAATGGTAAACTACAGTACCAAGGCTCACACATGTTTGTGTTTCATTTCTAAAGTACTTTAACATACATTGTCCCATGTGGTGCTTGAAACCACCATGAGAAGGTCATAGGTCAGTGGTTACCTCAAAGAGGAATCCAAGCACCTAGGATTTATTTATTCAAAATTAGGAGGCAGAAGTTCAGACTCCAACCAACCAGTATTCTGCAACTTTACCTAAGGCCCCCTATTGGGCAGCACCCATTACCCAGGTCATCACTGTTCCATGCCCAAGAATGGCCAGAGCAGGGACTCAGAAATGTCTCGGATATGACTGGCTTCCTTTGAGCCTCTGTCCATTGGGTCTGTTTTCTGAGAGTGGTTTCATCTAGCAACTGACATCCTCAGAGATGATAGGGATGTCATGGAAGGGACGGGAAGGGTCACCTTGGAGGAGTTCAGGTTAATAGGCAGAACCTTACCATGAGATGTCCCACCCTTCCTTCTCCTCTTGGCTCTGCCTTGACACTGAGAACAAAAGGAAAAAAAATGAGTGGCTGGAACTTACTCCACTTTCTCAGACATTATCTAAGAATGATAAAATGACTCTCCATTTTAATTAATCGACATATTTCTTTTACTAAGTTTTATAATAATTGTCTCACTTTTCTTTCTTTCTTTCTTTCTTTTTTTTTTTTTTTTTTTTTTTTGTAGAGGTTTTTGCCTTAGGGCACATGCACTCTGGGGGGGGGAGGGGACAGAGAGAGACAGACAGTGAGAGGGAAAGTGAGAAATCACCCCCCCAGGGGGGCTGGCCACGCCATAATCCCTTCTCCATTTTCCTCCTGGGATCTTGGCATATATGCACATGCACCAGCATGAGTTTCAAGCCTCTGGATTCAGATTCTAACTACAGTTGACCATGTGGGAGTCCAGCAACATAACTGCTATGCCATCTGCTGGCCCTAATTGCCTCACTTTAAAAAAGTTTTTTTTCTATTATATAAGAGATTGTGTACACATAAGGGAGAGGGAAAGAAAGCAATTCCCAACAGGACCTGGCAATGCTGCTATCCTTTTTTCTTCAATTCTCCATCACATATAGACCTTGATGTGTACATAGATACCCAGCATGTAAGCTGCTGTGCCAGGACTCAAACTCTGGTCAGCTGTGTGAAATTGGCTTCCTCTACACAGTACTAAACCACGGTGTTACAAATATGTACCTCTTTAAATAATTAAAGCTAATAAAATATTTTCAATTTTTCCTCCTTAGAAATGGAAGATTTTTTTCTTTGAGATCTGCAGTTGATATTTGTAGTCCTCTGCCCAAGGAAGGATAGAATCTGAGCCCAATAGTTACCTCTGTGCTCTGTCAGAGGACCCTGTATTACAGGAACAGAGCTCTGGCTCCAGTCTCTGTTCAGAGACTCTCAGAGGCTCAGTATTGCTCTCTTGATCAGCCTAACACAAAGAAAGTCTTGACTGATTAACACCTGACATGGGCATGTGATTCAAGATCAGGAGAAACTAGCCTCCTTCAGAGAACCCAAACTCTCCACCTAAGCCAACCCAGGACCACAGAATCAGTGTTAGTGATTTTATCTCAGAACTGTTCACCATACCCAGTCTATAAACTTCATTTGGAAACCTTAGTTCTCCCCAAACCCTTACTCCTGCCCAGCCTTTCTCCTGGAAGAGTGATGATCTCTCTTCTCCTCAGACTGCCCATATCATACATACCTTTGGGCTAATCAAACTCATTTAGAAATGTGGGACTAGACATGGGAATAACAGTAGCAAGGAACCTCTTTTGAGGGTTCACCAATGGTTTCTTACCTTATGGATGTATTTATTTTCTCTGAGGCTTTGTACAAATGATGCCAACTCCAGGTAACATAGGTACAGAAGAAGCAACCCCAATCCACCCAGCAAAGTGACATTGCGATCAATAACCAAGAAAGTTGAACTAAAGCTCAGGTATGGTTCAGTATAACTCTTTATATAAGAGAGAATAATCTCCATTGTCTGAATCCCATGTCTGCCAGCGGTAACTGAGCTGTGAGGGTGCAATGGCTTGACTGTAGTCTCAGCCCTGCATCACAGAGTATGGAAGAGTCACAAAGGGTTTCCAGTGCTGGGGGAGGGGACCTCAGGAGTAGGGTATGTCCCCAGCACCTCCCCCACCCTCCATCTCAGCAGACCCCTCCCTATCCCCTGCCATCCCATTCCCCAGCTCCTACTCTTTTCATATCATATGTTTAACTTAGTGAAATTTTCTGTCAGTTTGATTTGTATACTGTATACCAGATATTACCTGAATTCCCCTTTACTGCTTAGAGTCCTCTACTTGAACCCAGTCAATTCTACTGTCTTAAAAGTCTGAAATATTGCTTAGAACTTGTGCTCATACACAGATATTTACACATTCAGTATTACTAATGTCCTCAAATCCATCTTATCTACACAATGCTTTTTCTTTATATTAACCCAGATTAAAGTTTTTTAGTACTTACTCAGTTTTGTGAATGTTAGATAGTAAGCTTTTTGTTTCAGTCTTTATATCTTAAATTAGAGGAACTGACTGAAATAATTAAAACTAATAATTATTCAATACTTACAAAACGAAAATGAATATAAAATAAACGTATTTAATTAAAATGCTAAACAATCTTAGGAGTAAGTTTATTGCACTTATTTTTTTTAAGTTAGTAAAACTTAAGCTATGCCAAGTCTTTTGGGAGTGCTATATACACACATACTACACATACACAAACATACATAGCCTTTAACATATAAATTAAATATTTTCAGATCAAGAATTCTTACATTTATTGCAGTCTTCCATTCATATTTTGACCCCAGTTCTAACTCAATCTAAAAAACAGTCTCAGCCCTACATAAGTTTTGTAACAGGTATGTGACTTCCCCAAACCAGGATTAGATTACAGTGTGTTAAATGATTGGTTCTCTCAGTCCTTGGTGGCAGTGTGTGGCCCAAGAGTGTCATTGGCCTTTGGGTAGAACTGAGTCTTGAGCAGCCTCTTCCAAGTTCCTTTGTGAACCATTTCAATGTGATCTTTTTCTTTTTCTTTTAAAGTTTTTTTTTTTTTTCTATAGGACATGTGCATTTGACAGAGAGACAGAGAGAGAGACAATGAGAGGGGAAGTGAGAAACCACCCCCCCAGGGGGGATGGCCATGCCATAATCCCTTCTCCTCCATTCTCCTCTTGGGATTTTGGGCACATGCACACACATGCCCAGCATGATTTTTAGGCCACCCAGTCTGAGACTTGAACATTGGTCAGCCATGTAAGAGTCCAGTGCCTTAACTATCACACCACCTGCTGGTTGCATTATGAATTTTTTCTAAGAGCACCTTGCCATATCTAGAGCACCTAGATATCTTCAGAATTTAAAGAAACAAGAGACTAAAGGTGAAACACATTTCTTTGATACCACCAGCATTAAACTGCATTGATATTGACTGGCAGAGCTTCATAGCATTTATCCTTTCTATATGCTCTAGTTTGAATATGTTACCCAAAAATTCATATGTTGAACCATTTTAGGGGAATTAATAGGTTGAAAACTTGATTCAGTTATGATATTGGAAGATGGGCCTTTGGGGAAAAATTTAGAGATTGGGTGGTTATGGCAGGGACCCATGCTTGAGTCCTAGTGGATTTGTAAGTAGAGAGAATTAGAGGGAAACCATTGTGGAACATAGACCATGCTCATTGCATGCACCCAGGATCGTCTTTGCTTTTATCAGCTATATTGTGTTGTAGCTGGCTTGATGCCAACCTCATGTCTTTGGACTTTGCAGCCACAAGAATCATGAGTCATATAAACCTCAATTTTTTTCATTCTTTATTTTTTATAAACCACTCAGTCTTGGGTATTTCTGCTATAAATGTAATTGTAGACTAAGACACTATACTAACATCAACTATAAATCATATTTTTTTCTCTAATTTATAAAGCATTTTACTTCCAGTGATCTCAATAGATATTTATGACTCTGTGAGGTAAGCAGAGCAGGTATTATTGTTCTCATTTTATCAGTGAATAAAACCGAACCTAAGATAGGGTTAGTGACTTCTCTAGCTCACACAATAAGTAGAAGAGAGCTGATGAATAAATCACCTATATTCTTAATGCTTCTATTTTAAGCAATTTTAATAACTTATCTTGTTTTAAAAAAGTATACCCTAGTCCTAAAATTAAAGAAGTTCTGTGACCAAAATATTCATATTTTTCTATTAAATACTGGAAAACTTGGGAAGTAAAGAAAAATCATTTTTTGGTTCCTATCACTTTTTATCACATTTCCCTTCTACTGTTAGCACAAGTATTTCAATGATTTTTTTCTTTATATTAACCTTGCTTCCAAGAACCATATTGCATATGACTCTCAGTAAGGTTTAACTAAACAATAAAAGTGTAATATACCTTTTATCTTCTCAATCTTCCCAGGAATACATTTCACACATTTTACATGTACCTAACCTCTAAGCCAGTACAGTTTTCACTAAGGCATTCAGACTGCCACTGGGAGATGGCCAAGGGGTCCCGGAGTAAAGTGGACCCTTCTCTCACCCTTCACAATAGCTTCCTAGTTGAATTACATCACACACAGAAGTCTGGTCCTAGATTTCTCATTGCATTTGTGTACATTGTCTCCAAAGATGAGAACTTTCCAAAGCTGTACGAGAGGAGTAACACACTACTATCTGAGGATGCTTTGTACAGATAAGTTCCTCATTCAGGATTCCCACATGGTCTCCATTTCCTAGGAAATTTCCTCAGTGGTCACATTCTCATCCTGCCCACTGTCCCTGGGATAAGCCATTTGGAGGCAGCTGTTTTCAGGATCTCTCAAAAGCCTGAAGAAGAATAAATTCTGAAGCAAAATATTTTCAAACTGCATTTAGAAAGAGTAGCTGTAGGATGTCCTTCATTTATTCACCCAACAAACATTTATTGAACTCTACTATGTACTATTTAAACTGCTATAGAAACATCAACTAAATAAGATATTTCCTTTGTCCTTGGGTAGCTCACAGTTCAGGAACTAAAACTTTTGAACCACTCTAATGAAATGTAACAAAACTCTAAAAGAAGTAGGAATAATATGCAATGGGAACATAGATAAAGGAATAATTCTGCTGTCAGGAAGCGGGTGAGAAAGGCATCAGGGAATACCTCAGAGACTTGATACCAATTTTGAAGTTGGGCCTTGTGAGACATTAACTACTTCCTTCTCCTTTTCATCCTCTTCCTTCAGTTTTCCTTAATAGACTTTAAGTTTTAGAGCGGTTTTAGAAACATTAAGTTGGAGGTACAGGGATTTTCCATACACCTTTATCCTCATGCAGGCAAGCCTTCCCTGCAATCAACATGCAGTACCAGAATGGTACATTTGTTACAACTGGTGGACCTACAGAGACAAACTTTATCACCCAAAGTCCATAGTTCATATTCATGTTCACTCTTCTGTATGTTTTTTAGATTTAGACAAATGTATAATCACATTTATCTGCAACTATAGTATCATTCAGTATCACTACTCTAAAAAATCCACTGTGTTCTTCCTATTCATCCTTTCTTCCTTCTCCCTCATTCCTGAAAACCACTAATCTTATAACTGATTCCATAATTTTGGCTTTTCCAGAATGTCATAGAGTATTTAGCCTTATCACATTGGCTTCATTCACCTAGTGATATGCATTTAAGCTTCCCCCATCTTTTTTCAAGGCTTGATACCTCACTTCTTAGTGCGTAATATTCCATTGTCTGCATGTACCACAATTTACTTACTGATTCACTACTGAGGGACAACTTTGTTGATTCTATTTTTGGCAATTGTAAATAGAACTGTTGTAAATTTTCTTGTGTGAAAACCAAAACCTCCTTATTGAGATATAAGCCACTGTCTGTATACATTTGTGAGTTCTAGAAATTTCATAGAAATGGAATTATGCAATCTGTGACCTTTTGTGTTTGGTTTCTTTCACTTAACATAATGATTTAAGGTTCATCCATGTAGCAGCATGTATCAATATTTAATTTGTTTTTATGGCTGTATGATATTTCATTATATGAATATTCTACAAGTGTTTATCTATGGATTAGTTGGTAAGATTTGGGTTATTTCTGCCTTTTTGCTATTAGGACTACTATTGCTATGAACATTCATATACATGATTTCATATGGACATGGGTTTTTATTTTTTATTTATTAATTTTTCCAGGAACTTGAAGTCATGCTTTGTCTAAGCTTGTTGCTGTCTGAGACTTTTGTAGAATGCCTGCATTAGAATCCCTATGAAATGAGAGGTTTGGTGTGTAAATGTCCTTTTTTTTTTTTTTTTTTTTGAGAGGTTTTTGCTATAGGGTGTGTGCGCTAGCCAGACAGAGACAGAGAGACAGAAAGCGAGAAATCACCCCACAGGGGGGATGGCCACACCACAATCCCTTCTCCTCCATTCTCCTCTCGGGATCTTGGGCACGCACGCACATGCGCCCAGCGTGAGTTTTAAGCCACCGGGTCCGGGATGCCAACCGCGGTCGACTACATGGGAGTCCAGCGACATAGCCATTACGCTAACTGCTGGTCCCTAAATGTACTTTTTATTAAGAGTCTGGGTGTACCAATTCTCTCTCTTGTCATCACTCTCAAAATTAGCCCTTGACATAGTCAGAATCATGGCAATGTGTAATGCTTTACATTTAACTGTAGTGAACACTTCATGTTCTCAAGTCTCTATTCTTAGTAAGTCAGAAAAGAATGTGAGATGGAGAATCAGAATCCATCCAGAGGAAACATAAGCAAACCTATAACATCTATAAAGGTACATGTCTGGTCACACTCAAGCATAGGATGTATGTCTAAGGACAAGCAAAATAATTAGACTGAATAAGTTGAAAGGGGCCCAATTGTGAAGCACTTTGAGTCACAGTTTAAAAAGCCTGAACTTGGTAAAGAGGGGAGTGGAAACCAAAGTTTTTTTGTTTTGTTTTGTTTTTAGTGTTTTTTGTTTTGTTTTGTTTTGTTTTGTTTTTCCAGTTTGCCAGAGGGTGTATGTACTAGCTGGGGAGAGAGGAAGTGAGGAGTGAGAGTTTTCCCAGTGGGGGACAGTAATGCCCCAATTTCTTTTTTTCTGTCTTACTTCTTTTGCATTTTCATTTGCCTGGTGTGTTTTTCAAGTTGCCAGGTCTGGGACTTGAACCACATAGTCAGCTATGTGGGAGCCAGCCATCTTAATAATTACACTGGCTAGCTTGCTGAAGTTTCATAACCAGAAGAATGACATACTCAGTCTGTGTTTTGGAAAGATGACTGACACAGAGATGCTGGTTAGAGTTCTTGGAAACATCTCCAAAGTAATCACTCTATCATGGACACTTTCTCTTGCAGATGATAGAAACCCAGATGAATTCTGGCTTAAGCAAAATTTTCAATTTATGGGCTTTCATTTCCCCACAATATAGGAGTAGATCCAGCTTCTCACTTAAAATCATTTGGTTCTGATTTCTCAGTGTTCACTCATTCTTAAGTCATATCCATCATGGTCAAAAATATGGCATTTAGCCAAGGACAAAGGAAAATTATTATCTCGGCATACCAGCTAAGATCTCACCACTCAAGCTGGTGTATGGGACCAGCTTAGCTCATAAGACTATTGCTGAAATAATTATTAGTAACCATAGAATGCTATTAGACTATCTAAGTCAGGCTACTTAAAATATGATTCATGGACTAGTGCCTGCCATGCATTTTTGTTGCCACCCATGACAAGATAAGTATAGAACTTTGGAGCTTATTTAGTAGAGGAGAGAAGCTACTTGCAAATTCTTGACTGAAGAATATTATTCTGTCTGAGAATGTCATTCTCTTTGACTGAATGCACAGCTTCAGGAGGATGCATATATAACAGTAAGGGGAGAAGGGGGCACCCACATAGCCAGCTAGACCAGCAGAATTAACCTGGTGATCAATGGGGTAACAGTTGTCACAGCCAAACTGCCCTTTCTTCCGGGATAGAAACTGAAAGTCATTAGAAACTTTTATTACAACTTTACAGGATAATTAGACATAATAATTAAACATTGAGGCACATTTTGTATCTTTGTTTTGTGTATTATTTTTCCAGCGGTTCACTGTTATTGTATTTACACAAGTATTAGTTTGTATGTGTAAATTGATTCTGTTTTTCTGGAGAACCTAATACACCGAAGTGAATCAGCATCCTGGAAGCATATGGAGAGACTATAGGGGGAGAATTTTCCCTCTTGTTATGAGAAAACAAATGTCAACTATAATTGTGGGGCCTAAGTTAAAGAGGTCAAGGACTCGCTAAGATCTACTTTAGTTCTTCTATTTCCTCATGCTTTCCTTCGCATTGATCTACCCTTGTTCAGAGCCTCTGGTAGAATGTACTCTGCAAAAGCTTTGGATATGACCATTTTAATAGGCTAAACATCACATGGGCATTCATTCGCCCTCTTCCTTGGAACTCATTTTACTAGAATCCAAGTAAGAAATGGTGAGGTCAGCAGGTGGCATGGTGGTTAAGGCTCTGGACGTAGTTGGCTGACTGAATTTTCAGTTCCAGACCTAGCAGTTTGCTTTCTCTCTTTCACTCTCTCTTTCTTTCTGCTCAAATTAAAAAATAATAGTAATAGATAGAATTAAATAATTATCGGGGGGGAATATTATTCAAATTTGTTTAAAATTTGCATTAAAAGTTCTTGTCTGCGCTGATCTAGGCACTCCTAAGCAAACAACCAGACTAACATTAGTTACTTATGGTCAGCCCTCTATTTCAGCAGGATCTGAATCTGCAGATTGCACCAACTACATATTGAAATGCTTAAATAATAATGATAACAATATAACAACACAAATGCAAATAAAGAAATATACAGTGTAACAACTATGAAAAGTCTCTAAATAAAGTTCATGGAAATGCATGTTATGAAAAAAATCTATGACTGCATTTCAAAATATTTTTTATCAAAATTAACTCAGACTAACTTGTTATAACAGTCTAGACATGATCTAGTTTGAAGCATTAATAAAGACATCAGCATGAAAAGAGCCTTGTCAGGGCAACACAGATTCTGTTAAAATTGAAGCAAGAACCATTATCAAATTTATGGTGAAGCTTGGGTGGGAGAATGGTAAGATCATTCAAATTATTGATGGTTTATGGCAATAATGGCTCAAACAAATCAGCAGTTTACAGATGGAAAGATTAGTTTAAGAAAGGTTAAAGATAATAATAAAGATAATGCACAGCAACAGACCAGCCACCTCAATTTGTGAGGAAAACATTAATCTTGTCCACATCCTAATGAAGATGACTGATGACTAATAGGAGAAACAATACTAGCTGATACTGTGGGCATCTCAACTAATTCCACAATTCTGACTGAAAAATAAAAGTAGGGCATAATTTCTGCTTGATAGTTGCCAAAACTATTGTGCCTAGATCTGCGCAGACAAGAACTTTTCATGGAAATTTTAAACAAGTGGAATCAAAACTGTGAAGCATTTCTTTGAAGAATTTTTTTAATTATTTAAATTTATTTATATTTATTCACTGTATATCATTACAACATACAAAATGAGATTTTCCATCCAGAATACATTGTATATTGGCTCAATCAAGCACATCAACATGTGTATTATCATCAACAAATAATTTTCCATTTCTCGTTTCCTATATATATTGCTTTTTTCCCATCCTTGATTTCCTATATCTCACCCTTTACCATCTCCTACCCTCCTCCCACCCTGTCTCTGGTATCAATGGTTGCTTTCTATGCCTTCCCCCCCACACACATTTTATTGATTCACTAAAGATCTTAATTAATCTAAATATTTTGAATAGCAAGCACAGCTGATATATACATATCCATGAACACAAGCCTGACTTTAGGCATAAACCTCAGTGAGTAGAATGAACATACTATGAAGTAGCACCTAGCTGGGGCTATATAGCTTTTTAACAGGAGTTGACACTTGGCTTTACCAGTATGATTCTGAAGACAACACACAATCAAAGCAATGGCTACCAAGAGTAGAAGTGACCTAGTCACAGCAACACTGTACTGGTTGAGAATGAAGGTCATGGCGACAGTTTTTTGGATGTTTTTGGATGCTCAGAGCATTTTGCATGTTGGCGTTCTGGAAAGCAGAAGAATAATAACATGTGCTTATTATGAAAGTATTTTGAGGAAGTTGGCTAAAGCTTTAGAAGAATAATGTGTGGGAAACATTCACCAGAGAATTTTTCTCCATCACTACAATGGTCCTACTCATTCTTCTCATCAAATAAAGACAATTTTGCAAGAGTTTTCGTGGGAAATCTATGGGCATACACTTTACAGTTCTTAATTGGCTATTTCTGACTTCTTTTTATTTCCTAATCTTAAAATATTTTCAAAGGGTGCCCATTTTTCTTCAGTTAATAGTGTAAACAAGACTAAATTAACATAATTACATTTCCAGAACCCTCAGTTTTTAGGGATGAACTACATGACTGCTATTATTGTTTTAAAAAGTGTCTGGAAGTTGATAGAGCTTATGTGTAGAAATCAAATTTGTATTTTATAGTTCTACTTCATTTTACTTTATTTTTATTTTTGCCATAGGGTGTGTGCACTCATCAGAGGGACACATAGAGAGACATAGAAAGAAAGAATTCTCTCCACTCCCAGTGTGGAGAAGGTCACACTTTAATTCCTTCTCTTCCACTCTCTTCTCAGGATTTTGGATATGCACACACATGCACTCGGCATGCTTTTCAAGCTATGGAGTCCAGGACTTGAATGGAGTTGGCCATATGGGATCCAACCACATTAACTTCGATGCCACCTGCTGACCCTATAGTTTTATCATTTAATTTCATTTTTATTGAACTATTTGAAGTCTCCTCACATTTATTTAGCATTTACATTGTATAGGTATTATAAGTAATCTAGCAATGATTTAAAGTGTATGGAAGGATGTGCATAGGTTACATGCAAACACACTTCCCTTTTCTATAAGAAATTTTATCATCTGAAATTTTTGGTATTCATAAGGGATCCTGGGACCAACCCCAATAAATACCAAGATACAGTTGTATTAAACTGAGCTGAATTTCTTTGCTGTGGTCTTGGCACTGAGGTATGGAAACTCCAGAGCCCTGTAAGAGATCGGAAGGAAAAAAAAAAATCAAAACAAAGTTCAGGGATCAAAGTTTCTTATTAAAAATACATTTTAGAAGATTGTTTTAGGTTAATTTCCTAGGGTAGTTGTATGGCAAGAAAATGTGTGCAGTAATTTGGCAAAGTGAGGCTTCCATTTCTCTTAAAATAAAATGGAAACAATAAGAACACAATTAAAAATAAAATTAAAAAAACATAATCTGAAAGCATATTTGGGTTCTTTTTCTAATTAAAACTCTGCAATTAAAGTTTTGCTGGAGAGCAGCCCGTTTTTAATCTCGCTGCCCACAAAGTGACCTTGGAGAACCTTCTAGTCTGACCGAAAAATAGTCTAGTTTTCTCATCATACAAATTGGAAACTGAGGCCAAAGGAAGTAAATTTTAT
Organism: Tupaia tana; assembly: GCA_026018925.1. NCBI lineage: Eukaryota > Metazoa > Chordata > Mammalia > Scandentia > Tupaiidae > Tupaia > Tupaia tana. The sequence goes on along the minus strand of JAKSZU010000013.1, from coordinate 18,481,006 downwards.
TTTTTCTTGAATTTCTTGTGTGTGTGTGTGTGTGTGTGTGTGTGTGTGTGTGTTTGCATGTGTATATTCTGTCCAGGAGCTTAGAAACTGGATGTCAGCATAGTTATAATGCAATTAGATACACAATATGACACTTCTTCCTTTATAATGCCCTAAATTTTTTTCTAGTACAATGGCAAGGGTTCAATAAGCACCAAATTGTATCTGTGCTGCCTTAAAATGTATGCTTCTTGCCTGGGTGAACTTCACAAATAATTGCAATAGTAATGCTTTTTTTGTGAAATTCTAACAAAAATGTTGTGTATGCCTTCATGCCTTCTGCAATAAAATAGGCTGAATGTACCTTTGACATTCCTGGATAACCCAAAGTCTTTTAATAAACAATTGTTGTGCCCCAGAGGAACAGTGTAGCTGGTCTAGGATATAGACACAAATGTAAATAGACTCTATATGGCCCCCGAATCTGTCATCAACTAAAAAGTAAATCCACCACTTGTATTTTGGTAGTTTACTGCTTCTTCATGTGCTTATCAAATGCACACAGGGCCAATTTGAGCTAGGACAGAGCTCCTCTCAGCAGAATCCACTCCTCTGAAAAGGTAACGTAGTTTAGATAACTTCTTATTTCTCAGAGCATGAGGGAACTGTAGGGAAGACATGGAATGAACTACTTCAACTGGAACTACTCAGTTCAAATGGAACTACTCAGTTTAATGGTGCATACTTAACATGTATCTAAAACTTTTTATTTTCTATCATGTGAGAAAAGAAATATTTTTATAATTTTGCAAATTAAGAAGTCTGAGGCTCAGAAAGTTTCAACAATTTACCAAAGGCAAAGAACTAAAAAGTAATAAAGTGAAGATGTGAAGCAAGTTTGCTGTGGTCCCAAGCCTTCATCTTCACTCTACACTAGGCTGTTCCAGTCAGTAGAGTCATAGGGTCTTGATCCCCAGCTCTTCTCCTCTATGATTATTCCCACCAATGTCTTCTCCTGCATTATAAACTACTCCAAAATTTAGCAATTTAAAATAACAACCATTTTGTTTGCTTGCAGTTGGTTTTATAGAGGACTGGGCTTGACTGAGTGTTTCTTCTGTTGATCTTGCCACTGTGGATTCATCCAGTTGGTCCGTCAGCAGGGTCCTGGGATTGGCTGAAACACTGGGATTGGTGGGATGTTTTTCTCTTTCGTCTCAGGTCCTCTTGCTATTATGTCTCTTCTCCTAGGTACTTCCCATGTAGCTTGTATGGCAGCTCAGTTGTCCCAAGATCACAAATATAGAGCCTCTTAAGGCTTGCTTCAAGAACTAATATTACACTTCTGGCACTTTCTGTTGATTAGAAAAACTCTTAGTCCCAACTTAGGTTCAAAGACACAAGACTTTGTTCTACTATTTCTGAGCTTTTCTGTATCATAATTGGTCTTCTTTACTGAGCCATAATAGAGGATATTTTGTTCAACCCAATGAATTGACCAATTACATCATATCAACTGTATTCTGCAGGTCATCAATCTTTGTAGCTAAGATTGAGCTAGCTTTATTGATGGAGACTCCTCTTTTTGGGTTGTTTTATTTTGTTCTACATTTACATTTGAGTTCAAAGCTGGCAGTCTCATTTAAAGGAAACTAAAACATTATAGCATCAAGGAGGTGATACACTTAAATACTTTGCCCTCATAAAGAAAACCTAAAATCTAGAATTCCCATTTTTAGTTTTACCTATGAGAAAGTGAGATGCCCAATTCTATGGCTAAGCCAACAAATCTGTGTTTACTATGGTTTACATACTTTAAATTCCCTTAGAAATCACTCATCAGGGCAGAGAAGGAGGAGAAGGCTGCAGGAATCAGATAATTCCTGGTATTATGATTCCCAGTTCACATCAGGTTGCTTTTCACACATGGGTAAAATGAGATTATATTAAATTTCCAATGATTTGTTCAACCTCTCTGAGCAGTTTTTAATGTCAGAAGAGATTTAAGAACACCAAGAATTAGGGCCAAAAGAACAGGCACATAGATACCACCAGCAGAGGGGAAAGAACAGGTAAAAAAAAAATGATGAACAACTTTGGTGAAGATCATTGCTGGAAGGTATCATGAGTTTCCATTTGTAATACTACGGAATTTTAATGAAAGTTAAATAAAATTAGAAATGTGATAATTCAAGAATTTATTAATTTACTCAGTGACTGTGATTATCATTGTTTCTTTTATTTTGTTCCCTCAGGCTAGTCACTGAAACCTTGATTCTTAGATTATATTTCCAATAGGCATTTAGGTGCAAAAATGAAAAGGAACTTAAGTATATTTAACTATTACACATCTAAAATCATAGCTATGATCAAAAGGTATTAAAAAGAACAAAATCAATGTATTTCATTTATTAGCATGGTGACTGCAAATGATTTCTTGGGTCTCCCAACCCAAGAACTTCTCCCCAGTTGACTATCAATTCATTGACTAAATTCCTCAGAGCTGCTTGATTAGCTACAGAATGATTGAAACTCTTTCAATACTTGGTCATTGAGCCTTCACTGATGGGGGAGTGGAAAAAGGACACAAAATACATTAACACTGCCCACTGTGAGTACATCACACACCCTTTACTGGAGCAAAACACCTCTCTGTGCTATGGAGGCTTTAGTGTTCAAAATTTGAGGTGGCCACACTATAATCATTTGGATAGCAACTGTTCATTTAGCCTCTACACTATTGCTGTAACCAGCTTGATTGTCTGTGACTATAGATAAAAATGGAAATTTGAGAGATGCATACCTGAATCATTCTAATGGGAAGGTTTTGCTCTTCCTGGTTATGCCCTGGATAACTGCCTCTAACATCAGAACTCACCAAAAAGCAATGCAATGGAAACTCGGGTTGTCTATCCAATTCTCTGGACCTCATTTTTTTCACCTGCAATTAACAATCACAAATACTATTTATTAAACCCATTTTATAAAACACTATAAAAATAAAATATTTTTAAGTGCTTGTTTGACAGGTTATCAAAATTACTTCATTGGCATCAAACAATATTTAAACAGAAGCCTCTTGTTCCAGAGGGCAAATATGAGAGGTCTTCAAAAAAATGTATGGCGGGAACCAGCAGTTAGCGTAATGGCTATGTCGCTGGAATCCCACATAGTCGACCGTGGTTCGCGTCCCGGACCCGGTGGCTTAAAACTCACGCTGGGCGCGTGTGCGTGCGTGCCCAAGATCCCGAGAGGAGAATGGAGGAGAAGGGATTGCCGGCGTGACCATCCCCTCTGGGGGGTGATTTCTCGCTTTCTGTCTCTATGTCTCTCTCTGTCTGTCTGGCGAGCGCATGCGCCCTATAGCGTAAACCTCTCCAAAAAAAAAAAAAAGTATGGCAAAAATATGTTATGAAAAAGCTAGGAATGCATTTTAATGGGAATTTTGTTGTTGTTTTTAGTTAGTTAGTTTGTTTTTTTTTTCCATAAGGCTCATGAGCTTTCTGGAGAGATAGAGGGGAGAGAGAGAGAAAGTGAGAAAGTACCCTCCAGGGGGATGGCCACACTACAATCCCTTCTCCTCCACTCTTCCTATCAGGATTTTGAGCATGCGTGCACACACACCTGGCATGTTTTTCAAGCTGCTGAGACTTGAATCACATAGCCAGCCGTGTGGGATGGAGCCACCTTAACTTAACCTCCATGTCATCTGCTGGCCCAATGAATTTAAAATTGTTTTGCAAAAAGTAAACTTGTGACTTTAATTCCATTTTTCCTTAAATTTTAGAGTCCTTTCATATGTATAATTTATTGTTTTCATCCTTTTTTTTTATTTTTTGGAGAGGTTTTTGCTATAGGGCGCGTGCGCTCGCCAGACAGACAGAGAGAGACAGAGAGATAGAAAGCGAGAAATCACCCCCCAGGGGGGATGGCCACGCTGCAATCCTTTCTCCTCCATTCTCCTCTCGGGATCTTGGGCACGCATGCACATGTGCCCGGCGTGAGTTTAAGCCACCGGATCCGGGACTCGAACCACAGTCGACTACGTGGGAGTCCAGTGACATAGCCATTACGCTAACTGCTGGTCCCTATTTTCATCTTTTTTAAAATCAAATTAAGTTCAGCTGAATTTACAGGAGGCACTCTATTTGAGGCAGTAGCAAATTGCTGGGAGGTGAAAACTTTTTTTGGGGGGAAAAATGACCTTTAGAAGAAATAACTACTATGCCTATATTTTATCTTTCTTTCTTAATGACATTTGAATGTCATATTAGATGCTCTTAAAACATTTGTTTTCCAAAATGTTTTACTACTGGTTTGGAAAAAGAGGTTTGAGGAAGGATTGAAATTAAAATGGAGAGAAAAAAAGAGCAACTCCTGTATGTTATTGAACTTTACATAAATTTCTAAAATCACCAGAAATTGTATTTGGTAGGCCATAAATTTATTTAAATGAGCATTCCAGGATCTGATAGGCACTGCTTTCTAAACTTAATAATAATAAATAAGTAATAATAAATAAAAAATTGCTAATTTTATGTCCACTCACAAACTGATTCATGGAGTTTCACAAGGTTTCTCACCCTTTAACCCACCACATAATTTATCAATGTGTATACAATGGATTATGATAAGAATTACACGGGGAAAATAAAAGGGTCATGTTCAGAACTTGTGTACATATGGACACTTGATTTATGACATAAATGAAACTATAAGCAGTGGGAAAAGAATGGTCACTACAGTAAATGGTGGAGGAATGTCCACAAGGGTGAAGATGGAGTTGAATGAAAGATGTTAGATACAAAATAATTCACATAGTGTATTTGGCATCTCTTAGTAAGGAGCAGTATTTCCCAAGGTGTGGTTCATGGACCACTTACATTCAGGTCAGTTGGGTGATAGTTAAAGATACATATTCCTGAGCCTACTCTAGACTTGTTAATTCTCTAAAAGTCAAACCTAAGAATTTGTATTTTTATCAAACTCCCCTTGATGATCTTTAGTTCACTGACACCTGAGATTAAATAGCATAGTGCTTTGCAGTTAGGAAAACAACCCAGCTCTGACACTTATGGGCAAACTAATCCATCTATATTTCAGTTTTCTCATCAGTAAAGGGACGGTAATAATGACCTCATTGGTTAGTTATGATGATTAAATAAGATATTGCATATGCAGTGCTTAGTATAACCCCAGTTCATAGTAAGTACTCAGTAAATTTTAAAATTACTCTCCATATCAAAACAATTTACTCAGTAAATTTTAAAATTACTCTCCATATCAAAACAAACAAAAAATCTAGAAATGAAGTACTTTTAATCTCTTTTTTATTTATTATTTTATACATTTAATCACTGTATATCATTACTTGAAAAATTAGTTTTCCCAGCATGAATACACTGTATATTAATCCAGTTAAAGATATATCATACATGTTACAGCAACAGATAATTTTCCATTTTTGTGTCCCTTCCCTTAAGTGTTTTGCTTCTTTCTTTTCCCCTGAGTCCTGAGTCCCTTAATTTTTTTTATTTTTATTTTTTTAGTTTGCTATAGGGTGCGAGCACTCACCAGAGAAAGAGAGAGAGAGAGAGAAAGTAAAAAATCACCCCCTGAGGGGATGGCCACACTGCAATCCCTTCTCCATTCTCCTCTTGGGTTTTGAGTGCATAGCTCTTAAGAAATAGTTAAATTTTAATAGTTAAATTTTAACTTTGTACTGGTATTCCTATATTTTTACTGTATCTAAAGGACAGTATTTTCAAGTGTATTGACAGATGAGTAGAGAGTATTTGATCTTGAGAACTTGTTTGGAGGTACTACCTGGAGAACATAACTATTCCTGTATACATTCCACCGTATTAGGGTTCTCCAAAGAGACAGAACCAGTAAGATGTCTCTAGATATAGATGAAACAAATATAGATATTTGTGGAAGCCTTTATTAGAGGAATTGGCTCTTTACTAGGTGCATGATTATATAGACTGAGAAGTACTATGACAGTCATCTGTGAGCTAGAGACCCTGGGATGCTGATACTGTGGCTCAGTACAAGTCTGAAGGCCTCAGAACCAGGAAGTAGATAGAGATTGAGGCTATCTGAGACCTTTTCTGAGAACCCAGTGGTGATGGGTGCTCTTGGTGTGAGTTTTAGAGTCCAAAAGCCAGAGAGCCTGGATTACTGATGTCCAAGGACTGTCAGTATATCCCAGTTTAGAAAAGAAACGACATTGCCTTTTTGATCTTTCAGAGTCCCCAGCTGATTGGATGGTTCCTCCCCACATAGGAGGATCTTTCCTACTCAGTTCACTGACTCACTTATCAATCTCCTTTGGAAATGTCCTCACAGACACCCAGAGATAATTCTTGACAGTTCCCTAGGTAATCCTTAATCCAGTCAAATTGACACGTAAAATTTACTGTTACAGATTCACCTCTCTGTCAATTTATACACTTCTTCTTAAACCATACTCAATCACTGAATAAAGACATTAACAGTGATAGTTTTACCTAACAAAATGGAACTATCCTATGTATAACCAAAAACATGCTAATCCTTTTCCAAAAAGAGAAGGTGAAGTCCTTGGGTGATGTTTACTCTCCTGATAATTCCTTAACTGAAATTCTCAATGTAAAATTAACAGTGTGTACTTATGTAAAATCAATACATTTTATGTTACATGATAAGAGAATGAGAGGAATGAAAACAAAGATATTTGCTTAGTATACATATCTACACACATGAAAGTATACTTTTTTAAAATTTGGTATAGGATGAATTTGTGGCTGGAGAGAGACAAAGAGAGAGAGAGGGAGAAGGATAGTGAGAAATTCCCCCCAGGGTGTCACCTTGTGATGATCTTTTTTCCTTCATTTTTGTCACACATGCACTGTATCTGTGTGTTTCTCAAGTCACTAAATCCAGGACTTGAGCCATACAGTCAACCATGTGGGATCCAACTTCCTTAACCACCATGCACTCTGGCTGTCACAACACAAATATATTCTTAAGGACATAGGGAGAAAATACTCCTGACAATTATAGTCTGCATTTCTGTAACTGGTCACTTGATCATAGCTGTAATCATAACTACCTTCCTCTACTAACCTATTCTGGATTCCCTATATTTCAACAAGCACCTCAAGTGTTTTTCAGTACTCTACCAGGTGGGGTGACACAAGCCTTCATTCCTGAAGAATTTGGGCCATTCATACACTTGCCTGGAATGGTTTGTTGTAGTTCTTTGTTAGCAATTACACAGTACTTGGCAACACTAGGACAGAGATCTCCTGTATTCCAGACATACTCGTTCTTGCTATTATGGAGTCAGAGTTCCACTGGATCAATCAGCCAACCTAATAACTTCCTTCTTAGCCTGTAGACTCAGAGGTATGAAGAGCCCAAAATGGCTCAGTGGCAGACTTAACTTCCAATTCAATGAACTTGTTAAATCTCCTAGGCCAACAGAACATAGAGTTGTGGGAACAGGAAACAAACGTTTTGCTAGTGGATAGCTCAGAGCGCCCAACCCACGTACCTCTTTCCCAGCTTTTCTTTGTCACCAAACATCCTGTCATGTTCCTTCCAAGTCTCTGACCATTAACCAAATTATTGTCTGCAACCCACAAATTGGTCATTTCTTCTTCCAGGGAAACTGCACGACCAGGTGCACTATATGCAGTTTGTCCCACTGGGAGGATTTCCCTTCACTGCTCTCCTTCAGGGATGTCCCAGAAAGGAGCTAGAATGCTACAGTTGTGCAGTATGGGTGGTGCCTGCCTATTGTGCAGTGCCATCTGTAATCCAGGCCCATGTCTCCTTTTCCTCTGTCATCTGATCACAGGGTACTCTCCATGAGGCCATAGGTGAAGACTGGGAAAGCAAAGACAGTGTAACAAGAAGAGAAAGCACAGTCATTGGGCCATTTCTTTTTTTAGAGAGATTTTTGCTATAGGGCACATGCACTTGCCAGAGAGACTAAGAGCGATAGAGAAACAGAATGTGAAAAGCCACCCCCGGGGGGGATGGCCATACCACCATTCTCCTCCATCCTCCTCTTGGAATTTTGGGCATGCATGTACATGCACCCGGTATGAGGTTTAAGCCGCTGGGTTCAGGACTCAAACCACGGTCAACTGCATGGGAGTCCAGAGACATAGCCATGACACCTCTGCTGGTTCCAGTGCCATTTTTTAAAATTTAATTTACTTGGTTCTTCAAGGCCTGCTTGGCTGATCACACATAGATGCTCTTCAGCTGAAAGCGGAGTTATGATCTGTCCAAACAAATCCATTGTAAAGTAAAAAAACGGAAAGTTGAACTGTTATATACTGGGGACTGTTTACACAGAGGAGGATCATTTTAAACAATAGAACCTAGTTATAATGGAGCAGCTTGGAGTATTTTTGGAAATTAAAGAATTTCCAGGCTCTAGTGGATTGAAAACATGCTAGGTGCATGTGTGCCTGCCCCAGATTCTCACAAGATAGAGAAATGGAGGAGTTGGAGGGTTCCTTGTCCTCATTCTCCCCTACGCCTAGTCTCTCTGACTCTGGTGAGTACACATGCCCTCTGGCAATTAAAGAAAGAGTTCCTTATGTGAGGGTTTTTGATTAAAAACACTGAAGTCCTTAATGTAGAGTTTTTCTAACCCATGCTTTTGAGGCTTTGACTGAGTATGGCATGTATCTAAATGGAATGCTTCATACAAAACTGAAGCTTGCTTTTGCATTTCAAGTAGCTTTTTAGATACCTGGTCTCCATTGTATCATCATCTGATTTGAACATAGTTTGTCTTTCAGTTCTATCCAGTTTCCATGACTCAAACCCTTATGTTGGGCCAGAATGTGGTAATAGAGGCAATTATGCCATTGAATATGCAGCTCAGCTCTCAGATTAAGGTTTCACACCTGGGTATCATTATTCTTTCCCATATCAATTTATTATTTAAGGACTTATTATTTGAAAGCTCTTATAGCGCATAAGCAATTAGAGTAGCTGAGAGTCTGTCCGTATTAAATGTATTTATTTTGCTTTCCTAGCTTTTTATGCCAGAATAATTAAATCCCTTCTAATGTGTCAGTAGCAGACTGTTTTGAAATTGACAGCACTCTTTCCTCTTCTCTTCAGTAACAAAAGCCACAGAGACCGGTAGATTAATAATAAAAAAGAAAGAAAAAAAATTGTAAAAGAAAGAGATAGAAAAGAGAGCACATACTAGTGAGAGAGTATTTTCTCCCCTAAATCAGCATTGAAGTACTAAACATACCTGATTTAGTTTTTTAAGACAGATTTTTTACAGCTTTTTACAATGTTGCTGTTTTATTGACTATATTAGCAATAACTTACTCCTTGGAAATGAATTCCACATAGCACATTTATCCAACATAGTGTGTGAGTAGCAAGGTATTATATGAGCATTTAAAAATAAAGTGATCTATTCTATAGGACATTTTTTTTGGGAGAAGAAAATGGATTGGCTTGACCTCAAGGGAAAATTCATTTGCATACGCTTTGGATGCAAAGAGCACTTTGAAAATTTTGAATTTTACCATGTGACTGCTATAGCAGAAATGGCTGGTCTCTTTTCTAAAGAGTATATTTGCATATGATAGCTTAACAGCTTTTCTCTTTTGTTCCTAGAAGATTAAGTCTCAGTCCTAGAAGAAAATAAATTAAAAGTGATTCCTTACAATTTGAAAAAGTATACTTTGAAGATAAGAGGGAATGCTCAGAAGAAGCTTTTACTTCCAAAATCTCAGGCTAAGAAATGTTTTTCTGCTTGCAGAGCTGTTCCTGATTTTGGTGGTCCATGTGTGACCAGAACCCCAATGAAGTCAAAGTAACTCCTTAGAATCTTCCACTTGAATTGCTTATCTACTGAGTGAAATATAATTTTCAGAAATGCACTCTTTTGGTTCAGGGCTTTGACCCTTTGTTTAAAAATCCAAATTTCCTTAGTGGGTGGATAAGGGAGCACCATAATGAGTACTTTCTGAACAGTGGTGACCTCAGGATGCTCTGTGGAAAAAGGACACTGGGTTTAAAAAACAACCTGCATAGCACACTCTGCCTTTGGAGGTTCACATTGCACATTACCCTGTGGAAAGACTCATTCAGTGGGAATGGAGAAGTGAGAAATTCTCAATTTTTCCCCAGGTGTCTCAAACATTTGACCTTGGGATCTTATTTTTCAGGTAATATGTATTAGTATCCTTGGAGATAATAGTCCCTGGAATATATGTTGGGATATTGTATAGTTTCCTGGTTACTATTAGGTTGTAGGAAAAGTCATGATGCATTTTTGAATAGAAAAAATACATCATGACTTTTTCCACAACCCAGTTCCTTGAAATTATTCATTCGTTGCTCATAGGTGCTCATTTTCTTGTCACAAAAAAATTTCATTGAGTTTCTTCATATTGCTCTCTCTCACTAGACCATGTCCCATACATATGCTCCTCAGCAGCAAGACAGAGAATGATGGTACCTCACTGGTGACAATGATTCTCCCCTTACCCAAACTAATCCAGCTCCTTTGAACTCTATTCTTAACTAGGCTCTGATTTGGGGGGTTCCATTTTCTCTTCTGAATTGTCTAATTTTAGCAAGAATCCTAAGATAGTTTAGCCAGCATCCCCCATTCCCCTACCTGATTACCCTTGATATCTAATCTGGTACCTCGTTCTCTCAGGTTCCTTATCCTCAACCATACATCAGATGATATCTAGGTGTATGAGCTTACCTGAAGCAAGAATAGGTTGGCTTACTTAGAATCTCTTCTAACTACTGATGTTCTTCTCTTATGTTTTCTCTGATGTTTTTCCAACAACTGACCACCCTATACCCTGTTTCTTCTCTATAAATTCTCACTTTCCCTTCTTTACTCAGAGTTGAGTCCACTTTCTGCTCACTGCCAAACCCCATGATAGTGTTCCCTATATCGTTGGCAATGGTCCTGAATAAAGTCTGCCTTATTATTCTTTAACAAGTATCCTGAATAATTTTTTCTTTAACCCTGGTCATGGTCTGTTAAAATAAAAATAAACCAGCCAATTTAATAGAGTTTTAATAGAGCAATTTTTTTGAGAGGTTTTTGCTATAGGGCACGTGCAGTCGTCAGACAGACAGAGAGAGACAGAGAGACAGAAAGTGAGAAATCACCCCCAAGGGGGAATGGCCACACCACAATCCCTTCTCCTCCATTCTCCTCTCGGGATCTTGGGCATGCACACACACGCGCCCGGTGTGAGTTTAAGCCACCGGGTCCGGGACTTGAACCGCGGTCAACTATGTGGGAGTCCAGTGACATAGCCATTATGCTAACTGCTGATCCCAATAGAGCAAATCTTAACACAATTTAAATTGGCAGTTGTTCCTGGACTTCTGTACTATTCCAGCCAGCCTCGTGGTCAACTTAGCATTTAAGTTGGTGGAACAGGAAAGTGATGTGTGCTATAAAAGGGAAAGTATCATACAAAAAATGTAAGTGAGGGAATGAGGTAGAGAAACCACTGGTTACATTCTGAAATTTGTCTGTATTGACACAGTTTAAAAGACAAGATGCCTGTGATTGACTGAAGCCTAGCTAGTGTGATTGACTGTAACCTAGAAACCAGCTAATAAAAGCCTGATATGTACAATTTTGGCTTATCCATAGGGATTCAAGTGTGGGAGTACAATAGTTGTTTTGGGCAAAAATAATTTAATTTAATAGGAGAATCATTGTTACCAGCTAAGGACCATGATTCTCTGTCTTGCTACTGAGGAGGAAATGTATGGGACACTGAAGCACTGATTTTCTTCTTGAAAGGTGTTAGATCAGCAGTCAGGACACTGGCTGACTAATATTTTTAGTTTTATTTATACTATGACAAAATTTATATAGAAAACCTTTACTAAGCTTTTGTCAGAATCTATATTCCACTGGCACACTGCCAGTTCTTTGGGGTGACATTTGTTCTTTACTAAATTTTGTCTTTTTAAGTATTCTGAGGGACAAAATGAGGTTTAGAAATACCACACAAGTTGGAGAACTAAACTTTAAAAATCTCTATAGGTTTTCTTATGTAGATATTTGCAATTTTTATCCTGCTCCAGTTGACTCCATTGTTGTTCAGTCCTCTGATTATTATTTTTTTTTTTATTTTAAATTCTGGAAAAGAAGCTAAGTCACACTTGGATGCAATTTTTAGATTAATTAAAATAGAGAAATACAGTAAGATTCATCTATATTTTCTGCTTTGTTTGCAAAGGTACTTAAAAATAACAATGTTTTCCCCAGTTGTTTGAAAATAGGCCCATAGTGAATGCAGAGTCTTCCTATAACAGCAGATTAAATAATATTGCATTTTGAAATGAAATTAGGGAATAGAGGACTCAAATTAGTAACATAAGAAAAATCTGTTATCTCAGGAAATGTGTGCTATTTATTCTAACTAAAAATAAAAATAGAGACAGAAAGTGTCCAGGCACCTCTGCCTGTGTTGGGCCTCTGGGTTCAGCTTCATGGCTGTGAAACACCCTCCGCCCCTCGCAGCCGGGGCCCCTCAGCTCAAGACTCCAGTGTTAGTTGGGTGGGCAAGTGTCTCCCTTTGTCTTGTTCTTCTCTCTCCCTTCTAACTTTTTTTTTTCTCTTTTTTTAAAAAATCTTTCTGCCCTGTTTGTGTCTTTCTCTTTCCAATTTGTCTCTTCTTCCCTATCTAAGACAGAAAATGTCCAGGCACCTCCACTTCTGCCTGTGTTGGGCCTTTGTGTGGCACGCTTGTGTGCTGTGCGGTTTTCCATTTTTAACCTAATTTTATTTTTTGCAATGTGATTTCCATTTTCCTCTCCTCTTTTTGTTCTAGTTCTTTCCTTCTTTTTTTATTTTTCTTTTTCTTCCTATTTTTATTTTCTACTGTCTTTTTCTTTAAACTTACTTTCCTGTTTTTGTAGTCAGCCCTTACCCATTATCTAGAGAAGACTAGGTGCATAGTGGCTAAACATCTGAACATTGTGAGTTTTAGAGAATTCTTTGTACCTCACTGTGGTGGTTGCAAGAAGAGCAAAATGTCTCTTCATAAATCCAATTGCAAAACTCCTCCTGTGATTCCCTCACTGGAGAACACAGTAAAAGGTAGAATATAGCACTGAATTATTTCATAATAAAGGAAACACATAAGTTCACAGTCACAGAATCCTTCTCTAACAAATTAGCCAAAAGTGAATACATTACAAATGACTAAAAATCAAAGAAGAGCCTCAAGGATGAGACAACCAAGTAATACATCTCCAGCAAGGGAATACTGTAACTTGTCTTCAAGTAGGGAAAAATTAGAGGACATTACCGAAATGTCAGAAAAAGAATTTAGAATATTTATGATAACAAAACCCTATGAGATGCAAGAGAAAAGAGACATTGAGCTCCAAGAGATGAGGAAGTCCTTTCATGATATGAAAGATGAATTAGATGCCATAAAAAAGAATTGAATGGAACTGTTAGATATGAAGGCTATAATACAGGAAATTAAAACCTACCTCAAAAGTATTAAAAGCAGGTTAGACCATGAAGAAAATCAAATCTCAGAAGTAGAAGACAAAACCTCTAACCTAGAAAAAAATGATCAAAAATACTGAGTAAACAGCCATAAAAACTGAGGATAATATATAAGAAATACTAGATACTATGAAGTGTCCAAACATCTGAATAATTGGTATCCCAGAAGGTGAAGAAACTAATAAGGGCATTGATAATCTATTCCATGAAATTTTGGAAGAAAACTTTCCAAGTCTAGAGAGGCACTCAAACATTCAGACCCAAAAAATAAAAATAAAAAAAAACCCCAAGTAGAATCAATCCAGGAAGATCCTCTTCATGGCACATTATAACTAGATTGCCCAAAACCACTAAGACAAGATACTAAGATTGACAAGAGATGTCAAGTCACCTACAAAGGCTATCCCATCAGGTTAACACCAGACGTCTCATCAAATACAATGTAAGCAAGGAAAGAATGGAGAAATATAGTATATGTGTTAAATGAAAACAATTTCAACCAAGAATACTACACCCGGCAGGATTATCCATCATGTGGGAAAATAAGATAAAAACATTCTCGGACAAACAAAACCTGAAAGACTTTACGAACACCAGTGCAGCTCTTCATGAAATTCTGAAAGGAGTACTATACCAAGTAAACTAAAGAGAGACAGACAGCAATAATAGAATGAAAAACAACCTAGCATATGGCCAACTTAATGGTAGGGACAAGCCTGATAATATTGGATAATTGATAATAACATTGAATGTTAATGGATTAAATTCTCTGATCAAGAGACACAGACTGGCTGAATGGATTAAAAATCAGAAAACCTCCATCTGCTGCCTACAAGAAACGCATCTCATGGATAAAGACATACATGGACTAAAAGTGAAAAGCTGGAAAAAGGTATTCCATGCAAATGGAAACCAAAAAAGAGTTGGAGTTGCTATACTGATTTTTGGACAAAACAGGCTTTAAGACAAAAATTGTAAGAAGAGACAAAGAAGGGTATTATATAGTAGTAAAAGCTAATTCACCAAGAAAATATAACACTTATAAAAATCTATGCACCCAACTCAGGAGCACCCAAATATGTAAAGGAAAGACTGCTAGATCTAAAAGGAGAGATAGACTATAACACAACAATTGTTGGAAAGCTCAACATCTCATCATCTCCTTCAGACAGGTCAATGAGACAAAAAATAAGCAAAGAGATTCAGGACCTAAATGATACCATAAATCAGATGAACTTGACAGACATCTATAGAACTTTCCACCTAAAAGTAATAAAATATACATTTTTCTCAGGCCTGCATGATACTTTCTCAATGATTAACCACGTTATAGGGCACAAAACCAGCCTTTACAGATTCAAAGGCAATGAAACTATATCCAGGATCTTTTCTGACCGTGATGGAGTTAAACTTGATATTCATCTCAGGAAAAACCTTCAAAAATACACAAATACATGGGAACTGAATAACCTACTTCTGAATGACTTTGTGACTAGGGAAGAGATTAAGACTGAAATCAAAAGATTCATGGGAACAAATGATAATGAGTACACAAGTTTCTATAATTCATGGGACACTGCAAAAAGCAATCATAAGAGGGACATTCATAGCAATTAGTGTGCAGAAGAAAAAGATGGAAAGGCGGCAAAAGGACAACCTAACATCATGCCTCAGGGAACTGGAAAAACAACAAAAAATACCAGGATAAAAGAAATAATAAAGATTTGAGCAGAAATAAATGTAATAGAAAATAAGTGAATTATACAGAAAATAAATGAAAGCAAAAGCTGTTTCTTTGAAAAGATAAACAAGATTGACACATCATTAGCTAGACTAATTAAGAAGAGAGAAAGGAAACAGATTAATCAAATTCACAATGAATCAGGCAACATTAAAACAGACACAACAGAAATACAAAACATCATTAGAGGTTCTATGAGCCACTATATGCCAACAAAGAAGAAAACCTGGATGAGATGGACAAATTCTTGGACACATATAATCTACCAAGATTGACTCACGTGGACACAGAAAGTCTGAATATATCTATAATAAGCAGTGAGATTAAATCAGTAATGAATAACCTCCCAATAAAAAAAAAAAAAGTCCAGGTCCTGATGGCTTCACTGATGAATTTTACAAAACTTTTGAAGAATAGGTAACCCCCATTCTATTCACACTATTTCCAGAGATCCAAAAGGAAGGAACCCTTCCAAATTCATTCTGTGAAGCCTTCATTACCCTCATTCACAATACAGATAGGAATATGACAGTAAAGGAAAACTACAGACCTATATCACTGGTGAATAAAGATGAAAAAATTCTCAGCAAGATACTTGCTAACTGTATTCAACAGCATATAAAAAAGGTTATTGATCACCAGGCTTTATTCCAGGGATGCAAGGGTGGTTCAACATACACAAAACCATAAATGTAATATACCATATTAACAGAAAGAAAGATTAAAACCATATGATCATTTCAATTTATGCAGAAAAAGCACTTGACAAAATACAACGTTCCTTTATGATTAAGACTCTCAGTAAAATTAGTGTAGAAGGATTGTTTCTCAGCATAATAAAAGTCATCTATGAAAAACCTATAGCTAACATTATACTGAATGGGGAAAAACAAAGCTTTTCCACTAAAAACTGGTACAAGACAAGCCTGCCCACTTTCTCTGCTCCTATTCAGTATAGTACTGGAAGTCCTAGCTAACGCAATCAGACAAGAGAAGGAAATAAAAGGCATTACAATAGGGGAAGAAGAGCTGAAATGATCTCTGTTTGCAGATGACATGATTGTATATATAGAAGACCCAAAAGTATCCACACACACACAAAAAAGCCTTCTCAAGGTAATAAATGCATACAGTAAAGTGGCAGGATACAAAATTAACTTACAAAAATCTATAGCATTTCTGTATACAAACAACAAGCAGACAGAGACAGAACTGAAGAAATTAATCCCATTTACCATAGCCACAAGACGTATAAAATACCTAGGAATAAAACTAACCGAGGAAGTCAAAGACCTCTATAAAGAATACTATAAAAACCTTAAAAAGGAAACCTAAAAGGACACAAAAAGGTGGAAGGACATCCCATGTTCCTGGATTGGCAGACTTAACATAATCAAAATGGCAATCCTACCCAAATTAATTCACATATTTAATGTGATCCCTATAAAATTCCAAAGGACATTCTTCATAGATATAGAAAAGACAATCAGAATTTGTCTGGAATCATAAAAGACCCTGTATTGTTAAAGCCATCTTGTGTAAGAAGAGTTGAGTGGGTGGCATCTCACTTCCTTACCCCAAAATATACTACAAAGCTGTGATAATCAAAACAGCACAATTGGCACAAAAACAGACATGAATACCAATGGAACAGAGTAGAGACCCAAAAAATGAATCCCAAAACATACAGCCAACTAATCTCTGACAAAGGGTACCAGTCAATCCAGTGGGAAAAGAAAAACCTCTTTAGCAAAGGATGCTGGAAAAACTGGGTATCCACCTGCACAAAGATGAATCTGAATCCCTAAATGTCATCATTAACAAAGATCAACTCAAAATGGATCAAAGATCTAAACCTAAGACCACAAACTATAAAATAACTGGTGGAAAACACTGGGGAAACTCTGGGAGACATTGGGGTAGGCAAAGTCTTCTTAAGCAAGACTCTCAAAGCACAGGCAATAATCCCTAAAATAGACAGGTGGGATTACATCCGATTAAGAAGTTTTTGCACAGCAAAGAACACTGTGATTAGTGTGAATCGAAAACCTTCAGAATGGGAGAGAATTTTTGCTAACTGTGCCTCAGATAAGGGACTGGTAATCAGAATTACACAGGGAACTCAAGTGGTTTACCTGGAAGAAATGATTAACCCAATTAAAAGATGGGAAAATGGGCTGAATAAACAATTCTCTAAGGAAGACATACAAACAGCCAAAAAAGCATATGAAAAAATGCTGAACATCCCTCATCATAAGGGAGATGCAGATCAAAGCCACAATGAGATACCATCTAACCCCAGTCAGAATGGTGACGATTAAGAAAACAAAAAATGTTGAGAGCTGGAGGGGATGTGGTGAAAGAGCAACACTCCTACACTGTTGGTGGGAATATAAATTGGTCCAGACACTGTGTAGAAAAATATGGAGGTTTCTTAAAGACCTTCAAATAGAATTACCATATGATCCAGCAATTCCACTCCTGGGCATCTAAGGACAGGAAACCACTCAGAAAAGCGCTTGCACACCTATATTTATTGGAGCAATATTCACGATTGCTGACATGGAACCAACCTAAATGTCCACAAACAGATTAATCGATTGATAAATTGTGCAACATATACTCTCCGTGGAATACTATTCAGCCATAGAAAACATAAAACCCTGGGATTTGATAGAAAGTAGATGAATATGAAAGATTTGTTGCTGAGTGAAGCAAGTAAGGCTATGAAAGAGACATTGTATGTCTCCACTTAACATATGCCTACTGTCTGCCCTCTATGGTAGAGATTGAAAGACTGGAGGACATAAAAGAATTAAAAATTGTTACGGACACTAGAGACAAAGTGGAATGAGAGTGTGAGAAGGACTGAGTGTAGGAAAGGAAATTTGGGAAAAACATAAGCAAGACATTTGTGGGACACAGATATAGTTTATTATCTGTTGATGAGGATGTATAGTATTCTCAACTGAGCTGGTCTGTAGTGTGTATCATGCTGGGTAAAGTCTCTTTACAATCTAAATGATGTACAGCGATTGAATATACAAATAATAATAAATTTTTTAAAAAGAAAAAAAAATAGTACACTCAGAGACACCAGAGAAAGAAACAATTTAAAGAGCCACTGGGATGGTGGCAGTGATGATACAGATTTATCTATTTATATATGTGTGTGTGTGTGTGTGTGTGTGTGTGTGTGTATATATATATATATACATATATATATATATATATATAATATTTAGGAAAAAATCATTCTTTTTGTTTACAGTTTTAGTTGAAAACTATCTTAACCACCTAGCCACAAAACTGGCCCTGTTCTCACTCTTTTATTACCAGTACACAGCACTGTGCCTGCTAGTTAGGACGCATTATGTATTTATGGAGTGATTAAATGAGTGAATAAATGATTGAGCTATTTGAATGTGTCTGGTTTTAATCCTGACATTTGGAATTGTATAAATACAAAAGTATACTTTTAAACCAATTAGTTGCTAGAATGGGGTGATTGTTGATGTAAGAAATGACTCTCAAGGGGGCAGCAGGTAACATAGTGGTTAAGGTGCTGAACTTCTTTATGGCTGACTGTAGTTTGAGTTCCAGACCTGGCGGCTTAGCAATCTCACAGGGCACGTGTGTGTGCCTTCCCAGAATCCCAGGAGAAGAAGGGATTGTGGCATGGTCATTCCCTGTGGTGGGTAATTTCTCACTTTCCATCTCATTGTCTCTGTCTTTCTCCTCTCCGTGAGTGTGTGCATCCTTTGGAAAACAAAAAATAAAAATAAACAAAAAACAAAACAAACAAACAAACAAAACACAAAAACTTGAAAAAAAAATAAGGTATAACAAAGAAAAACAAAGTAAAACAACAAAAAAAGAGGGGTTAAAAAAATAAATGACCCTCAGGACTACTGAAATTTCTCTCATTTGGCAAAAAAGAAAAAAACTCTCAGAGATAGGGTTATGACATAGGTAAAAGCTGCATGGAATATATATATATATATATATATATATATATATATATATATATATATAGTGTGTGTGTATATATATATATACTATAAAATTATTCAATGCTGATCTGACCTTTAAATCTGAAATTTAAATCTAAATAGGCATCCTGTACTTTTGTGTGTTAGTTCTTTCAACCCTATATAGAGTGATGTTGCTGGTGTCTGAAGCTAATTTCTTTTCTTCTCTTCTGTTTGCTCTTTTTTTAGTAATTTTTTTCTTCTTTTTTTTTTAACATTTACTTATTTATTTGTTTACTTGTGATTTTCAACCCACTAGGTCTGGGACTTGAACCATGATTAGCCATGTAGGAATCCAACACCTTAACCACCATGCCATCTGCTGGCCCTCTTTTTAGCAAATTTTATTTATTTATTACTTCTATGAGAGAGAGAGAGAGAGAAAGAGGGAGGGAGAATATCTCCAACAGGGTCTAGATGCCGTGATCCACTTCGACCTTTAGCCAGTTCTGATCACATGTACACACGTGACCAGAGTACTCAGTGAGGTCTCCAAATGCAAACCCAGACTTCCACGTGGGTCAGCCTTGCAGAACATCACATTTTAACATTTTACTGCTGCACCACCAACTGGTCCCTGAATTCAATTTTGATAGAAAACTTTATTGGGACCTCTTTATTTACTTATAATTATTTTTTAAAATATTTTTGGGCTTCTTTTAGATCCTCTCGAATCACTCTGTGCACCCACTCCCAGCTTTTCCATTTTTTTCTACTAACTGTTAACAACCTTGAGTTAGCCCAGAGGATTGCTCTTGGGCTCTAGAATCATCTTGCCCATAAGAACAAATTCTGCCCCAGAATCAGTAGGCTGAGTGTGGAACTTAATCTGAAACCGCACCCTTGCTCTGCCTCCTACTCTTTTCATTCCTGCTTCTTCTACACACTCATTAGCTTCTCCTGGAAGCATTTTCTATTATTTATTTATTTAATTTTTTTTTTGGAGAGGTTTTTGCTATAGGGCTCATGTGCTCACCAGAAAGACAGAGAGACAGAAAGCAAGAAATCACCTTCCAGGGGGGATGGCCATACCACAGTCCCCTCTCCTCCATTCTCCTCTCGGGATCCTGGGCACACACGCTCACGTGCCCGGTGTGAGTTTAAGCCAACAGGTCCAGGACTTGAACTGTGGTCAACTACATGGGAGTCCAGCGACACAGTCATTATACCAACTGCTGGTCCCTGGAAGCACTTTCTTTTTTTTTGTTTTCTTTTTTTTGGAGAGGTTTTTACTATAGGGCACATGTGCTCGCCAGAAGGACAGAGACAGAGAGACAGAAAGCGAGAAATCACCCCCCCCAGGGGGATGGCCACACCGCAATCCCTTCTCCTCCATTCTCCTCTCGGGATCTTGGGCACGCACGCACACGCACCCAGCGTGAATTTAAGCCACCGGGTCCGGGACTTGAACCACGGTCGACTACATGGGAGTCCAGCGACATAGCCATTACGCTAACTGCTGGTCCCCTGGAAGCACTTTCTTAATAATCTACTGCAGGTTCAGGATTGACTTCTAGGATATCTGATCTAAGATGATTTCTTAGACAGTTTACTTCTGTGTAAAAAGATTTTCCACCAAAAAGAGGTACTCCAAATCTTTAAAAACTGTCTCAGTTGAAAGGGTTTTCATTTTCATTAAGCTTTAAATAGTAAGCAAGCACAGACTATATTTATAGTATGTGATCCTAAAGAGCAGCAGCAGAATGTTCCTAACTGAATGGGTTTTGGTAAGGACTTACTGGCACGCAGAAATGCTCTTTGTCATGGTAGATTCAGAAATACAGCCAAAATGGAATTTGGCTAACTTAATAGGTTGGTGGTATGGCCCCTTCTGAGGAAGATAAATGCTGATTTCTCTTAATATTTCTTTTTTTTTTTTTTCTTTTTCTTTTTCTTGGAGAGGTTTTCGCTATAGGGCGTGTGCGCTCGCCAGACAGACAGAGAGAGACAGAGAGATAGAAAGCGAGAAATCACCCCCCAGGGGGGATGGCCACGCCGCAATCCCTTCTCCTCCATTCTTCTCTTGGGATCTTGAGCACGCATGCACACACGCACGGCGTGAGTTTAAGCCACCGGGTCCGGGACTCGAACCACATTTGACTACGTGGGAGTCCAGCGACATAGCCATTATGCTAACTGCTGGTCCCTCTCTTAATTATTTCTATTAAATATTTCTTTTGTCTTGTTCTATCTTCTCCTTTTGTGATTTCCCTTATACTTATGTTAGTTCATTTACTGCTAATACGCTATTTCTACAAATATCCACTTTAGTCTTAACTTTCTGTTTTTGGAAATTGTGGTTGTATTATCTTGTGCTCAGATTGAATCTTGATTGCCATCTAATGTACATGGCTCAGTAAATCTTGGCTTGGCATATACTAGTGAAGAATGGTATTCATGACCTATTTCTGCATAGCAAAGTACTACAAAATTTAGAAGCTTAGAATCAACATTATTATCTCACAGAGTTTCTGATAGTCAAGAACCTGGGGACGCCTTAGCTGAGTGTTATGGCTTGGAGTCTTTCAGGACATTGCAGTCCAGCCTTCAACCAGAGATGCAGTCTTTAAAGACTAAATTGGAGCTGAAGGATCTTCTTCCAAGCACATTCATATGGCTATTGGCACGAAACTTCAGTTCCTCAATGTGTGGGTCTTTCATGGAGCTGCCTACAGCATAACTTCCCATGGAGTGAGTCATGAGAGAGAGAGAGAGAGAGAGAGAGAGAGAGAGAGAGAGAGAGAGAACGAATGTGCACAGGCACCCAAGATGGAATCTGCGGTCTTTTATTGCCTAATCTCAGAAGTATCATACCATTACTGTTGCCATATTCTATTCATTAGGAATGAGTCACTAAGTCCAGCTTACATTCAGGGGAAGAAAATTAAACTCTTCTAGAAGGGAGAAGTATCAAGGATTGTGTGGATATATATTTTAAAAACCACCACAAGAGCTATTTCCCAGAGTAACAGTACTTGAAACGATTATTTTTATTCAACAGATATTTAAAGAATACAGTCAGTTTGGGAAATTGAGATAAAAAAGAATAATATGAAGTCTCTATTATTGCGATACTCATGACTCACTGGTGAGTGAACCACGTACTATCACATTACTGCAGTAGAAACACTTGAGAGCAGAGATTCTTAAACCTGGTTACACAGTAGAGTAACTAGGGAGCAGTCTAAATATACTGATGTCTGCTTCTCTCCCCAGCCACAAGACCAATGAATCAAAACCTTTGTGGTAGGACTCAAACATCATTATTTTTTTAAATTTACCTGATTATTATAACATAGACCCAGGTTGAAAATTCTGCTTCCAAGTCAATTTTACTCAGCACATCCACAAGGTGATTTAATTTGAGTTCTTCTAGAGGATAACCCTGTGACAGGATTTTAGTACTAGCAATTTACTGCATTATACTTAGCACAGCTCTCTCACTGCCAGAGGCATGGGAGATGAAGTATTTATTTGTCATGTCCATCACTAGGTGATTGAGGCTGTGACCTGGCAGAGTCACAGGTTCTTGTAGCTAGAAGCAATCAGGTCAATCTGTGTGGGGATGCTAAGGCTAAGGGGGTATTGGAAGAATATCCAGCATATCTGTTACATTCTTCAACTTTTTAAATCTGTAGAATGTGTTTACTGATACCATTTTGTGAGCTATCTGTCTAGGACAAATGAGATGGTTAACCTGCATAAAGTAACTAGCACAGAGGCTAGGACATAGTAAAATCTCATTAAATATAGAGGTAGAGAATAAAAACTTTTGTGTTATTTAGAAGTTTTATGAGAAAATGGATATGAAGATGAATTAGGACACAAGGGGAATGTGCATTCTATAGAGCTACAGTAGTTCCAGGAATTAAATGAATTTTAGAAATCATAATAGCATATAACAGGAATACAGAGCTATGTGTGGAACAGAATTTAGACTTTAGATATAGGGAGAACTGGGTCTAGAACTTGGCACCATTACTTATTAGCTGTTTGGCATTGAGGAAGTCACTTTATTTTTCAGATTTTATTTGTAAAGTGAGAATAATACCTTCTTAGAGAATTACTATTGGAGACACATGAAATAAAGTCTGTAAAGGGTACGCATAGCATAGTATTTGGTATATTATAACTATTTGGTGCCCCAAGGGTTGCCATTGTGTACTTGGAGTTGTTTAACATTAATTCCACTTTCTTACTAACTTGAAGTTCTCACCAGTGTAGAAGATTCAGCAATTCACAGAGTTCTATTGCCAAAGTGTTTTTTTTTGTTTGTTTTTGTTTGTTTGTTTGTTTGTTTTGTTTTGTTTTAAGAGAGATTTTTGCTATAGGACGCATGCACTCACCAGAGAGACAGAGAGAGACAGACAGAAAGTGAGAAATAACACCCTGGATGAATGGCCATGCTACCATCCCTTCTCCTCTATTCTCCTCTCAGGATCTTGGGCATGCATGCACATATGCCTAGCATGAATTTTTTTTAGAGAATTTTTTTTTTTTTGGCTATAGGGTGCATGTGCTCCCCAGAGACACAGAGAGAGACAGAGAGACACAAAGTGAGAAATCATCTCCTCAGAGGGATGGCCATACCACAATCCCTTGTCCTCTATTCTCCTTTCGGGATCTTGGGCATGCATGCACACGTCCCCAGTGTGAGTTTTAAGCAGCCCAGTCCAGGACTCAAACTGTATTCAACTATGTGGGAGTCCAGTGACACAACCATTATGTCATCTGATGGTCCTGATAAAATATTTTTAAGAATTCCTAGAGTAGTAGCTTACTTCTATCCACCACCAGTCCTATTGCTGTGCTATTATGGCCAGGCAAGCCAGGGCTTCCAAACACTGGTCTTGATTTACCAGTAGAAATCTGTTCCTGATCGTGTCAAATCAACACTGCTGATTCTCCCTGGAACTGTACCCTTACATAATAATAGTTATCAAGTATTCACTGTGTTTCGGGCACTGTTCTAAAGTGTTTATGTGAATTTTTAAATCTAGTACACAGAATAAACAAGTTAAATGTACAACTAAGAATTGTGAGGCACACACAGTTACAACTATCTTTTGTTCTTTTTGCCTTTTCTCTTTCTTTTTCTCATTGCCAAAGGACACATGTATTCACCAGAGGGAGTAGAGGAGAAACTATCTCCCAATGAGGCATGGCCACTCCACAATCCTTTTTCCTCCTCCTTGTCAGAATTTTGGGCATGCATGCACACATGCCCAGCATCTTTTTCTAGCTCCCAGGCTGGGTTAAAAAGGTAGTTGGCCATGTGGGATCTGGCTCCCTTGACTGTTGAGCTATGGGGTTGGACAGATTTTTCTTGAAGAAAAAGAAAATAAATCCCACTTGGTATTCTTGGACCTGTGGTTTTGTGTCTATCATTACCTTGGAAAATTTGCCACCATTATTTGTTTAAACATTTATTTTGCCTTGCTCTTTCTTCTCCTTTTGAAATTCCAATTATACTTATGTTAGACTGTTTAATACTGTCCAGCAGTATCAGATTCTGGATTTTTTTTTCCCACTCTTTTTTCTTTGTGTTTTAGTTTAGATCATTTCTATTGACTTAGATGGCAATATATTGATCTTTTTCGTCAAGTCTAACAATGAAACTAACATTCTTATTTTTTATTTCTAGCATTTCTATTTTATTTTTTGGTAATAGTTTCTGCATATTATTCATGTTTTATGTTAATGTGTTTTATTTATTATAGTTGTTTTAAATTCCTTATCTGATAGTTTTAGTGTCTCTTTGTATCTAATTCTGTTAATTTCTTTGTTTCTTGACAGTTATTTTTTAATTCTTAATTTTTTTGTATCTTACAAATTTTTGTTGAAAGCCAGATATCTTGTATAGGACAGTAAAAACTGAATTCAGTAGTTTTTAATGCTTATAAATGGGTATGCCTTTTCTTCTCCTTTAAGTGCAGGGATTTGAGTCAGGGCTTGAGCTGGATTTGGGATTTGTTGTTGCCAAGATTATACTCAGTCTACAACAGGTTAAAAATTCTCAGCATTTCCTTGTGTTTAGAACTAGTTCCAAAAGTTTTTGCTCAGTATTTGCTTTATTCTTAGTTTCAGATATTTCTTTTATACTGTGTCTTAGAAAAATTTTCTTTCCATATACTTGCTCTTCTTCCAGCAGGATATCAAAGTTATTTGTTATTCAATTCATGTTGTCCTGGTTAAGGGGTGGACTGGGTGAAAAGGGTATTACTTGTTGGGATTAAGCCTTAGTCTTGTGCAGGTACTGTGTTGCTGAGGATCAGAAGTGTGGTCTTCTGCCCCATTCTTAACTGTAGGTATGAGCCAAACATGTATTCTTGTTTATTCCCTACAGGTAAAATGTGTGTGTGTATGTGTGTGTGTGTATGTCTATTTTTTCACTCCACAAAATAAGCTTTTACCAGAATCCTAAGGGTGACAGTGTTTATTTCTCTTCCTTTAGCAATTTTGGGTTGTACTTCTGTAGAGGAGATAGAGGAAAAGAATCTGGGTGACTACTGTTTTCCTTTCCAAGTCTTCACCATGACAAACTCTTTCTCCAGATCCTCACCAATCTTTTTGTAAGGTTTATGATAAAGAGCCTGTAAGTGGGTATTAAATCTTGCACTTGTGATCCCCTGCCCCTACCTCCACATATAGGGGGTATATATTTTCTCATGTGCCTATACTTGGGCTTTACTAGTTCATTAAATTTTCTGTTGAATTCTTCTCAGTGTCTGCCTGCACCTATCTTAGATAAGCAAGTGCTAGTTTTCTGACTCTTCTTGAAGATATCTGTCTTTCCTTAAAAATGCAGTTAGTTGCTGTTTCCCTGAAAACTCAACTCTCTGGTAAGTTCAAGAAATGTAATACATTTTCAAGTTCTCCAGTGTCTTTTGCTTTGTCTTAGTAAGGGTGGGAGCGTGTTTTGTCTAGCTTTCTACATCTCAAGCAAAAGGCAGAAGTCTCAAATGTTTCCTAATGTAAGTTTTTACCTTGTTAATATAAAGGCAGAACCAGGATACAATACAACTGTTAATTACAGTTGCATATTCTTAACCACTGAGCAACTAGAGTTTCTTCATTTTGGCAATGAAGAAATGTTACATCAAAAAAGAATGTTACATCACAGGCACTTTGGTTATTGATGATTTTGGTCCAATAGCTACATAAGACTCTTTGTATTTAAATTTAAGTTAGTTATAGTTACATTAGTTTTTTTGTAGGAGAGATTTTTGCTTTGAGGGCATGTGTGCTCACCAGAGACAGAAAGAAAATGAGAAATCACCCTCTTCCATGCCACAATCCTTTCTCTTCCATTCTCATCTTGGGATTTTGGGCACACACGCACACGTACCTGGCATGAATTTTAAGCTGCCGGGTCTGGGGCTTGAACCGCTGTCAACTATATAGGAGTCCAGCAACTTAATTATTATGCCATCTGCTCACTCCACATTAGTCATATTTAAGCATTCATTAGCCACATGTGTCTAGTGGCAAGCATACATGACGGAACAGATGAGAGTGTTACCATGACTGCAGAAATTCTATGGGACAGTGCTGCTTACATCCACATGACAACATGACAGTGCCTTGACACAGGAGAGAAAGTCTACGTCTCTGGGCTATGCTTGGACCTAAAAGTGTAACAGAATTTGATGAAATTTTTTCTTCCATTTGATAAGCATAACAATCTTCTCTGACCACACATAGCGGACAGAGCATGGGTAGAACAGAATGGATTTCTAGGAAACCTGAAACACTGCTCTTGAATCTAGTAACCTCTTGTAATATAAGGCCACTGTTGGATATTGTGATTTTTTTTTTTTCCCTCAGCATAAATTCTTTCTCAGGGACACCAACGTATTTGGAAGATCTTTGGCTTTCTTCGGGTTTCTTGCAGTCAACCAGAAATATCTACACATCTGAGTTTCATATGTACACATCATACATAGCTGTACTGGTCTGTATTGAAACTGTGCTCTGAAGTGAAGTAATTTTTTTCAGAAGTTTCCTCAGCCCAATTGCAAGTTAATAGGCTGAGACAGACCCTGAGAGGCCAGTCACCTGAACACCATCTAGGCACCCAAACCATTACTACTGTACGATCATTTGATATGATTTGAAATGTGGCATGAAGTTTGCTCAGTCAGGCTTTCTGGACTCAGACTTTGTTTAGGGACTTTACAAATCTTTTATTTCATCTCAGTCATACCATGTTTAAGTAAGAGAAAACATAGAATTTCAGTTGAGTGATTTTATCAATACTTAACTATCAGCAAGCTCAACTGACTTAACAGTTCTCTTTCTCATTATATCTCCATCTACTCCAGAATATTTTCTTTTTTCCAAGCCTGCAGATATTTTGGGTGAAATAATAATAATAGCAAACATGTAGATAAACTTAGTGTAAGCCGCTTATTCCTCACTGATCCTATGAGGGAGATGCTATTAATATTACTTAATATCATTCCTGTTTATTGGTGAGAAAAAGTAACACACATATAAAAATTTACTTTGCTAATATGGTAAAACCAGGATTGAATCAAGGTTGTAGATCCAGTTGTCAAGTTTTTAACCTAAATGCTAACATCTAAAGTTGCTGATTACCTGCTTAACATTTCCTATCTTTCTTGAGGACTAAATTGCTCTGAGTACTTCCCTACTAAAATGAATCACTAGCTTTATTGTCCAGCCTGGGATGTTCCAGGCCTATACTCAGCCATCCTCACTTTCGCTCTGACCTCTTAGTTTTCACATGTCATTCCCATAATCCATTCCTTAAGTGCTCTCTTTGACTTTCTCCTTTCTGATTTTTCACTACTTAGATGTTTTTTCACTGGGGTTTCCTTATGTTTTCTTGTTTATTTGTTTAAAGAAACTGGTTCTCTAAATCACCAACAAAATGCTCTTTTTTTTCTAAATACCTTAAACCCTTAAATAAATGGAACTTAAATGAACACATGGTGCATTTTTTCAAGGTAAGGAAGGTGTTTTTTTCCTTATATATAAAATGGCAAAAGCAAACCATGTAATTAAGTTATAGTAATTCACGTATCTTTGTTAGAAAACTTAATGCCGTGATTGAAGAGAAATTATTGAACCACTCCATGTATTCAATTCTATTACCTGTGAAATCATTTTTTTCCTACCTACCATATCCTTTTGCCCTTCTGCCACCTACAGTCTTTGTGTATTACACACTCGCATCAGACTTTAGAGACTATTTCTAATGAAAATGCTTAACTACAATATTTATCATGTTAACAAGTGTGTAATAATAATAGGACCAAATTAAGAAAAATGACACAAGGAAACTACGTGCATACAGTTCCTTTTAAAATTAATAAATACTAAGAGAACTGAGGTGCTAAGCGTGCTCAGTTTATACTCACTGAGCGTATACACTTGGTGACATTGTCTTCTAATACATATTAAGGCTAGATTAGTCCCTGTGCCGTCTTGTTTATCTAAACACGATTTGTGACCTTAAGCTTCCCATTTGTTCTCATCCAAGCTCACCTTAAGAGCCAAATTTAATATGTTTTTTCCCTAGTACCAGTGCTTACAGAAACCCATATTCCCTGACATTTAGAAAACAGTGTTGCTCACAAAAGCCATTAACATCTAAAGAGATTAAATTATAATTTATTTAAAGGCCTCACATATCCCCTGAACATTATTTTAAGATTCTAGTGTAAGATGAACTTTTGCTAAATTCTTGGGTTTTTTTTGTTTGTTTGTTTGTTTAATCTTATAGAATTTCTACTTACCCAAACTCTGTTTTTCTCCTTCTCTTCCTTGCCTTCTTAATAAATGCTGAAATAACAGCCCAATTTGAAACTTGGTTAATTGAATAGATACAAATTCTGATATACAAATGCTCTTATTTATCTAAGAGCAACTGAGAAACCAGTTTTTTGGTTTTGGTTTTTCTTTTTCTTTTTTTTCAGACTGGGGAGAGGTAGAACATGGAGTTGAGATCCATGAGTTTAATATCCTATTAATGTACTTATTTATTTTTATATTTTGAAAGTGTTGTATATTTACTTATAACAAATACTTCCTTTAGGATTTGTCTAGGCTATTAAAATGTCAAAAGAAAGATAAACCACAAACACAGAGAGCAGGTTAGCTATTTATAAAGTCATCCCTATTAATATAGCCATAGGTCTCAAAGCAAATTGGAAGAAGGTAATAACACATTGACAAAAACCAATAGGAGGTTGAAAAAGAAATTTACATTAGGCCAGGTAGAGACAACATTTACATCAAATTTGTAAGGTGTTGTGTTGTAGGATCAGAATGACATTGTGAAATAGGTGCAATCACAATTTGGCTAGAAATGTAAAGTTTGCCACAAACATAAGTAGTTTTCTTGTTCCAGGGTCAGAAAACAGGAATGAGAAAAACAATGCTCTTTACTAAAGGGCATCCAGTGTAACTCGAAAGATTTTAATATTAGCGCTTGGACTTCGGAATCAGATTTCCTTCAGATGTCATCTCTTTCTGAAGTGTGATATTGACTAAGTTCCTTATGATTTCAGTTTCATAATCTGTCAAATGTGGAAAAAAACCAGCACCCATTTCATATCACTGTACAGGATTTGCTTCCCACACTGCTTGGCACATGGCAAACACCACAATGGTAACTGCTGCAGTACTACTAATAAAGTAGCAATTATTATAATGGTAATAGATATCACTATTAAAATCCTAAGGTGATTTTTAAAAAGTTTTATTTATATATAATTTTAATTCATGATAGAAGACAAATGCAGGGAACAAGCAGTTAGCGTAATGGCTATGTCACTGGACTCCCACGTAGTCAACCACGGTTCACGTCCCGGACCTGGTGGCTTAAAACTCACGCCAGGCGCATGTGCGTGCGTGCCCAAGATCCCAAGAGGAGAATGGAGGAGAAGGGATTGCGGCATGACCATCCCCTCTGAGGGGTGATTTCTTGCTTTCTGTCTCTATGTCTCTCTCTGTCTGTCCAGCGAGCGCATGCGCCGTATAGCCCTATAGCGAAAACCTCTCCAAAAAAAAAAAAAAAAAAAAAAAAAAAAACGAAGACAAATGCATGTCTCATGTATCTGAGGAAGGTACGCATGAGAGAGAAAGAAACACCCTTAACAAGGTCTTGTCATGACACAATCCCCTTTCTCTCATCCACTAACTCCTCAGAATCTTGGAGCACAGTGTGTTTTCAAACCAATCCAGGGATTAGAATCCTTCGTTGCCCTATGTCCAACATGCATAGACAGCACCACCTAGCTAGGTCTCCTCCTACTATTATTGTAGTATAGTCTATCTCTTTGTATCTATTAATATCTGCTTTATATATATATTTAAGTGCTTTGGTTTTAGGTGAAAATATAATTGTGATATCTTTTATTAATATCATATATAGTGATTTTTGTTGTCTATTTACAGTTTTTGTCTTGAAGTCTATTTTATCTGATATAAATATGGCTGTTCCTATTCTCTTTTGATTTCCATTTTCATGGGATAACTTTTCCCATTCCTTCACTTTAAGTGTATGTGTGTCCTTGAAGGTGAAGTACATATCTTGTAGGCAGCATATAAAGGCATCTTCTTGTTGTTCTTATTTGTTTATTTATTCTTTTTAGGTTTTTGCCCTAGGCGGCATGTGCTCTCCAGAGAGAAAGACAGAGTCAGGGAGAGGTAAAGTTAAACATCACCTCCCGGGGGATGGTAGTGCTGCAATCCCTTCTCCTCCATAGTCCTTTCAGGATTTTGGGCATACACTCACATGAAACTGGCATGAATTTTAAGCCACCAGGTGCAGGACTCAAACCACAGTCAGCCATATGGGAGTCTAGCACCTTAACCAGCATGCCAGGATCTTGTTGCTGTAATTTTTCTGCTTAAGTCTCTCAGCTTGGACTACAGATGTATGCCACCATGCCTGACTCTTTTTTTAGACACTTTCTTGCTCTGTTGTCCATCCTAGGCTTGAGTTCATGATCTTCTTGTCCCAGCCTCCTGACTTGCCAGGATTAGAGAAATGCACCACTGTACCTGGCCTTTTAGGTTGAACTAGAAATCAAATCTGGTCTTCCTCCCATGTGGTCCCAGCCTGCAGAGCAGAGGTTCTTAGCTATGCATGCTACCACAATTGGGCTGAGTCTTGGTTTTTTATCCAGTTATCAGCTCTATGTCTTTTGATTGGAAGACAATCTATTTATAGTCATGGTAATTATTAATAGATAAGGACTTACTACTCCGTTGATAATTTTCTGATTGTTTCATAGATCCTTTGTTCCTCTGTTCTCCTCTGAGGGTTCGTGATTTTTCTCTACTGATATGCTTTGATTCCTTACTTTTTATCTTACGTGTATCTAATATAGGATTTTCCGTCATGGTTACCATGGGCTTACATAAAACATCTTATAATTATAACAATTAACTTTCATTGAATACAAAAACTTTACACTTTTACTCCACCCCTCCATGCCTCTCCTGCTACATTTATACGTTTTGTTTTATTTTATTTTATTTATTTTACTTTTTTGAGAGAGAGATTCAACGGGGTATTCAGATGTGGTTCCTTCTGCTCCAGTCTCCCAGTTAGCTAATAGGTTCATACCACCATGCCTGGCCTATTGATGTCAGCCTGAGAATCAAACTCAGGACCTCTGCGTGGCCTCAGTCTTCAATTAGTAGTGTCTAAACAGCGCACACCACAGCAGCTGAGCCTACATTTAAAAATTTTGATATCACAATTTACATCTTTATATTGTATATCTCTTTAAAATTATTGTAGCTATTATTGCTTTACTAGTTTTGTCTTTTATCCTTTATACTAATAATACAAATGATTTTTACACCACCATTACAGTACAAGATTATTCAAAATTTGACTATGTACTCATTTGGAAAGTATTCAGCTATTATTCTTTACATAAGCTTTTGTTTTTTTGTTTCTTCTCCTTCTTAGACTTTTATACTTAGAATATTTGCTCTTTGGATGGGGTCCCGTAAATTCCATAAAATTTTGTCATTTCCCTTTATTCTTTTTTCTTTTTATCTCTTCTGACCATATATTTCAAATAACTTATCTTGATCAGTTTCTGGTTGATACTATCTTGCATTTTTCAGGTCCAGAAGTTCTACACTTTTTAAAATTTTTTTGGAGAGCTTTTTGCTATAGGGTGTGTGCACTTGCCAAAAAGACAGAGAGAAACATAGAGATAGAAAGTAAGAAATCACCCCCTTGGGGGGAATGGCCACGTTGCAATCCGTTCTCCTCCATTCTCCTCTCAGGATCTTGGGCACGCACACACATGCACCTGGCGTGAATTTAAACCACCAGGTCTAGGGCTCGAACTGCGGTCGAATACATGGGAGTTCAGTGACATAGCCATACGCCAACTGCTGGTTCCAAATTTCTACATTTTTAAAAATAATTTTAATTTCTCTATTAGAGATCTAGTTTTTATTTATTGTTTTACTGATTTCATTTTTTTTTTCCCCTCTGAATTTTCTTCAAATTCACTAAACTTCCCTAAAGCAACTTTTTAACTCCATGTCAAGTAGTTTGTATATCTCCAATTCTTTTAGGTTAGCTACTGGGAAATTATTGTGTTCTTTTGGTGATGATATGTCTCTGCTTTTCACATTTTATATGTCTTTCGTGGTGACAATACCTGGTAAGCTCCTCCTAATCTTTTTTTGTTTGTCACCATAAAATTGGACTAAGGCTGACCCTTTTGAAACTGGGTCCAGCTTGTGGGTATCAGTGTCTGATGAACAATTCCTGTGGGAAAATTTTAAAGTTGAGGTTTGTAACATGGGTGCATATGGAGGGATGTGATTCTGATGTTCAGGCTGATACTGGCACTGGTGCCCAGTACACAGGAACTATCTATGAGTACAGGTGCCTGTGATGCATTCAGGGAGACACAAATGAGAGCATATGTAAGCACAGAGGTTCTGGGGTTGGGGCATTGGCCTGGTTCTCTATGTTGGCTGAGCTGGTGCCAAGAGTATGAACATGCTCAGAGAGACCATGACTTTGGAGCCTGAAGTGTGAATTAACTCATTTTGGTGATGGTGATGGCTCTGGTGTCTAAGAACGCAGACCTAAAGCTCAGGTGTAGTGTGTGGTCATTTGTATGGTGACTGCTGATTGAGAATGTTGGGACATGTGCAGAAGTGGGAGGTAGAGACTCCATTCCTGAAGCATCATAAAAGTGGCTGACCTTGCTAGAAGGGTACAGAGCCACATTTTCCTCTCTGGATTTCCTTGGTGGGGATGGCTGTTGGTTACTTCAGTTGCAAAAGATGCTAGTATCTTCTGCTGAACAGGCTACTGGGGACTATGGTGGCTCCTGCTACATGGCTATATGTATAGCTTCTGTCTTTCTTATTCATTTTTAGCTGTCTCCTGAATTCTAAGATAGACTGATTTTACCAATGATACTTTCTGTGTGGATATTTTCCATTTTTTTTTCTTTTCTCTACTGTATTGATATAGATTTTTTGGTGAGCTCTATATTGGTTTATAGATAGCTTCTGTGTTTGTTTCTGTATGTGTATGTGGAAGGATGAGGTTGGTATTTTCTACTTTGTTCCAGTTTTCGTGTAAACTAGCAATTAGCAATCTGAAAATAAAATTATAAAAAGAATTGCATTTATAATAGCATCAAAATAATAAACTTTAACTAAAGAAACACAAGAAGGCAGGCCCTATAGTGCAATGTTCATGTACTGTGCATAGAAAGCTGGATCCCATATGACCAACTGTAGTAAAGATCCTGGCCCTGTATTCTTGTTCTTATTGTGTTCTTTTGGTGGTGATTTGTCTTTGTTTTTCACATTTTATATGTCTTACATTATTGTCTGCACAATGGAATGGAAGACTTTCTATCTGGTAGCTGAGAGAGTTGCAATGGCTCTGGCACCAGTGAGAGCACAGCTATGTAGTCTCTATGCAGGGCTGTCATCCGAGGTTGTGTTGATGAGTATTTCAAAGATCCTTAGTAGCCAAAAATCTTGTTAATGTATGTAGTGCTGGTGAATATTTGTTAAGCTCTTTGGTGGTGACAATACCTGATAAGTTCCTCATGATCTCTTTTGTTTGCCACCATAAAATTGGCCTGAGGCTGACCCTTTTGATACTGGGTCCAGCTTGTGGACATCAGTGTCTGATGAATGATTCCTGTGGGACAGTTTTGGAGTTGAGGTCCTGGTAGCTTGGAAACAGGCCAGTCATGTGTCAGTTCCTGAGAGGAAGGGGAAATCGAGAAGGATTGGCCCTGAACATGCCCCATTGGGGAGTACTTTCTTTCTCCCTCTATAACTCTCTCTCTGGTGAGTACATATGCTCTTTTTTAATACGAGAAAGAAAGAAAGAAAGAAAGAAAGAAAGAAAGAAAGAAAGAAAGAAAGAAAGAAAGAAAGAGGGAGGGAGGGAGGAAGGAAGGAAGAAGAGAGAAAGAAATGTAAGACTTGTTCATCAAAAACTGCAAAACATTATTGAAAGAAATTAAGGAGGACATGAATGAATGAATGAATAAAATCTTTCAATTCATGTTTGTGGGTTAGGAGATTTAATGTAATTGAGAAGAAAATAGTTTCCACATTCATCTACAGATTCAATGCAATCCTGTTCAAAATTTTAGGCGTTTCTTCCCCCACCCCCCAACCCAGAAATTGATAAACAGGTCTTAAAATCTCTATAAAAATGCAGGGGACTCAGTATAGTCAACACATTTTTGAAAAAGAAGACCAAGTCTTGAAGCCTTATACTTCTTGATTCCAAAGTTTATAACAAAGCCAATACTACCTCAAGAGTAGGTAGTGCTGGGGTAGCACTGGTATAAACATAGACATATAGACCAACGCAGTATGAGACTCTACTCTTACACTTACAACTCTTACACTTATGGTCAAATGATTTTTGACAAGGGTTATAAGACAATTTAATGGAAAAAAATTGCTTTTTAACAAATGGTGCTGTAAAAGGATAAAGTTGAATCTCTAACCAACCATACATAAAAATCAGCTCTAAAATAGGTCAAAGATCTAAATGTGAAAGTTCAAATTTTAAGTTTTTAGATACAAACATAGAAATAAATCTGTGTGACCATGAATTAGGTTATGATTTTTTTTTCTGTTTGTTTTTTGTTTGTTTGTTTATTTCTTTTTTTTATTTCATTTTCTTTTATACATTCAATCACATTATTTGGCTTACAAAATGGATATTTCAACAGGTGAACATTTCCCCCTAGTACAGTTGATAAAACTATAAAATATCTTCAACAGAAAATACCACATTTCTTTGTCCCATTAATGCTTTGCCTTCCTATTTTTCTTCTAAATGTCCTTCTTCAGACCCTCCTCTTTCACACACACTGTATCTGGTATTTACATCTATCTACTATGTTTCTATATCATTTAGTCAATCAGTTTAGATATAACACCAAAAACATAAGAAGTAACAACAACAATAATAATAATCACTTGGAATTAATCAAAATTAAAAAGTTTTGTGCATCAAATAACTCCATCAAGAAAGTCAAAAGATAGCCACAGGATACAAAAAAAAAAGTTTAAATATTATATTTCTGGTAAGGGATTTCTATCCAATACAACAATAAAAAGATAATAATTCATAAAAATTGTCAAAGTATTTGAAGATATGCAAACAGCTAATAAGCAAAGAAAAAGAGGTCAACATCATTATTCATTTGAGGAGATGCAAAATATCAGAGCTTGATACTGTTTCACACCCTGGAGAGTGATTTCTCACTTTCCATCTCTCTCTGTCTCTGTCTCTCCTGTGAGAGGATGTGCCCTATAGCAAAGATTTCTCTTAAGAAAAAAAAAAGATAACAAACTTTGACAAGGATGTAGAGAAATTGAAGTCTTTAAATGTTGCTGGTGGAAATGTAAAATAATGCATCTGCATAGGAAAATAGCCTGGTAATTTGTGGAAATGCTAAACATGAAGTTAGTGTAGGACCCAACAATTCCACTTTTAGGTATATACACAGGTTAGTTGAAAACACATGTTTATACAAAAACTTATACACAAATGTTCATAGCAGCATTATTTATAATAGCCAAAAAGTGCAAACAACTCAATTGTCCATCAGTTGAAGAATAAAGAAAATATAATATTATCATACAATGAAATTTTGGACTGTTGGAAAAGTCATAATGCATTTTTGCATAGACAAACATAGAAACAATATGTCATGACTTTTCCAACAACCCAATATTATTCAGCAATGAAGAGTAATAAAGTGCTAATAAATGCAGTAACATGAGTGAATCTTGAAAACGTTATACTAAATGGAAAAAGCCATTTTGTATAGACTTATTTATATTATATATCCAGAATAGGAAAATCTATAGACAAAAAACATGGTGGTGGTTGCCTAGAGCTTGGGATTTGAAGGAAACTGTGAGTAACTACTAATTATAAGGATTTTTGTGGGGATGATGAGGATATTCCGAAATGGACGTGGACAATCTTGTAAATACTAAAAGCCATTAAACATTGCAGTGTAAATGGGTGAATTGTGTGGTACATGAATTATATCTCAATAAAGCAGTTATAAAAATAAAGATGCAAAGCATTTGAACAGAGTAGGCATTTCTCCAAAGAAGACAAACAGTGGCTGATATGCACATGAAAATGTATCAATTCAATATTAATTATCATTAGGGAAATGCAAATCAAGCCACAATGAAATGCCACTTTCTGCCCACTAGGATGGCTGTGGTCAAATAGGTGGGTGATAAAAGTATTGGCAAGGATATGGAGAAAGCAGAACTCTCCTGTGTTGCTGGTGGGAATATAAAGTGGCAAAGTTGCTTTGGAGTGTAGTTTAGCAGTCTTGAAAAATTGAACATAAATTTACTGTATGATCTAGTAATTCCAAGCATTGGTATGCCTCCAAGTTTGGAAATCTGTGTCCATAAAAAAACTTGCACATTCATAGCCATATTATTTATAATAGATGTTAAGTACAAAGAACACTCAATTATATTTATCTATTGAAGAATGGACAGGAAAAAAAAAAAAAGAATGGACAGAGAAAATGTAGTTTATCCAAAATATGGAATATTATTTAGCCAGAAAAAGAAATGAAATATTGATACATATTATAACATGGATGAACCTTGAAACATTATTCTTGGTTTTTTGTTTTTGTTTTTTTTTCCTTTTTTAAAGGTTTTTGGCCATAGGGCTTGTGTGCTCGCTGGAGAGAAACAGAGAGGGACAATGAGAGGGAAAGTGAGAAATCATCTCCCAAGGAGGCTGGCCACACTGCAACCCCTTCTCCTCCATTCTTCTCCTGGGATCTTGGGCATGCATGTACGTGTGCCCAGTGTGATTTTCAAGTTGCCTGGTCTGGGACTGGAACTGCAATTGGCTATATGGAAGTCCAGTGCTATAACTACCATACCACCTCCTAGCTTCTGAAAATGTTATTCTAGTTTTAAAAGCTACACTCAAAAAGCCACATATTATATTATTCCTTTTACATGAAATGTCCAGGATATGCAAATCCTTAGAGACAGAATGTACAATAGCAATTTCTAGGGTCTAGGTGACAGAGAGAATGGGTAAAGACTGATAATACTTAAGGTTTTTTGAGAGGGGGTATGAAAAGGTTCTGTAATTAGATATTAGTGATGATTATACAACCTTATATTAAAATCCTCTGATTCATGTGCTTTAAAAGGGTGAATTTTACAGTAAATGAATTATATTTCAATAATAACAAAACAAAAACACTT
This sequence comes from Tupaia tana, assembly GCA_026018925.1. Taxonomy (NCBI): domain Eukaryota; kingdom Metazoa; phylum Chordata; class Mammalia; order Scandentia; family Tupaiidae; genus Tupaia; species Tupaia tana. Next base: position 18,442,944 of record JAKSZU010000013.1, on the reverse strand, counting down.
TAAAAGCACAACCTGCTGCTGGTATAACTTGAAACCACCAATCTGTATCTGTCTGTATTAAATTTGGGATTGCATCCGTGTGTGGACAGTTCTCAGTATAACTAACTATAGCAACATAGGCACTACTGCTGTTCTCTCGCAGTGTCAGGATGCCCTGGTGTCCAGCACAGTACAGCTGGACCATGTCAATGAGTTGTCAGAAGAGAGTTCAAGGGCACTCGGTAGTATAGTTGAGGTTTTTATAGCTGTTGTTCTTGAAACTAATAACAGTCACAGAGTTTCCGAAATATCCTTCTTCAAGGGGTGTGACGTAAAGGATGATTGTGAGTTGGCCTAGTACATATCTTTTAAAGTCATTGCTACCTACCAGTTTCAGATTTTTCTTTTTTTAATTTCTTTTTCTTTTTTAATTAATTAATTAATTTTTACATTTTTGCACAAACATTTACTTTACATATCAAAAAAATTAGTGGGACCAGCAGTTAGCGTAATGGCTATGTCGCTGGACTCCCATGTAGTTGACTATGGTTTGAGTCCTGGACCCGGTGGCTTAAACTCATGCCAGGCCATGTGTGCGTGCGTGCCCAAGATCCCAAGAGGAGAATGGAGGAGAAGGGATGGCGGTGTGGCCATCCCCCATGGGGAGTGATTTCTCGCTCTCTGTCTCTCTGTCTCTGTCTTTCTGGTGAGTGCACGTGCCCTATAGCAAAAAAAACTCTCCAAAAAAAGAAAAAAAAAATTTTTTTACTCATACTCCATAGTTCTTGACAGTTAATAAATAACTTTCAAAATTTCAAAATACTGAATTTTAAAGATAATGTTCAAAATATTTCTTATAATTTTGTTTCTGACTCTATAACAGCAGAAACAGTATGGTTTTGAATATTTTTTGAGAAAATATTTACATGTCAACTACTCAAATTTTGAAAAGCAAATGCCCAGCACACTACTCACACATAAACCTTCTCAATTCAGCCCTGCCTACCAAGTACTGAAAGCACAGTAATGTAGATAGAAAACCACAAAGTCTAATTTGAGGTGTTTCAATTTTGATCTGCATTTTGTTAAAGGTTTAACCCATTATAAACTCTTTAAGCATATTTGCTTCTGGTTTTATTCAGAGAATTCAGTTAGCGAATTAAGTCTTTTTTAACACTAATCAACAGCACCACCAAGTATCTAGTAAACAAGGGCCTGGAGGGAACATTTGTAGCATTAACATGGAACTCAGGCTCAGCCTCTGTGGAGGGGTCAGTAGTTTACTGGATTGAAGAACTGGAAGCCACATGCTGATTGTAATTTAGAGTCCCTGGGACCAGCAGATGGTGTGGTGATTAAGGCTCTGGGCTCCCACGTGGCCAACTACTGTTCAAGTCTCAGACCTGGTGGCTTAAAAATCATGCTGGGTGTGTGCACATGTGTGCCCAAAATCCCATGAGGGGACTGGAGAAGGGATTGCCATGTGGCTATTCTTCCTGGGAAGGGGGGGAGGCATTTCTCACTTTATCTCTCTCTCTCTCTCTCTCTCTGGAGAATGCACACACTATGGCAAAGACCTAAGAGAGAGAGAGAGAGAGTCCCTGGCATCACTGCCCTGATTGGCTCTGCATGTGCCCAGAATCCTGGCAGGCTATAATCCTGGAAAAATGTAGGTGGCATGACTGAATCCTATGGATGGTGCTTCTCTGTCTCTTACTCTGTCTCTTACCTTCTCTCTTTCTTCTGCATGTGCATACATTTTAAATTTTTGTTTATTTTAATTAAAAAAATAGTTCTTTGTAGAGGTTTTTGCTATAGGGTGCGTACACTCACCAGAAAGAGAGAGAGACAGAGAGACAGAAAGTGAGAAATCATCCCCTGGGGGGATGGCCATGCTGCAGTCCCTTCTCCTCCATTCTCCTCTTGGGATCCTGGACACACATGCACACATACCCAGCGTGAGTTTAAACTACCAGGCCTGGACTCTGGACTCAAACCACAGTTGACTACATGGGAGTCCAGCGACATAGCCATTACGCCAATTGCTGGTCCAATTGTGCATACATTTTATAATGAATGAAAAAAAAAAAGTAATGGAACTCAGAGTCATGGTCTGCCAACTCAACTGCCTGTTTGAAAAATTTATCTGTTTAGCCCTCTACCAAAAACCATTATTTTTATGGTGGGAACTTGGATGATTATTTTTTATGTATTGCACAAGTCTTTTTAAAAAGAAATCCACCAGTTGTCACTCAGATTTAATGTTGTTTAAATCACATATTACCTAATGGTCAAAGGATAGGTGGTCTTAATGGTAAATTTGATATATAAGATATACTTAGACGTTTGTCTTTATTGCATTTGTTAAGTATTTAGAAATCTTAAGTTTTGTGCAATTTGAGAATTAGTGAATGATCCATTTATTGTTTTTTTAATTGCTTTTTAAAAACTAATGTTAGTCGAATTTTATTTTTAAATGTAAAGCTAAAAAAAGCACTACTCTAGAATTTCAGACTGAAAAGGAACTTGAAACCCTAGGCTGAACAAATAAATAGTGGTAGCCTTAATGGGTGATTTCTAGACAAAAATCTCTGTTGTTTCATGAGAAATTCAAGACAACAAATGCCCTAAATGCAGGCCATTCATTGCAGCCTACAAAGCCCCTGAGATAATGGCAGGCTTTTTCTCTTAAGGATTAAAGGGAAAAAAAAAAATTCCCCAAAGGAAAGGAAAAAAAAAAGTAGCTGTAAATGCAATTTAAATATCCATTTGAACTGTTGGATGTAGTTTCTTTCAGCCTATCGTTTTGCATTTTGCTTTTATTTTTATTTAGTTTTCACCAAATGATGCATTTCACCTGATTTTACCAGTGCTGAGGGAAGTTACAAAATTTTCAAATGTATGGAAGGATTTGGAGGAGGAGAGACATCCAATGATGCTTTAAAAGTTTGGAAAATAAATAAAAAGGAAAATTTAGGGGTTTCTCTTTGAAAAATTACCTCAAATAAATTCAACTTAGTATCCCTTACATTTTTTTTTTCCTGATTGTCTGAAAGGCTAAAACAGTTTGTGATAACCATTGTCATTCAAACGAGGTAGGAATATTCATCAAAATGCAGAAGGATTACTGTTCCTAGTCTCTCTCACTCTATGGTAAATTAGATGGCAGTAGATAGTTCTATTATCATGTTAAATATTTATTTCCTATTAGTCTCACATCCTAAACTACTCTAGCCAGATGCAGTGAAAGAAATAATAAAGCAGAAAATCAGATGGTTCAAATACATAACCAAGACAATAAAAGTCAGAGTGAAGAAAGTCAAGTTGTTACAAAACAAAATAAAACTAGCAATAGGGGAAAAGGCTTTAGTACAAATCACTTATAAGCCTTTCTGACAAATATTGGCTATTTTCTTTAAAATCCTATTCCTGCAATTTTTTATCTAAAATGTTTTATTATATAAATACTCACCTTTGCTTAAATTATTGTGTCATTAGAAATATTTTTAAATCTCAAGGGGAAATTTCCTTTAATTTCTAGATATGGTAAAAGGGTATGGTTCTTGTCAATAGCAAATCAAATCAAAATAGATCAAATGGGGTACTCAAACAGATAATGGCCTTAACATATTCTCCCCAGAAAAGACTAATTAAGAGCAAAACCATGAGTCCCCTCTTTACTTCTCTGCACGCAGCTCACTAAACTGAACCTTTTTTTTCTTTTTCAAAAAAGGAAGCCAAAGATTATTTATTTATTTAAATTTTATTTTTTTGCCACAGGCTTGTGTGCTTGCCAGAGAGAGATACAAAGGGAAAATGAGAAATTACCTTGGGGGCATGGGGGGTTAGGGGGGAGGTGGCCACGCCACAATCCCTACTTCCATTCTCCTCCTGGGATTTGGGGCATGTAAGCTCATGTGCTGGCATGATTTTCAAGTGGCCACATCTGGGACTTGAACTGCAGTCAGCCATGTGGGAGTCCATCACCTACTACTATGCCACCTGCTGATCCCTAACCCATTCTTTTAAAGAATTATCTAGGGAAGATTTCCCTTTCACATGGAGCTTTTGTCCTGTGGAAATGATAAGTTTCTAAGTGTTATCATCTATAAAATCATCTCAGTGTCATATTCATCTCAACACTATGAAGTAGATATTAAAGGGTTAATTGAACTGCTCAGGATGACACAATAAAGGGCAACCCTAGGATTTAATTCTTCAGGTTTGATACTAATTCTCCTGGAACATTGCCTATAATGCAGATCTTGATCTTCATTCTTTTCCTTTCTTTCCTTCTTCTCTCTTCTCTTTCTTTCTCTCTTTCTTTTTCTTTCTTCTTTCTTTCTTTCTTTCTTTCTTTCTTTCTTTCTTTCTTTCTTTCTTTCTTTCTTTCTCTCTCTCTCTCTCTCTCTCTCTCTCTCTCTCTCTCTCTCTCTCTCTCTCTCTCTTTCTTTCTCTTTTTTTTTAGAGAGATTTTTGTTATAGGGCATGTGCATTCACCAGAGAGACAAAAAGCAAGAAATCACCCCCCCAGGGGGGATGACCATACTGCAACCCCTTTCTCCTCCATTCTTCTCTTGGGATTTTGGGCATACATGCAAATGTGCCTGGCATGTTTTAAGCCACCAGGTCCAGGACTAGAACCATAGTTGACTATGTGGGAGTCCAGTGACCTAATCATTCCACTATCTGCTGGTTCCTTCCCTTTCTTTCTTGACCAGTTTCTTTGAACTCTCAGCTTCCACTCATGTTCGAAATAGTCACATTTCTACATACTGTTTCTTCTGCTTCTCTCATTATACAAACTCAACTATCATTTTCCTTTCTCCACTTTGGTAGTTTGGGTTCCATAGTTTCTGAATGGAGGTTTAAGAGAGTAAACCTTAAGGTCCTGAACAGGGCTTGCCTTTTCGGATTCTGTTGCAGACCTATGGCTGGGCCATACTGCTTACAACAGCTCTTTCCTCATTCTTGATCTCAGATAATACATATCCTGCGCTCACCAGAAAGACAGAGACAAAAAGCAAGAAATCATCCCCCAGGGGGGATTGCCACACCACAATCCCTTCTCCTCCATTCTCCTCTTGGGATCTTGGGCACGCATGTACATGCACCCGGCCTGAGTTTAAGCCACTGGGTCCAGGACTCTAATCATGGTCGACTACGTGGGAGTCCAATGACATAGCCATTACACCAACTGTTGGTCCCAGAAGGCCTATCTTTAAAAATATATTTAATAATATAAATACTTTAAAGTTTTTACTAAAATGGTAAATAGTTAATTACTAAAATAGAAAATATATTTCTATAATTGTTTTTTAATGAGAGAGAATGGAGGTAGATAGGAGAAAGAGAGAATGGGGTCTGAGATTCTGCATTTCTGAAAGCCCTTAGGTGATACTGAGGCTGATAGTTCACACAGTTCATTTATCATTTGGAATGAGTGTGGCTTAAAGATATTTGGTTTAACTTCTGAAGTTGCTATTGGTTAGAATTTTTTCCAGAAAATATGAAACCCAATTTTGGCTACAAGATACTGTCTTCACAAACTTCAAGTCTGAACCAAGCCCCTTGTGACTTTCTATTGATAGGCTAATGCTTCCAAGATGAACGACTTTTACTGACCAGAGTAAAAAGCCAAACAATGGGACCAGCAGGTTGTGTGGTGGTTAAGGTGTTATATTCCAACATGGCCAACCATGGTTTGAGTACTGGACCCAGTGGCTTAAAAATCATTCAAGGTATGTATGCGTGCATGCCCAAAGTCCTGAAAGGAGAATGAAAGAGAAGGAATGATGGTGTGTCTATCACCCCCGGGTGATAATTTCTCACTTTCCCTCTCTCTGTCTCTTTCTGGTGAACTCACTTCTTCTATGCCTATGGAAAAACAAACAAACAAACAAACAAACAGAGCTAGCAAGTGGCATGACTCCCACATAGTTGAACACGATTCAAGTCCTGGACCTGGAGGCTTGCTTTTTCACTTTTTTTTTTTTTTTTTCTCTCTCTCTGGTGAGTTCACATGTCCTATAGCAAATAAATAATAATAATAATATTAAAAAAAAAAAAGAAAGCCAAACATTGCAAAAACACAACTTTCTTGAGGGATTTAGTTTTTGGCTTTCCTGTACCTTGTGGTCTCTCTGTGGGCATAAACAGAAAGTCTCTGTCTATAAACATGACTGTGAAAGGGTAGAAAATGGACTGAAATCAAGTCCCTGACAGATGCTAACTGGGTGTCTTTATACTGTTTGAAATCTATGAAGTGATTAGAATAGGGACTAGAACTAAAGGGCACAAGTATTCACAAATGGTAGGAAATGCATGTCATCCTGTGGACTGCTCAGTTTATACACTCCTTTTGTGATTCAGTGGCATGACTTCAGTTGCACAGTATTATTACTCCCAAATTTAGCTCTGTAGTTTTCTCTATGATAAGAATAGAAACTTGAATAATGGCAGCATGTATTTTCAACTGAAGTCCCCTGAGTCTTTTCCATATCCCTTTATATCCCTTAGAACTCACATTTAATCATTCCTCACATCCCTGAAATCTTTAAATAATAAAAAATGAAAGCACTGCTGTATGCAATTTGGCACCAAAAACAATCTGACTTTGACTGAGAGATGTGTATTGAGCACAGGCTTGGGGTCTAGGGGACTCCAGCCTGCTAAATTTGCCTCTGACATCACCTCCTTCAGGAACCTGCAGCAAATGCTCAGCTCAGTTGTCCCCAGCAGAGATGGTGGGGAGACAAACAACACTTAACTTACCTCTCCAGAGAGAATTAATTAGCCGGCAAAGCACCTTGAGGAGAGGATGAGCATGGGGGAAGACCTAAAATATTCTCATAATGTTACATACTAAGTTCAGTAAGAATGTATTCACCAGACCTCATCTATCCTCAAAGTGCTTTGCACATTTCTTTCCAATTAATAATTGCTGAAATTTTAAAAAGCAGTTAACACATTATAATACAATTGCAATAATGAATAGATCTATACTTTGCTTGCATATTTATGTAAATCTATATCTTGCATGCATATTTATTTGTGGTACCTTTTATAATTTATGGATTTATAGATAAAAGCACCCTTAAAGATTTACTAAATGATTCAATTCATTTTAAAAGGAAACTGAGGCACAAGGAGATGAATTGTCTTGGCCTGAGACATGGAGTGTGGCTGTTTAAGCCAGACAGTACAAAATAAATAAATAAAGAATAAAAAGAAAGAAAAATGAGGATTTGTTTAGAGTCCTCTAACTATCAAATATTCTGCTAGAATTCTTCACATAAATAAATTAATTCTCACAATAAACCTTTAGGGTATTACCCATGTAAGTAGTATCTTATCCAAGGCAGCAGTACAATTAGCACAGAAGAGCTGTGGTGTATGCCTGAGTGGATGAAAGAGCACATTTTACTTCTTTGTTTCATTATAATTAACTGCCTCTCAACCATCTACAAGACAGACAATGGTTTAAGAATCCAGGTTCTTAAAGTGCTTTGGCACCTTGAACGAAGAGTCTTTTTTCCCATAGCAGGTCTCACATTCCTGATTCTAGAAATGAAACCAGTTCTGGTCTCCAGGTGCTGTTACGCAGCCTCCCCACCCACACCTAGCTTTCATCTATCAACTTCTCCCAAATTTCTTTTTGAAACTTCTCTCTTGCTTGGACAGTCCTACATCTCTTCCACAGGATTTAGAGATTCCTACTCTCTCACAGTACTTTAGTTTCTCCTTCTCCTTCTCGTTCTTCTTTTTTTGATTACTAAAGAGTAACTTACATGTTGTAGGATTACACATAAGCTAAGCCATTTACAGATGATTCATACCCAGGAAAACATATCAGGAAATTCAATCCAAATTCAAAGGCTTTTTTACTTGAAAACTTACAATCCATTAATTCTAACAGGTAAACTTTTAGTGTTGTAGAGATTCTTGCCAGTAGTTATAGAAAATTGATTTTCCATGTATGAGTTTTGGGTTTACAAAGTCAGAAAAAATATAATTTGCCTCTGAATCTCTTTTAATGGAACTTCATATGTGAAATATGTCCTCCATGATTTTCTTGGCTGCATATATCTCCAGACTCATTACTGATAATTTATAGAATTATGAGAATAGTCATGAAATTGATTTTTTGTCATCTCCTGAAAAAGCCATATTGGCAATGCTGAGCCTATTAGGAGCACAATGCAGTGTTGAGAATGGCATGAAAACAGTTGAAATTCAAAATTTTCATAAATTTAGTACGTAGTATATATTAACCTGATGACTCATGCATTCACCACTTAGCATGACAATTAGCTTGTTAAATAAAGCTTCACGTGGATTTGGTATTTGGGAGCCAAGAGAAAGTGGTTTGTATGAACCTGTCAGGGCAATCCCTGTGAATCATCATCACAGATTCTTTTTAATCAGAAAAGTGTGGTTTGCAATTAATTACTCAGTTAATTTGGGCTATTTCTTTTTTTTTTTTTTTTTTTTAGAGAGGTTTTTGCTATAGGGCGTGTGTGCTCGCCAGACAGACAGAGAGAGACAGAGAGATAAAAAGCGAGAAATCACCCCCCAGAGGGGATGGCCATGCCGCAATCCCTTCTCCTCCATTCTCCTCTCGGGATCTTGGGCATGCATGCACACGCGCCCGGCGTGAGTTTAAGCCACCGGGTCCGAGACTCGAACCGCAGTCGACTACGTGGGAGTCCAGCGACATAACCATTATGCTAACTGCTGGTCCCAATTTGGGCTATTTCTCATAGCAGTTCCAAGTATTCAGAGAACTATCAGAAGAGTCCAGTTGCTGTTAGGACAATCCAGAAATTTAGGAGTATTTACTAACTGTTAAGATGGTTATGAATTCAAAAGTGAAATATATAGCTCATTCCTTTCTTACTTTGGTTAGACTAACAAAGCAAATATGTTTAAGAATGAGAGTTTGGGTGTTTTTTATACTCCTAGATTACTGTATCATTTACCTATGGCTTTTCACCAATTAAGAACAAAATATAATGTCTTAAGACAACAACTTTCTTGGGCGAGGCTTCGACATGGTGTTTAAGGCGACTGGATCCCACCTGAACCTGGTGGCTTGAGAAATGCAACAAGTGAGCATGCATGTGTGCCCAAAATGCTAAGAGTAGAAGTGAAGGAGAAGGGATTGGGACATGGCCATTTCTTTGGGGGGGGGGTACTTTCTCACTTTCTCTCTCTCTCTGTCTCTCTCCAGCACAAGCATTCACACTCTAGCACACAAAGAACTCTCTCCCGCTTATGATTCTGTGGGTGGGCAATTAGGGCAGGACTCAGCTGGCATGGCTCTGTACCACTAATTGGGCCAAGCTCAATGTGGCATTTGAGCCATGGCCGAGACAGCTGGTTGCTCTTTTATCTTCTAGGAGGCTAGCCTAACCTTTTCCACATGGCAATAGAAGAGTTCCCAGCAAGCAAAGTAGGGAAATGCCAATGCAAAGTTTTTGTCAAGCATCTGCTTCATCATATTTACTGCTATCTCATTGGCCAAAGACTTTATAGGGCTTGTCACCATCATCACAGTGGAGGACTGTGCAAGGAATGGTCATGGAAAGGAATCATTCTCTAAAATCATATTAGAAGAAGTAAAAGTCAACCACAATTTCTAATACAAAGATGCATGGAACCTTTTTATCTTTTAGGAAATGAATATTAGGTCTGATCAGGTCGACAAACTATGGCCTATGGAACAAATCTTTCCTGCCACTTGTTTTTATATTAGGTCATTGGGAAATTCATGACATATATTTTTGTTTTCCTATACAAAAATGACTTTTCAACCCATTAAATACAGTTGTATTGAAACATGACCGTGCCCCTTTGTTTACATGTTGTCTATGGCTCTTTTTCACCAAAGTGACAGAGTTGAATAATTGCTACACAATTGTATGTCTCACAGAACCTAAAATATTTACTTTGAGACCTTTACAAAAAAGGTAAAATATTTACTTTGAGACCTTTACAGAAAAGGTTTGCTGATTGTAAATTAGGTAATTGACCTTTTTTAAAAATTTCTATCTATAGAGACCAGCAGATGGCATAGTGATTGTGTCACTAGACTCCCACATAGTGGACCACGGTTTGAGTCCTGGACCAGGTGTCTTAAAACACACGCCAGGCACATGTGTGTGTGTGCCCAAAATCCCAAGAGGAGAATGGAAAAGAGATTGTGTTGTGGTCATCCCTCCTGGGGGTGGTGACTTCTCACTTTCTGTCTGTCTTTCTGGTGAGGGCATATGTCCTATATCAAAAATCTCTCTTTTTTTTTTTTTTTTTTTTTAAACAAAAAAAAGTTCTATCTCTAAACTGTAAAACAATGACTTTAACTGTACTCTTTAAAAGTTTACTTATTTCCCAACAGAGAGACAGAGAGAGACGCACACCCTTGTCAGGGTCTTCACACTGTGTTCCTCACCTGAGTCCTGCAGCTAGCCAGGCTCACAAGTGCACCCAGTGTATTGAGATAGATCAGGGACTTGAACCTGAACCTACTCATGTGGTTTTCACCATCCTTCCTTAGTGCCTCATTTGCCCACACCACTGTATCTAGGCCTAACTGAATACTCTTTAAATAGTAACTGAATCCCAGAGGTTTAAATTTAAGTGTTTTTGGGCCAGCAGGTCAGGTGTAAAGCTTAAGGTGCCAGATCGCACATAGACAACTCAGTTTCTCAGGTCCTGGACACAGAGGCTTGAGAATCATGCTCAGTGCATGTGTATGCGTGCCCAAAATCTCAAGAGGAGAATGTAGGAGAAGGGATTGTAGTTTGGCTATCTCCTGTGGGAGGGTGCTTTCTCACCTTCCCTCTCTCTCTGTCCCTCTCTCTCTCTCTCTGACTCTAGTGAGCACATGTAACCTATAGCAAAAACTGTAAAAAAAAATTTTTTTGAAGTGTCTTTTGAGGGCATGGAACAGGGGGTGGGGGAGTTGGAATGGGAGTATTCCCAGCCAGTTCCTGAAATGATGGTCCTTTCTCTAGGAATGAAAGATGGGTAAAAAGATGCTACCAAGGAAAGTTGTGAGGTGTTTGAAGAAAAAGCCAGGAAACAAATCTTTTATACTGTGTATGTGTGTATTGTTTTTGTTGTTTTGTTTGTTTATTTTTTGTTTTTCAGTTTCTGTTTCTTTTATTATGTAGTAATTCCTTTGGAAACAACGAAATTGGTGCTCTTCGGGAAGGGCATAAAGAACTGCAGATTAGGAAACATCGTTTATAGTATTCTGAGCAAGATCATTCATCCCACAGGCTCAAAGATTCAACAGGAATCCTCTTTAGGTTTTATTTATCCTGAGTCTGTTTTGTTCTTCCCCTCACACCCATCCCCACCAACCTCTTTCTACCAGCCACTTCAGGCCCCATGCAGTCTCTCACATCCACACCCATCCTCTCACCATCACATCTTCAGCTCTCTCAACATCTGCCATAAAGTGTAGACATGCAGTACAACTTGAGTGGGGTAATATAATGTGTAACTTTCAAAGTATGGCTTACTTCACTCAACATTCAGTCTTCTATATTCATTCACTTTGAGCCAAATGCTAGGATCTCTTTGTTTCTTGCAGCTATATAATATTTCATAGTATATATATATGCCACGGTTTTTCAACCCAGTCATCAGTTTTTGGATACTTAGGTTGATTCCCTGTTTTAGCAATTGTGAATAATGTTGAAAGAAACATGGATGTGCAAGTGTCTTTCTGATTTAGTGTTTTCCATCCTTTGGGCAAATACCAAGAAGTGGGATTATGGGGTAATATGAAAGTTCTATTTGTAGGTTTTTGAGAAACATTCATATTATTTTCCAGAGGCTGGACTAATTTACATTTCCACTAACAGTATAAAGGGTTCTCTTTTCTCCAACTCCATCAAAGGTTTTTCTTTTCTCCAAGTTTTGCCAACACTTGTCATTCTTTTATATTTTTGATCCTAGCCATTCTCATTGGGATTGAATGGTATCTCATTGTGCTTTTAATTTGCATTTCCCTTATGACAGATTTTAACTGTGCGTTGTTTTTTTCTTTGGTATGACTCTTTGCCATTCTTAATTATTTCTTGGAGGGTTTTCTATTCAGTTCACTTGCCCATTTTTTTAATTGGGTTATTCTTTTTTTTTTTTTTTTGGAGAGGTTTTCACTATAGGGCGCGTGCGCTCGCCAGACAGACAGAGAGAGACAGAGAGACAGAAAGTGAGAAATCACCTCCCAGGGGGGATGGTCACGCCGCAATCCCTTCTCCTCCATTCTCCTCTCGGGATCTTGGGCACGCACGCACACGCGCCCGGCGTGAGTTTTAAGCCACCGGGTCCGAGACGCGAACCGCGGTCGACTACATGGGAGTCCAGCGACATAGCCATTACGCTAACTGCTGGTTCCCAGGTTATTCATTTTTTTAAATGAGTGAGCTGCTTGAATTTCCTATATAGTCTAGATATTAATCCCTTGTATGAGGAATAATTTGTAAATATTTTCTCCCATTCTGAGGATTGTCTTTTCACTCTAATTATTATTTCTTTTGTGTGAGGAAGCTTTAGAGCTTAATATAATCCTAGTTGTCTATTTTGGGGATTATTGCCTATGCTTTAGGGATCTTATTTAAGAAATCTTTGCTTACTCCAATATTTTAAAAAGTTTCTCCAGCAATTTCTACTAGTATTTTTGTAGTTTGAGGCGTTATCTTTAAGTCTTTGATCTATTTTGAGTTTTTTTTTTTTTAAATGTGAGTGATGGGGACTCATTTTCATTTTTCTACAGGTGGATATCCAGTTCTTCCAGCACCATTTTCTGAAAAGACTTTCTTTTCACCACTGCCTTATCTTGCACCCTTTGTCAGAGATCAGATGATTTGGAGTTTAATTCTGGATTTTCTACTCTGTTCCATTGATCTGTGTGTCTTTTTAAGTGCTGATACTATGCTGTTTTGATTATCACCACTTTGTAATACATTTTAAAGTTAGGCAATGAGATGCCTCCTATTTTAGTCTTTTGTCACAGTACTTCCTTGTCAATATGGGATCTTTTATTATTTCAGACAAACTTTATATATTTTTTTTCTATTTCTGTGAAGAATATCGCATGTAATTGGATTGGAATCACATTGAATACATATATGTGCATGTGTGTGTTCTAAATCCTACGGACTAGCACAGGAAGCTAGTTCCTGAGATAATTATTTCTCTCTGCTCATCCTCCTACCTCCTATTCATCCACTAATCTGAAGTTGTCAAGGCCCACAAGCTCAAATAATGAGCAAAGGAATCCAGTGGATACTGCCCAGTAATTTCACGAGATTCTATAAGACTAGAGAACTAGTACATAAAATGACATACGTAAATGCATGTAGGTATTGCATGCCTAGATTGCCATTATTTTCTGTGTTCTTCATTTCAGTTGGAGATATTTCAGATGTAGGAGAAATAATTTTCCATGTATATAGATAAAATATAATTTAATATAGTATATGCACTATATAACATAATACATGGTATAGTGTATAAACTAGTATGGTACACACTGATGGATGGATGGATGGATGAATACATACATAATATATTAATATAACCTTACCTGTCCATGAACATTTCCTCAGCTCCTTTTCATGCTTAACATAATCATTTTACAAATTTGCATTTGAAGGTAGTCTGTGAGAAAAAACTTTATGATTTTGTAATGCATTATCTTTACATTTTGATAAAATTTTCTGCTGAATGTCACTTAAAATCTCTTTGACCCAGCCTAATTTCTAACAAGTCGTGAGGCTTGGGCAACTGTCATCTGTGTGACACTATGTATGCACAGGTTGGTATTCTATACGAGCCTAATGTCAGCTTTAGGCCAAGGTCGTGTTCAAAAATCAAGGGTCAACATAAATCAGAACAGCAGAAAATACACACTTTAAATGTGATCTTTAATCTATGACTATTTTACTAATCTTGAAAATTTAATGGTTAACACCTTTTTCCGTGTTCTTTTTTTTTTTTTTTTGGAGAGGTTTTTCGCTATAGGGCGCGTGCGCTCGCCAGACAGACAGAGAGACATAGAGACAGAAAGCGAGAAATCACCCCCCAGGGGGGATGGTCACGCCGCAATCCCTTCTCCTCCATTCTCCTCTCGGGATCTTGGGCACGCACGCACACGCGCCCAGCGTGAGTTGTAAGCCACCGGGTCCGAGACGCAAACCGCGGTCGACTACGTGGGAGTCCAGCGACATAGCCATTACGCTAACTGCTGGTTCCCAATGGTTAACACCTTTGATTTGGTATGGAATTTTCTTTGATTCGATGCCAGTGTTTTTGTCAGAATCAAATTTATTAGCCTATGTGAAGTTCTTATAAGAGTAATAGGGACATAATGTTTGCTTTTATTGTTGCTAAATTTTTTATTCATGTGGGTATAGTTTTTGGATCTTAGGATTTAGCTTTGTAAGAAATTCTCAGCTATTTTTCAACATAACTGCACCATTTTGTATCCCTACCACTCATGAATGAGAGTTCATGTTTTCATATCTTTGCCAGCATTTGGTGTTGTCAATGTTTGGAATTTTAGACATTCTAATAGGTTTAACTTGCAATTTTCAAATGACATATAATGTTGAACATCATTTTATATGGTTGTTTGCCATTTGTATTTCTTCTTTTGAAGTGTCTGCTCAGATCTTTGGCCCATTTTTCAACTGGGTTATTTGTTTTCTTATTGTTGAGTTAAAAAGTATTTGTATATTTTGTGTACAAATCTTTTATCAGATATGGCTTTTGGAAATATTTTTCCTAGTTTGTTAACAATGTATTTTTGTAGAACAGTTTTAATTTCAATGGAGTCTAACATCAGTTTTTTCCTTTTATGTATTGAACTTTTGGTGTTGTAATCTAAATAATGATTACCAAACCTAAGTTCTACAAAATTTTCTTTTTTTGTTTTTTGAAAGATTTTTGCTATAGGGCACACGTGCTCGCCAGAGAGAGAGTCAGAGAGACAGAAAGTGAGGAATCACCACCACCACCACCACCACCACCACCCCCCCCCCCCCCCCAGAGGGGATGGCTATGCTGCAATTCCTTCTCCATTCTCCTCTTGGGATCTTAGGCACTCATGCACACATGCTGGTATAAGTTTTAAGCCACCAGGTCTAGGACTTGAACTGTGGTCAACTATGTGAGAGTCCAGTGATGTAACCATTATACCATATGCTGGTCTTCAAATTTTTGTCTATTAATATGTTATATCTTCAAAGTTTCTGATCATATTTCTAGGGAAATTATCCTTGTAATGCAAAACTTTGTCCTTAGTGTTTTTTTCTCGCAACACATAATGCCCTTTTCCCTCCTTATCTTCACTTAGCTAGAAAAATCTTATAATTCTTCAAAGAGTCATTTCAAAGATTGAATTCCTCAAAACTTTCCCTGATTACATCAGATCACTTTTATCCAATCCTTCTTTGAACTCCTAATACTCTGATAATCCACATTACATTGTTCAGAGCTGTATTATACTCTGCTTAGTGCTATTTAAAAAATTATTTCCATGTGCTATTCCTATCTTGCAGGCAAGAGAAGTTAGAAATAATGCATCCATATGACTACTGGCAAACTTGGCATAGTTCAGGCTCAGAGCAGATTCTTTTTTGTTTTTTGGAGAGGATTTTTTTGCTATAGGGCGCGTTTGCTCACCAGAAAGACAGAGAGAGACAGAAAGACAGAAAGGGAGAAATCACCCCCCAGGGGGATGGCCGTGCCACAATCTCTTCTCCTCCATTCTCCTCTCAGGATTTTGGGCACGCACGAACACGCGCCTGGCGTGAGTTTAAGCCACTGGGTCTGGGACTGTCCCCCTTTATTTATTTTTTTTCTTTTTGGAGGTTCAGAGCAGATTCTTAAAAGATGCCTGAAATCAAGAAGCTGTAGAATAAAATTGTTAAGGGCCTAGGTTTTTAAAGTCAGATTGATAAGGTTTTTATTTCATCTATTCAACGGATGCCTGCATGATCTTTAACAAGCAAATGACTAAATCTCCCTGTCTTGGTATCTTTATAACACAAGTACAAGAATTGTATTTTCTTAATTTGGTGGATGTATACCAACAGGAGATAAATTCAGCTAAGGCTCTTAGCATAGATCTTGTGAACTGGTATTTGCTCTGCATTGCTGTTATTATTACTATTACTCATTCTGTAAGTAAGTAGACTCACGAGAACATGAAGAAGTTAGGTTGCTTATAATGAGGATGAAAATATGAATAATTTGTGCCCTCTATTTTGTTATTATTGTTAATAATATTATGTTTAAGGGTATATGTTGTAGAGAAGAATATTAAACTGAACTATTGGATTGTCGGAAAAGTCATGTGTTTTTTCTGTTTTTCTATGCAAAAATGTGTCATGACTCTTCTGACAACCCAATAAGAATCTAGGAACCCCACATTTCAAGTCCTGATATTTGCTCTTGTCTTTGTTCTTCCAATTTGGATTCAGCTTTTGTTATTGCTGCTGTGTATTCAGTTTAGTGATCATATTTAGGATTAGTGATGAACTCATGGCCCTAGTGATTTTAGCCTGCTGGTAGGTAGGTCTGTTTTTTCTTGGTTGGGAAGAGGTTCTCTTTTGTTTGTTGGATAGAAATTAAAAAGAATAGAGCCTCGTTTGCTATTAGAATCTTGAATGGAAACAATTGCTGTGGATAGCAGTACAGAGAGCTGAAAACAACACTGCCTATTTGCTAATGTGTCTGAGTGTCTCTACAGCTGAGATAATTTTGCTAATTGTTTAAAATTATTTTGAGATATATTGTCTACTACCTGCAGCTGAAAGTAGCCTAACATGTGCCTATTTGTAACTTCTCTATATTTAATATAAACTAAGATATAAATCGTTTCTCCTTACTTAGCAGCGAGATCAGTATAACAATTTGTAACCACCTCCCAGAGAATCTCCAGGTATATGTGAGATTTAATCATAGAACAAAACTTTCTCCTTCCAAAGGGTGAACTATGGTTAAATCAGCAATCCACCCTGACTTGAGGGAGGAAGAGTAAAGGGAAGACGCTGCACCTGAAGGTGATAAGAGGCATCACCTGCAGAGAGCAGCCAGCACTGCCTCTTCTGGTAGCCAACAAAGTTGCATGGAATCTGCCTTGAGGTCACTTCACTTTTTTGTCTGAATTGTCTAATGGTAGCTCAGAGCAAAATGTCTCCCTTAGGATGTAACCTTCCATCAGCTGAGGAGCTGAGCTTTCACATGAGAGAGAGAGAGACAGAGAGAGAGAGAGAACAGAAAGGCAGGACTGCTTTCCTGGAGCTGTTAATAATATACTGGACACGGGCAATAAATAATTGATAGTTGTCACCTTGCTGCTTCCTGGTTATTCATGGGCTTCGAGATGGTCCTTTATCTTAGCACCATCTAATCGTGTTACACCACATGCACTTCTTGTCACCGACATTAATATGTCTGCCAGTGACATGAGCTGCACACCAGCTTTTCAGAGCTATCACAAATTGCTGATCTGCGCCAGTCAGGAGCAATGTAATTGTCACTGGCAGACAGAAATATTACTGCCGGACAGAATAGTGTAAATAATACAAAAAATAACCTCCAACGCCAGCGACAAATCTCCATAATTAGAGAGAGGTCTCCTCCATCACATCCACCACACAGCTCCCCTGAATGAGAATCGTGGTAGACGATGCAAAAGAAGCAGGCTCGATTCCATCAAGCTGAGCACCTGCACTCTTTTGATTATGTACCTTGCAGAGACGGGGTAGGTGCATAGATTCTGGAGCAAAGCAATAGGAGACTGTAAGTATTTTAGATTTTCTCCCTGATATCTTTACATACACCTGCAGAGGTGCCACAGCAATGGAACAGTGATTGCCTGCTATGACAATGTGGCCACATTAAGCCCAGATGGTAATTCTTAAATTTCGATTATAGGAAGAATGAGAGTACCAAGTACAGGGGGAATACATCCAAAAAGGAGGAGATGGCAGAAGATGTGCTTTAATTGGCAGCCAACACTACTCATTCATTACACAGCTCATTTTATTCTCCAAGTGTTCAGGGAGTGTTACCTAATGAGTCCTTTTTATCAGACACTATAAGATCCCCCCATGCACCTGTGGAAACGCTATCCTTACTTCCTTCTTTCTTGCCAACAGAATCCCGATTTTAAACAGGATGGCAGGGTGCCTGACTAAATACTAGCTTCCTCAGCCTTCATTGTAGCTAGGGATGGCCAAGTGATGGAGTTCTGGCCCATGAGACACGAGAGGAGGACTGCTGGGGGTTTCTGGGTGTGTTTCTGTCTTCCCTATAAAAGGGACAGATGTTTCTTGAGCTACCCTCCTCTTTTCTACGTTCTCCCCATCCTGAATGTCTGGGGTTAAAGTAGCTCCAAGTACAGGCCGAGAGATACATAAATGCAGACCCTGACTATGGCAAGCCACAAGTCACCACCAGCAGCCACCTATCTCTGGGTTTCTTCTCAGCTGAGAAATAGAACCCTCCCTTCCTTTTTTTTTTTTTTTGTTTTTTTTTTGTTTTTTTTAAGTTGCCATAGGTTATATTTTGTTACTTGCTGATAAGCACATTGCTAACTATAGCACTTGATCTAAAAAGCCCCTTACTATAGCCACAACATTAAGACAAAATAAAAAAAAAAAAACATTTTAAAAATCCCTTAAAAAAAATCACATGAAACTATGTCAAGTGACAATGAAGCCCACAACCATAGAACTAGCATTTACTGAAAACATACTCTACGCCAAGCACTTTGTAAAACCTTTATATATACTAGCTCTGAGTTCTCACAGCAGTCTTACAAAGTATAGTCTGTTATATACCAAGTTTTTAACTGGAGAAGAGGCATTGTGAGGACATGCAACCTGCCCAAGGGCCCACAGCTAGGCAGGAAGGAAGCCAGGATTTCAGGCTCCAAAGTCTGGGTTCTTTACCAGTGTATTTTCTTTTTAAAATAATTTTTAAGTTCCCAAAATTTCCAGAGGAGAATGAACTCTGTCATGGCCATCTCCCCTGGGGAGGGTGATTCCTCACTTTCTGTTTCTGTCTCTCCAGTAAGTACTTATGCCCTGTAGCAAAAATCTCTCTCTCTCAAAAAAAAAAAAAAAAAAAAAAAAAAAAAAAAAAAAAAAAAAAAATTCTTTTTGCTATAGGGCATGTGCACTTGCCAAAGAAAGGCAGAGTGTGTGTGTGTGTGTGTGTGTGTGTGTGTGTGTGTGTGTGTGAGAGAGAGAGAGAGAGAGAGAGAGAGGAGAAAGTGAGAAATCATGCCCAAGGGGTATGGCCACACAGCAGTTCCTTCTCCTCTAGTCTCCTCTTGGGGTTTTGGGAACACATGCACACACACCTTGTATGATTTTCAAGCCAAAAGGTCCAGAACTCAAATAGCACAGTGGTCATGTGGATACAGTGCCTTAATATCCACACCACCTGCTGGCCCCAACCACTGTATTTTCTACAATAATTTACACTTGCCATTTCATAAAAGCAGAAAACTGACTCAAAACTTTAATTGATGAGTCTGTGGCTATATAGGCTGTTTTTGATGTATCCTGACTCTTACTAGGGAACAGATTATTTTGTGAGATAGGATTTCAAGCAATTTTTGCTTTGTGTAGTATTTTTGTTTTCAGATGCTCAAAACAAAAATTTAATCTATCCATCCATCCATCATATGGAGATTACCATGGCAACTATCTGCACTGCATCTAACATATTTGCATTGGTATATATTGAACTTGCCCAGTTCTTGAACTGCAGCATTTAAAACAACACATTTTTAAAATTTGGATCACCCCGAAGTGGATTTGAAATCCAACTGTGCTGCTGACATTTTTCTTCTGAGGGCAAGTTTATCACTGATTATCACTGAGAATGAGATAATGCATGTCAAAATGTTTTGGAAACTGTCAAATAAAAATGCATATAAATATGAATAATTATGATATTGTGGAAGTATTTTGATGTAGTAGAATGAGAATTAGGAAAACTGAGTTCTTTCAGCTGTGTCCTGGAATTACTGTGTGACCATGGGCAAGTCGATTATCCTTTCTGAGTATTGCTGACCTGAATTATGTACTCTGGGCCCGTATAACCCCCTCACCCTTTGCTCTATGCACCTACCAGTTAATAAAAGGGAGCCAAGAACATTAGTCCTGTGTTTGGAGGCCTTCATGAAGGATTTCATCTTTCCTGATTTGTCTCCATTTCACTTTTATTTGATTTCCTCTATTTCCAGGTCCAAAATCGTGCCCCTGTGACTACAAACTTAGTTTCAACTTCTAAAACAGGTTAATAATAATAGTTTATATGTATTGAGTGCTTGCTTTGTGTCAGACACAATGAACAATGCTTTGCTTCTGCTATTTGCATACCACAACTAGAGTGTATTCCCGTAAGCAACGATGTTGCCTGGACTGAATTTTTTACCTCTGGCTTTGATTGTCTGGTACCTATCATCTACTGATTACTTCTTCTTCATGTTACCCCTGACCACAACTCTAAAAAGGTAGGTGCTGCTGCCATTTCCATGTTTTAAATAAGGAAACCAAGGCTGAGAGGAACGTTTGGATTGGGGTTCCTGGGAGCCCAAGGAGCACCATTGCCATTTTTGGTAACTCATTAGCTCCAGGCCCTTTTGTCCACGTACCTATTTTCCTGTATATGAAAAACCACTGTGTGGGTTTGGTCTCAATCCTCGGGTTTATGTTCTTAGAATAGAGTAAAACACTTGCCCTTTACACTTGACAGTCTGGCTGTCACCTTGCTGTGTCCTTGCTGTCCTCAGTCTAGACACACCTCTCGAGGCAGAGGTAGTGCACATGTGCATGCACTTTCTGTGTCTGTACGTGCATTACAGAGAAAGAAAAATGTACTGCAGAGTCCTCTTCCCTGTATTGTCCAGTTTGTTTTCCTTTGCTATGACAGAGAATTAAAGTTTATTTTGAGATTTGAATTACAAGATTCTTTACCACATTAGTTTTGAAAAGATGTGTTGAAGTCAGTATGAGAGATCTTTAAAAAGTTTATGGAAAATTCATATTCTAGAAAAACTATGCATTGATTTCTAAATGTTTGTGCACTAAAATAAATTTTAATTCATTTTCATAAACTTTTTGATGTTCCCTTATATAATGACCCATGTAAACTCTTTGATGCCATAAGAAAAGTACAATTTATTTTAAAAGTGTAGAGACAAGGTGGAAAGAGAGTGTGAGAAGGGAAGAGTGTAGGAAATTTGGGGGTAAAATGGAGAGGTAAGACACTTGTGGGACACAGATAATGTCTATTATCTGTTGACGAGGATGTGTATGGTGGTCTCAACTCTGGGCTGGACTGAGGTGTGTATCATGCTGGGTAAGTTCTCTTCACAATCTAAATGATGTATAGGTATTTAATATATGAATAATAATAAAATAAATATATTTTTAAAAAATATAAAATGTAGTTAGTAAGGAGGAGAGAAAAATTGCCAGATGCAAAAACAAAACAGAAAGCCAGTATGTTTATAGGAAGTTCATGAACTGATGCCACAACAGCCTGGGATTAGAAGAAGATGAGTAGTAGATATTATTATACATATTAATAGCAAAAGGCTGAAGTTTTAAGATTTTGTTCAATGACTTAGAGAAACCAAACAAACAAAAAAAAAGAAACTCATCTTTGTCTAGAATCTCTATTTAAAATGTTTCTTAATGCTGCCAGCATCGAACAAGAACCCCAGCTGAAAAGTGAACATAGAAATAGGTCTTGAAAGCCAGCTCTGTGGCTTGGTGATTAAGGCATCTGACTACCACATGGCTATGTGAGATGTGTCCTGGACTCAGAGGCTTGAGAATCATGCTGCATGTGTGTGCATGTGTGTCCAAAATTTCAAAAGAAGGGAGAAATGGAGGGGCAGGACTTCTACCATGACTTTTCCCTATAGAGTGTACTTTCTCATCCCCCTCTATCTTTGTCTCTCTCTGGTGAATGTGTGCACTCTCTGTAAAAAAGACTTGAGCTAGTATTATCCCAGATCACCTGTTATAGGCAAACAGAAAGTCACCTTGAAGGGATATTTTCCAAACCAAGCTATCTAGAATTCACACGGAAAAACTCAGGCTGAACATGAATTCCCAAAAGTTACAAAAATCATGAGATAATAATTATAATTGGCAATCAGTAGATATAACACATATCAGAATTATCACTCTAAAGTAGATAAAATAAATACAACTTTGGGGCCAGCAGGTGGCATGATGACTAAAGTGCTAGACTCCCACATGGCTGACTGTTTGGAGTTCTGGAGCTGAAGGCTTGCTTTCTTGCATTCTCTCCTCTCTCTCTCTCTCTCTCTCTCTCTCTCTGGTGAGTGTACATTTCCTATAGCAAAAATAAAAATAAAAAAATTAATAATTCTTTTAAAAAATACAACTTTTAAGAACATGAAATATAACCATTGCAATTCAAAGTCAAACTGGACGGACAGATTAAACAGCAAATTAGATATAACTAAAGAGAAAATGTACTGCAAGGTCAATTTTAAGAAATTAACTATACTGTATTTTAGTTAAGAATTATATAGAAAATATGAAATGTAGGTTTACAAATATCTAGATAGAATAAGAAGTACTAAAATATGTCTAAAAGGAATTTTAGAGGGAGAGAATCTAATAATACTCAAGAGTATTGGGTTAGAATTTTCCACAACTGATCAGAGATGTCAATATAACTGTAAGAAACACAAGATCTAGCAGTGTAAAAAAAAAAACTTCATC
This sequence comes from Tupaia tana, assembly GCA_026018925.1. NCBI lineage: Eukaryota > Metazoa > Chordata > Mammalia > Scandentia > Tupaiidae > Tupaia > Tupaia tana. The sequence continues at coordinate 18,420,163 of JAKSZU010000013.1, read as the reverse complement.
CCTGGAAATATTGAGAAATTATAGCACATTGATGACAAAGAAAAATATTAATAGCTATTTTAGAGAAAAAACAGATAACCTACAAAAGGAACGATCCTTAGAGTAAAAGTATATGTAACAGCTGCAAAAGAACAGAAAACAATGGAATAATATGTTTACAGTTTGGAAGAGTTGTTTTAAATTCCATCTGCTCTGATAATTCCGACATCTCTGCCATGTCTCAGTCCTGTTCTTCAAACTGTATTCGTGGTCTTTAGTATGCCTTGTAATTTGTTGTTGAAAGTATGAGGTAGTACATGAAAGTAACTGAGGTGATCAGGCCTTGACTTTGAGGTGTTGTTTACCTGACAGATTAAGTTGTGTTTACTGTTTGCTGTACTTGTAGATATCAAAGGCTAAAGTGTCTTTTAATGCCCTTGTGTTTGTCTTCCTTGTTGTCTTTGGGTTTCCTTAGGGACTTCCTCTTAGATAACATCTAAGATGATCAGTTCTTTCAGTTGTATTCTCCTGTTAATGGAAGCCTACTAATGTGGTGGTTAAGTGGGGGAAGGAAGTGTTCATTGGTTCTAAGAGCCTATGGCCCTGGTCTGTGACCTTCACAAATGCTTCTCAGTTGTTTTCTTTTTTTTTTTCCCCTTTAGGTAGGACAGAAAGTTTAGAGAGGCTGGCATTGGGTATATTCTCCCCCCAGATAGGTTAAAAATGGTTTAAATCTCTGGCAAAATAGTTTATTTTGATGAAAGGCTTTATTAAGAAAAAACAGAGAGGCCAGATGGTGGTACAGTAGTAAAAACAACACTGTGTGGTACTGCACACACGTGAGAAGTTTCCAGGGTCATGTTCTGAGGCCCTCCTGTACTTACTGGGTATGTATGTACATGGATACTCATGATTCAGGCTGGCTGAGGCAAGCTGAAGATAGACCACAGTGTGAAGACCCAACTGGGGGTACATTCTTCTCTCTCTTATAGAAGACATAAATAAATAAACTTTAAAGAAAGAAAAAGAAAAAAAAAAGTGTTCCATGTATATATTAAAATGGCTACATTTTCTTTTGTTCAAAGCACAAGGAGATTTTTCTCTTGTCTTTACTGTGAGAACCTCATAGGGCTCCTAAGTATGAGAGCCCTCCTGAGTTTTTAACTCTCAAACTTATCCACACTGGGCTCCAACATTTGCTAATTAAAACTTAAGTTTTCTTACCTGAGTACTGGCCTCTACAGAGGTCTCTACCTCGGTATGTTGTGGTTTTCTGCATCTGCAAATTTTGTCTCTTCAGTTTTAAAGGCAATGAGTTTCCCTCTAACTTCAGTTCTCTGCTGGATCTAAGAAGAATTATTGATTTTTTAATTCATTTTTTTTTCTTGTTATACGGATGGGAATAATTAATTCCAGACTTCTTACATACTGGACTGGAAACTTGAAATTCCTACAGTTTGGACTATATCTGACAAAGTGCCTTTCAAAAATGAAAGAAAGTAAAAAATAAATAAAATAAAATTGCCTCCCCCTAAAAATTCCAAACCCAAAACATTGCAGACAAAACCAACAAATTAAAAAAATCCCAAAACAACCCTTCCAAAAGACTGTCAAACTTTACCACTCACAGATTCTCAATGAAAGAACTAAAAAGCATATTTTAGTAAGAAGGAAGGAGAGAAATATACAAAACAATGAAAATAAACCTTTAAGCTCTTTCTGATCCTTGGGGATATAAAACACAATAGGTTTTCCTTAATTGTTGAAATAGCCAAAAGTTTAACCTCCCTGATTTTGGATTAATCCTGCTCCGCCTACGCAGACACATTTTCATGATTCTCCAGCACCAACTCCCCTTTCCTCTCACAAAGAATGACCATCAACCCTTTCTCTATTTCTAGCTGCCATGCCCAATCCCACCAGCAGCTCATGCCATTCACTAGCCTTGAATATCTTATTTTCACCTAAGGGACTTTTCCATAGTCAGAGAGTAAGGTGTAGTTCAAGTTCTGTCTCCTCTCTTTGGTACTGAATTGTCACTGTATAAGTTCTTATTCCTGCAGATGGAGTGGAAGATCTGCAAGTTCAGAAAATTTATTTCTTCAGGTATACCATGAGATCAACCTTTCAATGTTATATGGTAGAAATAGCTGTCTAATTTTCTTCTGCTACTAAAGCCAGACATCAACCAAACAATGCTTTTGGAGTCATTAGTTTCCGAGAGTCATGATGTCTTATCCTTCTGATACTTGTCTGTCTCAATATTTGGTCATTTTCACTTTCATATGATTGAAATTAAAACACCAAAATGGTTTTAAAAATATTGTGTCAGCTAATGTATGGTTTTTCAAACATACCCATATGACTTTTAAAATGTTAGTTAAAAAAAACATAGCCATAAGACTTTTAAGCATTTGCATTCATATTGGAGGGATTTAAATGAGCAAGGAGTAGGGTATTGAAATGCTTTGTCAGAGAATAACTCAGTTCTTGATGTCAGTTTAGGGATTTAAACTGCTCTCAGAGTTGAACTCCTCTCATACCTGTGACCACATGATAAGACAAATACTGAAGTCCACATACATGGAGTATTTCTTCAAACCTGAAATCTCACATTAAGTGTGCAATCACACATGAACACACACAGACAGTTAAAATCCTATTCATATTGTAGCCACTTTACATTATCTTCTTAGGTGTCTTTTTTTTTTTAAAAAAAAAAAAAAAAAAAAAAAAAAAAAAAAAAAAAAAAAAAAAAAAGAAGCAGAATGAAAATCAACCACCTAAGCAAACCTTAATCCCTACCTCTCAGAAGTAGACAGTACTCCTGCATGCCTCTCTCTGGTTTTGATGCTTTTGGTGAGTAATTCATTCGACTTATAGGTAGTTGGAGATGGGGTACAGCCCGTTGGTAGGATGCTAGTACAATCATGATGCTAGTGTTCAAGTCATTTATTGAAATGATGTCATTGCCCAGTGGTGACCTCATCACCCTGGCATTCATGTTGTTCCTCTTAAATGACCTTTCTATTTCAGTGGGCATATTTATCTCAATGAAGTTTCTTTTTTTTTCTTTTTTTAAAGTTTCTTTATTTATTGAGAGAGCCTAGCAGGGCCTCCACACTGGGATCCACACCCAGTTCCAGTTAGCCCAGATCACAGGCACATACATGCCTAAGCTCAGTGTATATAGAAAGGCCCCAGAGCTCAAACCAAGGACCATCCCCTGTGGCTTCAGTTGTGTTACTGCTATGCTACTGCCTGTCCCTTTTACTGTGGTTTTAGTTAAGAGGTCTTGGAGTCATGGGTCTTCCATGCACTGGTGTCTGACCTCTTTCATTCAATGTTTTCTTTCATATTCTTAAAAGAACATTTTTCCAAAACTTTTCCTTTAGCATTCTCCTTTCCCTCAGATGCAATATTGTAAGGCCATAGGATTCTCATCAAAGATTCTTCTGTTTTGCTTATTCTCTGCTTTGACCAACTGAAGATGTTATTCTTAAAGAATGATTTGATTTACAAAGGTTTGCTACTGCATGTCCGGGTTTATCAGCTAGTTGATCAATCACTCAGAAAGGAGGTAAAGAACTTTTGAAGGTTGAGTCAATGGGAAAACAATTCAAACAAAAGTGATGTCAATTACTATGTGGTTTCACATATCTCAAATCAACATAAAACTTTTTCAGGTAAACAGTTGTTAAACAAATAAAGATACATAGTCCCACCTTATCCACAGTTTTATACCTGCAGTTTCAGTTACCCATAGTATAGTAAAATAAGATATTTTTGATAGAAAGAACACATTCATGGAACTTTTATTTTAGTATATAATTAAAGTTACTCAGTTTTGTTGTTAGTTATTATGTAAATCTCTTACTGTATCTTATATATTAAACTTCATTATTATAGATATATATAGAAAAATGTAATATAAATAGGATTTAATAACATCCATGGTTTCTATTAGTCATCTTGGAAAGTACCTTTTTCAGATAAAGGAGACTCTCATCTCTCTATTTAGGATAACATTCATTGCTTTAGTTTAGAAGGCATGATTTTCAACTTATTAACATTTTCTTGCATGGTCTACAAATCATTATTCTCTTTCCCACTTTCCTTGTCTCTTTTATTTTCCACATGTAACCTCTAATTACACATGTAAATATTTTTTATAATTGAATTTTTTTACTCTTATAGCTTAAATTTTATCCTAATATTTTAAAACTTTTTGTTTGCTTGTTTGTTTTTGCTATAGGATGTGTCTACTCACCAGAGGCAGACACAGAGAGAAGGAAAGTGAGAAATTACCCACAAGGGGGATAACCATGTCACAATCCCTTCTCTTCATTTTCCTTTTGGGATTTTGAGCATTCATGCACACATGCCCACCGTGATTTTTAAGCTACTGGGGCCGAGACTTGAACTGTGGAGTTGGCCATGTGAGATCCAGCTGCCTTAACCACCATACCACCTGCTGGCTCAGTGAATGAACTTTTAAAAAGTCCCTTGAGAATAAAATGTTAGGATGAACTCTGGAAATTAAAATTCTACTTAAGATAGTTTAGATCTGTTGAAAGTAATTGAGCAAACCATAAGGACACATTTAAATGATCTTTTATCTAATAATGATTGTTTAGAAGTTTTGCAAACACTATTTTTTTAGAGGCTTTTTTTTTGCTATAGGGCGCATGCGCTCGCCAGACAGAGAGAGAGACAGAGAGATAGAAAGCGAGAAATCACCCCCCAGGGGGGATGGCCACGCCACAATTCCTTCTCCTCCATTCTCCTCTCAGGATCTTGGGCACCCACGCACACGCACCCGGCGTGAGTTTTAAGCCACTGGGTCCGGGACGCAAACCGCGCTACTACATGGGAGTCCAGCGACATAGACATTACGCTAACTGCTGGTCCTGCAAACGCTTTTCTTTATCATGATCAAGTAAAAATGAAAACCTCGATAATTCGTCATGGATCAATATACTGAACAGTTTTGATAAGTCTAGTGTGGCAGAGTGTCTATGAGTATGGCCTGTGAAACCAGATTTTGTGGGTTCAAATTTTGGCATTACCACTTATAAGCTCTCTGAGTTGGACATGATACTTAACCCCAGTGTGCCTCAGTTTTTTTCTCATTTGCCAAATGGGGTGGATGATAGAACACTTACCCCTAAGAGCAGGGGATCAGGGTAGTTTTTCTAAGGACTAATGAGTTACTACACGGGGTCTTCAAAAAGTTCAGGGAAAACACACATTATGAAAAAAACCATGCATGAATTTCAGGTTTTTTTTTTTTTATTTTTTGCATAAAATAAAGTTGTGCTTTTTATTCCCTTTCCCACAAACTTTTTGGAATTCCCTTGTACTTACTAGTTTCTTATAGTTGGGCTGGCTACATAGTAAGTATTCAATAAATATTAGATAAAAAAATCAAATCATAGATCTCTATGTTTTTGAAGACTTTTTTGCTTTTCTCGCAGTACAGATAGTGACTGCAAATCTTTAAAATATATTTAGACTTTGCTAGCTGACAATTTCTATAGCAATACATCATATCATTATAAATTGTGATCCTATACTGCAAAATATAGAAGGCACATAAAAGCTTAAATTTATAAGGCTATCTCAGGTACCCATCAGTAATACTATAGACAGCATAGTACATAAAAGTGACAGCAAATTTCACTGTCTCTATAGTAACCATGGAATTCAAAGTTTTCTGAAAAAAATATTTAAATCTAGGTTTCATAAAACTGTGTATGAGGAGGTGGTAGAGGAATCACTTAATAGAATAAAGTTCTTTGTTAAGGTTTTCATGGATAAAAGTACAAAAAGTACTCTAGAAATTTTATGTATTAATTGAAAATTTATTCCTTTCCAAAAAAAAAAAAAAAAAAAAGGAATTTTATGTTCTTAAGAATCTGAGTCTTGAGACCAGAAGCTAGCTTCCTCGGTTTCTCTCATCTGTGTAATGGAAGTAATAATACATAGGTTTTGTGACTCAAATTAGGTAATGAATATGAAAGCTCTGCTTCTATTATGTGATTCATGTGAGCACTGTATGATTGTAGTGTTTCCAAATGATGAAGTTCTAATGAAAGTTATTGAGTGGTCTGTAAAAGGTGTTCTGTTATCAAATGAGTTTGGAAGCAAAATATACTTGTAATAACTACTCTTGGGGTTCTGCATGTGTTCCCCTGGGCTTCCCATTTCCAAATTAAGCTGACTTCTCACTATGTGTGTTTAAAGTGCCTGGAATTCATGAACTGCCCCAGCAAAGCTCTCTAATGATTGATAGCAGTTGGTATGTCAATATAGAGCTTTTCTTCTTTTCAGGTGGTCTAGTTCCAAGGCCAGGTTCTTGCCCATGGTTGTGTCTCAGAGTTTACCAGAGAAATTATGTTCCAGTTGCCTTAGTGGCTGCTGGCTTGATAATAATCTTGATTGGAGTCATTTCTTTTCTTACTTTTCCATTCCCTAACAGTGTTTTCTGCACCTCCTCAAAATATCGTTAGCATTCAAATCCTCTTCTCAGGGTATGCTTCTGGGGGATTCAAAACTAAAATAAGACTTAGCATCCTTTGTGGAAATTCACAATTACTTTTATGTATTAAAATTGCTGAGAAGTCCAGGAAGACTCTCACTGAACTTTCACTATGTCTTAATCTTCCAATCTCCCTTATAACATCTGTCAAGGGAAGAATTTAGATTAGGTCAGTGAATTTTAATCATTTGTAGCACTACAAACCTCTTAAAGACTGAAATAGTTTTGTAAATTACAAATTATACAAATGATGTAATTCGCAAGTTGTAAATTACAAAATATGTCTTTTTCATACATATATATAAAACATTGCTTTATGCATATAATTTGTAATACTAAGTTGTTACAATGAAATAATTTAGAACAATGTGGTTATTTGGATTAGCAAGTAAACTTTAAACTTGGGCTTTCAAACAGTGACTGAAGTTTTTATCAGCCTCATCATCAAGTTTATCCCTATATTTTATTTGGTTCTCCTGTATTGGAGTCATACAATTAAGTACTTACAAGTAATAACAGTGTTTAAATGAGTTGCTTTGTATTTGTAGAAATATTTGCAATGAAACAGAACAAAAATCCAAAAGAGGTGTGATGTGTGGTAGAAACTGTTAGTACCAAAGTTAAAAAATGCGAGTGTATAAAACCTACTCACGTATAGTCTGTGATAAACTACAATTAAGAGGAATTCATTCTGAAGTGAACATATCAGTCTACATATCCTCTTTTTTTTGGAGAGTTTTTTGCTATAGGGCATGTGTGCTTGCCAGAAAGATAGAGAAAGACAGAGAGATAGAAAGGAAGAAATCAGCCCCAGGGGGATGGCAAAGCTGAAATCCCTTCTCCTCCATTCTTCTCTTGAGATCGTGGCCAAGCACGCACATGCACCATTCGTGAGTTTAAGCCAGCAGGTCCAGGACTCAAACCTCCTTCTACATGGGAGTCCAGCAACATAGCCATTATGCCAACTGCTGGTCCCCATATTCACTTTTTTTAATAAAAAAATGCTTTTCTATATTCTTTATGTCATTAAGAGATGTTTAAAAATTATAATTTAATAAATTTAGATGTTTCAATTTCTATGTTTATCAGTGATTCACAAATTTTCAACCAAATATATGTATTTATTTTGCTTAACATATTAGGTTCAAAGGTTTAGCTTGTTTCATTACAGACAGAATATGAGCATGATGACATTGTAACCTTAACATACCAAACTGAACATTTTCCACTTATTGAAGCTATCAGGTAGCAGAATCATATTATGCTTGAAATACATTTAGTTAATGAAGTTTATTTTATAAACAAACAAATACACATAGGTATTTTCATTTGAAATAGTCATCCAATAAATATTCTTGTTTTATTCAATGGTAATCAGTAAAGTTCAATATGAAATGTAAATTATATTACCCTCAGCCACTGTAGTTATAAATAATTGCCAAACTAGGATATGTAAAAAACATATACTAATTTATGAGGTTAGTCTAACTCTGTTTTGAAATACTCCGGCATCATTTCAGCATTGGGGTCATCCACATAGCATGTATTTAAATATGTGTTAGCCAGCCAGCCTTTGGCATGGAGGTTAAGGCGGCTGGATCCCACATGCAGACTGAATGGCTCGTCTTGGATCTGGTGGCTTGAAAAACACACAGGGCAGGGCCAGCAGGGGGTGCAGTAGTTAAGACACTGGACTCCCACATGGATGACCATGATTAGAGTTCCAGAACCAGCGACTTGAAACTCACATCAGGTGTGTGTGTGTGCATGTCCAGAATCCCAGGAGGACAGGAGAGGAGAAGGAATTGTGGTATGCTCATCCTTCCTAGGGGGCAATTTCTTGCTTTCTGTCTCTCTGGGGAGCACACATGCCCTATAGCAAAAATCTCTCAAAAAAGAAAAGAAAAACACACAGAGTCATGTGCATACGTGTGCCCCAAATTCCCAAAGGTGGGAGAAATGGAGAAGAAGGGATTTTGATGCTTTCTCACTTTCTCTTGCTCTCTACCTCTCTCTCTCTCTCTCTTTCTCCAGGGAGCACACATGCCTTCTGGCAAATTAAATGTACATATATATGTGTACATGTAATTATATACATACACACATATGTGTCTATATACATATATGTAAGCAACTATTATATATAATAGTTAATAATAATATATAATGATTTCTTATATATACACATATACATATATACTAGTTATATATATGTACACATATAACATATATATAATAGTTGCTTATATATATATATGCAACATACACACATACATACACACACATATATGTAACTATTTTAAGGAGCTTTACTCCATGTGCCGTCAGTTTTTCAAACTGATGCTATGTCAAGTATTGATTTAATACTTTAAAATTTTTCTCCTATGTATCTGTTTATGGTATATTTATGAAATAACAAATCTAAGTTTTCTCTCATGAACTTATACAAAAGTGAGCAAGAAGAGCTCTGTGATATATTTCATCACTGGCTACTTGATCTGTAAAAAAAAAATGGCTTGTTGGAAAAGTCATGACACATTTTTGCATAGCAAAAAGTACACCATGACTTTTCTGACAACCTAATACATTCATGGGGATGTCAAATTATATCCATGTATATTCATGGATTTTTATCTCGGCTATAGTTTTTATATAAAGATACCAATGTTATCATTCAGCTCTATGCACAGAACAAAACATGTTTTGGAATACCGGCAGAGCAGTTTTTTTATGAATGTCACCTTAATCACCTTGATATTTATATGCTCCTTCACATGCGATGTGGTTTTCCCTTTGAATGATTCTTGGAGCACATTTTCATTGTCACATTTTAATTTTGTCTGTCTACAAAGGCATATCTACAAAATCCTTGGTTTCCACAGGAAACATTTTAAGATCTTTCTTTAAAATTGTATTTATTCATTCATTTATTTTAATTTGACCAGAGAGAGACAGAGAGAGAGAGAGAGACAGTGAGAAAGCAAGCCACCAGATCCAGGACTTGGACCATGGTCAGCCATGTGGGAATGTCCAGCGCCTTAACCGCGATACCACCTGCTAGTCCCCAAGATCTCTTTCTTAAAAAAGAAAATACACACACACACACACACACACACACACACACACACACACACCTATTTATTTCTTAATTGCCAGAGGGCATGTGCACTCAAAAGAGAGAGAAAGGGAGAGAGAATGCGCCCCTAATGGGACTGTGGTCACACCATAGTAACTTTTTCTCTGTTCCATTTTGATCACTCATGCATATGCACATGGCATGTTTTTCAAACTCCTGGTGCTGGAATTTGACCCCTATTTGGCCATGTGGGATTTATCGTAGCTCTCTATGCATAGGGCTGAACGACTGTCTCTTTCTTGTAAAAAATTATAAGTGGAATGGGAAGTCAGATATTCCTGAATTTTCACCATCACCCTTACTATTCAGGGAGTGGATTTGTTTTCTTTAGCTCCAGATACAGAAGTTTTTGCCTCAGGCTTGTCATCTGTGAAATAGGATTAATGTTGCTCTCAAATCAAATACAGAGAAGAGCAAATAAATGCCTTATAAAACCTTCGGAGGCCACGGAAGGTCCAACTATGAAATTTAACTATGAGTTTTGTAAAGATGGAGATGCCTAGGTTGTTTGGAGAAGCAGTAGAAGTGATTCAATGCTGATTTAGATAACAGAGTTCTGAAATAAAATTCATTTATTTATGTGTAGATTTAGCAAGTGTTTGTAATTTATGCCAGGCCCTGTTTAGGCTCCGCAAATGCAATTGTGAACCAAAGAGTCACAATTCTTTCCCTCTAAAATCTTAAAATCTGCAATCATATCATAAGGAAGTACAGGGTGCTATGAGAGCATGTGGTAGGACAAATTAGCATGGTCTGCCTGGTCAAGGTGACAGGCAGATTATTTCAAGTACATTAGGGTATTCATGCCATGGAATTTCATCCACATCGGGATCCATATGTTAGAAATAACTTTCTCAAGTGTAAGGAAGCAATCATGATCGGTCACGCATCTGGGTAGAGTTAAGGGTTTTGATGTCAGCACTGTGTCTGGGTTCACTTATGTCATCAACTCAAAATTAAGTCCTACATTAAGGGCTGATGATGTCATTGGCTCTTGAAGAAAACTTAGACATCAGTTTCAAATGCAATTTCCAATCATTATCTGCTTTAGTCACCCTTAGAAATAAATGGTTGTGAAGTGACTGTACCAAAATAGACACCATAGAGATAGAAAGCTGTTAAGTAACATTTTTTTAAAAGAATTACTTACTGAATTTTATTTATTATTACTATTATTATCATTATTATTATTATTAATTTGACCAGAGAGAGACAGAAGGAAAGTGAGAAAGCAAACCGCCAGGTTCAGGACTCAAACTGCAGTTGGCCATGTGGGAATCCAGTGCCTTAACCACCATATCACCCACCAATTCCTTAAATAATAGTTTTAGGACTTAATATCTTTACTTCCTCCCTCAGAGAGAAATAGGCTGTCCTGTAATGTGCTGATTCAGGTTCAGGAGAGCAGGAACTTTATGAATGAAAAAACTGTCTGTGGAAAGAAATCTTCAGGGACCAGCAGTTAGCGTAATGGCTAACTGTGTGTGTGTACGTGCCCAAGATCCTGAGAGGAGAATGGAGGAGAAGGGATTGTGGCATGGCCATCCCCCCGGGGGGTGATTTCTTGCTTTCTGTCTTTCTGTCTCTCTCTGTCTGTCTGGTGAGCGCACGCGCCCTATAGCAAAAACCTCTTAAAAAATAATTAAAAAAAAAGAAAGAAATCTTCAGTAGCTATTTAATCCTCCTGATACTGATAGTAACTTGTTCTCTCAGTTTATTAATGAGAACTTAAATATGTAATAAAGTAGCCTACCTCACTTAATTTCTAGTCTTATAAGTCCAGACTTAACATTTGGTGGTTTTTTTTTTTTTTTTTTTGGTAGAGATTTTTGCTTTAGGGCCCATGTGCTTGTAGGAGAGAGAGAAAGAGACAGACGGACACAGTGAGAGGAAAAGAGAGAAATCACCCCTCAGGAAGGATGGCCATACTGCAATCACTTCATCTCCATTCTTCTCCCTGGATCTTGGGTGCGCGCACATGCACACACACACACACACACACACACACACACACACACACACACACACACACACACTGGCATGAGTTTCAAGCCACCAGTACAGGACTCAAACTCAGTTGGCCATGTGGGAGTCCAGTGATGCAGCCGCTACTCCATCTGCTGACCCCCAATCTTGGTGTTTTCTGATTGTCATTAATCAGTTTTCTGAAAAGCCCTACACTACATCGTATTTATAAAAGAAATCAGGACATGCTGTAAGTTAGGCCTTAGTGTGTATTTTCCAGTGGGCGGTTTTAGGCTCCTGGGGTGAGCAAGAGGGCAGAGTTATTTGTTATGCTGTTCCAGGAGGAGAAGAGAGTTAGGAAAAACTGAGTGGGTAGATACCCAAATCTAATATTCACCTGCTATGGATTTCTCTTGGGCCTAGGTTGTGGGTTATTTTAAAGTTCAATTTTCGGGTCCTATTATTATTTTGTAAAATTTGCATATGCCCATATTAGAAAAGGAAGGACAAGGAGAGTAAGCACATAAAAATGCCCATGTCAGAGTGTAAAGACATTTTTCAGCATTGCTGAGAGCAATTAATCCACTTCCCACATTTCACAGATGGGAAAACTGAGGCCAGTTTAGATATGTTTATTCTTTTTTTTTTTTTTTTGGAGAGGATTTTGCTATAGGGCGCGTGCGCTCGCCAGACAGAAAGCGAGAAATCACCCCCCAGGGAGGATGGTCATGCCGCAATCCCTTCTCCTCCATTCTCCTTTCGGGATCTTGGGCACGCACTCACACGCGCCCGGTGTGAGTTTTAAGCCACCAGGTCTGGGACGCGAACCGCGGTCGACTACATGGGAATCCAGCAACATAGCCATTACGCTAACTGCTGGTCCCAATATATTTATTCTTGAAATCCATAGTCCCTTCTCCATTACAAAAAAGTTTTTTTAATCTTTAATTACCAGTCAATTTTTCTTTTCTTTTCCTCTTTCTGAAAAGATTATAAAAATCATTTGTTAAACTAGTTTAGCCTTGAGTAAATAGCTATGATTCTCCCATGGTGTGTGGTCTCTACGACTCTTACCATTTTCTAGGTCATGCAGCAAATGTTTGTGGTATTGCAGGGTGGCAGGAGGGCGGTTGATGTCAGTGGTGATAGCCACACACATATATTTAGAAAATCCAAAATGCATCTGGCCCTCAGCAATTCCCTCCTTACCTAGTTTCACAACCCGTGTGTATTTCAAGAGAATCTTAATCCATATGTTCCTGATTTACTTTCACTAAGTCATCTGCATGTTGTTGGTAAGAGTCCTTTGATGTCTAAGAAGACTTATGAGCAATTTTTATGGCCTCTCTGAGCCTTTGTTCTTTCAAGAGGCAAGATGTGCTTTGCTTGCATGGATTGCACTTTCATGATAACAATCCAAAAGTTCCCTAAAAATTTGGAAAGGAGACAGAGTGAATCCTACCCCCGACTGAAGGTCCATTCCTTTTCTCAATGTCAAAACTTTAGAGAAAAAGATCTTGTCTGACTCAAGAAAAGAATACGCTGTCAACTTTCCAGTCTCCGTTTATTTCATGCTTTGATCCTTCTGCGTTGGAGCAAATTGCTTCCTTTTGATTTATTAGGAAGGATAGTTTATCAAAACATTATTTTTTGTGTGTTATCCTTCCATTTATTTTCCTTTATTCACTTCACAGAGGTAGTGGGTCCTTAATAATTCCCTGCCTGAGGCCAGCAGGTGGTGTGGTGATCAAAGTGTTGAACTCTCACATAGCTGACTGTGGTTTGAGTCCTGGATCTGGCAGCTTGGAAAATCACTCCAGGCACATGTGTGTGTACCCAAAATCCTGAGAGAAGTAATGGAGGAGAAGGGACTGTGGCATGGCCACCCCTCTGGGGGATGATTTCTCACTTTCTCTGTCTCTCTGTTGAGCACCTGCACCCTATGGCAGAGACCTAAAAATAGTAATAATAACAGTAATAAATAATTCCCTGCCTAAGAGAGGTTTTTGGTAAGGCTGAGAGCAGAATCCTGAACTTATTAAAAATCATTATCTAGGCCCTCATTAGAGTCACAATTAAATACTCCAGAAAGGGCCAGCAGGTGTCATGGTAGTTAAGGTGCTAAACTCCCACGTGGCTGCCTACAGTTTTAGTCCTGGAATCAGTAGCTGGTGCTTGTGTTTGCATGCCCAAAATCCCAAGAGAAGCATTGGAAGAGAAGTGATTGTGGTGTGGCCACCCCCACAGGGGGAGATTTCTCACTTTCCCTCTCTCTGTCTCTCTCCGGTGAGTGCATGTGCCCTATGGCAAACACACACACACACACACACACACACACACACACACACATATATATATATAGGTGAGAGGTGTTCAGGAAGGGTAATCCTTTGGCTGAGATGAGTAAAGGGAGGAACAGGACCGTTGGAGTAGGGGTCATATCCCACTCTTGCAAAAGTCCTAGAGAGCTGACACAATTTCAGGAGTAATAATCAAGTGAAGCACTGGTACTATACCCTGAGTCCAGGAGTTCCAAACCTGGTCCAGTTTTTACTGCATTCCATGCAAGATGGAAAAGCAAGCAGGCTGCCTGTGACCTGCAGGAATCCCATGGATTGGCTCACTGGGCATCCCACCGGGAGCAGTGTGGAACCATCTGAGAATTCCCTAATGCTCTGGTGCTGTATGAACCTTGGCACCATTTCTCTTGGTAGAGCAATAATGACTAACACTGGATTTCCATCACTACAGTAGTATGAAACACTGTCATCAGATTGATAATGACCTAAAGAAAATGGGGACATGTGATAATTCTGGGATACCTGAGTTTGTGTACTAAGATTCATTTCTGCTATACTTCCTTTTTTCATTTTTGAGTACCATAAATCAGTCTGTCTTCTAGGTAATGCTCGTAGGTGTCATGTTCTGGCTTAGAAGAGGTGGTTGATATAAAAAAAGCTGCCCTGTGTGCCTTCAAGTTGCATAAAACAGTGTTGTAAGCAGAGGCAAGGCTGTCACACTAATTTTATTAACTTTTATAGACTGTCTTCCAAGCATTGTACAAATCACTTTATTTTTATTTATTTATCTGCCAGAGGGCACATGTGTTTAACAGAAAGAGACAAAGAAAGAGGAAAAGAGGGAGAAAGTACCCTCCCTCCCTTGACTAAATGGAGTGTGGTCATGCTATAATCCCTTCTGTTTTATTTCTCCATCCTGTTGGGATGTTTTCAAAGCTGGCAGGGCCCAAACTCAAATCACTTGTTTGACCATGTGGGATCTGGTGACCTTAGCCTCTAGGCCATGGGACTGGTTTCTAATTGCTTTAAATGGTTTATCTTAATCTTTGCAACAGTTCTACAATTCAGAAACATTTATTATCCCCATTTTATGGATAAAAAAGCTAAGGTTTAGAGAGAGGGAAACTTCCAATATCAGGCAGTGAGTAAATGACCAAGCCAAGATCTGATCCAAGTTATTTGTTTCTAGTTTCTATGCCTTTAATATCAACTTTATATTGCATTTGGAAAACTGTGAAATAGTTAATCTAATTAAAAGTGGTGGTGGGTGGAAAAACTAAGTTCAAAAAGGAAAACTCAATGAAGGTTGAAATGATCAGATATGAGGGACTACAGATGGCGTAACTGTTACGGCGCTGGCCTCTCACATGGCCAACTGCAGTTCGAGTCCCAGACCTGGCAGCTTGAAACTCATGCTAGGCATGTGTGCCCAAAACCCCAAGAGGAGACTGTAGGAGAAGGGATTGTGACATGGCCATATCCCCCATGGGAGTTGATTTCTTGCTTTCTGTTTCTCTCTATGTCTCTGGGAAGCACACACACCTGATAACAAAATTATCTAAAAAAAAAGAAATGATCAGGAATGAAATCTCAAAGGGGATGGATTTCAAACGAGGCAAAGACTAGTAAGTTCATAATATAGCTTAAACATCATTTAATTTGTCCCCTGACATTTACAGATGTGGAAACTTGATGCTTATGGTGGACCAAATGCAGATAAGTAGAGGGTATAAGCAGACCATGATTGAAAGTGTGAGGTGTATGGGACCAACAGTTGTCGTAATAGCTATGTCGCTAGACTCTGACATAGTCGACCACGGTTCGGGTCCCAGACCTGGTGGCTTAAACTCACGTCGGGCACAAGTGCTTGCATGCTCAAGATCTTGAGAGGAGAATAGAGGAGAAAGGATTGTGGCATGGCCATCCCCCCTGGAGAGTGATTTCTTGCTTTCTATCTCTCTGTCTCTCTCTGTCTTTCTGGCAAGTGCATGCACCCTATAGCAAAAACCTCTCCCCCCAAAAAAAGAAAAAAAGAAAGTGTGAGGTGTAGAAGTGGGAATGATTATACCAGAGTCTTTTTTTTTTTAATTTTTTCTATTGGTTGTGTGCTCTCACCAGTGAGATAAGGAGAGGGAAAGTGAGATATCATCTCCTGGGGAAGATGGGCACACCACAGTCCCTATTCAATTCTCCCCTCAGGATTTTGGTCACTCACAAATGCATCTGGCATAATTTTGAAGCTGCAGAGTCTGACACTTGACTCATGGTCAACCATGTGGGAATCTATCACGTTAACTACCATGCTACCTGCTGGACCAGCATGTTTTTCGAGTCATTGGGTCCAAAACTTGAACTATGAAGTTGCCATGTGGGATCTAGGTGCCTTAACCCTCACACCACCTGCTGGGCCAAGCATAGCCATTTTTTTTTTTTTTTTTTTGGAGAGGTTTCTCGCTATAGGGCGCGTGTGCTCACCAGACAGACAGAGAGAGACAGAGAGACAGAAAGCGAGAAATCACCCCCCAGGGGGGATGGTCACACCACAATCCCTTCTCCTCCATTCTCCTCTCGGGATCTTGGGCACACACGCACACGCGCCTGGCGTGAGTTTTAAGCCACCGGGTCCGGGACACGAACCGTGGTCGACTACATGGGAGTCCAGTGACATAGCCATTACGCTAACTGCTGGTTCCCCAAGCATAGCCATTTTTACAGTAAGAAACCAATCCAGAGTACAACAGAAGCTGATTTGGATGAAGAAGTAAAGTAACATTAGATACCAGGACAGTATGACTTGGCAGCAATTGTAGAGGTTCATGAATTCTAATCCATATCTCTGAATATTATCTCAAAGTTTCTTGTATCTTGAATATTTACTAAAAGACTTATTTCTATAGCTAAGCCAGAATGTTTATCTTGATAAGGGTTGGCATTCTGCATTTTTCACGGGCATACTACTCCAGCATTCCAATGACTCAGATAGTCGCTGAAGTTGGAGAACGATTGGGGTCCGGTGAATGGCAGTCACAGGAGAGTGCTGAACAGAGAAGAGGGCTGTGAGAATTTATTAGGTTGTAGAACATGAGTCGGAGACCAGAGAGATCAGCCCAGATGTGAATGTCAGTTATGGTTCAGCGCAAAGCTTATCATCTTGGAAAGAACCTATCATGACAGTAGGAATAACTAGGAACAGCTAAATGAGGCTTCATCTGAGAAAAGAACCCGATAGACTTGGGGACCAGCTAAGTTAGAGTGATCAAGTCAGTCGCTGGTCCTGTCATGCCTACCTCATAAGTAGTTTCTCTTTGCTGTCTTCTTTCTCTAGTCTCTATTCTCACATCTCAGACCCAGCCTACTGCTTTCTTGCAAGTTTTCCTGACTTAAGTCCTTGCCTGTGGTCTCTCCTCCATCTATTTCCCACTGCTGTGAGAGTGACTTATAAAATGCAAGCCCTGCCTTGTCACTGTTCTGCTTACAAGTGTTTAATGGTTTCCCATTGCTCTCAGAATAGCTTACACTTATTTTATAAAGCACACACAGCCATCATGCTCTGGACTTTATTGCTTCTAACCTGCTTTCTCTCTCACCACTTTCTGTACCTCTTGTTCTCAACTATGCTAAATTTGGATCATATCCTTTTTACAGCTCCGAATCTTTGTACATGCTCTGCTTTCTCTTTCTAGAACACAGCTTCTCCCCTGGTTAGCATAGACTTTACGTCCTCCAGGAAGCCTTCCTTGACCACCACCCCCTGGCCAGACTGGACATGGACTTCCTCTATGTGTGCTCTGTTTCTTATGTAACATACAATCTCTTCATCTTATTTGTGGTTGTAACCTAACCCCTAGCACCATGACTAGCCCACAGTATGTCTTCATGACATGTTTGGTAAATAAATGAGCAAAGACAAATGACTGAGAGAAGGGTAAGGGGTGTCAGTGAAATTTAGTTTCTCTTTACCTGAAGATGTGACATCACAGCTGCACTCCCTTCAACCTCTTCCACTTTAGCCTTAGAGGAGACACAGCCTCCTTTTACTTGTCAGGATAAAACCCGTAATGATGAAACCTGCAAAACCTATGCTATTTTAGCCTCATCCCTGTCCTTAACACTTTGAAGTTTATGGCTCTTCCAATCAGAGAATCGCAACTGAATTGTCTATAACAAGTCGGGAAGAATAGTTATTAGCTCAGTATGGGCTACATCATGTCAGGACAGAGGGCCATCCTGCCATTCATTAAATGGTGGTTTTTACCATTTGAAAGGAATCTTTGTTCTACTGAGGGAGGGAGAGGCTGGGAACAGGGTGCCATGATCCTGGGGAGAAGCAGCAACCTACTCTGTGTGTTGCCTTTCTGTTTGGGAGATATATAGTCAGCATTTCTAATGAATCTGCTCGAAGCGGCTGGAATATTATGATTTATAGCACCTTCCCACTCTCTATCATAGCATTTTATTAGATGGATGGGAAGCTGGTAGTAATGAGGTTAGGAATGAGAAAGCATCCATCAAGCCCTGCTACATCTTCTCAGGAAAGACAACACACTATCTCATATGTCATAGGCAGTGATCTAGGTCACGATGATATAAAATGCATGATTAAAACCAAGCATTTGACACCAGATAATAGGCATCTAGTTAAAAAATAGCTCTAGTGTTCCCGACTTTTAATTAAACCCAACTCGTAAATATGCACTGTGGTAAATATACTGCGGAATGGGGCTTGTTTATATTCCACCACATAACAATTACCTCCAGAATGGGTGCTTTATTTCACTACATGGTGTTATTA
This sequence comes from Tupaia tana, assembly GCA_026018925.1. Taxonomy (NCBI): domain Eukaryota; kingdom Metazoa; phylum Chordata; class Mammalia; order Scandentia; family Tupaiidae; genus Tupaia; species Tupaia tana. The sequence continues at coordinate 18,401,450 of JAKSZU010000013.1, read as the reverse complement.
GTCAGGCGATGGACTGAAATACAAATGTTAAGCCGGTGATGTCAGACAGGCAAGCCGCAGCAGTGCCATCCGCTCGGCTCCACGTGCCCCTCCCAGCTGCCCTTGTTGTCCTGCCTTCTTCCTTCCCCGTAGTCTCTCCCCTCTCCACCAAAGTTATCAATCTAAAGTAAAACATTTAATCATTCCCAGCCGTCTCGCACAGTCCCTTTGATTACATCAATAACGACTGGAAGAGAGAAGACCTTTTAAATGCATAACCTTGACATTCAGTAAATCTGTCCTGTTAACAGGTGTATTCTTTGACAGGGGATCCATGTACAAGAAAGCTTAAAACAATGCCAAATCCAGTACTAGAATACTCACGTAAGACCAGAGATGCAGAAGATTTACAGAACAGGCTAGTTGGGCCCTTAAAAAAATTGTATTAGGTGATTTGGCAATTCTTGGGTGATGGACTGGACAGTGGACAGAGCACCGGTGTAGGATCTCGATTTAACTCCCACATTAATTGGTCATTTGACATTTATCTTGTCTTAGTCATGACATTTTGGAGAATTTAAAAATTTTAAAAATGAAGGGACTAGATAAGACCTTTTGTACTGTAAGGTCCCTTTCCCTCTGGTACCTATGAATCTGTTAAATCAGTGCATCTGGAACTTTAATGTCCTACAAATCCCTTGGGGATTTTTTTTTTTTTTTTTTCAAATGCAGATTCAGATTCAGCAGGTCTCAGGTGGGGCTTGAGCTTCTGCATTTCAGAAGTACTCAGGAGATGCAGATGCTGTGGGTCTGCACTGCAAAGCACATTTTGGGGAGCAAGATGTTAAACTATAAGGCTCCTTTCTCACCACTGCAAGTTTTAAAGTTCTGGGTCTTATTTCTCTCCCCAGTGTGATTACTTATTATTTATGTAATGCCCATCGGTAGAATGTCTACCTTCTTTGAATGGCATAGTGGTAGAACTGCTGTCTTTTGGCTAACTGTATTAAATTAAGATCATTTCTAAATATACGACTACCCTCCCAATTCAATTCAGTTACTGTTTCTCGAATGTCACCGTCTAATGTAGAAGTAACCCCTTCCTGTGACCCCAGGCAACTGTCAGAGCAATTCTTTCTCCCCTTAGAACCCCCACATTCACAACAAAGCTCTTTTCTCTTTTTGCCTCACCTCAAAGGAGGTGAGGTATTGCTGATCACCTGTGCATGTCACTTGTCCTAAATTGGCATGGATACACCATGTGCCCTAGAGCCAGAAAATTCTTAACAAACAGGAAACCAACCAGCCAAGCTTGTCCCCCAAGACATGTCTCCCCAGAGCTGGAGAGTCAAAGGTTTTACCCAGGATAGTCAGGCAGTTAACCAGCCACAAACAGCTGAGCCTGGGCTGTTCTGAGTGGCCTGGATGCACTTGGAATAAGGAGAGTTTCCTCCTGCATGAGGTTTAACTTATTATTTCATCTCTTTTTAATATGAAGTTCAGACCTCTATTCTCCTTCTCTATTTTCGTTCAGTTTTGATGTGATTGCCGTAATTACGTGTCAGCTATTACCAAGCACATTCTAATTACTCTACTTATTGCTAGGATTACAGTTACTACATACTGCTTTGTTCATTAGTGAACTCTGAGGGGACTTCCTTGCACATGTCACACTTTAGAGAGTGTCTGATTTTACATGATGCGTGATGCTCAAAAGCACTTTTATTTTGAGCAGATTCACGACATTAACGTGTGATTTTCAATCGGATTTTCTTGACTAATGTGGTACAGCTTTTCTCGTTGCTGAACGTGTTGTTGCTAGGAAAAGTATCAATCTCATTATTTGACAAGAGGATTAAAAAAAAGTTATGAGTCAATATTTTGCTTTCAACTCTTGAAGACAGCAACAAGGTGTTTTAATTTTTGAATCAGTAAATTCCTTTATTGATTTTTGTTTTAACTGCATGGATTGGTAGGCTTTGTGATTTTAAACCTTGCTATTAACTTAGGGTGTTATCTTAAACAGTTAAGCCTTACTTTATTCATCTGTGAAATAGTTTGAATAATATTACCTTTCAGTATCCTAATTATATTGTGAATTTAGCATGTTAATTTTTTAATGTATGATAATGTCAGTATCCCCAAATCTTGAGGAAGCGCTGGCTATTGTATGTAACAAATTTTTACATAAGCTTTTCATTAAAAATAAGTGGTATATCTCTACAGAAAAAATATATTTTTAATTTTTGATATAGGGCTCTTAGGCTCTCTGGAGAGACAGAGAGAAATCACACCACCCCCCAGAAGGGATGGCAATGCCACAATCCCTTCTCCCACATCCTTCTCTGGATTTCAGGCATGCACACACATGTGAGCCTGGCATGAGTTTCAAGCTGCTGGGTCTGGGACTCGAACCATGGTCTACTATGTGGGAGTTCAACGATATAACCATTACACCATTTGCTGGTCCCTAGAAAATATAGAAATACAGATTAATTTAGCATATTAGCATTTATACTTTTGTAGATGCAATTATTTTAGTTTTTATTATATTTTTTTCAGATTCTAAATTTTTAGGAAGTTTTCTCTGTCTTCTGTTTCTCTAATCACTTAAGTACTCATCAAATTGATCAGAGAAAAGTAATCTGCATTTGAAAAACTAGGGACAAATGTTTATGGAAAGATTTTTCAACCTATTATAGTAGAAGTAAAATCTGATGTACTCAAGCAAAAAGAACACTATTTTAAAATGTCTACAGATGTAAGTGTAGACATTTTCTTTGTGCTTGTAATACAATTTAAAAAGCATAGATCATGAAACAAAATATTAATGTTAAAAGGAAATGACATATAGAGACAAACAATCACCTGAGTGGTAGGGAGAACTAAATAGGGGGCCAAGCAAAATGAACGAAAAAAAAAAAAAAGTAGGAAAAAAATTGTAATGCTAGAATTAATTTCCATAGAAAAGAAAATGAACAGCATGGAGAAAAAACGTGGAGCTCACCCACAATAGGAAGGCAGAGGTTTTAAAAGGCAACAGTATCTATAGAGAGAGTTATAAATATGGAGATCAGAATTAACGTTACAGAAAATGTAATATCCACACTAAATGAAAATGGCTCTGACCAGTGAGAGCCCCATCCGGAAACAGAAGGACTCTCATAAGCCAGAGGGGACACAGATGGAAGTGACAGACTAGTGAGGAGGCTGTGGAACTAATCCAGGCAGGGGAGAGTTACAGCTTCGACCAGGATTGGGGCAGAGGAGATAAGAGAACAGCATGCATTATGTTATAAAATATGGCAAGGGAGTCAACAGGACTGCATACAAGAGGAAAACAGGATAAGGGAAGCAGTATTTCTGGAGTGCAAAGCAGAGATAGAACTGTATTTTATTTTATTTTATTTTTTTTTCTAATTATATGACAGGCTGGAAAAGGTGAAACTATGGAGATGTAAAAAAAGAAACAAAATCAGCGATTGCCATAGTTTTGGTGGAGGGAAGGGTTGGAAGATAGGAGAGGTGAGGAGGGAGAAATTGGTGGAGCACAAGGATTTTCAGGGCAGGGAAACTACTCTGTGTGGTTCTGTGCTGGTAATACATGACCTTATACATTTGTCAAACCACACGGAAGTGTACACCACACAAGAGGAATCCTAATGTAAACTCTGGACTTTGGTTAATAATGGTATATCATTGTCAGCTCATCAGCTGTTATGAGTGGATCACACTAATGCAAGTGTTCATGATGGAGGAAACTGTGAGGGAGGAAGTTGGGAGAGGGTGAGTTGGGGGGTGACTTAAGGTAGGAAAAGGGTTATGTGGGAGCCTTCTTTACTTCCTGTTCAATTTTTCTGTAAACCTAAATTGCTAAAGTGGTTTTTAATTAATTAATTAATTCATTCATTTATTTATTTTAAGTAGAAACATTTCAACACACTTGACGCACATGTGGCAAGGTTCTAGAAGAGCTTTTGGGGTAGGAAATAATATTGTGAGTGTGTTTAACATATACAGTCTTCTAAGGGGACTGTTCTAGTATTTACTTTTTGAATTTAACTTGCAGTCATATCATCGTTTAGTCATTTGTTTAAGAAGTAATTGTTCAGCAACTCACTGCCTCAGGAGTAGTTTGAATACCTGGATACCTGTTGGTGAATACAGTAATTTAGACATGGCTGTAGTCCAGTAAAGGGGAGACAGTCATCTTAACTGCAGAGAATACATCTAAGCTCTGTGTTAAAGCCTATAAAGAAAACTGTAGCTTTCTTTATACACACACACACACACACACACATATATATATACACACACACACACATATACATATATATGATCAGTTATTTAATTAGGTTCTTGGCAAAAAATTTACAACACCAATTTATGAAGATAAACTCCATTTGTAAGGGCAAACATGGATCTCAGGTAGCCCTGGAGCTGAGGAACAGCTTTGATTTTTGGTAAAATTTGTGAGTCCACAGCTTTCTGATCAGTATTGCGCTGTTCTGAAATCTCGTATTTCTCCTTCTCTGTGTCAAAGATCTCACCTTCCTGGTGTTTGGGCTTCTGTAGTTTTTTTTTTTTTTTTTTTTTTTTTTTTTTTTTTTTTTTTTTTTCCCTTGAAGTAAGCATTGGTAAGGTGCTTTGGAATTTTTCTTTGCTAATATCAATTTTCGTGGAGGAGGCAATGACAAAATTTCTGGTGTGTTCTACGCAGTGGAACTCGATTGAGAACCAGTGGTCCAGTTACAAGTAGCAAGCCAGTGCTCAGCTGCTTCAGGAAAACTACTCTCTTGCCTCTGTGACGTCCAGTGAGGATGATCAGGATGGTCCCAGGAGTGATGCTAGCTCGCAGCTTTCTCACATGCTGACTGAAGGGTTTTTTGCTGTGACTCAACAGCTTTATTTATTTATTTTTTTAATATCTAAATTCCTTGCCATAATCACAAATTGCTCCTTACAAGTTCTTCCATTCTTGGATTGGATGACTGAATTATTTTCCATTTTATATCAAGAACTTTGCAAACTCAGCTTCAATTTCCCCTTTTGACAGGATTGGCTAATCTCATCCTTTACAGAAATTCTCAGGCAAAAACCTACATGCTTCCTATATACCCAAGTCTCCACAATCTTCTCAAACCCCTCTCCACATCACTCCTTGTATTTTAGCCACCCTAAACTTCTTTTAGTATTTCAAACACAGCAGTTCCATCCTGCCTTAAAAATATCTTGTACTTTTTTTTTTTTTTTATTTTCAGAGTTTCCAGATTTGGATTTAAATGTCACTCCATGGTAAGGTCTTTCTAGAACTCTGTTTAACTATGAACTACTAGTGTGAAACTTGTAGCCCTACTCCAGTGACTTTCCATCACTCTATTGTATTCCCTTGATATCACTCCTCCCAGTTTGTAATTACTTATTTGTTTGCTTACTTGCTTACTGGTGTTCTTCTCTGCTAGACTAAGACCCTAAAAAGCCTGGAACTGTATGTGTTGTGTTCATCAGTAATCATCCAATACCCTGAGTAGTGTCAGCCATGGAGTAAGTTAGGGGTCCCCAACCTTTGGGGCCATGTGCCAATGCCAGTGTGTACCTGGTTGGGGTCCCCCTATCTCAGGCACACAGTGGGGTCGCGGGGAGGGTAGCTGGCGAGTGAGCAAGGCTTCTTCTGTGTTTCCAGCTCAGCAGTGGTATTGGATTCTCATAGGAACAGGAACTCTATCGTGTGATTGTTTCATTGTGTATTGCAATGATAGTAGTGGAAATGGGGTGTATTGTGGATGTGGTGCCCTTGTGTCATCCCAGTACTCCCTCCCTCTCCCATCCATGGAGGGATTGTCTTCCACAGGGTTGGTCCCTGGTGCCAGGAAGATTGGGACCACTTGAGTAGGTGATCAACAGTAAAACAATTGATGAAGAAAATTATTTAACTATTTAATATGGAGGAGACACAATATTTACTAGTTAATGTCATGAAGACACTTTTATGCTAATTAATTTTATGAACTTAATAAAATGGACAGTTACAAGAAAATGATTTTTTCTTCTGTAAGGTTTATTTAATTCATGAGAGAGAAAGGGAAAGGGGGGAGCACCCTCAGCAGGGTTTCATGCCATGTTCTACCCCTTCCCTGGCTGTCCCCAGCCAGCCACAATCATGGCACATGTGTACCCAGTGTGCACAGGGAGCCCTAAGAACGGAGCCCCCACCTCCCACATGGCCTCCAGCATTGCAAAATGTTGTACTGTCAATGTGTCACCATGCCTAAGCCAGAAAAGTGCGAGTCTCTAAAACTAATTCAAGAGGGAAGAGAAAATCTGAATATTCATGGAATAAATTGAAAACGTTTTTAAAGAACTAACTCTAAAGAGGATACCAGGTTAAGAATACTTTAAGGGTAATTTTCCCCAAACCTTCAGGAAAAAAGCAATTTACATATTATTAAAAAAGTTATTGGGCTTAGAAAATGATGAATTGATCCCCAATTCATTTTATGAATTGCAAATATAGCCAGTTCACATAACAATAAAGATCCAAAAACCCTAAATAAATAATAGCAATTCAAATATAGACTATATTAAAATAATATGCTATGAACATTTTATTAAGTTTAGAAAAAGATGGATTGATCCCCAATTCATTTTATGAACTGCAAAAATAGCTAACTTACTTAAGAGTAAAGATTCAAAAACCCTAAATAAATAATATCACTCAAATACAACATTATATTAAAATACTAATACACCATGATCATGTTGATTTTATCACAGACATGCAAAGAAATTTTAAAAGTAGAAAATTTATTAAAACAATTCATCATATTAAGAGATCGAAGAAAGTAGAAAAATTATATGATCGTTTCAGTGTATGCTAAAAAGACATTTGAGAAATCCTATTTTGATATAGAAAGCAAACTTTTTGTGAAGTAGGAATGGAATATATATTTCGTATGAAGAAAATGATTCTAAACCAAAGCAAATATTTGAACTAAATGTGAAAAACTAAAAGAAGTATAGAGTAGTATTTGAAAATATATTTTAATCCTATAACTTTCTATTTCCTCATGTATAAAATACAGGTACATAATAGACTCGATTTTATAGGGTTATGGTAAAGATTGTGTCATAGAATGTTTGTTAATAGTTTTACCCAGTAACTAGCATACATACTAATAGAAATCAAACTTACGTTTATTTTCTCTCTTCATGGTTAAAATGTTAAGTGTAGCTTCACTTTTTTAAATGATAGACAGCACATGTGTGCATATGAATGAGAGAGACAGAGAAAGGAAAAGAGGGAAGCAATTTTGACAGGGTCTTGTCATGCTGCAACCCCTTTTCCCTGCCCTCTAACTCCTCAGGATCCTGGGTACCCATACCTGTGGCCAGAGTGTTTTCAGGTCAACCCAGGGATTCAAATCTATGGTTTGCCATATGGATTACAGCTTTGAAGGGCGCTTGCATTACCACTGCACCACAGAGGCTGGACCAGGGTAGTTTCATTTTAAATAATTGTGCAAAAGCTTAAGGCAATCAATTGGGTTGTCAGAAAAGTCATGACCTATTTTTTGCATAGAAAAACATAGAAAAATAGGTCATGACATTTCCAACAACTCAATATATAGAAAGGGTTACAGCATGTGACATGAGATTTGGGGTTCTGAGAGTCCAGAAGAGTAAAACTAAGGATGAGGGCTGTGGGTCTAGAGGTTCACATTTCTAAGCCTGAATACTGAATGGCCTCAAGGCAAATCCATAGCCTTGGAAATGAAATACTGATGCCAGTGAACTGGAGGAAAACAGCTATCGTGAAAGTTCCTTGGAACTCAGAGAGCTAAATCTACATTTATATGGTCAAACCGGACATAGTGAGTCCTCATCTGGACAGACTTGCTGAGAATCAAAGTCATGGTGCCTGTGCTGTGAGACCTTGTCTGGTAGTCATTCAGCGATGGCTTAAGGTAGTTTCATGCTGCTTTGATGTTTGAAAATCTCATGTAACGTTTGATTCTGTTTTCTAGGGAAGATGCATCTGTTACGTATTCCAGAATGCTGGTGAACGCCAAAAGGACCACAGACACCTACGAAGGTAGGGAAAAGAACGATTTTCATTCTAAGAGTTTTAGGCAGAAAATATGTTTGTTGTCTTACAAGAAATACTAAAGGAAGCTCTTCAAGCTGAAAGCAGGTGACCCAGACAGTATTTTGAATCCACATTAAAAAAAAAAAAAAAAAAAAAGGAAAGTACTGGTAAAGATAATTATCTAAGGGACCAGCAGTTAGCGTAATGGCTATGTCGCTGGACTCCCACGTAATCAACCGCGGTTCGCGTCCCGGACCCCGTGGCTTAAACTCACGCCAGGCGCGTGTGCGTGCGTGCCCAAGATCCCGAGAGGAGAATGGAGGAGAAGGGATTGCGGCGTGGCCATTCCCCCTGGGGGGTGATTTCTCCCTTTCTGTCTCTTTGTCGCTCTCTGTCTGTCTGGCGAGCGCACGCACCTTATAGCAAAAACCTCTCCAAAAAAAAAAAAAAAAAAAAGATAATTATCTAAGTAATTATAAGGTAGTATAATTACATCTTTCTTTTCTTAGTTGATATAAAAGTAATTGCATAAAATGTACGTACTATTGTATTTGGTAATGATAGATATAAAAATTTCATATATTTACCAATAACAAGAAAAAGGGTGGGAACAAGGCTGTATTGGAGCTGATAGATTGAATTCATAGAAATAAATTAAGAGAGACAGAATAAGAAACTATCCTTTCTAGCCTGCTTTTCTTCTCACAACTTCATTAAAAAGATATGAATTATATGAAATAATTATAATGACATTTGGGCCTGGCAGGTGACATGGAGGTTAAGATACTGGATCCCACATAGCCACTGTGCAGTTTGAGTCTCAGACCTGGTGGCTTGAAAATCATGCTGGGCACTTGTATGTGCTTTCCCAAAATCTTGAGAGAAGACTGGAGGAAGAGGGATTGTGGCATGGCCATCTTCTCGGGGGGAAAGGGGGTGATTTCTCACTTTCCCTCTCTGTCTCTCTCTATCTGGTGCACACACGTGTCCTATAGCAAAAAATAAGCAACAAAAACTCCATATTTTGTTGGGTTTGTGACATATATAAATGTAATGTGTGTAATAATAATGGCACAAATACCGGGGAGAGTGGGCGGGAAATAGAACTAAGTAAAAATAAAGTTTCTCTATTTCATTGGAATTATATTAGTATATATCTGAAATGGATTATGATAAATATGATAAATGATGCAATCACTAAGAAAATAACTAGTTGAATATAGTTTAAAAGTTGTTAAAGGAATTAAATTTTTTAAAAAAAAAATCTATAAAAAATCTATTTTTTTAAAACTATATGGGACCAGCAGATAGCATAATGGCTACGTTGCTGGACTCCCATGTAGTCTACTGCGGTTTGAGTCCCAGACCCAGTGGCTTAAACTCACACCAGGCACGTGTACGTGTATGCCCAAGAATTCAAGAGGAGAATGGAGGAGAAGGAATTGAGGCGTGGCCATCCCCCCTGGGGGGTGATTTCTCTCTTTCTGTCTCTCTCTATCTTTCTGACGAGCACACGTGCCCTATAGCAAAAACCTCTAAAAAAACAAATCACTATACAACATTTTAAAATCAAACAATGAATTGGAATGCGTTTGGATAAAACAGAAAAATACTTATAAAAGTGTTAATATTCTCACAGTACAATTTGCTTTTTGTAGTAGAAAAATGAGAAAAGGATATGAAAAGATAATTCACAAAGAAATATTTCAAAAGACCAATAAATGTGTACAAAATATTTAAACTTCTCTGGTGCAAATTAAAACAATAATCAGATGTCATTTTTCATCTCTGAAACTCAAATATTAAAAATATATAATACTCATTGATGGAGAATGGTAAATGTGACTTTCCATTGCAAATGGGACTGTAAGAGTTTTTCAGATGATAATTTGAAAATCTATTTTGTTCCTTTAAAATGTCTATACACTTTGACTTTGTAACAGCATTTTATAATTTATCTTTAGGAAATATCTATAAATGTGCACAGAATTATATGTGGATATAAATTATTATAATTTATTATTAAAAATAATGAGTTAAATATTTACCAAAGTGCCAATTGTTAGATAAATTATGCACTATCCATGAGTGAGAATAATGTACATTTATGAAAAACACATTTAAAAAGTATTTTAAGTATATGAGAAACACTCATTATAAAATATTAACTGAAAGTATGTATCATCATTGAAAAATATTAAAATAATGTGTCTCAGAATTTTACTATTAGTTAACTCTGGATTATAGAGTTTACATTTGATGTATTATATAATTTCAGTTTTTAAATAATAATCATACATTATCTTATGTCATAACTCTCATTTGTTTTAATGCTGCCTTGCCATTCTCTTGATGTCCTTTCCCAGGCTTGGTATCTTTGACCTACATATTTTAAGGCAGTCTCTACTTTTTTCCTGTTTTTGTTTTTAATAAATAAGTCCTCATTCACTGAACTGTTTGACTATCCTACATAGGTTTTAAGCCTCGTGAACCAATAATGTAACTCTTGCGTTTTTGTGCTCAGCCTCCAATTCCCTTTGAATTAACCCATCTAACACATTGCAAGAAGCCTACCCAGGTTAAGCCTTGGGCTCCAATGAAGGCAATGACCCATAGATGCCTCCATTTCCCTCTTGCTTCCCACCTGCTAGTTGAGTGTGTGTCTCCTAAACATCCCTTGCCCTCATCTTCTCACTGGCCCTAAGAGGCTTCCTTCTCTATAGGGTCTGTGAGTTAATAGTCTTTCTGTCCTAAAGGTCTGAATCTCCCTCATTGTGCTGTATCTGACTATACTGGACCCAACTTAAATATCTTACTTGATAAGTCATAGAATTTATAATAAAATATTAATGAATGATATTTTCAAAAGATAAATAAAATAAAATATGGACTATAATAAAACTTGAAAATGTGTTGAAAGCTATATAAAATGTTAATAGTAATAATAATACTGACTATTTTTAATCCTAACACCAAAACTTATTATTCCTTTCTCTCTCTCTCTCTCTTTTTTTTTTTTTTAGCTTCTCTTTTTTTTTATTTTAAAACTTAATGCAATCTTTATTTTTTTATGGCTGCATTATTCTTTTTTCTTCTTTTTTTAAGTTTATTTTTACATATTTCCACAAACATATACTTTACATATCAAAAAATTTTAACTCATACTCCATAGTTCTTGACAGTTAGTAAACAATATTCAAAATTTCAAAATACTAATTTTAAAGATAATGTGTAAAATATTTTGTATAATTTTGTATAATTTTTGTTTGTGACTCTATAACAATAGAAACAGTATGGTTTTAAATATTTTTGAGAAAATATTTTCACGTCAACTACTTTGCTATACGGTGCATGCACTTGCTGGAGAGACAAAGAGAAACAGAGAAACAGAAAGTGATAAATCACCCCTCAGGAGGGATGGCCATGCATCAATGCCTTTTCCTCTGTTCTCCTCTTGGGATTTTGGGTAAGCACGCACATGCACCTGGCATGAGCTTTAAATCGCCAGGTCCAGGACTCGAACCGCTGTCAACTATGTGGGAGCACCATAACCATTATGCCATCTGTTGGTCCCTTTTCTCTCTCTCTCTCTTTTAAGAAATTAATTGATTAATTAATTTTAAAAGGTTTATCTATCCAACTTTTATTATTATTATTATTTGATCAGAAAGAGACAGAGAGAGAGAAAGAGAGAGAGAGAAAAAAAAAAAAAGAAAGTGAAAAATTTAGCCAGCCACCAGATCCAGGACTTGACCTGTGGTTGACCATGTGGGAGTCCAGTGCCTTAACCACCACACCACCTTGCCAGCCTCCTTAATTTTATTTTATTTTTCATTATCATTATTATTGTTGTTTTAATTTGACCATAGAGAGACAGAGAAAGAACAGGAAAGTGAGAAAGCAAATCACTAGTTCTGGGACTCGAACGATGGTCAGCCATGTGGGAGTCTAGCATCTTAAACACCATGCCACCTGCTGGCCCCATTCTTCTATTATTCCTTTTTTTTTTCCTTTTCTTTAAATTTATTTTTTTTACATTAATTCACTATACATCATTACAGCATACAAAATGAATTTTCCATCCAGAGTACACTGTATATTGTCTCAGTCAAGCACATCAACATACGTGTTATCAACAAATAATTTTCCATTTCTTATGTCTTGTATATTTTGCTTTATTTTGCCATCCTTGATTCCCTATCCCTGACCCTCTGCCATGTCCCACCCTCCTCCCACATTGTCTCTGGTATCCATGGTTGCTTTCTATGCCTTTCCCCCCATTTAATTGATTTGCTAATGAACTTAATTAGTCTAAATATTTGCAATAGCAAGCACAGCTGATATGTACATATACATGAACCCAAGTCTGACTTTAGGCATAAACCTCAGTGAGTAGACTGAACATACTGTAAAGTAGTACCTAGCTGGGGCTATGTAGCTTACTGCAGTCATCAAATATGCATTTTTATTTTTTAATTTCGATAAGAACTGTTTTAGTGTTTTTTTTTTCTTCTGAGACTTTTTTTTTTTTTTAATTAATTTACATTCATTCCCTGAGCATCATCACAACATACAAAATGTGGTTTCCCATGTAGAATAAACTGCATAGTGGCTTAATCATGCATGTTATCATCAATTACATTCCATTTCTACTCTCATATATATGTATGTATATATATATATATGTATATATATATGTGTGTGTGTGTGTGTGTATACACACACACACACACACACACACACATATGTTTTACCCCATGTCTGACCCTCTGAACTTTCCCACTCTCTTATTACACTATCTCTGCTGTCTATAGTTATCTTCAATTCCTTTTCCCCCAACGTGTTGTTGAATTTCTTTTTTCATTGTGGGAAAGTATAAAGAAGGAAAATATAGTCAAGGGAAATCAATGTTAAATGAAATAATAAAATTTGTTTCAGCTTTTCTCAGGGGATTTTTTTGAGTGCTGTATGGGGGCGGGAGGAGAATAAAACACATATTATGAAAAATAATGCTAGAATCATTACAAATTTGTGATTATGACCATTGATGATATATTACTATCTTGCTCACTCTTAAGCATAGTGAATTTGCAAGTTTGAGACAACTCTCTAGTGAAGTGTGTAAAGAAAAAGTCCAGAGTAATGAAGTAAAATTCTATTACCCAAAACAGTGCTTCTCTAACTTTAATAAGAACATGCACAGAGCCACCCCATAGGCTAGTAGTTAAGGGAGTCAGATTCTACATGGCTGACTACAGTGCAAATCTCAGTCCTGACAACTTGAAAAATATGCCAGGCACATGTATATGTTTGCCCAAAATCCTGATGTGACTGTGGCATGACAGAGCCCCTTAGGGGGTATGTTCTTCCTCTCTCTTTCTGGAAATTACATGTGCCTTCTAGTAATTTAAAAAATAAAGACATATTCACCTGGGAGATGTGATTAGAATGCAGATTCTTGGGATCAGCAGATGGTCTAATGATTACATTGCTAGACTCCCACATGGCCAACCACAGTTCAAGTCCTGGACTTGGCAGCTTGAAACTCATACCGAGTATGTTTGTGTACATGCCCAAAATCTCAAGAGGAACATGGAGGAAAAGGAATTGTATCTCGGCCATCCCCCGTGGCTGGTGATTTTTCACTTTTTGTCTCTCTGCCTCTCCAGTGAGCACACCTGCCCTAGAGCAAAAATCTCTTAAAAGATTAAATAAAAGAATGCAGATTCTGGCCAGTTGTGGTGGCACAGTAAAAATGCAATGCTCCCTCATGCTGAGGCCACATTAGAGGATCCTGGGTTTGCATTCTGAAGACTCTCTGTGCATGCTAGGCACAGGTTCATGTGATTCTGGATGGCTGAGGCTAGGAGTGGATTATAGCATGAATACCCTGGTAGGGTGACTCTGTCTCTCACTCTCTCTCTCTTTCAGAAGAAATATGCAAACTTTAAAATATGAATATAAAATCCAGATTCTCACTTAGCCTGGATGGGACATGAGATACTTCATTTCTAACAAGCGGTAAGACGACAGTCTGTGGACCACAGTCTGAGTAGCGAGAGCTCCATAATCGAGCCCGTTATTATTACGTATTGCCACCTTTCTTTATGTAAAACTGAGATTAATATTTCAAACTTTCTAGATGAGAATAGAGGTGAAATTCATTTTTTTATTCAAAAGAATGAATTTCAATCAAAGTACTTATATTTGAAGTTTTACATAGCAGCAGTCTCATTACTCTACATAATTGTTTTGTAAGGGCATTATTTATTCTTCTAAGTGACCAGAAAGGATTTATGCTCCTCCTATGTTATTATTAAAACAAAAGCAACAAAGAAACCCAATTGTCAGTAAGCAATTTTGATATTGTCAGTTGCCATTTTGTTAGTGACTTATGCAATTATTTTTCCATATATATCTTAGATCATAGTAATAAACGTAGCTGACATTTAAGCCCCTGAATGAGTTAGGACAATAGTTGCCCATTATGCATGTCTTTATGTAGAAGGGAACAATCCTGCATCCCATGGCTTTCTGTGGGGGACTACCCCTAACCAGGCTTATTAGTTGTTTTCAATGATTACTGAACTGTACTTAAAAATGTGACACAAATGTGCCACCACTAGCACTAAGCAAACATGTCCACCTCATTGTAAAAGGAAACAAATGGTGGAGAAGGGAAGTGAATTATTGGAGGGTGGAAATATCCTTGATTTTTGTTTTCATGAGTTACAAAAAATGGAAATAATTTTCCAATGTGAATACTTTTCTCCAAGTTAAACAGTGTCTTTCTTGCATTGCATTTTCTGGCCCTCTAACTAACCAGCCACTCTTCCCCAAGATAGCCTTAAATAAATAAATATTAATTATATATATAGTATATAGTATATATATAATTAATATTTATATATAATTTATATATATGATATATATATATATCATATATATATAAAATCTCTTTGTGTGTGTGTATGTGTGTATATGTGTATAAAATCAGTGAGGGATTATTTCTTCTGGGATTATTTTTCCTAATATCATGGATGATGAAGACTGGCATTGGATAGGGAATGAACAACCAATATCTTCGTCATGGATATTTTACTCTAATCTTCAACATTAGCTCTGAATAGAGGACTGAGAGAAATCTACTATCTTCCAGACTAGGTAAATTCTTCTTTTTTTAATGTTTGTTTATTTAACAAGTAAGAGAAACAGAGAGTGAGAGAGAGAGAGAGAGCAAGAGAGAAGCAGCCCCAATGGGGTGTTCACATTGCAGTCTACCCCCAGCTAATGTTGTCCTGGACCATGGGCATCTGCATGCCTTACATGTTCATAAAGGTCTCTGAACATGAACCCGGAACTTTTCCATGTGGGTCTGCCTTGCAGAGTTTGCCCTGTGGCTGCACTACCATCTTTCTGGATCCTTTGTAAATAACAAAAGCCTCAACTTGCTTTCAGAACTCTGCAAGTAGCTAACAATATATAGTTCTCTTGTTTTATTAAAAGCTTTCATATTTCATAAAAAGTGTGATATAGAGATTAATAAACTACCCAAGTGTATTACCCAGCTTAAGAAATAAATTACTGTCACTATTGTTGAAGCTCCATGTGTTCTAGAAAACATATGGCCTTCTGCAACTTTCTTTTTTCCTAACATTACATTTGTGTGATTCACCCACATTTATACATGCCTTTAATTTAATTATCTTCATGGTCACCTGTATTCTGTTGTATAAAAGTGCCATAATTTAGTGATTTACTCACCCTCTGATGAACGTGTAGACTGTATGCATCAGGATGGGATACAGTTTGTTATGCCCAAATCTCAATGGTCTAAAATAAATAATTTTACTCTGGTTTAGATTTCATTCATGCTACTTGTCTTCCTTGCATGGTTAAGGCTAACAGAACATCAGTTCTGGAGGCAGTTACAATATTCTGGTCACTGTAGCTAGAGAAATCACAAGGTGAATTATAAACAGTCTCTTTAAATGTTTCACCTGGAACTGACCTACATTCCTTCTGTTAGGATTGTATTTGCCATAGAAAGTCATGTGGCCACATTTAATCTTTTTTACTTATTTTTATTAAT
The DNA here is from genome assembly GCA_026018925.1 of Tupaia tana. NCBI lineage: Eukaryota > Metazoa > Chordata > Mammalia > Scandentia > Tupaiidae > Tupaia > Tupaia tana. The sequence continues at coordinate 18,385,293 of JAKSZU010000013.1, read as the reverse complement.
ATTATGTAGTATTATTTATACTTTCAATCACTAATCATTTAGTTTGTAAAGAGATTTTATTCAACATTATAGACACACACAACAGACGAGTTGAGACTACTATACATGGCATCACCAACAGACAGCAATCCATATCTGTGTAAGACAAATGTCTTACTTCTCCATATTTTCCCAAATTTCCCTTCCTGCACTCTTCCTCTCTCCCACTCTCCTTCCACTTTGTCCCCAGTGTCCATAAGAATTTTTCATGCTTTTATGTCCTCCAGTCTTTTAGTCTTTAGAGTGTAGACAGACGGTACATGTTAAGTGGAGACATACAATATCTGTTTCATAGACTGACTTGCTTTACTCAGCAATAGATCTTCCATGTTCGTCCCCTTTTTATCAAATGCAAGGATCGTGGTTTATTCATTCATTCATTCATTTATTTATTTATTTATTTATTTATTTATTTATTTATGACTGAATAGTATCCCATGGAGTATATGTGCCATACTTTTTCAATCCATTCATCTATTTGTGTACATTTGGGTTGGTTCCATGTCTTAGCAATCATGAATAATGCCACAATAAATATAGCTGTAAAAGCATTTTTTTTTTCTGACTGAACATTCTCCTATCCTTTGGGTAGATACCCAAGCGTGAAATTGCTGAATCATATGGTAGTTCTATCTGAAGGTCCTTGAGGAACCTCCATATTGTTCTCCACAGTGGCTGGACCAATTTACACTCCCACCAACAGTGGATGAGAGTTCCCCTTTTACCACATCCCTGCCAGCATTTATCAATTTTTTAAAAAAATCTGTCATTTTGACTGGGATTAGGTGGTGTCGAATTGTGGTTTTGATCTGCATCTCCCTTATAATAAGAGATGCTGAGCATTTTTTCATATGCCTTTTGGCTGTTCATATGTCTTCCTTAGAGAGTTGTTTATTCAGCTCATTTTCCCATTTTTCAATTGGGTTTATCATTTTCTTTCAGATAAACCACTTAAGTTCCCTGTATATTCTGGTTATCAGTCCCTTATTTGAGGCATAGTTAACAAAAAAATTCTCTTTCATTCCAAGGGTTGTTGATTGACACTAATCAGGGTGTCCTTTGCTGTGCAAAAACTTCTTAACCTGATGTAATCCCACTTGTCTATTTTGGGGATTATTGTCTGTGCTTTGGGAGTCTTGCTTAAGAAGACTTTGCCTACCTCAGTGTCTCCCAGAATTTCCCCAGGGTTTTCCACCAGTAGTTTTATAGTTTGCAGTCTTAGGTTTAGATCTTTGATCCATTTTGAGTTGATTTTTGTTAATGGTGACAGATAGGGGTTCAGATTCATCTTTGTGCAGGTGGGTACCCAGTTTTTCCAGCACCCTTTGCTAAAGAGGTTTTCCTTTTTCCCACTGGATTGACTGGTACTCTTAGTCAAAGATCAGTTGGCTGTATGTCTTGGGGATTATTTCTGGGGTCTGTATTCTGTTTCATTAGTATTTGTTTTTGTGCTTTATAATTCCCAACAAATTCTGATTGTCTTTTCTAGATCTGTGAAAGTTGTCTCTTGTAATTTTATAGGGATTGCATTAAATATGTAGATTAATTTGGGTAGGATTGCCATTTTGATTATATTAATTCTCCCAATCCAGGAACATGGGATGTCCTTCCACTTTTTTGTTTCCTTTGCAATTTCTTCTTTTAATATTTTCATATTTTTCTATATAGAGGTTCTTAACATCATTGGTTAGTATTTTTCCTAGATAATTTTCACTTCTTGTGGCTATGGTAAATGGGATTACTTTCTTCAGTTCTGTCTCTGCTCGCTTGTTTGCATATAGAAATGCTAAAGATTTTTGTAAATTAATTTAGTATTCTGCCACTTTTCTGTCTGCATTTATTACTTAGAGAAGTTTTTTTTATGGATACTATTGGGTCTTCTCTGTATATAATCATGTCATCTGCAAACAGATTATTTCAGCTCTTCTTTCCCTGTTGGAATGCCTTTTATTTCATTCTCTTGTCTAATTGCATTGGCTAGGACTTCCAGTACTATATTGAATAAGAGTTGAGAAAGTGAGCAGCTTGTACCAGTTTTCAGTGGAAAAGTTTTTAGCATTTCCCCATTCAGTATAATGTTAGCTATAGGTTTTTCATAGATGGCTTTTATTATGCTGAGAAATGATCCTTCTATACTGATTTTACTGATAGTCTTTATCAAGAAGGAATGTTGTATTTTGTCAGATGCTTTTTCTGCATCTATTGAAATAGTCGTATTTTTTTAATCTTTATTTGTTTTAATTTGGTGTGTTACATTTATGGTTTTGCATATGTTGAACTACCCTTATATCCCTGGAATAAAGCCTAGCTGGTCGTGATGAATACTCTTTTTTTATATGCTGTTGAATATGGTTAGCAAGTATCTTGTTGAGAATTTTTGCATCTATATTCATCAGAGATATAGGTCTGTAGTTTTCCTTTCTTGTCGTATCCTTATCTGTTTTGGGAGTGAGGGTGATGGAGGCTTCATAGAATGAATTTGGAAGGGTTTCTTACTTTTGGATCTCTAGGAACAGTTTGAGTAGAATGGGGTTACCTCTTCTTTAAAAGTTTTGTAAAATTTAGCAGTGACTCCATCAGGACCTGGATTTTCTTTGTTGGGAGGTTATTTATTAGTGATTCAATCTCAGTGCTTGTGATGGGTCTATTCAGGAATTCTGTGTCCTCCTGAATCAATCTTGGTAGATTATAAGTGTCCAGGAATTTGTCCATCTCATCCAGGTTTTCTAATAATGTATCCTCTAATAATGTTTTGTATTTCTGTTATGTCTGTTTTAATATTGCCTGATTAATTGCAAATTTATCTGGTTCCTTTCTATCTTCTTAATTAGTCTAGATAGTGGTGTGTCTATCTTCTTTATCTTTTCAAAGAACCAGCTTTTGCTTTCATTTATTTTCTGAATAGTTCACTTATTTTCTATTTAATTCATTTCTGTTCAAATCTTTATTATTTCTTTTCTCCTACCATTTTTTTGATTTTTGTGGTTGTTTATCAAATACTTTGAGGCATGATATTAGGTTGTCCTCTTGCCATCTTTCCATCTTTTCTTGTGTGCATTAATTGCTATGAACTTTCCTCTTATGACTGCTTTTGCAGTGTCCCATAGATTATGGCAATTTGTGTACTCATTATCATTTGTTTTCATGAATCTTTTGTTTTCAGTCTTAATCTCTTCAGTAGCCATGAAGTCATGCAGAAGTAGATTATTTCGTTTCCATGTATTTATGTATTTTTGAGTTTTTTTTCCCTGAGATTAATATCAAGTTTAATTCCGTCATGTTCAGAGAAGATGCTGGATATAGTTTCTATTCCTCTGAATCTTTAACAGTTTTTATTGTGCCTTATCATGTGGTTAGTCTTTGAGAAAGTACTATGCAGGGCTGAGAAAAATGTATTTTTTTAGTGGAAAGTTCTATAGATGTCTGTCAAGTCCATCTGATTTATGGTATCATTTAGGACCTGAATGTCTTTGCTTATTTTTTGTCTCATTGACCTGTCTAAAGGAGATGATGGGGTGTTGAGATCCCCAACAATTAGTGTGGTACAGTATATCTTTCCTTTTAGATCTAGCAGTCTTTCCTTTACTTATTTGGGTGCTCCTGAGTTGGGAGCATAGATATTTATAATCATTATATCTTCTTAATGAATTAACCCTTTTACTACTATATAATGCCCTTCTTTGTCTCTTCTTACATGTTTTTTCTTAAATCCCATTTTGTCTGAGATCTTTATAACAACTCCTGCTCTTTTTTTGATTCTCAATTGCATGGTATACCTTTCTCTAGCCCTTCACTTTTTATCTATGTATGTCTTTATCCACGAGATGGGTTTCTTGTAGGTAGCAGATTGACGTTTTCTGATTTTTAATCCATTCAACCAGTCTGTGTCTCTTGTTCAGAGAATTTAATCCATTAACATTCAACATTATTGATATTTCTGAACTTGTTCTTACCATTATGTTGGCCATATTCTTGGTTGTTTTTTTGTTCTTATTGCTGTCTGTCTGACTTTAGTTTTTTTGGTATAGTACTCCTTTCAGTATTTCTTGAAGAGCTGGTCTGGTGTTGGTAAATTCTTTCAGGTTTTGTTTAGCCAAGAATGTTTTTATCTTCTTTTCCCATATGAAGGATAGTCTTGCTGGGTATAGTATTCTTGCTTGAAATTGTTTTCCTTTTTTATTTATTTACAATTTTAATATATTTCCCTCTTCTTTTCTTGCTTGCATTGTATTTGATGAGAAGCCCAGTGTTAGCCTGATAGGATAGCCTTTGTAGGTGACTTGACGTTTCTCTCTTGCCAATCTTAGTATCTTGTCTTTGTCTGTGGTTTTGATCAATCTAGCTATAATATGTTGTGGAGAGGATCTTCTTGGATTGATTCTACTTGGGGTTCTTTGTATTTTTTGGGTCTGAATGCTCGAATGCCTCTTTCTCTTCCAGAATTTCATGAAATAGATTATCAATGCCCTTGTTAGTTTCTTCACCTTCTGGGATACCAATTATTCAGATGTTTGGGCATTTCATCATATCTAGTATTTCTCATATATTATTCTCAGTTTTCTTGGCTGTTTTCTCAGTATTTTTGATCATTTCTTTTCTAGGTCCATGGTTTTGTCTTCTACTTCAGAGATTCATTCTTCTTTATGGTCTAAACTGCTTTTAATACTTTCTATGGAGGTTTTGATTTCCTGTATTACAGCCTTCATATCTAAAAGTTCTGTTTGATTCATTTTTATGGTGTCCAGTTCTTTCATATCGTGGAAGGACTTCCTCATCTCTTGAAGTTCAGTATTTCTTTTCTCTTGCATTTTATAGAGTTTTGTTACCATAAATATTATAAATTATTTTTCTGACATTTTGGTAATATCCTCTAATTTTTTTGTACTTGAAGACGAGTTACAGTTTTCCCTAGCTGGAGATGTATTACTTGATTCTCTCATCCTTGAGGCTCTTCGGTTTTTAATCATTTGGTAATGTATTCGGTTCTGGCTAATGTGTTGGAGACGGATTCTGTAACTGTGAGCTCATTTGTTTTCCTTACTGTGAAATAATTCAGTACTATTACCTCCCTTCTACTGTCTCCTCCTTGTGGGAATCACAAAAGGAGTTTTGAAATCGGATTTATGAAGGAGAGTTTTCCTCTTTACAACCAGTATATTAAGGGGCAAAGAATTCTCTAAAACTCACAATATTCAGATGTTTAGCTACTATTCACCTAGTCTTCTCTAGGCAGTGGGTAAGACAGAGTAGCAAAAAAGGAAAGTAAGGGAAAAGAAAAAGAAAGTAGGAAACAGAAATAGGAAGAAAAAATGAATAAATAGGAAGAAAAAGAAAACCAAAATAGGAAGAAAAAGAAGAAAAGAACTAGAAGGAAAAGAGGAGAAAAAAACATATCATAGAAAATAAAACTTGGTTAAAAACTGAAAACCACATGGTGCCCACATGAAAGGACAGGAGAGGCAGGAATGGAGGTGCCTGGACAGATTGTGTACTGGATGAGAGGGAAAAAAAGAGATAAATTAGCAAGAGAAAGACACAAGGAAGGGGGGACAGAAAGCTGTTTTTGTTTGTTTGTTTGTTTGTTTGTTTTTTTTTTAAGAGAAAAAAAAACTTGGAAGGGACAGAAAAGAACAAGAGGAAGAGGCAGACTTTGCCTACCTGACTAGTGCTGGGGCCTGGATGGTGGGGTCTTGGCTGGGGTTGTCTCACAGCCGTGAAGTTGAACCCAGAAGGGACAGGTGAGGCAGAGATGGGGGTTCCTGGATGGATTCTTGCCACATTTAATTTTAAAAGATTAGATTTGAGCTATGAAATCCTGCCATATGACCCTAAGGAGGAGAGTCATACCAGTTAGCTTGTTGTATCCCAAGGTTCCATATCCATGACTTCATCCAAACACAAATTTAAAATATTGAAAAGCAGATAAGTAAAGTAATGATACAACTATAAAAATTACATATAGTATAACAACTATTTATGTAACATTTGTATTAAATGTTGTATGTAATCTGGAGATGAGTGAAAGTATACAAGAGGATATGTGTTAGGTCAAATGCAGATATTATGCTATTTACACAGAGAACCTGAGCATCCAGATTTTTATATCCTTATGGGTTTCTGGAATCAACCCCTCATAGGAATCAAGGAATGACTGAACTGACAAATAGCACTTTAATATCTGCAAGTTCTTTTCAAAGTTTTGTTTTGCTATCCTACTATGAATATAAATATATTTACATTTCAACTGTACTGTATATTTATTTGGGTGTTCTCCAGAGTTGTATAAACTTATATCCCTAGTAGCAGCACATAAAAGTGATTCTTGTGCTGTATCCTCACCAGCATAATTAGACATTTTTTGTCATTCTTTTATGCACTCGCACCTCAGTATGTTTTTTTAAAATTATTTATTTATTTATTTTAATTTGACCAGAGAGAGAGAGAGAGAGAGAGAGAGAGAGAGAAGGAAAGTGAGAAAGCAAGCCACCAGGTCTGGGAGTCGAACGGTGGTTGGCCATGTGGGAGTCTAGCGCTTCAATCACCACACCACCTGCCAGCCCCCTCAGTATGGTTTTAATATCCGTTTATTTTACTACTAAGATAAGTGGGGAATCTTTCCAGGTGTTTATTAGTGATTCAAGTTTCCTTATTTTAAAGAATTATTTTTTTTAATTGTATTATTATTATTTATTTTTTATTTGCTACAGGGCACATGCACTCACCAGAGAGAGTGAGAAAGCAAGTTGCTAGGTCTAGGAATTGAACCACAATTGGCCATGTGGGAGTCCAGTGCCTTAACCACCACACCACCTGCTGACCCCTGAGTTTACTTGTTTGTGAATTGCTTATTTAAGTATTTTGTCCATTTTTATAGGGTTGTTTATATTGTTCATATTAGTATATTGAAGTCTGTCAATTACTTTTGATTATTAATTCTTTGCGATTTACTGATGTTACAATTATCTTTCCCTAGTCAGTGGTTTCTTTTGATATACAGAAGTTTTCAATTAAATTGTAGTCAAATTTATCAAAAGTTTTTTCTAAGCTTTTTTGGTTCTTTGTGTGTGTGTATGTGCCCGTGCACATACATCTTTTTTTTTTCCCTAAATCCTCACTATTATGACATTGTAAATATATTTTTGTCTACTTTATTTTAAATGATACAAAGTTTTACCTTTCAGATTTAGGTACTTAGTCCACATGGGATTAGTATTTTGCATTTTTATGTGGTAATTTATTATATCAGCATAATTTAAGAACAGTCCAACATTTTCATTAATCAACATTGTTCTGTGATGTGTGTTTGTATATATGTAGGAATCTTTCTGGGCCCATTATTCTGTTCCATTTGTCTATTTTTCTAAATTTACACTGTCTTATTACTTTAGCTTTACAACATCTTGATATTTGAAAAAACTGTGGATCTTTTATATTCATCAGCCAGTACAAATAGGGCATGTGCTCTATTCCAGGTGACTTCCTACATACTGGAGATATAAAATTGGAGAAAAAAAAATTCTCCCCTATAGGAATGTAATATTTTGAGAAAATACTATTATCTGCCTGGAGAATAGCTAAATTACCATACTAATATTAGTACTGTAATATATGTGTATGCTCCAGGCACATACTATAATCTGTCTGGAATAAGAGAACAGAAACTATATGTTCAGATTTTTGTTTTTTACTTTAGATCAGACAATTCCAAATATATTCCTAAGAAATACTACCCTTCTCTAAAGGATAAATCAAAAGTTGGGTTTGGGTAGGTGGAAGGTGGACTAGTGGCCATAATACATACACACACACACAAAGAACCAAAAAAACTTAGAAAAAAACTTTTGATAAATTTGACTACAATTTAATTGAAAACTTATGTATATCAAAAGAAACCACTGACTAAGGAAAGATAATTGTAACATCAGTAAATGTCTGACCTATAGATGAAGAGGATGGATTACCATAATAGATGTTACACCCTATAGAGTGTGTTTGGCACAAAGATTCTATTCAGATTTCATTATCTGAAGAGATCTGTTGACTTTAAATTGACAATCTTGCATTCATCATGGTGAGAGCACTATGCAAAACTCTTGAGAAAGGGTTATGTCTGTGCCTGAGTTAAATTAGGCCTTTAGTATTAAAGAATTTATGTGAAAGGAATACAACCTAGTGATAATTCAAGTTTGTTTGTATGAATGTCTAGAATTTGTGTGATAGATTACATTAGTAGCGTTATAGTAGCTCCCCTCTGATAGGTTATGATCCTAATTAATCTTTATGTAAAAGTACAGTAAGAGTTTGGGGTCCATTTTTATATTCTACTCTTTAAGAGAAATAAAAGTAAACTAGAATATTCTTGGAACCAAGTTTATGTAGATGTGAACTCAAAATTTGGTGATACTATTGATAAACAAAGGCACAGGGATTGTTTTGCTTGAATTAGTGAGGTACAGAAAGTGAGGGAGACAGATGATCTTTTAAAATATATAAGTTGGGACCAGCAGTTGGCATAATGGCTATGTCACTGGACTCCCATGTAGTCAACAGTGGTTCAAGTCCCAGGCCCGGTGACTTAAACTCACGCAGGACACATGTGCGTGCGTGCCTAAGATCCTGAGAGAAGAATAGAGAAGAAGGGGTTGTGGCATGACCATCCCCCCCTGCGGGGTGATTTCTCACTTTCTGTCTCTCTGTCTCTTTCTATCTTTCTGGCAAGTGCACATGCCCTTTAGCAAAAACCTCTCTAAAAAAAAAAAAAAAAAGAAAAAAGAAAAGAAAAAGGAAATATATGACTTTAAGTGGAAGCAATGAGGAATGGACTAAGCTTGAAGAAAATCCCTTCTCACTAGTAAAGTGCAAGCATTGATTCACTAGTCAATCCATGAAGAGTACTCTTTAGAAGAGATTCAGTGGTGCTTGTCCAGGTGACGTCTGTGATTACATGAATTTCTTGAAGTATTGTATCTTTTTTTTAAATTTCTTTTATCAGTATTCCCTGTGTGTGTAAATGATCCCACCCATTGTTTGGGAGTCTTATTTTATTTTATTTTTTCATTTTTGTCCTGTATTGGAAACCATAAGAACAGAGAAAAATGTCCTTTAACCTCCCAGATATGTGACTATAGCCTTAACCTCATCTACTAATGTCATGCTTGTTATGCATTTATCAACTGTACTCACCAGCCTATGTATGATTGTAATTTGTAATTTGAGTATGTTACTGAACTTATGTTACTGTAAGTAATAGTTTTAGAATCAAAGGAGAACTGTGAAGACAGAGGGTGAAATCCTTGGGTTAGGGACCATGTCTTATTTGCCCTTCTGTCTAGCTCTGTTGTTTAGCATATTGTCTGGAAAAATCAAAGTATATAATACGTATTAATTTAGTTTAAAAAAAACCCTGCTTTTTCTCAATAATCATAGAAACTGTCCATGCTCTCAATGGCTCATACGTTTATTCTTTACACACAAAATGTCATATAGTCAATAAAGGTGAACTATTGGAGAAGAGGAAGCAGTATTAAATGCTGAGTGAAAAATAGAAAGATTTGAGAGCCAGAGGTTTAGTTTTAAGCACATGAAAAGCACTGTATATATACAGTTTTACAAAACAGCACACATTTACTTTCCAAAGTACAGAAACATTCATGAAATAACAAAAAAATGGAAATCATGTGGTAAAAAGCTTTCATTTCTGACTCTTGCCAATGAATTCCTCTGTGCTCTGAAGAATAATATCACTATGTTGTATTTTCAATTACATGTTATTTGAATGACTTTCAAGTCAATTATTAAAGTTTGCTTTGAAGGCTTTGAAAGCCAACTTTTACCAACTGTGCCACACTTGGGAATTGTGGCTGTGAAAAAAAATCTGGACAGACATTAATTTTTTTTGGAGAATACTGACAAATGTTTTATTGAGAGAAAATAGTCCTCCTAGACACTATGATAAGTTATTCTTGCCCTATTTCACTATGGAACCAGAATAATTCTATGGAAAGAATAAGTAAATTCCTAGTGTAAGTGCAAGTTGCCTTCTTGACGCTGTGGCCCTCCAAGCAAGAGTAATTTATTATGTTGGATTATAGTATCCAAGACTTTTTTTTAAAGGAATAAATCACATGCTTCTATTACTATGATAATATGCAGGCAACCATGACCACTGTTGAATGCTCTCTCAGCCACATCTTTTATACTATGCCAATTAAGTAGAAGGTGGGGAATGTTGGCAGGGGGATTTAAATGTCTCATCTAAAGGTCAGCACCTAACGACAGGACAGAATTTATCCTGAACTGGATTGTAGCATCAGCACTGGGTTGAAGCCCAGTTGCTGTTGGGGGACTTAAATATACAGTCCTCCAAATGAGAGCAGGTGGTGTCAAAGGAGCTATAGTAGTGTTCAAGATATATCCTAAAATAGCTTTAAGCTTCTCTATGACCTCATTTTGCCATGCTGGCTTGCTTACGAGTGTGTTTTTGGGTGGTGTTAATGTTCCAGTGTTAGCCATTCTGATTTATGGACTGACACAGTATCGTTAACACTGAGTATGGATTGTACTCAGTAGCCAAGGCATAACTTTTTCCTCTCTGTGTTTCCTGCAGCTGGCCAGTGTTTTGTAACCAGGGCACCATCTCTATGCCAATTGGTAACTTTAGATGTTTGATTGGGTTTGCAGTTGGCAGCACAGGCATGGTAAACCAAGGATAATATTAGAGAATGCGTGACAGTTTCAAGATTTCATCCTGTTAGAACTAGTTTTAGGACAAGTTGAAACCCGATAATTGTATCTACAGAAAGATTTATGTAATAAAAGCCTTTTATGTAAGGCATAAGTAACTGACTATTTAGCCTTCAAATAGGTGAACGAATTAGCAATTTTTAAATTGAACTTTTACCAAAGTAAGCCATGCATATAGAGTGTTTGTAAAGATTAGCAATAGCGTTTATAATGAAACATAGCAGAACCTTGACCTCTTGGTCTCTCCCTAAGCCCTGCTTTTAACGTCAACAACTTTCTATCCTTTTAGATTCTTCTTTTGATATTTGCCACCTTATTTCTTTCCAACAAAATTATACTTGTGGTGCACTCACCAGGGAAACAGAGAGAGACAGAGAGACAGAAAGCGAGAAATCACCCCCAAAGGAGGATGGCCATGTTACAGTCCCTTTTCCTCCATTCTCCTCTTGGGATTTTGGGCATACACCCACACATGCCCGGTGTGAGTTTCAAACCACTGAATCTGGGATTTGAACTATGGTATGTGGGAGTTCAGTGACATAACCATTATGCCATCTGCTGGGCACAGTTACTCAGTTTAAGAAGTTTTATATTGAATTTCTATAATTGAAGGTAAAGATTAAACTCTCTTGAACCCCTTCACCCCAACATACATTCTTCCCTTCCTTCTACCTTCCTTGTCAGTTTCTGGCAAAATCAGATCCCATATTTTTTCACCATTACTATATAAATCATTGATTCTCAAGAGCTGCAGGAATATTTATTCTTAGTGATTCTTCATCAAGAGATTACAATAATTTAGGTTAAGGGATTTGATGCTGTCAGGGTGATGCCCTGATACCACTGCAGTGAGAGGAAGATACCCAGGACACAAGAGGCAGGCTGCTCCCTGGGCTCGAAAGAAACAAGGAAGACGTGCCCATTTCTGGGCAGTCTAGGGGCTGAGCAAGTGAGGAAGGGAGATGAGTTAGTTAGGAAGAACACTGTGAAGGAGCTCACAAAGGCCTTCGGGAGGAATTTCAAAAACACATAAGGTTAGTTTTTGGTTTTCACTATGATTTGGGGCACAAGTAATACTTAGTGGTTGTCCTGCTGAGATCCTGTGCACAGATATTTTCATGCAGGTAAAAGACTTTATACATATATGAGCCTGTCTGCATTTCATATAAAACCACAACATGTTTCGAGCAGTGTTTCATTATATGCTCGATTTTCCTGGAATTCAACTACCAGGTTAATCAAGGGAAGAATGTCCTTTTTTGTTTGGAGCTTTGTTAAAACTTGGACATTGGGGGCCACTAGTTGGCATGGTGGTTAAGGTGCTGGACTTCCATATGGCCAAATGTGGTTTTAGTCCCAGGTCTGGCAAGCTTGCTTTCTTACATTCTCTCTCTGTCTCTCTCTGGTGAACACATGTGCCTTATAGCAAATTTAAAGTAATAATAAATAGTAAAAATTAAATAAATAAAAAGACCTTGGACACTATTGGAAAATCATATAGTTTTTGATATGTATCAATGTGCATTTATACTTGTTGCATTCATGGGGATTCTCAAGTATTGTAACATCTACTGCTTCATTGTATTTATTAATGCAATCAGCAGTCATGTCTTTTATTTACATATTGGAATATATATTATTTCACTAAATATTATTTTTCTCTTATTTCTCCATCACATTTTTAATTTTTTTTATTTTTTTACATTCATTCACTGTACATCATTACAGCATACAAAATGAGATTTTCCATCCAGAGTACACTGTATATTGTCTCAATCAAGGACATCAACATACGTGTTATTGTCAACAAATAATTTTCCATTTCTTGTTTCCTATGTTTTGCTTTTTTTCCTCCATCACATTTAATTTAGGATATAATACTGATTTTTCTTTATGCTATCTATTCAGGCAAATTATATCACCTATGAACTTAATAAGTTTATTTCAGGAAAATGAAGGGGACATTATAAGATATGTATTATAAAAACATGGTGTGAGATCTAATATGGTTGAAATAACATTGTAGCTGAGCCCCAATAGCTGAGCTATTGTTTTCCTTAGGTTAATAATAGCTTAATTTTTTTCTTTGATTTGTTTTTTATGTAACTATCAAGACTTAGAAAGTTCATCTCAGTACAGTTAATACATCAGGGAATCCACCAATTCCAGGACCCTTTGGTGAAATCCCCCCACCTGTTCTATTTTTTTTTTTTTTGAGAGGTTTTTTTTTTGCTATAGGGCGCGTGCGCTCGCCAGACAGACAGAGAGAGACATAGAGACAGAAAACGAGAAATCACCCCCCCAGGGGGGATGGTCACGCCGCAATCCCTTCTCCTCCATTCTCCTCTCAGGATCTTGGGCACGCACGCACACGCGCCCGGCGTGAGTTTTAAGCCACTGGGTCCGGGACGCAAACCGCGGTCGACTACATGGGAGTCCAGCAACATAGCCATTATGCTAACTGCTGGTTCCCAACACCTGTTCTAAGCTTACTGCTTTCCTTTCTAGGTCTGCAACATAGCTCTTATTCCAATATTTCAGTTGATGGTTGAAAATTGTTTTGTTTCCTGTTCCCACTTCTTTTTTTATTCACTCCCAGGTCTTTTCTTTTTCTGTCTTATCAGAAAACAAAACAAACAAATAAACAAAACAAAACAAAAAAACCCCACAAACTTCCCAGAGGCGCATGGTCACACCACTGTCCCTTTTCCTCCATTTCTTCATTCTGTCAGGATTTTGAGTACATACTCACAAGTTCCTGACATGTTTTTCAAGCTGCCAGAGCCAGGATTCAAACTGCTGTCAACCTTGTGGGATCTGGCTCTCTGTATATATCATTTGACTACTTGCCAGCCCTCATACCACCATTTTTATTTTTTTAAGAGAAAGAGATTTTTGCTGTAGGAATCATGTGCTTACCAGAGAGACAGAGAGACAGAAAGTGAGAAATCACTCCCTGGGGGAATAACAAGGCTGGAATCTCTTCTCCACCATACTCCTCTCTGGATTTGGGGTTTGCACACACATGCACCCAGTTTAAGTCACCAGGTCCAGGACTTGAACCACTGTCAACTATGTGGGAGTCTAGTGATGTAGCCGTTATACCATCTGCTGGTCCCTCACACCACCATCTGATGGAACACTTTCTGTAATAGCTCCATGAGAAAAAGAGAATTAGGTAAATTTTATGAGATTATGTGTGTCTGAAAATATATTACTTATTTTATCTTCATGCTTGTTTGAGAATCTGATTCGGTATGAAATTCTAGGTTTGAAATGAATTTTCCTCAGAATATTGAAGGAAGGCATTATTGTTGAAGTCTAAGGCCCATCTAGGTCCTAATTATATATTATTCTTTGCCTACTACTTGCTTCTCTTTCTCTTTCCTCTCTCATTTCCCTCAGTCTTTCTGTGAAAATGTTGTTCTTTTCATTCCTGGGACTCTGAAATTTTATAATGTCATATATGAGTGAGAGTTTTGCTACATTTGTTGAGCTGAATATTCAATGGAAGCTTTTGTCTGGGAACATTTAGTACTTTACTCATTTTGTGTATTATTTACCTGGTACTTTCTTTCCATTCACTTTTTAATTCTTCCTTCCCACCCCTTGGAACTTTTGTAATGATGACTGGCCTCCAAAATTAACTTTCTAGTGCATGTTTATTACTTATATACTTAACAATTTTATTTAATAAATATGATTTTCAAGTTTGTATTATAACAAAACTATTATTTACTTTTGCTATTCTATTATTTCTTTGATTTCCAAAAGCTTGGTCATATTTTCTTAATTTATAGATGTATCATCATCTCTTATTTTTCTCAGAATATGCATTATAATTTTTCTTAGGTTCACTGTAGCATTTACATTTCCTCTGAATTATTATTTCTAGTTAGCTTAGTTTTGTTTTTGCTTTTTTCATACTAGATATATTTCTCAAATAACCAGTGATATTTGACTATCCTTTGTACATGAAATAGTTTCCTATTGTGGCTATAACACACTTATTTAAAATTTAGAAGTTTGACATTAGTTTCACTGAGCTAAAGTCAAGGCATCTGCATGGCTGCATTCCTTCTAGAAGCTTCAGGGGAATACATGTTTCCTTACCATTTCCAGCTTCAAGATGCCACGTGGATTCCTCAGTTCATTGTCCCTTCCTCCATCTCTAAAGGATACCACTCCAGCCTTTGCTGTGTCACATCTCCTTTTTCTTACTTTGGTCTTCTTGTCTCTCTTTTATTGTAAGGACCCTTGTGATTATATCAAGTCCACCTGGATAATTGAGGATAATCTCCTCCACTTAAGATCTATAATTTAATCATGTCTGCCAAGAGAGAGCAAGAACAAGAGCGAGAGTGAAAGCGAGAGTGAGAGTGAGAGAGAAAAGTAGGAGGGGGGGAGCAGGGAGGAAGGAAGGTAGGGAGAGAAGGAGAGAGAAAATCATGTAAAGTATTATATTAACAGAGTCAAGAGATTAGAATGTGGACATCTTTAGAGGAAAGCATTTATTTTACTTACACCATGCTTAAGAAATAAGACTCTGGGACCCGCAGATGGCATAATGGTTATGTCACTGGACTCCCACATAGCCACAGTTTGAGTCCCAGGCCTGGCAGCTTGAAGTTCAATGCCTGGTGTGTTTGTGTGTGTGTCCAAAATCCCAAGAGGAGAATGGAGAAGTGATTACAGCATGGTCACCCACCCTGAGGGGTGATTTTTCACTTTCTCTGTCTTTCTCTGTCTCTTCAGCAAGTGCACATGCCCTATACCAAAAATCTCTCTTTTAAAAAATTTGAGGCTCTGAGTATTGATAAGAAGCTCTGTGTGCATTCTTAAAGTGACTACACTGGTGGTAGCTCTTAATTCCACTCACTGAGAGACAACCTAATGTTGGCTTTTACAACTTTTGTCTCTAGGGCTGGTCATTTCTCTTATAACGTAATTTTCCTTCCAGGGGTTGTAAGCCTACCTGTGAGAATCCTGGGAGGTTAAGGGAGACGATAGTGGTTCTCACCATTCAGTATGCAAAATGTTGCTTATTCATCCTCTCTTAAGTGCGGATTGCAATCCAGCCTTCAGCTGTGTCTCATGTCCCCCTGTCTTCTATAATCAAACTGTCCTAAAGACTAGGCAAGATGCGGGTTCTCGCCGGCAGAGAACAGAGAGGGATGAGATGTGACGGTCTAACTGCCTTTGATGTAGACTTGCACTCATCCTGCATTCAGACTACCCCATGACCAGTCTTCAGATATACTCAGAGCCCCAGTTCTTGGGTTTCTCTGAGGTTCTGTGGTGCATTTTTACTTTTTCACTGATTTTTTTCCCCATGTAGGTGGTTATGCTTCAACTTCCAAAAGCAATTTCTACTCAGCTGTTGACTTTTTAGCCTTTAAAAAAATTTAGTATCTATTGCCTACTATTTTTCTCTCTTCTTTTACCATGTGCTTGTTCGTGTTTACTTTCTTAAAACATGTCTATTACTACAGTATCATTTTAAAGGTGTTTTCTAGAGAACTGTCACATGTAGCTGCAAACTCAAGAATTAACCATCTTACAAGGAAGAACACAGCTTGATGAATACTAAGGGAAACACAAACATTTGGATAACTTCTTTCTCAGGAGGTTATGGCCTGATGGTTGTATTTTAACATCCTTTCTTGTCCTTTTTCTATTTCTTCTTTCAATGTTAAGTATGAGTTCTAATATTACCCCTTTGAAAACATTTCTTTGATTTTTTTTCAGTTTATTTTACTTCTGTTTACATTAACATCACACACTATTACATTTAAGTATTCTCCCATTGTTCCATCAGTGTGCTTTGTTCATTTAAGTAGATAATAGACTTCTTATAGACAATAATAACCTCCTTGTTCCTGTACCTACTTGTGGTTTGTAGAAAGGATTTTCATTCAAAAGGTTGTTTCCACTCTCTTAACTCCTGTCCTCCAACTACTGAGGGATTAGATTCTCAGTCTAATAATTCATCTCTTCAGGCAGGTGGATGTTTATAATTTATGGTTTTCCTCAAAGAAACACAACAATCTTAATCATTGGCCACTAATCTAATAGGGGCCAGATAGCTTTTAACAGGAAGGATAAATGGTTACCTCAAGCATAGCGTGCATATCTGTAGAACTGAAGGTTCTAGCTGAGAGCTTCTTAGAAGATAGGTCTTCCTCAGGCCATCTTTCTTCTGTTACTGTGGCCCAGGTGACACGGACATATCAGCTAGTTCTGGAGGATGGCCAACAAAGGACAAATCAGACACAGGTAGCCTATTGGGGAGGGGACAAATGAGTCCCTCTGACCCAGGTGACTCCAAGCTGTGATTCAGGTTTAACTATTAAGCAACAAACTGCTACAATCTACCTATTATGAGGCAAATACTTAACAATATTTTTTTAAAAAAATCAAACATTCAGTGTTTCATTTTAGTTTTAGGACATCTGCAAAACTGGAAGCTTACTGTTCAGAATAGTCCCTGCCATTTATTTATGACTCAGCCTGAGCCCATGAGGCAATTCTCTTTCAATTGTCAAAAAGTGGGGAGAAGGGGTGATGTCAGTTATTAACTGAATTAAGTATGGGTATAGCCTGATATTGGCTGGGGCGATTGCAACCTTGGCGTATATTCTGTTATAGGAAACTGGGGAAATATTAAGAGTTGAAAGTATATGTTATAAATGCTTACAAAATTATAATAATCCAGGGTAGAGATGAAGCTGAATGTGCTATCTCATGGATTAAAAATGACACAAAAACATCATTTTTAAAGTATATAGTGTACATGTGTCAAAAACATCCTTGAGGCAACTTTATGAACTCTTTAACAATATTTCCATTGGCACCTAATACAGTGCCCATCACATGGGAAGAAATAAATAATAGTGATTTGTTGAAGTCTCAGCTGTTTGGGTGCAATTCTAGTAGGAAGTGTTTAGCTGGAGAGAAACAGGCCAAATTTATTTAGGCTCTATCCTATCTTAAGTGTCATTGCTTCACAAGCGGGTATGTCCATTTAAGGTGCCAGACTCCTGATTATAATTGTCCTTTGCATCATCTGGCCAAAATAAATGATACCAAAAGGTGTTTTTTTTTTTAATTTTCTATTTTATTTATGGGATTATAATAACAATAGAATTGGTTAGTTGAGGATAAGTGAACACACCCAGGAGTGACTTACGTATAATTCATGAGATATGTGATTGTAAATATATACTTACAAGCTACAAATGATATACGAAGTGGTTTGGATTTATAATTCATCCCTTCTTTAAGGGAGTTGGTGAAATTCTTGTTAAGTTAAGAGAAATGTCTTTCTCTTTGGTCTGCTTAGATCTTTCCTCCTCCTCTTCCCCCTCCTCCTCCTCCTTCTTCTTTTAATTTTAAATTGCCAAAAGGCATGTGCACTCACCAGAGAGAGAGAGAAGGAGATGGACAAAGCACTCCTATTGCAATGTTCTTTCCTCCTCTGAAGGGTGGTTTGAACAGAGACACGGGGTGTTGGAAAGACTTGATGCACTGATGTCATGTTGTCTATTGCTGAGTTTAGGAGGTGCTCACAGAGCTTGTAGCAGTGTTTGTAAGTGTTTCCTCTCCCTTGGAGCTTGTAACACACAGAGAGAGCACTCAGAAGTGCTTCCTCCCTCTTTGAGCCCACAGAGCCCAAAACAGCATGGAGCTCAACCAAGCAGAGCCAAGGCCATCAGTGCTGAGCAAGTGAACCAAGGCAGAGCTGAGCAGGGCTGGCTAACTAACTAGTCAGGTTCTCCCTTTCTCTTACAGGGACTGCTGACAATAGTGGTATTTCCCAAGACCAAACTGTCACATATGCCCATGCATGTTACATTTAAGGGTATAAAATAGCAAAGTCATCATTATATAACAAGCATGCAAGCACAGTGCAACTAATAGCATAAATTGTTTACCTTGTGGACTTCAAACATGGTAAGGTAGGGAACCAGCACTTAGCGTAATGGCTATGTCGCTGGACTCCCACGTAGTCGACCGCGGTTCGCGTCCCGGACCCGGTGGCTTAAAACTTACGCCGGGCACGTGTGCGTGTGTGCCCAAGATCCTGAGAGGAGAACGGAGGAGAAGGGATTGCGGCGTGACCATCCCCCCGGGGGGTGAGTTCTCGCTTTCTGTCTCTATGTCTCTCTCTGTCTGGCGAGCGCATGCGCCCTATAGCGAAAACCTCTCAAAAAAAAAAAAAAAAAAAAAAAAACATGGTAAGATAGGAGGTGAGGTAGCCAGACTAAACTACCCTGGCTCCATTTGTACTCTACATGCCCAATTTGTTTCTCAAATCACTGGGACTGGGATTCAAACCACAATTGCCCATGCAGGATCTGGTTCCCTTAATCCCTGACTGTGGGGCCAGCCCTAGATTTTCTTTCTTTATCTTTTTCCTTTGTTTCTTTGCTAGTTTTTGCTCATGCCCTTCATTTGACCATATCCAGCATCTGTTTACTGTGATTCAGGTTTAGAAATTAAGCAATGAACTTTATACTTTATCTATGTCATTAGGCAAATATTTTATTTAGTAAATTCTTTTTAAAAAATTAAATGTTGGGAACCAGCGGTTAGCGTAATGGCTATGTCGCTGGACTCCCACGTAGTCGACCGCAGTTCGTGTCCCGGACCCGGTGGCTTAAAACTCACGCCGGGCACGTGTGCGTGCGTGTCCAAGATCCCAAGTGGAGAATGGAAGAGAGGGGATTGCTGCGTGACCATCCCCCCTGGGGGGTGATTTGTCGCTTTCTGTCTCTATGTCTCTGTCTGGCGAGCACACGCGCCCTATAGTGAAAAACCTCTCCAAAAAAAAAGAAAAAAGAAAAAAAAATTAAATGTTCAGTTTTAACCAAAGTAAACAAACAAAAAAGAGCCAATAATCAAACAAACAAAATCTTCCTGCCATAGAAAAAGCCCTGTGACCCTTGGTGCATGTGCTTCTCTTTCTGTGTATGTGCAAGCATTTATGTGTGTGAATTAACAGTTGAAATTGTGCAATTTTTTAGCATCCTTTCTTTTACTTAGTGTTTTCCTATGTCAAACCTCCTTTGTATTGGGTGCTTTCTGTTTGTGTGAGATGCAACAATCTGAAATAATAAATCCGTACTACTGATACTTTAGTCTGTGTACATTTCCTTTGTCATTATTTCTATAACTTCTGGTGTCTTAGCTCCTCTGTATTTCTGCATAGCCTTCAGCAAAGCTGGAAACAAAGAGATTCACTACCATCTAATGTGTGGGCTGAAAAATATGCTACGATTTCTAGGTACCACAGCATGCATTTCCTCTCTCTCTCTTGCTCTCTCTCTCTCTCTCTCAATTGCTTATTATCACTCTTTTTAACTTTTAAAAAAATTTGCCAGAGAGTGTATGTGCTCCCTGGAGAAAAAGAGAGAAAGAGGGGAAGAGAGAGAAAGAATCCCCCATGGGACATGGTCAAGACACAATTCCTTCTCTGCCATTTATTTGTCCCTTCTGGATTTTGGGTACACATGCACACATGCCAGTACTCAGCTACATAGTCTATCATGTAGGATCCAGCTGTCAACCACCAGGTCATGGGGCTGGCCCACTCTCGCTCAGTCTTGCTCTTTTTCTCCTTTTCCTACCATACAGTGGTGGAAAGGCTATAAAAATCCCCCAGGATTCTTATAGGAAGAGCAAAACCTCCTATTCTGAGTTTTAGCTGAGTCTTCGGCGGCACAGATATTGATAGCTCATGAATCACAATAATCCAAAGGTGAGAATTTTGAGATTTGGTGATTTAGCCATTTCAGATCAGTCATACGTATTGTTCTCATACTCACAAAACTAGCCTCCTTGGGTGACAACCTCTCCTCATCAACAAGGGATTATACTGAAGACACAAGAAAACACCTGCAACATTCAATGGTTAGTGAATGCCATGAAAATAGGATAGTGTTATGGACAGCCAGCCTGCCAGGACCTTTGCAAAACAATTATTGCCTTTCATCTTCAATTTGCTATAGTAAAATGAAGCTAATTATACCCAATTATAAGATTTTTGGGGACAGTAAAAGTGATAATATATTTACTGCAAACTCAGTACAGTATATCATACAGAGCATTAAGCTTTGTATTATTATGTTGTGCTTGTGAAGTTGCATTTGGAAAGAGTTTTACTGATGTTGTGTTGAAGACCACAGACAAATAGATAAAGCCAGAGAGAAAAGGAGCCTTAAAACAGGTCTTGTACCATTTATATTTTGGAAAAAGTAGCCATTTGTTATTCCAGTATTTCTTCTGACCTAAAACCCAATGATACCGATGAAAAGAAGAAAAAAATAGTCACTAACAACCTGAAAAGTGAGTATTCTGTGAGGGCAACACTTGTCGGAGCTTTCCCACTAGAGTAGTATTCATTTGCCGACTCCCGTTGCCCCCTATGCTTGCCCCCTTCCAGCTTCCATGTTACTGTGCTATTAATACAACAGGTTTTGTTCATGGACAAAGCAGATATGGGCTTGGTCTGAACTCTTAATTAACTCTCACCTAAAGCTATTGCTCTTTGTAGCTCAGGCATTTTTAATATTTGAACAGGAAAAATTCTAAGCAATATTCTCTTAAAATGGATCCTCTTCTACCAGTGAACTAGCTAACATATAGGAGCATCATAAATGGGCATAATATAGTCCTGACCAAGGTCACCACATCTAATTACTTGTGTCACCAGAAAATATTACAAATAAAGATACTTTCAATATAAGTCTAAGTAATAATTTCAAATGATAAAATGATGTTTGAAATTTCATAAAAGGAACATAAATATACCTTATGCATTGATTATTAAAGTGGCCTTTATGAAATATAAAGTGTGCATGTAGCACATTAAATAACAAACTATGTCATAAATCCGGGCTATCTCAAATTAATATGCTTGCTATGACAAGTATTAACATTTAAGTCACAGCTCCAAATTTAATTTCCTTTGGAGGCATTATTTGACTTGTTCAAAAATAGTTTTAAAAGCTACCAAAGGAAGCCTGATCATCCTTTAAATAAATAAATTTTTACTGTAACAAATAGGATTTGGAATCATTTCATTAACCTTAAGGTTGCACTCAAGTTTGAGATGTTGATCTGTGTTTTTTCTTTCTTTCTTTTTTTTAAGAGATATTGAAGTATCTAAATATTTCAAGGGCTCTCCAAGGATTTTTATTTTAAGAGTTTGAAGAGCAGCTGACTCTTAAATCTATGCCTTCTGCTCATCTTCTTTCACTCTTCTCAGCAACTGTAAGGGCAGAATGGAATAAGCACTATGTCATAGAAAGGCCTCTTAAGCAAGAGGGAAGATGGGATTGGGGAAGAGTGGTCATTCCACTTTGCCTTTGAGGTGGGAAGTGTTTATTGGCTGGTGTGCATGTGTGTGCATTTATACATACACACATATAAATAAACACACATGACCTTTGTGTGAGTGTGTGTGAGCCTTAGTGATTTGGATATTTTAAAAGTCCATCTGGCAGAGTTGCTGTCTCCCCCCATATTTAATTGTCTTCTATTTGCTGCCATATTGCAGAAACTCTGTAAGCAGATGTCACTGAAAAATAAGGTAGAATAGATGATGATTCCATCAAGTGCTAATTCTGTAAAGTTTAGATTATCAATCTATTTGGACATCAATTTCTCCATCTATTAAATGAGACTCTTAAAGCCAACTTTAAAGACCAGGATGAGTACATAGTAGTACAGAATCTGGTTATAATAAGTTCAGTAGGTGCCAGCAGGAGACATAGTGGTTAAGTCACTGAACTTCCACTTGGCTTACCGTGGCTCCAGTCCTGGACCTCGTGGCTTTTAAATCACACCAGTGTGTGTGTGTGTGTGTGTGTGTGTGTGTGTATGTGTGGCCAAAATCCCCAGAGGAGAATGGAGGAGAAGGGATTGTGGCATGATCATCCTCTCTGGGGGATGATTTCTCACTTTCCTTCTCTCTCTCGGGTGAGTGCACATGTCCCATGGCAAAAAAACAAAAACAAAAAAACATAAAAATAAGTAAGTCAATTATAAATGCTTTAAAAATAGTGGTTAAAAATTATCTTTTATATTATTACTACTTTCTGTATTGTAATAGTGATGAATAAGTGAAATTTGTCATACAAAGTTTGACTTAAAAGGGCCAACGATTGGGTTGTCAGAAAAGTCATGATGTATTTTGCTATGTTTTTTCTAGGTAAAAATGCATTGTGAGGAGCTAGCAGATGGCATAGTGGTTATGTTGCTGGCCTTCCACATGGCTGACTGCTGTTTGAGTCCCAGACATGGTGGCTTGAAAACCATGCCAGGCATGTGTGTATATGTGCCCAAGATCCCAGAAGGAGAATGGAGGAGAAGGGATTGCAGCATGGTCATCCCCCTTGGGGGGTGATTTCTCACTTTCCCTCTTACTGTCTCTGTCTCTCTCTCTAGCAAGTGCATGTGCCCTAGGGCAAAAACCTCTAAAAAAAATAAATGTCTCATGACTTTTCCAACAACCCAATATTTTATAATTTAACTACCTATGTGACACAAGTTTCTTTAAACTATGCATACAATATAATTACTGCTTATTAATGAATATATTTCTAATCCTGGTCCTAATCATAAGTTTTTCCTAAGCAATTATCTATGTTGGAAAGGAGAAGCAAAGTTAATGTGTATCAGAGGAAGAATCCTAAACATTGGATCCTAATGTTTCAATTTTTGCCTCTATCTGGCCCTTGAAAACCTTATGGGGAAGACGAGAAAGGTTTAAAAAAATGAAGACTTTCCAGAGGTTGCTGAAGGAGGGTCTGGAAGGGATTATGTCTCACTGGGTCTGATGTTTATTAAAATACCACAAAAATCCATATTTCTACTTTGATCTTGTCTCATGAAATTGGCACTAAATTGATCCAGTCAGCTCCGTTTGTCCACTTGGGTGTATCTTGTAGCCAAGTGAGAAGGTGGAAGAGGAAAGATTAGATGACACACATCTCTTTTGCAAGTGTAATACCAACTAGATTGTGGAAAGAAAGTATAATATACACCCGGGCATTATCAGTTGATGCCCATCTAATTATATGAGCTTCAGGAACTAGGTGTTCTATTTGACTTCAAACGTGTAAAAAGCTCACATCGTTCGGCCTGGTAGAATGTTTTCTGAGGATTTGGTCAGATCATTTTCCTGCCTCAAATATTTAATTGAACCAGTTGTGGGTAATGAGGTCTGCTCCTTGACAACTCATAAGTAGTTTTCACACTCAGTTATCTTTAATCATAAGTTATATGCCGTCTTTGGCTTTCTGCACAGGCAGATGGGAATTTAGTGGAAAATTCCATGAAAATATTGGCCCACAAAGAAGTCTGGACTGCTGTTGAGGATACTTCACTAAGGCCCTACATCAGTATAAACATTATAAGACATGGAGCAGTTTGCGATACTTAGGCCTATGGTTGAATTAGTGTTTTAACCCTTCCTTTCCCTATCACTGATGGATAATTTTAGTTCATTTGACTGACTTTTCTTTTTATTTTCTTAAGGTATCCCTACTTTACTGGAAAAGGGAACCAAACAAAATGGTACAAAACATAACACAATTTGATAACAACAACAAAATAATGAATAACCCATTGGGCTAGTTTATTGGAGTTGTGGCTTATTAATTTTTATTTTAGAAAAAAATTCTCAGTACTTTTACCTGGGTATTGGATTCTATAAAAGCCCCAGGTTTTCTGGGCAGGATTTTTTTTTTTCTTTTAGAAAGGAAAGGCGATTACAGGAAGGAATACCAGTTGGGAAAAAGAATAGTTGAAGATATGCTGTAAAATAATTTGCATATGAGTAATCCCCAAAGATATTATTTAGGTATTGCAACTTGTCCAAAATGAAATGAATCCAAATAGTAAAGTATATAATTTTTGTGGATTATGTTTGAGAGAATGTAAAATGGGAAAGGGAAAATGAAGTGACTGGTTCCTTTACACATGGATAATAGACATAATAGTTACAGATCTGCTTTTTTTTTTTAGTTCTTCATTGTACTGTTTTAGATGCATAGTGTTTCTCTTACGATGCTGTCAGTCCTAGTTTAAATCTTTACATCCAGAACTGCTTTTCTCACATTGGCTATGTATTAAAATTGCCTTATACCACACACTCCACTCAATTTAGAGAAAGATTTTCATTGTGGAACAAACTTGAAAAAAGCAAAAACAAAATATTTCTATGAAAAGCAATTTGCTTTGCTAGGCTTTGCCTGTATTCCCAGTGCAATTACTGTAGATTATATGAGTTTGAAAATGAGCTTTCTTCCTTGCAACCCACTCTCTCCCTCTGTTTGATTCTCTCGTGAAGTCATAATCCTCTGTTTGCGCAGTAAGCCTGTTGCCATGGAGATTAATGTGATGTTACAAATTTGCTATTATTTATGACTTCATTGTAGGATGGATCCAAATGAGAAATTAATCTCTGATTTCTTCACCAAATATTTGGTGAGCCTTATGGGAACAGGTGAAGGCATTTCAGTTTCCATTTCTTAATTGGAAGTAGAAGTGCTTTCCCTGGTAAAAAGAAAATACAAATATTTAAGTAATAATACTTTTTTAACATTAAAATAAATATTTTTGAAGAGATTTAAACTTGTAAAATGGTAAGATACAATTTATATTCTGTTTAAAAAATATCTGCTGAGAGCTACAAGCTCCTTCTTCTTGAGAAACCTGGTTTATCAGCGCCATTCACTGAACAAGTTTCTCCTTGGTATCACCATGTTTACTTTCTTTGCAAAGAAAAGCTAAACAGTGAGCACTCTGGTGCATAAGCCCCTCAACCATTGAGATATTGAATTCTGATCTTTAATAAACCAACATTGATTTACTTCACTGCTTCTGTTTGCTTAGTTAAGCTCCATTGGCATAGGGAAAGGCACACATAATTTAATCAAATTGCTTTTTTTCATTTGATTTTTTATTAGTGCGCAAAGCAGACTCTAAGCATTCAGAATTTATTTTTACCAATAAAATATCTTTCTCCTCTCTTGGAGAAAAAGTTTAAAGTTACAGTTAATTTCATTCCTCACTCCTGATATATACAAAGACAAATACAAGAAGATCTTATATTTTAATGTTAAACTCTTTCTTTCTTGACATTAGTGTTGAGTCATAAAGAACCGAGTATCTTACCTAAACAAGATTCAGCTTTGAGATTTTTCAAATGCTGAAATTATCTTCAGTGTTTTTAATTAGGCAACATTTTGTTTTGTTAGAACTGAAATTTTCCTGATCATCTTGCTCAGCCAGTTAATAGATTAAAAAACTGAACCTTGGGAAGGTGAAGTGATTTGCCAAAGGTTATAATGCTAATTGGTTGACAGTTTGGGGGTAGAATCCAGTGATCTTGGAGCTTAAGTCTATCAATGTCACTTGAAAATATTTCTATTTTCTAAAATTTGTTTAAAAGTAGAAAAATAAAACTCATTTTTCTACATATAATGGTTAATGTTAATCATATTTTTTCCACATAACTTTTGTTAGTTTTTTTTTTTTTTATAAAGACACAGGATTCTTAGATCTTCCAAAGGAAAGTGTTAGTCATTTCTATGAGAAGAAAGTGATGAATTAGTTTAGAATGTGAGTGGGATTCATGAAATAGCTTGTGATATTGTACTTCCACATGCCTAGATGCACATAGACTTTCCAGCTTTAAATGATAAGGTCAAAAATATTGAAATGGTCTTCTATGAAAGAATGTAGCCCTTATTTGTGGGTTTAAGTAATGTTTCATATTTTGAATTATGCTAAATTATTCTTCAGAATAGGCCCCAAATTTTCTTTTCTTAAAAATAGTTAGAATGTTCTATGATTTATATAAAACAATCTATAAAGATGAATTAGAAATATCATCTAATTAAACTAATTTTGTATAATGATCATTGTTCTACATGATGGTATTTTATAAATAAATGAAAAAAAGATTCATTTAAAAAAAATCTGTGAATTTTGGTTTTCTGCACTTCTGAATCCTTAGTGGAAGGTGAAAAAAATATAGGAGTAATACTTTAGCTTCATGAAATTAGTCTAGCCAAGTGTTACATATTTTTGTATATACAGTTTTTCTGCATCATTCTGACTAGAGATATTTCTCCTTTTCTTACCTCCCAAAGTTTGAAGAGTGGAGGAGTTTCCTGCTCTCTTACTTGATGTGGATAGAATATATTTTTTCCTTCAGTCAGTAATGACAGCCACCTTCTCATGTAGAAAACTAAGCTTGGGTTGATAGAAGGCAGCATACATAGCAGAATGGAGAGAAAGACAGGGAGAGACTCTTGCACCTTGTTAGATGTCTGTAAACGCTAAGTCAAACAGGGAATCCGAACTACTTTTGAACTTCTTTTTATATGTTATGATATATGTCCTTCACACTGTATCTGCTGAATCTCTCTGGCCATCAGTAGTAGCCTCTTTCTCTTTCTTTTCTTCCTTCCTTTCTTCCTTTCTCCCTACTCTTCCTTTCCCTTCTTTTCCTTTCCTTTTTCCTCTTCAGTCTTTCTTCTCTACCAGGGGGCACAAGCACTCACCAGAGAGAGACAGAGAGAAAGTAAGAGAGGGAAGGTGAGAAAGCACCCCACATGAAGAATGGTCAGGCTCAATCTGTTCTCCTCCATTCTCCTCTCAGGATTTTGGGCTCATATATGCATGTGCTGGGTGGGTTTTTCCAACTGCCAGTCCAGGATTCAAACCCCCTTTCTCTTTCTAGAGGAGAATGTTTCACAGTGTCTGAAGAACTCCGTGGTTTTACGTATAGCAGTTACTTAGCAGATGATGCATGTTCTTCTTACCATCCATCAATTACTACCGTCATCTATGTGGGTAATCAAAGTCATGTCTATATCCAATTAATACCAGGAAGGCGTAAGATTGAGGTAGGGGCTTGGGAAGAGTATACCCAAGTGAATCAGCTGGACCCACTAAAACTCTGCCTTTCCTTCTCAATGGCTATTCAGAGGAGTAAAAAGCACAATTCAGAAATGAGACAGAGTTAATTCACTGTGGAGTAAACTTTGACCAGTGAGAGACAGAAATGGCAACTAATTATTGGCCCATTCACCTAGGACGGACTACTTAAGATGCAGTGATTTGGGGATCAGCAGATGGAGTAATGGGTACATCACTGGACTCCCTCGTGGTTGACTGTATTGCGACTCTCAGACTTGGTGGCTTAAGGCTTATGCTGGGCACATGTACATGCATGCCCAAAACCCTGAGAGAAAAACAGAGGAGAAAGGATTGCAACAAGGCCATCCCCACTGGGGGTGATTTCTCACTTTTTTGTCTCCCCATCATTCTTTGTCTCTCCAGTGAGCACGTGTGTACCCTATAGCAAAAGCCTCTCATAAAATAATAATATTAATAGTAAAAGATGCAGTGGTTTCATGTGAAAAATACCCTGTGCCACTGAGAAAACCAATTGTATTTTCCTGTAAAGCTGTGGCTATCTGGGTGTTACATTTGTGTGGGTGGGAGAAAGACCATAAAGCTAAAAAGTAAATATTCATTGTCATGGAAGTATTCACCTTTGATTTATTTAGAATTCAGTGTTCTGGCAAGGATACCTGGAGTTGGTTATAGTAATTTGTCAGGAGTGGGTCTTTGAATGTCACAAGCAACAATAGTGACAATTAAATTGACATCCCATAACTTCCTTAACATGATAAAAGGAAGAAATCAGAAAAGCCAGAGGAGTAAGAATGATTTCTGCATTACATGTAATATCTGAGAATCTACCACATAACTGTATGCTTGGGCCGGGGCAGGGACATAACTTTCACTTAGGCAACAGAATCTTTGAGAAATCTAGTAATGATTGTCTTTTGCAGGCTGAATGTTACTTGGAGGTGGTGCCATGGCCCTAGACTCCCTACTGTCCATGAAGATAAAAGATTCTGAAATAGAATAGGTCTAGCTCTGTGGCACAGTGATAATGTGCTGCCTAAGAGAAACCAGATTCTATATGACCAGTGTGGTTCAAATCCCTGGCCTGCTCAGACTGAAACACATTGGCCATATACACAAGTGCCCAAGATCTAATGGTTTAGAAGAACCAAGTCAGGAGATCGTGGCATGGTCAGATCCCATGAAGAGTGTTCGTGTCTCTCTCATATCTATCATGCACTATCACAAATAAAGAATTTTTTTAAAATGAAAGCTTTATAAAATAGAGTTGTCGGGAACCAGCAGTTAGCGTAATGGCTATGTCGCTGGACTCCCACGTAGTTGACCGCGGTTCAAGTCCCGGACCCGGTGGCTTAAAACTCACGCCGGGCACGTGTGCGTGCGTGCCCAAGATCCCAAGAGGAGAATGGAGGAGAAGGGATTGCGGCGTGACCATCCCCCCTGGGGGGTGATTTCTCGCTATCTGTCTCTATGTCTCTCTCTGTCTGTCTGGCGAGCGCACGCGCCCTATAGCGAAAACCTCTCCAAAAAAAGAAAAAAAAATAGAGTTGTCTAAGTTGCAGCCTTTGACCATTGGATGCAAAATATATGTATTATTGTAATAGTAAAGGCAGAGTGAGAGTCACAGCGTCTTTGCCCACAGGAATCTATGGTAGTGGTGGTTGACATGGTGGTGTCCTTGGTTGTGACATATAGATAGTAAGTAGAATATTGTTTAACTTGTATAATCAAAACAACAACAATAATAACAATAAGAATGGTGAAAGTGTTAAACAGACTGACTACCACTGGCACAAAGGAAAATTGTGGCTCTTCATGCTATTTCCAGATCTGCATGAATTTACTGATTCAGTCCATTGACTGGGGGGACAACTGGGTTTCCTTGAATAGAACTCCAAAATACCATCAAAAGTCTATGTGGAACAATACTTCTCTGAATAGTCTCCAAAGGGTGACTTATTTATGGGGAAAGAGGATGCTGGAATTCTAAAGGGTTATTAACTTTGCCACCTGTGCTGGTACTAATACCATGAGATCTGAAATGTTACCATTGTTTTCTGATTATTGTGAGGACTAATGGATGCCACATGATAAATGACATTACCTAAATCCAATGGGTTTGAGAATCCATTCTGTAATTATTTTTCCAGAAAAATTGGGATAGATATGTTATACATAGAAGCTAAAGGAACCCTTTTATTGGTTTTCTGGCCTATGAAGTAAAATCATTATGGTAGGAAGTATGGTGGAAGCCTCTACAATTGTCCCAGCATCTGAATATAGCTGTGATAGTGAGTCAGAAGAAATTCTGGTCTTGGAATGAAGTGCAGAGATGAATACCATTTTCAGAATCTCCAAGGATATAGCAGTAGTACTCTATTTAATTCCCTTCCCTGAACCCCACAAAAAAGCAGATGGATCATGACAATAGATAATGGAAAACAGAAACTTAACCATATGGTAACTCTAATGGAAGCTGCCATGCTGAATGTGGTATCTTTATTAAATCAGATTAGCACTGCCTCTATTATTTAGCATGTGGCTATTTCTTTGGAATGTTTTCTTTTAAAGCCAGTCCCTCTACAATGCTTTTCTTCTTCAGTAGTATTCTTAGAGAACTGGGTCGTCTGGAGAGTCATGATGCATCTTTGCACAGAGAACCAAAAAATATGTCGTGACTTTCCCGACGACCTAAAACTCTCAAAGTTCTGTCTCACAAATCAACATTAGGCATTTTATAGAGGTTGACTTATTTTTATGCTATTCTTCTTCCTTCTTTCTTTAAATTTATTGAACAGACTTATTTTTATGTTGCGAGCCTGATAGTTTAAATTTCTGGAGTCTTATGCTGCTGGCTCTCTCTTTTCTGTACTTTCTTTTCCTGTTTTGAGATTTTTCTCTTCGAGTTCCTATTCGATGGAATTCCACATTAAGTCTATTAGGAATTCTTGAAATAAGAACCTGTATCAGATTGCAGAAGCTTGAAGATGGCATCAGTATGTTGACGGACTTGATGCCATTGTTTTATGTAGTTTTTTCTTTTTTAAATTTTACTTCTTTTAATTTTTATTTTCTTGTGAGACAAGGGACAGAGGTTTGGAATCTCCAAGGATTGGCACACTCTGATCTGCTCCTAGCCTCCACCAGCTAAGATTGCAAGCATAGAATGACTGCTCTCCCCAGTATGGTGGGCATTATCCAATCCATTGAGGGCCTCAATGAAATAAAATAGGTGTAGGGAGGGAGAATTTGCTCTCTCTCTCTCTGTCCATTTGAGCTGTGACACCTGTCTTCTCCTGTCCCTGGACTGAAACTTAAGCAATTAGCTCCCCTGATCTTTAGGCCTTCAATCTCCTGGGATTGCACACTGGATTTTCTGTGTCTCCAGTGTGCAGATGGCAGTCCCTGGCACTTCTCAGTCCCCATACTCACATGAACTGAGTCCGTATAATAAATCTCGTTCTGTGTATACATGTGTGTACGTGCATGTTCATGTACTGTTGGTTTTGTTTCTCTAAGAAACCCTGGCTAATACAACACATGCAAGTAGAAAGCAAATTAAAAAGTATATTATATAGGAAAGAGTGATTATGAATTTCTCTAGGTTTATATCCTTAACCCTAAGGAAAGTTAGAATTTGATTAATTATAACAAAAATGATCTATCCACACACGTACTTTCTAACAATATTCGGAAGAAAACTTAGTTTAAAAAGATTCTCTCTTTGTTGATTTCTGCACTTACAGTGTATCAAAATTGTTTCTATCAGCTTAATTTCTCACTTACTAATTAGTGTGATGGAGTCAATGCAGCTCTAATGAGTAGCTCTCTTACATTTCAATAAATATACTGACCTTTCAGAATTCCATTATCTGCTCTTGTATAGTGGTTCCCAAATGTACAAAATCCATATAATCTTCATCAGTACTGATGAATTTATTTATCTATCTATCTATCTATTTATTTATTTATTTATTTAAAGCAGTTAAGATATTTTTAGTTAAAGAAAAACAGCCTTTTCCAAGGGCAATAAAGTGAAACGAAGGTCAGGAGCTGGGCGTGGGCTTCTCACTCTTCAAACTCTTGCTCCAAAACATGGAAATGAGGAAAGAGTCCCTTCCAGGGACTCTGGGAGTGACTGGTGCATCAGAGGGGCTTCTCTGGTGAGGTGGGTGGGGTTGTAGCCTACCCCTGGTCACTGGATTGGTTTAATTGGGCTTCAAGAACTAGTCAGTTGACATGATTCTTGGCGGGGGGCATTAAATTAAGAAATGACACAGGGAGTAGCTTATTTGGTTGGATTCTGAATAACAATCAGGAAATAGTCTTTATCTGGCGCAACCATAATTTCATTTTTCTTGGAGCGAATTCGAAGGAAGGTCAGGTCATTCTGTGGGTCGATTTCAAGCACAGTGCTCTGTGCTTTCAGAATGAAGTTGTGCATGGACTTGGCATACTGTGTGGTGGTGGGGTGGTGGTGGTGGTCTTGATGGGAATGCCTTCGTGTTCAGCACGATGATTTCCTGTACTCTTTCTGGCTCTGAAGTCACTTTACTATCTCCTCCACCTCTGCCATCTTGGACAGACCTCAGTACTGATGAATTTAAAGAAACTCTCATATATAATTAGTATTTTTTTTCCTCCTGGTGAGTAAAAATTCATATTAAAAAGTGAGCATTTATTAAGTTCCATTGTACCTCTTAAAGATAATGAAAATAACAATAATAAATATAAATAAACAAGTAATAGTTACCAAGAACTGACTGGATATCAGACACTTAAAATAACTGCTATGATGTAGATACTATAATTGCCATATCATAGATCAGGAAACTAAAGCATACTTAAGTTGAGTAGTATATTGAAGATCATAGGATTTGTAAGAGGCAGAGCCAATATTACCCTCAAGCGCTCTACTCCCAGACCAATCTCTTAACTCCTTTGTTTATGTTATTTCATATATGTATAAAGATTTTTATCTCATTTATACTTTAGGCACTAACATGGGCTAAATAAAATGACTTGCCTAGGACTTGTTAGCACACAGCAAATCAGAAGCCTATAGGCTCTTTTTGTGGTATCAGAGCCTTTTTTTTTTTTTTTAAGTTTTTGCTATAGGGCACATGTGCTAGATAGAGAGAGAAAGAAAGAACAACAGAGAGGGAAAGTAAGAAATCACTCCTCAGGGAGGATGACCACACCACAGTCCCTTCTCTTCCATTCTCCTCTAGGGATTTTGAGCATGCATGCTCACACACCCAGCATGATTTTCAAGCCACTGGGTCTGGGACTTGAACTGTGGAGTTGGCTATTTGGGATCCAGTACCTTAACCTCCATGCTACCTTCTGGCCCCATTATATGGCCTTTTTAAAAATTATAATTATTCTCCATTTCTCCATCTTGTTGGCATTTGGGGCACACATGTACATGTGCAGAGCACATTTTTCAACCTATAGAGCTGGGATATAAGCTGTGGTTGTTCATGTGGGATCTGGCTTCCTTAACCACTAAGCCATGGGGCTAGCTCTTCAAGTATAATTTCTGATTTACTTATAATCATTTTTCACATTTTTGAAGTGTAGTATAGTTTTTTTAAAGGATGTGTATAGTGTACAATAATCAAATCAAGAATAGAACATATTCCCCACCCCCAATACCACACTATATCATGTACACCTGAAAATTGCTCTGCTGTTTTTTTTTGTAAGTGCATTATTACTTTGTCATCTACATTTATTACTGTGGTATACAGCTACAGACCCTTCTATCTTTAAAACAATTTCTCTCCATTCCCCATTCCTACCCCCATCCAACATCTAATATCTGTAATTATCCTTTTTACTTCTGTGCAATCAAGTCCTTTAGCTTTTGCTAACAAGTGAAGACACTTGGTATTTATTAAGTGGAGACATACAATGTGTGTCTTTCAGCGTGTGGTTCTACCTGTGATATCAACTAATGCTAAACTTCTTTTCCAAGCATGGACGTTATCAGCTGCTAACCCTTCATATATAAACTTTTATGCATAAACATTGCCCCAGCTTCCTATTTCAAACCCATTAGTTATTTGTGATAAAATTTGCATGATAACTCTGTTGCTTAAATTACGTGAGACTAATCATTCATATTAACGAAAGAAGCTATTAAAAACGCTCAAGTCTGAGTGTTTTACAAAGCCCAAGGAATAACTCCTAAATGATTGCTCTTTTTTGGAGAGGTTTTAGCTATAAGGTGCGTGCGCTCACCAGAAAGACAGAGAGAGACAGAGAGACAGAAAGAGAAAAATCATCCCCCCCAGGGGGAATGGCCACACCGCAATCCCTTCTCCTCCATTCTCCTCTCAGGATCTTGGGCACATGTACAAGCTCATGGCCTGAGTTTAAGCCACTGGGTCCAGGACTCGAACTGCCATTGACTACATGCCATTGACTATGTCCAGTGACATAGTCATTATGCCAACTGCTGGTCCCTCTAACTTCTTAGTGAAGTTTCCACTGTGACCAATTGCTTCTAATATTCTCTTATGTCTTGATTTCATTTACCTAGAATAGGTCACAAAAGAGAAATTGAAGAACACTACATAATCTTTGAAAAGCTCCATCCACAGCCTTTGCTGAGTCTTACTGGACAAACACACTGACATGGTAATGTTAGTGTAGGAGATGTAAATAAAGCCTATGTTCAGGAATGGGAGACGAGGAATTACTGCTTACTGCTTTTGTGATTCTAGACAATCATAAATTCTTCCAAAGTTTTGTTCTTCATTTCTATCCAATACTTGTATAAAATACCCATTATTCTATATATGTGAATGAACTGAGGACAGAAATCACCTTGGGGACTCCACTGTTTCCTGACCGCTTACAGGTGCCCAGAACTCCCTGCTTCTTCCTCCTTCCTCCTCCATCTTTCTCCACCCCAGTGTGGTAGTGGTGGCATTAGCTAGTGAGAATAGCTGAGGCCAGAGATTACCTTGGGAACTCCACTGTCTCCTAACCACTTCCAGAAGACTGCTTTAGATTTCTAGCTGCCTTTTGCCCACTCAAGAATATTTAAACTTCATAGTTTCCTGAAGCATGCCACATACAGCCCCTACTTTTTTCCTCAGCTGAAACCCTGCAGCTCAGCTGCAGGTACACCTGTTCTCAGGTAACTGGACAACCGTTGGAATATCCAGTTTCAGCAACAATAGTGCAGGTTGTAGGATGAGCATCAAGGAGATGAAGCTACAGAGAGATCACAACTCACCTTCTTATGCACACCTTTTAATTCTAAGAATAAAGCCCTAGAAATTAGGAAGAAATATATAACCCATCAGATGACCAGAAATCAGTGTCGAGGCACAAGAAATATGAGAAACCAAGAAAATATCTCTCCCCAAGAGAAAAGAACAATTCCTTATCATCCACAGACACTACAATGAAATTTGTGAAAATGTCAGATAAACAATTCAGAATATTCATAGTGAAAAAGTTAAATGAGATGCAAGAGAAAAGAGAGGATGAGCTCCAGTAGATGAAGAAGTCCTTCCATGATTTAAAAGAAGAATTAGACACCATAAAAAAGAATCAAGCAAACTATTAGAGATGAAGGCTGTAATACAGGAAGTCAAAACCTCCGTCAAAAGTACTAAAAGCAGATTAGATCATCTAGAACATCAAATCTTGGATGTAGAAGACCTCTGACCTGGAAAAAATCACCAAAACCACTGAAATGGTAACCAAAAAAATGAGGGTAGTACAAGAAATACTAGATACCACCAAGTGCCCAAACATCCAAATAATTGGTATACTAGAAGGTGAAGAAACCAATAAGGGCATTGATAATCTATTCCATGAAATCCTAGAAGAAAACTTTCCAAATCTAGAGAGGCTCTCAAACATCCAGATCCAAGAAATACAAAGGACCCCAAATAGAATCAACCCAAGAAGATCCTCTCTATGGTACATTATAGCCAGACTGCCCAAATCCACAGATAAAGTCAAAATACTATAATTGGCATGAGAGAAACATCAAGTTATGTACAAAGGTTATCCTATCAGGCTAACACTGGACTTCTCACTGGAAGCAATCCAAACAAAGAAAGAATGGAAAGATACATTCAAAGTGTTAAGAGAGAAACAATTTCAACCAAGATTACTATACCCAGCAAGATAACCTTCAAATAGGAAGAAAAGATAAAAATATTCTCAGAAAAACAAAACCTGAAAGAATTTACTAACACCAGACCAGCTCTCCAAGAAATTCTGAAGAGAATGCTCTACTAGGAAAACTAAAAAGAGACAGAAGAGAACAAAAACACAACAAGAAAATTACCAACTTAATGGTATGGACAAGTCTGGAAATATCGATGATAATATTGAATGTTAATAGAAACTCTCTACCTGTTGACTACAAGAAATGCACCTCAAGGATAAAGATATACATAGATTAAAAGTGAAGGGCTGAACAAAGGTTCTATGCAAACAGAAACCAAAAAGAGCTAGCGTTTAAATACAGACAAAATAGGCTTTAAGACAAGCATTGTAAGTAGAGAAACAAGAAGGACATTAACAGTAGTAGAAGGGCTAAGTCATCAAGAAGATATAAACCTTATAAATATTTATGTGTCCAACTCAGGAGCACCCAAATACATGAAGGAAAGACTGCTAGAGCTAAAAGGAGAGATGGACTATGGCACACTAGTTGCTAGGGATCTCAACAACCCCACTATCTCCTTTGGACCAATCATCTAGACAAAAAAATAGGCAAAGAGATACAGGATCTAGGAGCCAGTAGGTGGCATGGTGGTTGAGGCCACTGGATTCCCACATGGCTAATTGCAGTTCGAATCCCAAACCTTGCAGCTTGCTTTCTTACTCTCTCTCTCTCTCTTAATCTGTCTCTCTCTGGTCAAATTTAAAATAAATAAATAAAGAAAGAAAGAAAGTTAAATGAAAGAAAGAAAGAAAGTTAAATGAAGCAATTCTTAAAAAAAAAAAAAAAAAAAAAGATACAAGATGGGAACCAGCAGTTAGCGTAATGGCTATGTCACTGGATTCCCACGTAGTCGACCGCGGTTCACGTCCTGGACCTGGTGGCTTAAAACACGCCAGGCGCGTGTGCATGCGTGCCCAAGATCCCAAGAGGAGAATGGAGGAGAAGGGATTGCGGCGTGACCATCCCCCCTGGGGGTGATTTCTCGCTTTCTGTCTCTATGTCTCTCTCTGTCTGTCTGGCGAGCGCACGCGCCCTATAGCGAAAACCTCTCCAAAAAAAAAAAAAAAAAGATACAAGATCTAAACAATGCCATAAATCAAATGAACTTGAACTTGACAGACATCTCTAGAACCTTCCACCTAAAAACCATAAAATATACATTTTTCAGGGACCAGCAGTTGGTGTAATGGCTATGTCATTGGACTCCCATGTAATAGACTGCGGTTCGTGTCCCGGATCCGGTGGCTTAAAACTCACGCAGGGCACGTGTGCGTGCGTGCCCAAGATCCTGAGAGGAGAATGGAGAAGAAGGGATTGCGGTGTGGCCATCCCCCCCGAGGGGTGGATTTCTTGTTTTCTGTCTCTCTGCCTTTCTCTGTCTTTCTGGTGAGCACACGTGCCCTATAGCAAAAACCTCTCAATTAAAAAAAAAAAAGAAATATACATTTTTCTCACCCCCACATGGAACCTTCTCAAAGACTGACCACATGATAGGGCACAAAACAAGCTTTTACAGATTCAGAAGAATAGAAACTATGTCCCACATCTTCCCCGGCCATGATGGAATTAAACTAGATATTAATTTCAGGAAAAAAAAAAAACACAAAAATACACAATCATGTGGAAACTAAATAACTTACTCCTTAATAACTTCACAACTACTGAAGAAATTAAGACTCAAATCAAAAGATTCATGGAAACCAAAGATAATGAGTACATGAGTTTTCATAATCTGTGGGACACAGCAAAAACAGTCGTAAGAGGGAAGTTCATAGTAATTAGTGTGCGTTAGGAAAAGATAGAGAGGTGGCAAATGGACAACCTAACATCATGATTCAGGGAATTGGAAGAACAACAAAAATCTAAAAAATGCCAGGAGAAAAGAAATAATAAAGATTTGAGCAGAAATAAATGAAATAGAAAATAAATGAACTATACAGAAAATAAATGAAAGTAAAAGCTGTTTTTTTTAAAGATTAAAAAAAATTGACACATCATTAGCTAGACTAATTAAGAAGAAGAGAGAAAGGAACCAGATAAATCAAATTCACAATGAAATGGACAATATTACAATGGACATAATAGAAATACAAAGCATCATTAGAGGATATTATGAGCAACTATAAACCAACAAACAAGAAAACCTAGATGAGATGCACAATTTTTTGACACATATAATC
This sequence comes from Tupaia tana, assembly GCA_026018925.1. Taxonomy (NCBI): domain Eukaryota; kingdom Metazoa; phylum Chordata; class Mammalia; order Scandentia; family Tupaiidae; genus Tupaia; species Tupaia tana. Next base: position 18,347,178 of record JAKSZU010000013.1, on the reverse strand, counting down.
TACCAAAATTGAATCATAAAGGATGCAGAAAGCCTGAATGAGATCCAATCAGTAATACATAACCTCCCAACAAAGAAAAGCTCTAGTCCTGATGCCTTCACCTCTGAAATTCTACAAAACTTTTAAAGAGGAGTTAACTCCCATTCTACTCAGGCTATTTTTAAAGATCCAAAAGGATGGAACCCTTCCAAATTCATTTTATGAAGCTTCTATCACCCTCACCTCCAAAACAGATAGGGACATGACAAGGAAGGAAAACTGCAGACCACTATCTCTGGTGAATATAGATTCAAAACTTCTGAATGAGATACTAGCAAATCGTATTCAACAACATATAAATAAGATTATGCATCATGACCAGGTAAGCTTTATTCCAGGGATGCCAGTGTGGTTCAACATATGCAAAACCATAAACATGATATACCATATTAACAAAAAGAAAGATAAGAATTATATGATTATATCAATTAATACAGAAAAAGCATTTGATAAAATACAACATTCCTTCATGATTAAGATTCTCAAGAAACTTGCTTAGAAGGGTCATTTCTCAATACAATAAAAGCTATCTATGGAAAGTCCATAGCTAACATAATACTGAAATCATATGGAAAGGGGGAAAGCTGAAAGCTTTTCCACTAAAAAATGGTACAAAACAAGACTTCCCACTCTCTTCACTCCTTTTTTCATCTTTTTAAGTTATTAGTATAATTATTCATACAATCAATTGCTATACATAATCTATATTGTAAAGAGACTTTACCAAGCATGATGTACACCTTAGTCCTTTTTAATATAGGTTTGGAAGTCCTAGCCAATGCAATCTGAAAAAAAGAATAAAATAAAAGTCATTCTAATAGGGAAAGGAGAGATGAAATGATCTCTATTTGCAGATGGCATGATTGTGTACGTAGAAGATCCAAGGGTATACAGGAAAAAACTCCTGGGAATAATAAATGAATACAGTACACTGACATGATACAAAATCAACATACAAAAAGCTAGCATTTCTATATATGAACAACAAGCAGACTAAGGTAAAACTGAAGAAAGTAATCCCATTTAACATAGCCACAAAAAGTATAATATACCTTGGGATAAATCTGTATACATGGATGCTGCTGAGGTACTGTTATAAGTTGATTTATATGGAAGTATTTCGTAAATGATTAAGTGATATACATGTAGCAAGGGAAGGTATACCAACAAGTATACTAATTTGGTTCTATGAATTTTGTATGATTTGTTAACTTCAGTCCTTACAAAGTATTGCATTATCATTTTTTGAAGAAAAGGCAAATAAAAAAGTGTAGAAAAGGAGACTAATACAATGTCAGATTCATTTTACTTCAAGTAAAAATCTTTACCACAGTCAAGTTAATCATGGGTCTATTATTAAGTTATTGATTTTAGAATATATGGGAAAGAAAGCTTAGAACAAAACTTTGCAGTGTTCCCTTCATCTACGAAGGGATGAAGGAAAGACATTTGGTGCTTTTAATTTTTAATTTGTTTGTTATTTAAGCGATTAGCAAAGATCTCTTTCAAAAGATAACTTTAGTCTTCAGCTAAGCTAGCCTAATGTGTCTTCTTCATTTGGCTAGGGAGTGGGTGGCCACGATACTTATTTCTAGTAAAAAATTATAAACATTATCTTTCTGCTTCTGATATACAAATTTTTAATTCTTTTTGGGTGCCCCATTTTTTTTTTAATAAACATAGTTGATCTGTAGATAAAAGTAAAGAGAAAAATCTTGTAAAACTAAAATGTCAATTTCTTTTACAGATTATCTGTGAGTTTCTTCTTGGCAAGGGCCTTGCTTTATAAATCTCAGTCTTGCTATTGAATCTGCTGTCTTCTTCTCATGAGAAGTTCACTGATAGGGAATTCAGAGCAAATTAAAACTCTGTTCTTGAAGGCCAAGATATTGGAAGTGCCATGAAAATTTTTTAATTAGGAGCAATAGACACAACCAGATACTGCCAGCATATTGGAATGGCATGAATCTGTAGGAATTTTACCTTTTCAAAGCCAAGAAATTCTTTGGGCTTTGGAAGGGGCTTTGGCATAACTCTTCTATCACATTGATTCTTTCTCACTCTCATATGAAAAATGCACATCTTTAATAATTTGGACAGATCAGATATTACCAAAATATGCAATAAAATGAAGGTTTCTGCTTCATATAAATTACTTACTAGGAAAGAGCAACAACCTCAATCACTGTAGAACAGGCCAGTTCTGACTGGTTAGTTTGACATGTGAGTTGAAGCAGCAACTTCAACACTCTGTGCCTTGGTTATCCAATCTGAAAAATGTGGGTTTTGGATTCTTTTGGAGTCCTTTCTTCCGTAATGAGAAGTATAACAGTGAATGTATAACACATCCTATTTAGCAGCATTTCTTATTCCACATAGTGATTTTTTTTTTTTAATCAGTCATGTCAGGAATTTGTTACAAATACCCTTACACTGGTGTACCTTTTTATTGTGTTTGCATTAAAACAAATATCTCAATTATAGGTAGTTCACCTTATGAGTTGTAAAAGTAGTTACTAGTTTTGTGGATTAGGAAATTCACATAGGCAACAAACCTCTATTGTCACTTTCCATCTCATCCAGTTTATGGAACAATATAAAAGAAATAGGAACAAATGAACCAACAGTTTTGGGAATGCTTTGTTAGGAAGTGATGTCTCCCTGAATGCTGACAACAAAGTAAATCTTTATCAATGTCTTAGTGCATCAAATTTCCTAAGTAACGTGCTCACCATGTTGTACATTGTTTGAAGTGCCTCTTAACTTTGCCTGCCACACAGTGATTCTTAATAGAAAAGTTCCCTATTGTCAGTTAGCGTCATGGCTATGTCGCTGGACTCCCATGTAGTCGACTGCGGTTCAAGTCCCGGACCTGGTGGCTTAAACTCATGCTGGGCATATGTGTGTGCGTACCCAAGATCCCAAGAGGAGAATAGAGGAGAAGGGATTGTGGTGTGGCCATCCCCCCCCCGGGGGGTGATGTCTCGCTTTCTGTTTCTTTGTCTCTCTCTGTCTTTCTGGCAAGTGCATGCGCCTTATAGCAAAAACCTCTCCAAAAAAGAAAAATGATGATAACAATACTACTACTAATAATAGTAAAAAATAATTATTTTTTAAAAAAAAGAAAAAAGAAAAGTTCCCTATCACTACCAGGAAGGAAGTCAGCACCATATAATATCTCAGGTCACTCAGAACCTTTGAATTCTATGTGTCACAACTCCCAATTCCATTGGGAATTCCCAATGGAATGTTTTTAGGGAAACACTTCTCTTACTACTTTCATCAAAGAACAGTTAGCACTCTCGTCAGGAGGATACTTCTGTTGTTACACTATCATTTTGGTATGTTGAAAATAGCTTAGTTTTTTCTTTAATGTGTCAAGTACAGGCATCAAAAGTCAGCTTTAAGGATGCTTTGTGTAATGTAAGTAGTTTAGGATCTATAGAGCTAAATTCTTTGCCTGAATCAGCACTGAGAAGTAGCTTATTCACTGCCTGAATTAGCATTGAGGAACCTTTGCATTTATATGGAGGTATCCAGGGAAGGTGTAAGAGGACATTATAAACTCTCATTAAAGATTTATTTTAGCCAGTATTTTAATTTACATTTTGTAAAAGGGTTTTAATTTTTCGGTGGAATTTGCAGTGAAGTACCATTGTTAAAAGAGAAGTGATTCCACTGCTAAATCCCTCTAATCATAATTATAAGCTATTGGTTGAATGTCTATAAATGAATTCTAATTATTGCTATGAAATGAAGGGGATACAGAGAATGTTGTCATTCACCATGTGTCTTTTTATGAAGGGATATTTAGGAAGTGAGCCAGCACTGCTCCACTGCCGTTCAAAGAAAGCGGTCAATTTGACTTTGGCATTCAGAAAGAAGAAATTATTACTGGCCTTTATGATTTGCTTCAGATGTGAGTTAAAGTGCACATCTCTCCCCTCAACTCACCTCCTGCACTTTAACACTTCCAAGGAGGAAAGAAATCTCCACTGTCTAGAAGGGATGAAGACTGGGGGACTCTTCTTGCTTCTGTTTCTACATACTCTCACTCCTTACTTTTAGGAGAGAGAAGGAGAAATTTTCCTGATGCTTGAAATCTGGAGATGGATTTGATTTCTCTTAGAAGTGCCTGATTTCAAGAACTTGAACTCTATTCCTGGTCTTACCTCCATAGCTAGCCATGCTGTAAAGAGTCCAGAGCTCATGCTTGTCTCTGTTTCCAATCTCAGGCAACAGCAGATGCAAGGCTGAGGTTCTAATTAAGTCTGACTACTCTATTCACCCATGCTCTTCTTTAAATGGTCCTCTGAAAGTCAAGAGTTTGGCATGGCATTGGGAGTGAAAGGAGACTATCAGGGAGCCCGAGTCTGAACATATACCTAAGTAACAAAAATTATGTTTTAATTTCCATCAGCCTGATTATGTATTTCTCAGTTGATTTCTCAAGTGTTTTGAAATTTGGGTCAGTAAAAGGGTGTGAACAGTGATCACTGTTGAAATCTCAGTAGGCTCTTTTATGAAGTTATGAGTAAGAGATAAATGGTTATTATAGATGTCTACATGGTTCAAGAATGTGCACTGATCCACTTTAACTTTCTTGTGTTCATGAAAATAGTATCACAATGAAACAACCAAATTGTGTCTATATCATGTGACTTTGTTTTAAATAATATGAAAATTATAATTTTGTTATTTTCATAAATCATGTCATATACAGTAGGATTTGGTATAAGACTGATGCATCTTAAGGCTCTAAATAAAATTATTTATGTGCCATGAAGTTTAACATTTCAGTAAGTATTAAGTCCCGAGTAAGTATTAGGCCCTCTTTTTGTGCTGAAATAAAGGTGATGATGACATAAACAAAATTCATACTCTCAGAAAACTTGTGAATGGAATGATTTTTAAGGAACAGTAGAGTATTATAATGAGAATTAAAGTTGTGCTGGAGAGTGACTTGGGAAAGAAAAGCTATTTCTTTTGTTTTTCCTCCTTATTTATTTATTTATTTATTTATTTCATGAAACTTAAAAAATGAATTAAGAAAAGTTATTTCATATTGGCAATGGAAGTGTGCCAGTCAACATAGTCTTAACTAACAATCCCTAAACCATAGTGCCTTAACAACAGAAACACCTTTGTTCCTCAAACTATCTGTCCAATGTAGAGGGTAGGGTGCTCATCATAGACCGACATAAGCTGTCAGAGGTTTCATTACAATACATATTTCTATCATCACCATAGCAGGAGAGAGGAGATGTGGTAAATCACACACTAGCTCTTAAAAGCTTATTCCTTTCTGAGTTGAAGTTCAACATGCTACTTCTGTTCAAATTTAATTTGTCACAGCAATAACATGACATGCTTAACCTCAGTGAAGGTGGGAAACCCTATCATACCAAGTGCTTACAGGGAGGAATACTTGAATATTCATCCCTAATGACTATCAGAGAAAAGATCTCTGATAGTCCAGTCTTAAAGCAAGACTTGACTGACGAGAATGAACCAGCCAAACCTAGATAAAGGCAGTAACTCTGGACCCTCAATGTCTACTTGAATCACCATGAAGTGATGATCCATTGCCTACTGGTTAAGAGAGGTGGATACCACATGGCTGGCCATGCAGTTCAAGTCCCTGCCCCAGCAGCTTGAAAAACATCTCAGTTTATGTGCATGCATGCCCAAAATGCCAGCAGGGTAGAAAAATGTAGGAGAAGGTAGTACAGATTGACCATACTTGCATTGTGGGTTGTTTTCTCTCTCTCTCCCTTTTCTTCTCACTGTCTTTCTCTCTCTCTTTGGCAAGTACACATGCCTTCTGGCAAAATAAGTAAAATTAAAAAAAAAATCACAATAGACAGTCATTGTACTATGTGTTTCAGTCATTAACTCTGTTCATTTCACAGTAATGCAATGGGATGCAATTCCTTTTTTGTCTTATTTTACAGGAAAATAAAATGGAGGGATATTATTTTCACAAGGTCATGAAACTGAGAAGAGCCAAGACTTATACTCAGTCTTACTCCAGTATCTGCAGTCCTAATTGCTCTACCATAGGCCCTGTTTAGATTATGTAAAATCTAGCCTTATATGTAAGTAAGCTAAAATTAAGAATGCAGCTCCCTTGGACTACCCATCTCTACTCTTGTCTCAGATGTATATGTATGTAGGAGTGTTTATGTTCATGTGTGTCTGTGTACAGTGCACATATGTGTGCCTGTCTGCACATATGGACTCCAGTCCTTAGAGGGCTCCTGCATTATGTCATGGCTGTTCTGGTTTGTTGTACTCCAGACGCATTGGGGTCTTTGCTGCTCTTTGGATATCTGAAGCACTTTCCTGCCTCAAAATTCTTTCCTCTGCCTGGGATTTGTTTCATTATAGATATCTACATGACTTGCTTCTTCACTTCCTTCAGCTGTTGCTCAAACATTACCATTTGAGTAAGGCCCCCCCAACCTAGAAAAGATTTAGCACATAAAACACATTAAGGATTTATTGACTGTATGTTTCATGGGAACTCAGGCCAGAGAGTTGGCCGAGGCAGACACATGACATTGCTTGCCATAGCATTTTCCTACAGCGTGTGGAGGCTGAATGGAACGCACACCCAGCAGATGTGGTATGATGCGGACTCAGCTCCTCATCAGTAGGACTTGCTAGTGATACCCACCTCCCGATGAGTCCATAGACAAACATGACCAACAGTTACTGCAGCTAAGAAAAAGAGTACAATCTTGCCTAGCCAAGAAGAAACTTATTTTTCCTCTTTTTCTCACCTTTCTCAACTCCTAAGAGATCAACACTGAGAAGGAAGAAGGTGCAAAGGAAGGTAGGGTACATGGTGGGAAAGATAAAGAGTGCCTCCATTGCTACTCTAGATGCTTACAGTTATGATCTGCCCTAAACTGGAGACAAGAAGGAGAAGAACTTGAGATCAGATATGAGATTGAAGCTTGTTCTCCCCCCCCAAGAGAGATTTTTTTTTTGCTATAGGGTGCACATGCTTGCTGGAGAGACGCAGAGAGACAGAGAGCAATAAAGTAAGAAATCACCTCCGAGGGGGATGGCCACACCACAAACCTTCTTTTCATTCTCCTCTTGGGAGTTTTGGCATGCATGCATGCACATGGGTTTCAAACTGCCGGGTCTAGGACTTGAACTCTCATCAGCCATGTGGAAGTTTAGCCTTAAACACTTTGCCATCTGCAGACCGCAAGTTGAAGTTTAATTTTCAGTAGAACTGGGTCTTCCAATGCAGATAAGATTCTTGCGATAGCCAAAATTCGCTGAAAATCATAGAATATGCTACAATTCATTAATGGAGTCACAACCCATAGCAGACTTGAAGGAATGTACGTAAAACAAACTATACAACTGTTCATTGTTTATATCCCAGAAAATTAACACTTCTCAATAAATTAATTTACATTTAAATTTGATCTTAGTGCCCCATTTTAGAGAAGCTAAAAAATTAAAATTTAGAAACAATAATTAAAACAGTAAATTTATGATCACACTATTAGAAAGAATCAGCCAGGATTACATATCAGTTCTGCCAGCTCTAATGTCCATACTTTATTGCTGAAGATGTTTTCTTACCTGAAATGAAATGGAAAGAAAAACAAAAGAAACACACACACTCACACCCTTTCTTCTGCTCAGACCATTTTGTATTGTTTCTATAAAAGAATTCAGGTTTTCTTTCTCTCCATTGGAATCTTCTTAAGCAGTTTGATATCCTCAAATTTATGCAACTGGAATATTATCCCAGCAACATCAAGAAAAATTAATACGCCAGGATGAAAGCTGGTTGCACTCACTCCTTCGTGTAGTTTACCTCCCTGGCTTTTTCAGTAACATTCAATTAATAACTAGCATTCAGTTAAAAGCTGGAATTACTTCATTAGCTTAGCCAAATTATCTTTTTATGCTGGTGATAAATAAGCAGCTATTAGCAATGATTCACATTAGTTCCATGGTTTAAAACAGCTAATTTCCTCCTGGATGCTTTGCAGCACGCACACTGATACTTTTGCTCAATGTATTCTTATTACGGTACTTGTGCTAACAAGGTCACTCTCCTCTCTTGAACAGGACTATAAATTTTTCTCTGTAGAGCTAGGCTTGGTAGAACCCACTTTATTAGAGGCAGGTATTTTCGTTTATATCTCTGGGCTGGTTCAAAGGCTCAAGGTGACATGTGGAAGGCAGAGTGGATTTTCCCAAAACCAAATGACTTTTTTTCTTCCAAGGGCACCAATAGTGCCTGCAGGAGAAGATTGTCAGAAGAGACTGTCAAAAGGGACTGAAGGACTCAGTCTTGTTCACTCTTCCTGTCATCTTTTTTCTTGTCCTTTGTTTTGTCCTTTCATTTTGCTCCAGCAAGACTTCCAATAGCCTTAAAATGTCCTTGGACAACTTTTTAAGATTTAATGTGTTGTCTTTAGAATGGAATCCTCTTGCCTTTGGTGCTTGCTTAACCAAGTAAAATGATTGGTCCTGAGAGTTTTGCCTCATTCACTATCAGAACTTAAGTTGGTATTCAGGTAGCTTCCAAACTCACCGTATTCCTGACTTATTTATAGAATACTGCTGATAGTCCTAATATGATGTCCAAGTGTTCTTTGATATCAGGAGAAAATTAGCAAATAAAAGCACATTGAAAGAGCTTATTCTTCTCTGTTGATTGGTGGCTTTAATTACACTCATGATATTCTTCTCTGATAACTGGAATATATTTGACATCAACTAAACAATGGTTTCATGCTCTAACAAGCATGGGTCCTTATAAATTTCTCAACAGAAATTCTCCCTTTTAAATTTAATTTTGCTGTTATATTAAAACATTTATTAAGCAAATAAATCTAGTTTTGTTTTAGAAATATATTGAAGAAGGATTCGAGGAGCAACTATTAAAGAAACAAATGGTTCAATATATTTTAGTGCTTTTTTTTTCACTGAACTATTATTACTGTTGAAATTACCTGGATTCCTCCTGATAGTGGTTTGTTTCTTTTAGTTTAGTTCAACTCTTTCAGTTAAGTCAGAGTCTCCCTATTTTTATTATGTGTCAGAATCTTGACCCAACTTGCACTAACAGATGAATCAATTTCTATATAGACCACTGAATGAATTTGGCAAAAAGAGAAGGAAAATTCACATGATAGCTTGTGAGCATTGGTTCACTGAAAATATTATAGTTGTAATTTTTAGGGTGATCCTAATGGACTGGATTTTTATAAATGCTCTCATACAAATCTTAGCCAGGCTTCTGGCTAAATAAAAATGGCTAAATAGTTCAAAGACTCTTAATAACACATGCTATCTCCTTTTTGTCTATTTAATAAGTATTTAGTAATTCATGATATCAACTGGCTAATTTTTGTATGTTTGTTTTCTTAGGTCTTTCTAGTTTGAGTAAGCTTTTGCGAGTAGGCACAGTGTCTTAATTGTACTTTATGGATTTAAATTTTTTCATGAGAGTTGGACCCATAGTAGATCCTCAGTGGTTGTGTAGCAGTTGACTCCACTGTGGAAGCTAGAATGATCTAGCCTACAATGGAAGCACAAGACACTTAACTGTGTTGAGTAGGCTTTCAGTCCACTGCCTGGTTATCTTTAGTATTTCATGGAGCTTTGGTGTGCCCAGTCCCTTAGTTTTATTTCAGAAGCAATCTAAGGTCCAATCTATTTCCAGTGATATCATCTAAGTCCCTTTATCAGGATGTAATGGAATTTAGAGCCTCTCCTCTTATGAATAAAGTTTGAATTATTTTTCAAAGACATTCAAAGATAATTTTTGAACCCCTTTATTGATGTATAACTCGTACTATACAATCTAGCCATTCAAAGTGTACAATCATTGGTTTTTAGTATATTCACAGAGATGTCCAATCATTACCATAATCAATTTTAGAAGATTTTAATCATGGCAAAAAAGAAATTGTGGACCTTTTAGCTATCACCTTCTAATATTCCTTTCTCCCGTAGACCTAAGTAATCAGTCATCTAATTTTGGTCTCCATATTTTACATAATTTGGACATTTCATATAAATGGACTCATAATTTGTAGGGTGATTATTATTTTTTTTTTTAATTTTTGGAGAGGTTTTTGCTATAGGGCGCGTGCGCTCGCCAGACAGAGAGAGACAGAGAGATGGAAAGCGAGAAACCACCCCCCAGGGGGGATGGCCACGCCGCAATCCCTTCTCCTCCATTCTTCTCTCGGGATCTTGGGCATGCACGCACACGCGCCTGGCATGAGTTTTAAGCCACCGTGTCCGGAACATGAACCACGGTCGACTACGTGGGAGTCCAGCGACATAGCCATTACACCAACCACTAGTCCCAGGGTGATTATTTTTTTGACTGACTTCTTTCACTTAACATACTGTTTTCAAGTTTCATCTGTGTTAAAACATGTAGCAGTACCTCCTTTCTTTTTATGGCCCCCAAAATACAAAAGTACCTCAAAAAATTTGTAGAAAAATGGAATTGAAGTCTGATTTATTTCTGTGCAGTTTTTGAAATCCATACATTGTTTTTCATACCACACACTTTCCACGAACTCATATTCCATTGTGTGGATAGGCCACACTTGTTTATCCATTCATAATTTGATGGATATTTGGGTTGTTATCACCTTTCACCTGAAATTTTTGTGCCTATACTCTGATAGCCTCAGGGATCTTTCTGCTGTATATTCCTGTCAGCTTGAAATTCTGCAACCAGAAAGTGTTAAATTATAATCACAGTGTGAGGACCCCGTGGTGGGTGCTTGTCTCTATCGCTTCCCTTCCTCTGCTCTCTCTCACGGAAGAAGCAAATAAATAAACTTTTAAAAAAGAAACAGTCTCTCAGTTACACACACACACACACACACACACACACACACGTATATCTGAGCTCTTCTCTTCGAGAACCCCCTTATTGCTATTCAACCCCTGAGCAGTTCCCTCACACTATATTACATTCCCCTACTCTAAGGTATCATGGAAGTAGGAATCCTGTGCTGTTCAGAATTAGTTCAAGAAGCCTGGCTATAGTTTTCAAGCTTAGTTATCCATCGAGCCCTTACTATGAGCTCGGCTCCTTTGCTTCTACTTTTGAAGAACTTTTAGTCTATCAAAGGAGATATTCAGGCAACACATGATTATATTAAAATGGGATAGATGCTCTTTTAAAGTCTTCCAGTTGTCCAGTGGAAGGAATGACCTAGGATTACACTTGCACTCAGAAGGTGAATCGAACAGAGAATGTGAGAGAAGAGCACGCTAAGCAAAAGGTGCAACACGAAAAAAAGCCATGGAAGTAAAAATGATCTGGGAATGCCATCATCTGGGATGGGGAATGAGGACCAAAGGCTAAAGATACAGATAAAGGGGCCAGCAGGTGGCGTGGTAGTTGGGGCACTGAACTCCCACATGACTGTGGTATAAATCCTAGATCCGGCAGCTTGAAGCTCACATAGCGCATGTGTGCATGCATGCCTCAACTCCTAGGAGTAGAATGGAGAAGAAGGGATTGCAGCATGGCCATTCTTCCTAAGGGGTGATTTCTTGCTTTCTGTCTCTCTGTCTCTCTCTATTTCTCTAGCAAACACACACATCCTATAGTGTTTTGAAATATTGATAGCCAGTGAAAACCATTGACAGGTATTTTTTAACTAAAGTGATTTAGAGGGGGGAGCGATATAATCAGAAAATTTTCTGTGATCTGTTAGAAACACAACTCTGACAGAAACGTGGACATTGGAAGGACACTTCGCAGTCTGTGGTAAGAATCCAAATTACAGAGTTTGGAAGCAGGCCACGGCAATGCAAATAGAGAGAAAAAGATGTATTTAAATACCTAAGTTAAAGAACTTGGTGACCATTTTGAAGGGAGTACATTGAAGAGGAAGGAGAAATCAGGGAAAGTCTGTGTTGTAAACTTGGGCAAAAGGTGGTATCTTTTCCTCAAGGAACACAGGTTCGTGTCTAAACTCACATGTTATATTAATAAGATAATACACCCCTCTCTAAATCAGGAAAACGGAAATCAATAGTTACTCCTTGTCTACAGATACCTTTGAATGATCCTCAATGATGTCGACAGTGTCGCAGTAACAAACCCCATATAAAATTAGCATCTTCTTTGGGCATTTGTAGATGAGCAGTTCAGCTGATCTAGGAAGGTTCAGTTGGGTTTGGTGCCACAGAGTCCCTCATCCTCCTTGGACTAGCAAGGACTAGAAACATTTTCTTCTTCTTCTTTTCTTTTCTTTTTTCTTTTTTTTTTTTTTTTTTTGAGAGATTTTTGCTATAGAGCACATGCGCTCACTGGAGAGACGAGAGATGGAATGTGGGAAATCACTCCCTGTGGAGATGGCCAAATCTCAATCCTTTCTTCTCCATTCTCTTCTCAGTATTTTGGGCACACATGCACACTCAGCGGTGTGAGTTTCCAAAGCCCCTGGGTCCCAGACTCTAACTGTTGTTGATCATGTGGGAGTCCAGGGTCTTAATCACTGTGCCATCTGCTGGCCCCAGGACTAGAGGTATTTTCATCTCACTGCAAAAGGCAGGGCACGAGAAAGCCAGCCCAGCTGTGCATGAACATTTAAGCATTTTTTCAAACCACCCCATTAGTGAAAGCAAGTCATATGACCAGCCCCCCAGACACAGAAAGAGAGGTAAATCCTGCCCACTGTTAAGCTATGGCACAGGTATGGAAGTTTGATACCATTACAGGAGAATGAAACAGTAAGACCCAAAGTCAACCTGCCATTCTGTGTATGGCTGATTTGCTGCTCTGGGAACTGAGGCTCCCTCTTGTGTTCTATAAACGTTTCTCAAGTTTTAATGGTTAATCATAGGATGGTGAAGGGCCATCACAATTCAGCACATGTATGAACTGCTGACTTTGGGGGACTGTGTACTTGTTGATAAATAGGTATCCATTTGGGTGAGCTTGCTCCCTTGAGGCCATTTCATTCATCAGAAATGGCAGCGGCACCCCCTTCCGTCTGCCGTGTGGGTAAATCTTAATATCATCCCTAGAGATCAGCCAATTCCAAGGTATCGACTGGCTCTGATCCTGTTTAACTTATGAGAACAATCGAACACCCCACTTGAGCTGATACAGTATCTGCAGTTCTCGGGAAGGAATGACTAAATAAATGTCACGAAGAGAAAGCAGTAAGAGGCATTGTCCACCCCTGCCCGTAAATGCTGTGTGTGCGTCTTCGAGTCTGTCTCCACTGTCCCCTGGCGTGCGCTACCTCAGTTGTGGAAGGATTTCCACTGCAGTCGCTTTTCGCTCTCTCTTGCATCCCTTCCCATAAGGTAGGCGTTTACAGGAATAGCATTGGAATGAAGCTCTGCTTCAGGCAGGAAAGGTTAAACATGTTAAAAATGCAAACCAGATGAATTTTTAAAAACTTCAAAATAGTCTTGGAGCCACAACACCTCTGTGCCATCCCCAGCCATTCTCTTAACAAAAGACACTCCTCTCTCGTGCAGGATTCGCGCTTGTCAGAGGAGAGACTTCCTTGTCTCCACAGCGGCACACTCTGTATAATTTAAGGTGACTCGCTGTACAGGAGAGTTCACCTTCCATTAGCATGTTTTCTTTAGTAAGCACTCTCTTGCAAGTGCTGTAGTGTAAACAGGAGTGCCTACGAATATGAACATTTATTAAATAGCGCTGATGAATATTTCAATACCTCGGGGAGAGCAATTCACAGCTCAATCATTCAGGCTGTTTTAAGTGCAGCACAGGACAATTCCACTACATCTTCCATTAATATTTAATTGCCCATTTTATTCTGTTTACCTTTTTGGTTAATATATAATTTAAAGCCTTGCTACTAAAAAGGGGGAAAAAGAGAACAGCTGTTCATCTGCTTTTAACAAATCTCTGGTGAGAGCTTTTACCTCATTTAAAATTCATTGCAAAGAGTTTTTATTTAATATCGGTAACACAAAACCTCAGGTATTAAAAGTAAAACTTGGAAGCGACTCCCATGCAGAAAGCCTAGCTGTGACTTGGGTTTGATTACACATCCATTCTTGAGTGGCAGGCATTGACAGGAAACGTCTGAATCGCCAGCCATGGCGCCGTGTGTCACGTCCTCATGAAATAGAATCACAGTAACTCGACCTGACACATTCTGACAACATGTCGCAAAGTTGTTATGCACCCCGCAGAAAGTGAGTCCTGTCATCCCAGCAATGCAGATTTCACTGGTGGGCTAAAACACGTCTCTGCTTGCTAAAGGACATGGGAGTCAAATACATGCGTGGCCTGGAGGAGCTGGGGCGTCCTTGACGCTCTAACCATTCACTTCTCCTTGGCCCTCCTTTGGTGGTTGCCACCAACTTCTCTCTTTGCGGTGTTCAGATTCCCAAGGCCTTTGCTTCTCTAATTAGCTTTCTTTTTTCCCAGTGGGCTATAGTTGTATATCACTAGTCTGTCCTTACACCCTACAGCAGTGGCAGGGTCCCTGACATTAATGACAGATATACCCAATCTAGAGAGTAACCCCTTCCATGCCAGATCCACCCCAGAGAGTATCACCCTCTCCATTCATCCTCAGTCACTTGAATTCAATTGCTTTCTAGGACAAAGAGCTGCTTAATCTCCTGTTTTTCCTGCTTAACCTGATCTCTGTAGTGGATTCATTTCTCCGGACTACCAGACTAAGGCATGTTTAAAGATTCCCAGCATGCCAAAGCCTGGCACCAGTACATAGTGTGGTGGTTGTGGCGCTGGACTCCCACATGGTCGACTGTGGTTCCAGACCCAACCCCAGCGGCTTGAAAATCATGCTGAGTGTGTGTGCGTGCATGCCCCAAACTCCAGAAGGAGAATGGAAGAGAAGCGATTGCAGTGTGGCCATGCCCCCTGGGGGGGTAACTTTCTACCTTCTCTCTTATTGTCTCTGTCTCTCTCCTTAACGGTGAGCACAGATGCACTATGACAAAAACCTTAAAAAAAAGCTTAAAAAATTTAAAAAGTACATATTAAAAATAAATTCCAAGCATGACCAAGCCAAGAGCAGCAAGACTCTCCAAACACCCTTACTGTTGTCACTTCGTATAGCTTGTAGGTTTACTTCCCTTAATTGCTATCAGTTTACTTCATTATTGCATTCCCAGTCTTTTTCACCTTCTCCTGTTGTTGTTAATAGAGATTATTACATAATGCTTCCTTTCACTCATCCACTTAATCATTCACAAATATTTACTGAGCATCTGAGCCAAGTATTGTTCAATATGCTGGAAATATAGGCGTATAGACAGATGGGAAGAAGAGAGGAAAGAAGAGAGAGAGAATGTAGGACAGAGAAGGAGACAACTGCCTTTATGAAGCTTATATTACTGAAGGAGTCACTTGATCTTAAGCTCTACCCATGACTGACAAGGCACCAGAGCATTCTACCTTGCTTTGGGTGCTGGGATGCCCTTCAGAATGAACCTAGAGTGCCTCAAGATTCATACCGAAAAGGAAAGAAATACTTCTCTTTTTTTGGAAACGTTTTTGCTATAGGGCACGCGCGCTCGCCAGAAAGACAGAGACAGAGAGATAGAAAGTGAGAAATCACGCCCCAGGTGGATGACCATGCCACAATCCCTTCTCCTCCATTCTCCTCTCGGGATCTTGGGCACGCACGCACACGCCCGGCATGAGTTTAAGCCATCAGGTCCAAGACTCGAACCATGGTTAGCTACATGGGAGTTCAGCGACATAGCCATTACGCTAACTGCTGGTCCCGAGGTCAAATACTTCTATAAATTGATTTCAAAGACATCCCCAGTTATTCATCCCTCCCTGTATTCAACACCCTCTGAGGTTCATCTTGTGAAAAGTCCGTTTCTCCATCTCTTGAACCTGGGCCCTCATTATGACTTGCTTTGGCCAATAGAATGTGGATAAAATAGGGTCAACAGGTGGCATGGAGATTAAGGCACTGGAACCCACATGGTCAATTGCATGAGTGGAGTCCCAGACTGGTGGCTTGAAAGTCGTGTCAGTTGCATGTTTCTTAGTGCCTCAGATCCTGAGGGGAGAATGGAGGAAAAGGGATTGCAGCATGGCCATGCCCCAGAGGGTAATTTCTCACTTTCTCTCTCTCTCTGTCTTTGCCTTGCTCTGGAAATCCATGGAGCCTAGAATAAAAAATAAATAAATAAATAAAACATTTTTAAGGAAGAATGTGGATAATTGAATGGTGCAGCAATTTCAAGTCTATATTTTAAGAGACCTGTGCACTTCTGTTTTCTTTTGGATCCTGCCTCTCCTGGGCTAGCCTGTAGGAGGATAAGTGACCACACAGGGGAGATATGGGGCATGCCTGCTGAGGCTATATAATGCCAGCCAACAGTCAGCTCTCTATGCATGGAGGGTTCCAATCAGAGACAGCAGAGTGCCTGCACAACACATAACTGACCACAGACATGAGTGATCCCAGCTGCTGCAGGAAGACCCACCCTGAAAAGAAGGCCAGTAGGACAGCTCTCCCAGAAAGTTGTGGGCAATGAAAATGGATAATGTTTTATGCCACTAAGTATAGGAG
This sequence comes from Tupaia tana, assembly GCA_026018925.1. Taxonomy (NCBI): domain Eukaryota; kingdom Metazoa; phylum Chordata; class Mammalia; order Scandentia; family Tupaiidae; genus Tupaia; species Tupaia tana. The sequence continues at coordinate 18,330,571 of JAKSZU010000013.1, read as the reverse complement.
TGGTTTGGTATGTTGTAACAGCTAACCAATAAAGATATTCTCTAAACTTTTCCTATAGTCCAATTAGGTGAGACATATTTCTGCACTCTCTGCCTGCCTTATCCTGTGGCAAACCTCACTCAACCAGATATTAAATTTTGACAGTTTGGACTTATTTTTAATTTTTTTTTCAAGTTTTAGGACCAGGCAACTGGATCAAATCTCTGAAAGACTGAGCTTAGACCGCAGTGAGCTAGAAATAAAATGAGAACCAAGGGTTGATGGAAGGAGAAAGATGTGGTTTTAATTCATTGCAAGAGAGAATTGGATGACAGTTTGGATGGATTTATATCTCATCAGAAAGGGCTCACATGTCTCTGGGTGTAGTCGTTTACCAGCTTGAGTAGAAAAACTGATGCCATGATGTAACTGTACACAGCTCAGATTGTGGTTACAATTCACATTTCCACTCCTCATCCCCCATTATCTCTGTATTAATTCAATCACAGTCATGAGGTAAGTTGGTGGGGAGACCTATTAACTCATCTTGCTTTCCCCAAGAGCCATATCTGAATCTTCCACTCATTGTATAGTTTCAAATGCTTTTTCTAATATAGTTGAAAATGACTTGAGCAATAGTCCATCCTAAAAGCTTTAACTGGAAGTATATTCTATAAGCACTTTACCGGAAGAGAAATTAATGTAGAAAAAAATAATTGGAGTTTTATCTGACCAAAACCCACACAAGCAAGGAAATTCAGTATAATGGCCAGATTTTCTGCCTCTTCTGTCCCCTTCTTTGCTCTGTGTTTTGCTACAGAGGAACCAGGCGCCTTCCCGTGGAGCCTGAGAGTACATTACATTAAGATTGGGTCTAATAATCATGTAGGGACTGCCTCAATCACATGGCTGATTTGAATTTCTTAGATATGGGAAAGCCTCAAAGGTTTATCAAAGTCAGCAAATCCAGATGATTTGTAAGAAGGGTAATTCAATCCACAGAAAATCACAATATTCCATTTTGTGATAGCTGAGCCCATGCAAACATCTTATAGTTTGCAAATTATGTCTTTAGGAGTCTCAAATCCTGGGCTCTGGCCCTGGTATCATTGCTTCCACCTTATAAAGAATATCCTTATTCTAAAAATATCAAAGCAGAATAAGGGAGTCTGGTCTGGAGTAATTTCTGAGCTGGGTGGATTTTCATGGGTTTCTCTAGCAGCTGGTGAGGACTTTGGAGTTGGAAAGATGAGGTATGCATCCCACAGAAAGGTAGCATGATCTTGGACAAGGTTATCTAAACATTAGAAGTATCAATTTTCTTATTTTTAAGATCAAGACAATAAGGTATTGGTCCTAGAACTGTTATTGGTATCGGATGAGATAATGTGTGTTAAAGGATATAGACTAATATTCTCCAAGGGTGTTCTTCTGTGTTATAGGGCTTTGTTTATAAAATTCTCCGTTAGAAAGTGTCAAATAAAATTAAACAGTTTTCTCTTCTGTAAGCCTTTGGAGAGTTTTCAGTGCATTGGTAGTCAGTAATAAACTTCACCTTTTAGACTCTTTTGACTATTGTACTACAACATCAGTAGGACAGGTATGGTACAGAGAATAGTTAAAGGTCAGGGTGAGCAAGTAGCATGGTGGTTAAAGTGCTGGACTCTCACATGATTGACTGCAGTTTGAGTCCCAGACCCAGCGGCTTGTAAATCATGCAGGGTGCATGTGCAAGTACACCCAAAATCCAGAGAGGAGAATGGAGGAGAAGAGATTGTGGCATGTCTATCCCCCCTGGGGGAATATGTCTCACCTTCTTTCTCTCCCTCTCTCAGGAGCTTATATGCCTTATGGCAAAAACCTTAAAAAAAAAAGTTAAGTATCCAGAAATGTTAATTTCCTTCTCTATTCTTTTTTTTTTTTTTTTTTTTTTTTTTTGAGAGGTTTTTGCTATAGGGCGCATGCGCTCACCAGACAGAGAGAAACAGAGAGACAGAAAGCAAGAAATCACCCCCCATGGGGGATGGCCACGCCGCAATCCCTTCTCCTCCATTCTCCTCTTGGGATCTTGGTCACGCACGCACACACGCCTGGCGTGAGTTTTAAGCCACCGGGTCCGGGAAGCAAACCGTGGTCGACTATGTGGGAGTCCAGCAACATAGCCATTACGCTAACTGCTGTTCCCAATTTCCTTCTCTATTCTCCACACCATGGCCTTAATCCCAGGGGCTTGATATTTCTGAAAGGGAGAGCTGTTTGCAGATTTTCTTCACCACTTTTCCCTAAATTTCTACAGTGATGAGCTGACTAAATCAAGCTGGCTCAACCTTGTAAACTTGTGTGATTAAGATTTGTAACTCTGTGCCTAGGATGTTGTCTCCAGACATAAAGCCCTCTGCTATAGTCCAAAATAAGCGGGGCTTCTATCTACCTGTCATTCTGTGCCCCTGTACCCGAGATTTGCTGATGAAGCCATTGCTTATATCTAAAACAATTGTTCTTAAGCAGAATGGATAAGGTAGACTAAAAGAATACGTAATGTTGGGACCAGCAGGTGGCGTGGTGGTTAAGGTGCTGGACACTCCCACATGGCTGACCATGGTTCAAGTTCCAGACCTGGCAGCTTGCTTTCTCACTTTCTCTCTCTCTCTCCCTCTCTGTATCACTCTCTCTGGTCAAATTAAAATAAAATAAATGAGTAAATAAAATAAAATTAAAATAATTCTTTTCTTTCTTTCAATTATTTTTACATTTTTCCACAAACATTTACTTTACATAGCAAAAAAATTTAGCTCATACTCCATAATTCTTGACAGTTTACAAACAACTTTCAAAATTTCAAAATACTGAATTTTAAAGATAATGTTCAAAATATGTCTTATAATTTTGTATAATTTTATAACTCTATAACAACAGAAGCAGTATGGTTTCAAATATATACATATATATATTTGAGTGCAGACAGTCGGTATATATTAAGTGGAGACATACAATGCCTCTCCTTCATAGCATGGCTTGCTTCACTCAGCAGTAAGTCTTCCATATTCATCCACTTCCTTTCAAAAGCCAGGGTTTTGTTGTTTTTTTATGGATGAATAGTATTCCATTGAGTATATGTGCCACAGTTTTTCTAACCATTCATCAGTTCGTGGGCATTTAGGTTGTTTCCATGACTTAGCAATCGTGAAAAGTGCCGCAAAATAATTCTTTAAAAAAAAAGAGTACCTACTGTTTTAACCCTATGAATGTGATATAAGATAGCCTTTTATATATTCATTGATATCTTTATCTACCTACTCATTCCTTACCATAATTTTTGTAGATGACATGTATTATGTTGGTAGTACTAGAAAACATACACATGTAAAAATGACCTATCATCTCATCCCAGATGATGCTTGTTAGCATTTTAAAAATTTTCATGAATAGAAAATTCACATAATAGTCAAAGACACAAAATAGAAACTGAAAGCCCTACTATATAACAATTAGAATCGCCCCAAATCCTAAACACTGACAGCACCAAATGCTGGTAAGGATGGGGAACCACAGGAACTCTCATTCACTGCTGGTGGAAATGCAAAATGGTGCAGCCACTTTGAAAGATAGAGTGGTTTGACGATTCGTTACAAAACTAAACACACTGTTACTGTGTGACCCAGCCATTATGCTTCTTGGTATATACCAAAGAGTTAAAAACAGAGGGCCACACAAAAACCTGCATACAGATGTTCATTACAGCTTTATTTACAATTGTAAAAGTAACCCAGATGTCCTTCAGGAGGTGAATGTATGAATTATCTGTGGAATATCCACACAATGGAATACTATTTGGTACTAAAAGAAATAAACTATCAAAAAATTTTAAAAACATGGAGAAACCTTAAATGGTATTACTGAGTGAAAGACGTAAATCTGAAATGGCTACACATCGTATGATTCCAGCTATTGCTATATGACATTCTGGAAGCAAAACTAAGGAGACAGAAAAGAGATCAGAGGTTGCCAAGTTTTGGGAAGGAAGGGGATGGAGGTGGGTTTAGGGATGAACAGGCAGAGAATAGAGGACTTTTAGGGCAGTGAAAATAATCTGTGTGATACCGCAATGATAGAAACATGTTGTTACACATTTGCAAATCCCTGAAATGCAGAATACCTAGAGTGAGCCCGAAAGTAAACCAGGGCCCTGGGGTGATAATGATGCATCCGTGTAGGTTTGCTGATTGTACATGGTGGGGTATATTGTTAATGGGGTAGGTTGCGCATGTGTGAGGCAGGGGATGCATGACGACCCTCTAAACTTTCTGCTCAATTTTGCTGTGAACCAAACAATTTTAAAATTTTTTTCTAAAGTAGAAGTCTCTTTTTTCCACATTGGGCCAACTTTCTGAAGGAAATCAAATTTGGCATATATTTTCAGATATTATATATACATATTTTCTTTTTTTTTTTTTAGAGGTTTTTGCCATAGGGTGTGTGTGCTCGCCAGACAGACAGAGAAAGACAGAGAGACAGAAAGTGAGAAATCACCCCCCAGGGGGGATGGCCACGCCGCAATCCCTTCTCCTCCATTCTCCTCTCGGGATCTTGGGCACGCACGCACACGCGCCTGGCATGAGTTTTAAGCCACCAGGTCCAGAATACGAACCGTGGTCGCCCACGTGGGAGTCCAGCGACATAGCCATTACGCTAACTGCTGGTCCCATACAAATTTTCTATATATATACATATATACACATACAAATATGTTATATATACACATATACACCAGCAAAATAATAATTCAAAAATGATTGGTTTGGGGCCAGCAGGAGGAGTGGAGGTTAAGGCAGCTGGCTTCCACATGGCCGACTGCGCGGTTGCAGTCCCAGACCTGGCAACTTGAGAATCATGCCAGATGTGTGTGCATGCATGTCCAAAATCCCAAGAGGAAAGTGGAAGAGAGGGGACTGCAGTATGGTCATCCCCCCCCCAGGAGATGATTTCTCACTTTCCCTTTCTGTCTCTCTGTGGTGAGCACATGAACCCTATAGTCTTCTCCAAAAAATTGTTGGTTTGCATAACTCTTGAACATTAAAAATTTTTATATTACAGATATATAAATTAATAAATATTTTAGTATTATATGTACTGTACAAATGTTTCCTATTTGTTATCTGCTACTTATTTTTGTCTTAGAGAATTTTAAAATTTTTATACAGCTCAATTATTTTCTCTCTCTTTTGTGTGTTTTTAATCATACATCCTGGTCTGGAAGGCATTCTGAAGTATGAAGGTTATACATTTACTTTTATCAAGAACTTTTAAAGATTTATTTTTTCCACATTTAAATCTTTGATACAACTTGGGTTTATCTCAGTATAAAGAATAAAAATTAATAAAAAGGGAGATTCAACAATTGTATTTCCAAAAAGGTATCTAATTATTTATTTTTTTTTTTGAGAGGTTTTCGCTATAGGGCGCGTGCGCTCGCCAGACAGACAGAGAGAGACAGAGACACAAAGCGAGAAATCACCCCCCAGGGGGGATGGCCACAGCGCAATCCCTTCTCCTCCATTCTCCTCTCGGGATCTTGGGCACGCACGCACACGCGCCCAAAAAGGTATCCAATTATTTTGACCACATTTGTAGATAAGCTTGCTTTTCTCTTTTGATAAAAAAAATAATAAAAAAATAAACAAAAAAACCCACCACATTTAAATTAATCCCCCATACGTATTTGGTTCCATGTTTGAGTTCTCTATTAAATTGTTTTACACACTCCCATTCATAGCAATCCTTATAATTACTTTTCTAGATTTGGTTTTCTAGGAATGGAATAAACATGTTTTTTTAATAGAATAAAGCTGTGTTTTATAAGATTAATGATTTAGTATAAGATTAAAAATTTAAACTTAACTATTGCTCAAATATTTAGACATAACTACTGAATTAGAAAATTGTGGGTGCATTATGAGAGAGACAGAGAGAGAAAGACAGAAAGTGAGACAGAGAAAGATAAAGAGACAGAGAATGAAAGAGATAATGGAGATTGTAATTTTATTGATAAAAGACTTCAATAGTTGCAGTCAAAAAGAAAGAATATTAAAACTGGTTATCCCCATACATTCCAAGACCCAGTTCTTTAATTCTAAAAATAAAATTAAAAGTGATACGAGCTCGGGGCCAGCAGGTGGCATGGTGGTAATGACTCTGGACTCCCACATGGCTGACTGTGGTTTGAAGCCCAGACCTGGTGGCTTGCTTTCTTGTTCCTCACCCCCTCTCAATCTGTCTCTTTCTGATCAAATCATAAAATAATAATAATAAATTCAATAAAATAAAAATGATTTTTTAAAAAAAATGTAATATAAGCTCTGTAAAATAAGTATTTTCCTTTATAGACTAGAAAGAACAGTCAATGCAATTTACATAATTATCCTCCTAAAATTTCTGTGCAGTAAGCCAGTCTTACTATTCTTATTTAGAGATGGGTATGAAAGTGTTAAAGTGTGTGTGGGGTGGGGAGGATCTGGCTGGGGAAAAAAAAAAAATGAGGGAAAGAACCAAATCCCCAAGCAGACAAATGCTCTATATATACTCTCATTAAGAAAAGCAAGGCTGGATGCTTGTTTGGCTTAACATTTTGTTTGTTTGTTTGTTTTTGTTAAAGAAAAAACTAAAATTAAAATCACAGCTGATGGTGAGATCTTGCAGAGAATGTTAATCCTTCAACAAAGCTTTCTGAAATGGCTTGATTTTACTTAGAACATCTAACTGTGGGTGTAATGTTCTCATGGTGATGATTAAATCAGAGAAATTTTAAATAAATCCAACTGAAGGTTCAGAACTATGGGTTAGAGTCAGGTCCTCTTTATCTTTGGGTAGTTGCAATTATGCCTTTATGATTTCAGCATTTTCAGATAGGAAGTTAGGAGTAGATTCTAATCTAATAGTTCACTACAGATATCAAAAGACACAGTGCACATGTTATTTCTTTCTGATTACATCTTTTCTAAATGTTCTTCTTTCATCAAAATTAAACTGCATATTTGGTTGTTACCTTTCTTCAAACAAGAATAAATCCATGCAGGTATGGTAGTCACTATCTAAATCCTTTGCTATTTATGAAAATAACATAGATTCAAAAATGAATCCCATAAAAACCTATGCTGCTCCCTCCCCCATTTCTCTCTGATGCTTCTGGTCTGGGTTTATCAGATGAAAGATACTCTATCTTTATCAGCAGTACCACTGTCATCTACCCACTTCCGATTCTCATGCTTTCAGTAGAAGAAATCTGATCCTCAAATGGGACAAATCTCTAGTCTTTTATATTTGTAAAGACAGCTGCAAGTAATTGTTTAGCGTCTCTGCTATTTCCTTTTCCATTGTCTTTAATTCCCCTGTTATTATTTTAAGTGCACACAATTTTTCCTTGATGTTTGTGCTCTTTAAAACACATAGTACTTGCAAAGCATTAAAAAAAAAAGAAATCTTGGTTATAATGTTCTGCTGTCAATAGTGCTTACTACTTAATTTTCATCCTTTAAGTTTTGATTACTTGTTTGCAATTTTCCCCTATGTAAGTCAGACTTTTTCTCTTTACCTTGATGTCTGATGTTACTTATTTATTTTACCTTTCATGATTTGGATAATTCAATACCCAGAAGAAAGGAACAGAAACCTGTCTTATTTTATCTTAACTTCAACAGCTAAATCCCCGTATGACCCCAGAAAACCTCCTTCAGTGACCAGCAGAAGCAGAGGAGTTCTGGGGCTCTAGGGTAGCTCCTTTTCCTTCTCACTCATCTCTGCCGGCCTGAGGATGCTGGCAGCCTGCCATGCTTCAGCAAGGCTAGCACTGCCACGCTCTGAGGTTCTCCTATCTGGGGGCTCATTCCGGCTCACTTAGTTCTGGGGGAGCTTACTCTAGCAAGACTCTCCCAGGATCTCTGTAACTCTGCTGATAAATAATTTATGAACCTTGCACCTCATTTCAAAACACTAGAAATAAGTATCTAATCAAGCTGAACAGTCCAGTGCTGTTTTAAGCTGTGGTAGGGAAGTTCTGTGCACGCTCTTAGAGTCCCAGATTGTCAACATCCTCAGTGCTTTACTTTCCAACACCTCCCTGGCCGATGAAGTGGAATTCACTTAGGAAAAGACACCTAGAACCCTCCCAGCAAGTCAGACTTGATGTTTTAGCAATGTGGTTCTTCTTGCAACTCAGGTCACCCCTCTGCCCGCAACACTCCTATCATTTCACCTAGCTCATTCCATATTTAAAGAAAAATTTCATTTTTGTCAAATACACCTGTATTTAGTTCAAAAGGTCAGTTACTTCTACAAGTTATGTTAAGAATAAGAATGCTCAGTTTTCTTTTTTCCAATTTCCCCCATGTAGAGGCAATCACCTTTCCACTCGTTTACTTTGTTCTTTTGGTATTTATATTTTCGGCATTATTTGCTGTATTTGGTTCCCACTTATTTCCCAGTCTGTAATGCCACTCATTCTTTATCCTCTCAATGTTGTGAAATTATAGTTTTGGTTAGATCTATATTTTGTATTCACACTTATTATTATGTATGAGGGGACTTTGAAGAGTTTGTGGAGAAATGGAATTAAAGTATGAGTTTATTTGGGGCAAAACAATTTTGAAATCCTGACATAGCTTTTTCATAATGTATGTTTTCCATGATTTTTTAAAGACCTTTTATATACCATTCAGACCTGACTCACACTATGATCATGTTTTCTCACCTGTACAATCTTTTTCTTTTCCTCCTGGTTAAATAACCCTCACGTTTCAGTTTGCTTATTTTTTCTATGGTATGAGTAGAATAATCCTGAAAACTGAAAGTTGCCTAAATCTCCTCTCCATGCTTGACTTGGTATCTTCTATCCTAACTATTTCATTTTCTTGCTAAAACCACTGTCAGAATGCTCTGACCCCCTTCAGTATATAAAGGTTACCTTCCATTCTTGGTGCACAGTTATCTCCTTTGGGTCCTTATTTGCCACCAAACCACGATGCCCTTTGCTTTGATCTTCTGGGTCATCGGAAAAGTCATGATGTATTTTTCTCTGATTTTCTATGCAAAAATGTGTCATGACTTCTCCGATGACCCAATATATTGGATCACCTGCTCATGTTTCAAGGCTGCATTATATTCTTATATCTGTGGATATTAAAGATAATTTTTGAGACCTTCTTCTCCTTACATAACCTCTGCTTCCTCTGTTGCTTTCTTTGTTCTGTTTATTTCCTCAGGATATTTGATCATCCTGGCTATCTACTCTTATTGCAAAGTATAAGAATTCTACTTACTGAAATATCTGAGCATCTAATTGGGACTAATTGTATGGCTGTAGGTGACCTGGCCAAGGTACTATCAGAAAACTCCTGATTTCAATATCATTTTGTCTTTTCTCATTGTCTGAACTGCTTCTCCAGAACTTGGGTAAGTCACCTTAGTTTTCTGTATCTTAGTTTCATGGTCTTTAAAATAGAATTGGAAAGACAAACTCTAAAATTCTCTTTATAGCTGAAAGATTCTATTATGCTAGGTATCGTCTTTTTTTTTTTAACTAGAACTTAGCAACATGATAGTAAAAGAGAATCCATAGAGAAAATTCATTATTCATTCAAGCATCAAACAGTCGTAATTGTCAAAACAGTTGACATTTCATCAGAATGTGGACTAAATTTTGTTTAATGAAGGATAAAATAATTAAGAATAAAAGTTAAATTTCTATTTTAAAGGGTATGTAGTAGTTAATAATATGTGTTGTTCCTGCCTTTAAGTCATGCCTGACTTTATGGGACATTGTGAGTGAAAACATTGAAATATGCCAAAGAAAATTATGATTTTATCAGGGATACCTAAGTAAATCCTGGAAGTATTAGCAAATTTCAGGAGAAAAATGATTCTATCAAAAATCTTAGCCTCAGGCTGGCCCCATAGTATACAGTTTAATTGTGCAGTGGGAGCTAGATCCCACATGGCTGACCACAGTTTGAATTCCTACCCTGGCGACTTGAAAACTATGTCAGGCACAGGGCCATCTGGTGGAGTAGTGGTTAAGGCACTGGGGTCCCACGTACTTGATTGCGGCTTGAGTCCTGGACCCGTTGACTTGAAACTTATACTGGGTGCATGTACGTGCCCAAAATCACAAGAGGAGAAGGGATCGTGGAATGAAATCCCCTCAGGGTGTGATTTTTTTGCTTTCTCTGTCTCTCCAGCAAAAGCACACATGCTCTATAGAAAAAATATTTCTAAAAAAAGAGAGAGAGAAAGAAAGAAGAAAGAGAGGAAAATATGTCAGCCACATACATATGTATGCCCAAAATTCTGGTGGGATGAAAAAACAGAGGAAAAAAGATTGCAGCATGACCATATTCCATTGGGTGGTAGGTGCTATCTGTTTCTCTTTATCTTAAAGGAACATACACAGTCTTCAGCAATAAAAAAAGAAAAGATAAAAATAAAAAGTAAAAAATAAAATATCTTAGCTTCAATTTACTGAGTGCCCTCTTTCACGTGGAGCTATCTTTTGATTCGTTTTGTTAATGAGCACTGCTTGGCGATGTGTAAGGCAGGGATTATTATTATTATTATTATTATTATTTTTCAGATTCTCACTACAAAGTTTTTCTTCTTGCCCTGTGCACTGGAAATACTTGCAGATATTTTTCTACTTTTTTTTTTTTTTGTCAGGATTTTGATCCTTGGAGGAAGAACTCAAGATTAACATTAGGAAGTGGATTATGACTTTGTTTTGTTTTGTTGGTTAGAGCTTTTTTGTTAGTTCGGTTTTATATTTTTTTAAAACAGTAATTGACTCATCTATTTTACTGGGACTTGTACTAAAGTCTTTTCATTCTTTCAGGTTTCTGAGTGCTTTTTTTTTTTTTTTTTTTTTGAGAGGTTTTTGCTATAGGGCGTGTGTGCTCGCCAGACAGACAGAGAGAGAGAGAGACAGAAAGTGAGAAATCATCCCCCTGGGGGGATGGCCATGCCGCAATCCCTTCTCCTCCATTCTCCTCTCGGGATCTTGGGCACGCACGCATACGCACCCGGCATGAGTTTAAGCCACCGGGTCTGGGACACGAACGGCAGTCGACTACATGGGAGTCCAGTGACATAGCCATTACACTAACTGCTGGTCCCAGTGCTTTTTTAATACATTGAAAATTGCAATCACTTTTAATTATTATCCTAGAGTTCTATTTGACCTACGTACCTACTACAGTTGCTTAACCAGAAAGACTCATGAACGCAGAAAGACTTGGTTTCTGTACCAAAAAATAACATTGGTGCACTTTCTGAGAAAGGCCCAATGCATAATCATACATGCATTTTATTTTCTTAGGAGATAGCCTATTATTTTCCCTTAAGGTAAGGCAAAGAAGTTTTAAGCTGACAGTTCTTCAATATTCACTACTACCATCTTCAAAAAAAGATAGTGAATCATTTATAGCAGTTTCCTCACCAAGCAGCATGGTTTTCCTTAAAAACTACTTTTCTGGGGACCAGCACATGGTATAATGGTTGTATCACTGGACTCCCACATAATTGACTGCAGTTTGAGTCCCAGACCCAATGGTTTAAAACTCACGCTGGGCGCATGTGTGTACATGCCCAAAATCCCAAGAGGAGAATGGAGGAGAAGGGATTGTGGTATAGTCATTCCCCCGGTGGAGGGAGGAAAGGGGGTGAATTCTCATTTTCTGTCTCTGTTTTGCTCTGTCTCTCTGGTGAGTTGCACGTGCCCTATAACAAAAATCTCTTAAAAAAAAAAAAAAAAGCTACCCTTATGTTACCATGACGTAGGCTTGACTTGATCCCCTTTTTATCTTTTGCCTATTTACAGAAACATGCATGTTTTATTTACTTTTGATATTTGCCATAATTTGAATATGTCCTCTCCAAAATGCATGTGTTAAAACTTAATGGCCAATGTGATAGTATTAAGAGGTGAGGCCTCTAAGCTGATTAGGTCATGAGGGTTCTTCCCTTGTGAATAACATTAAGGCCCTCATAAAAGAGGCTTCATTTAGCTATTTTCACCTTTCTGTCCCTTCTGCCATGTGTGTTCATAGTGGTGGTCATCCCCTTCAGAAAATACAGAAACAAGGCACCATCTTGGAAACAGAGACAGGACTCTAGCCAGACACCAAAGCAATTGGTGCCAATCTTGGACTCAGCTTTGAGAACTGTGAGAAACAAATCTCCAGTTTCAGATGTTTTGTTATAACGGCACATATAGACTAAGACAGTATCTATTCTCTTGTCTTCTTTTCTGGACTTAACACTGTGAGTTGTCCTTTTTTCTCTGCCTACCTTTGCTAGGAACTGAAATTTTCCTTTTCTTTTCCATACTGTGTGCTTCTGGTCAGTAAAACCACTGCCACAATTAGTCTTAATTGCTAGAACTCCATCTTGGGTAGAATTTTCCCCATAGGAGTTCCCCTTCCCAGGAGAAGAATTTTATTGCAAATACAGTGTCTCCCTGCTGGTATTTCATAAAGTTTGAATGGAAGACTATTTGAGAGGAAAGGCCTGAAAGAAAATTAGACTGTTTTTTTACTCTTGCAGTCCAAATCTAGCTACCACCATAGGCCATAATTTAAATTCTGGAGCCCAAGAGTCGGTGACTCCCCATGAAGCTTTTTAAATTTCCTCTTGGGATTTTTGTTTTCAGCACTGGGGGCATTTTATTCTTAGGTAATTTCAAAATGCAAATAGCAATAGCACAACAACTGTTAAAATATGTAACATTTTTTGAGAACTACCTATGGTCCTAATCACTTCTATATATGTGTTTTCTCATGTAACAGAACAGTCTAATAAGCCAGGCATTATCAAAATTTTCATTTTAAAGACAAGAAAACTGAAGCTTGGGAAGTTAAATACATCGTTTAAGATCACACAAGAAGCATATGCTGAAACTTAGAATAGCATCCAATTCTGCCCAATTCAAAAACATAGCATTTTTTGTTTTGTATTTTGCTTTGTTTTCATTTTTTTCTCCAACGTGCAGCTCTTAATGACTAGAAATGTTGCCTTCTCCTCTATTCCATGATTTAACACTTCAGAATAAATTCTGAGATGTCCTGTTTGGTTCTCTATTAATGCCAAATTAGACATCTGGCATTAAAAGAATTTTATGTTTGATAGATCTGATCAAGGATGTCCAAACAAAAATAACATTTTATAGTTTCCGCAGTGTGTTTTACCTCATAGGACATATTTTCAGTACACATTGGGCAACCCTAATTTGAAAATTCAAAATCTGAAATGCTCCAAAACTGAATACATTTCAAGCAGCAACTTGATATCACAAGTGGAAAATTTTATACCTGACCTCATGTGACGGGTTGCAGTCAGAATTCAAGTGCACAGCATATGGTTTATTTAGCATCCCCAAGAAAAAATGACCCTCCCAGCCCCTTCAGCTGCAATATATCTTCTTTCTGTGCATCCACATTTTCCCATGCAAGCTCACTCACAAAGACTAATAAAATGGCACGTGCAGCTGAATGCACCACCAGCAGATTTCCAACATGCTCCACGAGGGGCCAAGACCTAATTGCATTACTCACTGATTTTTTTTTTTTCCTTTTACCTGCCTTATGATATAAAGATATTGTTGAGAATGTTAAAAAAAAAAATCCTACAGATAGCCCTGTGGGTAACAGTGATAAAATCCCTTTGTTTTCTGATGTTTCAATGTACACATACTTGGTTTCATGCAAACTATTAAAAGCATTATATAAAATTACTTCCAGCTAAGTGTATAAGATATATATGAAAAGTAAATGCATTCCATACTTAGATTTGAGTCCTATCCAAAGATATCTCAGGTATTTGAAAGTATTCCTAGATAGTCTGATAAAAATCCAAAATCCAAAACACTTCTGGTTCCCAGTATTTTGGACAAGGGATAGTCAACTTGTGTTTGTCTGAAAGGAAGCCTTCTATGAAGACCAGAAATTTAATTTTTGAGAAATGAAGGAACGTGCTGAAGGTCACAGGCAAATGGCAGACTGTAAACATGGACCACAGTCTGACAGCAATGGTCTCATTCTTCCTCGTGCGACTAACCAGGGCTCATTTTCCAATATGGAATATTTTGGAGGTGGTAAAAAGAATAAAGCATAGAGATATTTCTAAAATTGCGGAATTTTAATTACCATGCATGGTTGTCTGTGCTCAGAGGGAGACTGACATACTACGTAGTTTTACGAAGACATCGCCCCTTGGTTGCCGAAGAAAGAGAACCTCTGCTTTTCTTGCCCACTAGTTCTGCCACATCCCCTGCACATTAGAAAGTCAGTCTTTGGCAGGCTTTCGAGTGTAGTATCTTGTGGTGCAGCATTCAGTTCCACAACTCCAAATCTATGATGGCTTCCATGTATCAGATTTCATTTTCGTATGGTATAGAATTGCCCTGTCAAATAATTATAATAGTATCTTTATGCCTATTAAAGGCACATCAGTTTTCCCAACTGTTGCAGCAAAGCAGTGTGACTTCCTGAGTAAGGATCTTGATTAAAGAGAAATTGTTATTATTATTTGTACCACCACTTCAGGCTGAACAGAAAATGCCAGCTCCGTGGTAGAACCCAGGCAATTCAAAATCTCACAACCTGCACTTACTAGCTCTGCTTATGTGAAGTCCTGGAGATCAGGTGGCAACACCATTCTTCAAAATAGGAGAGCAGAAATATATTCAGTATTTAAATATCCAAATCAAAGGTCATCCTAACAAATTGCCTTGTGTGATTGTCAAAAGCAACAGTAAGGGCAAATTTTTAACAAATCACTGATTATAAAATAAAGCTGTTACTATAATGCCTTAAAGTATTCTACATATAGAAGCAAAGGTGTCTGCAAGCCCTTCAAGACAGGAAAGGAAAGGAAAAGGAGGTGGACACTGCACTAAATATCGTGCAGGTTAGCTAATTTTCAGTAATGAGTGAATAAGCTGGTTCTGTTTTTTTTTTTTTTTTTTTTTTTTTTTTTTTTTTTTTAAAGCCCTTTTTAGTCTTGTAGCCCTGGCAATTTCTATGCTGAGAACTTTCCCATCAATACCAATTCCAAGTTACCAGTGATGTCACGGAATGCAGAGCAAAAAGAACTACACACCTCTGTTTCTTGCGCGTTGCAGGACTGTAGCCACCACTGACCCCCTGCCGCACCTTTATAAAGCAGTCTTTATTATCAGAAATATTTCTGCTCTTTGCCTGATCACAATGGCTGGAAAATTATAGCAGTTGAATTGAAATCAGAATAATCAGTTCTGCCTCTGATTCTCACACTTCTGCTCTATTTCACTATGGCTGGTGCAGGGGGTGGAAGGACGCATACCCAAGGGATCTTCAAAAAGTGTATGAAAAGTACATATTATACAAAACTACAAATTTCAAAAAAGTTTTGCACCAAAATTAAAAACATACATTAATTCCGTTAATCCATGAACTTTTAAAAGTCCTCTCATATACTGTGAGTCTTCCACTATGATGGATAGTTTTAGTTGCCAACTTAATGGGACTAGGGAATACCCAGAAACCTGACAAGGCACTATTCTGTGTGCATTTGTGAGGTGTTTCCAGCGGAGATAACACGTGAGAGAGTAAACTAGGTGAGGAAGATACACCTTCAGAAGGGGTGGGCACCTTCTATCTCACCAACAAGGGGCCCAGAGAGAACACAAATACAGAAGGTGGATTGATCTCTTTTCGAGAGAGTGGGATAGATTTTCTTTTGCTTTCTCAGACATCAGAATTCAAAGCGTTGGACTCCGGGACTTACGTCAGCAGCCCGCTGGGCTCTCAGGCTTTCAGTCGGGGACTGAGAACTACAGCATCGCCTCACTTGCCTTGAGGTCTGCAGACTGGGACTGGCATTCCAGGTCTCCAGCTTGCAGACAGCCTGCTGTGGCATTTCTCAACCACCGTAACTGTTGAGCCAATTCTCCCAACAAGTCTCTCTCATATTTGTACCTATCCTATTGATTCTGTCTCCCCAGAGAACCTTTACTGATAAACAGGTGTTAAAGACACATTGCTCTGGTAGTATCTAAAAATAATCAAGAAAAAAATGCATGAAACTTTCAAACTTGACATTATGTTGCTTTTCTATCTACTCACATGGGAGAAAATAGGAATTTTCTGGGACCAGCAGTTGGCGTAATGGCTGTCGCTGGACTCCCATGTAGTCGACTGCGGTTCGAGTCCAGGATCCGGTGCCTCAGGCTCACTCTGGGCATGAGTGTGTGTGTGCCCAAGATCCCGAGAGGAAAATGGAGGAGAAGGGATTGCGGTGTGGCCATCTCCTCTTAGAGGCGGGGGGGGGGGGGGCGATTTCTCTCTTTTTGTCCCTCTGTGTCTCTCTGTCTTTCTGGCAAGCGCGTGTGCCCTGAAGCAAAAATCTCTCCCCCAAAAAAATGTAGAGTAGGGCCAGCTAGTGGCATGGTGGTGGGATCCCACATGGCTGACTGTGCGGTTTGAGTCTAAGATCCAGTGGCTTGGGAAAAAAAATGCTGGGTGCATGTACATGAGTGCCCAAGATCCTAAATGGAGTAACTTCCTGTCCCAACACCCCTCCCCGGTGTGAGAACACACACCCTTGGAATTTTTTTTTAAAAAATATGTAATGTAATAGAAAAGAAATATCTGATAAAGCCTCCAGTTGTGTGTGTGTATGTGTGTGTGTGTTTACACACTTGTTATGTTACCACTCAAAAGAGTTGGGAACTGAATCATGTCCATGATGTTCTTGAGACGGAAAGAATTAAAAGTAATTATGACCCCCATTCCCATCACTGAAGAAATGCGACCCCATTCTGCTTTTCTAGTTTATCTCAGAAAATATAATGCCACAGCATAAGACAACAAAGAAATGGGCCCATTCTCAAACCCACCCTAAGTGATCAAAGGTGTTTCATTTTATTCTGATTGATTTCTCGTCTGTTCCTATTCTCTGTTAAATTGGAAGGAATTGGCAGGGAGTGCTTAGTGTCTAAAGCTATTAGAACCAATTCCAAATTTTGTTTACCAAACTCAGATCGTACTGGGACTCATAGTCTTAAAGAAACCTCTAAGCCACACTTCTAATTAGGTTACCTGAAGTAAGTAGTTTTCCTAAAATTGTGCCCAAGTAGAGTCTCACAAGCGTTTATGACATTGCCTGGTAGATGTTCATAGAGGTTTGAATGCCTCAGTGGCCTGAAAGAATGAAAGGACCTCTCCAAGTAGCTAATTTACCACCTGCCTGACGCTGTATCCATGACAGTTACACAAGCAGTGGAAACAGAGCTAAATTGCCTCTTTGCTTGCAGTCCCGGTCAAACTGAATCCCTCCTTAGGCTATTATGGCATTGTGCAGAGACAGGCTTAGAGGTTCATGGAATTGAAGCTGTTAGTGAAGATTATAGTGTCTCAGAATGACTGCTGGACTGTATGAATTTTGAACAGAAATTGCAGAAGCTCTGGAGTTTGAGTACAGCAGATGCAAGGCCGGTAATGGGGGGGACTCTCCTGCAGGTCTTTATTTTCTGGTGCAGACCGTGTATCTTGCCTGATCTTTGGCAACAAGGTCATCAAAACCCAGAGATTACCATCCTTTGACCAGTGAGAACTGATGAGGATAGAGCCACCTCTCTTTCTCTGAGTCCTTTGAGAAGTTCTCCCAAAACTCCTTGACTGTTCATTTGAGTTGATCAGCCACTGCCGTGATAAAGGAGACATACCAAGGTGGGTAAGGGAAAATTTGGATTCAAATTCCAGTCATGTGGCCTTGGGCAAGTCACTTAACCTGTCTGGGCCTAGGTTTTATCATCTGTAAAATAGGGGTGGTAACTGTCCCCACATACAGTTACCCCAAGCCAGTGACAAAAATGATATTAGTAGATACATACTTAGCTTCCTTGTCTTTCAGTTGTGATAAAACCAGATGTGGTCTACACTGGCTCCTACCACCCTAGTGGGATTGCCTTCAATTGTCCACAGTGGTAAGAGGCCTGATAATACCAGAAGGTCTTCAAAAAAGTTCATGGAAGATGTGTATTATGAAAAAAATATGCATGAATTTCAAAAAACCTTTTGTACTAAAATAAACTTGTCCTTAAATTTTATTTTTCCATAAACTTTTTGAAGCCCTCTTGTGCATCTCCTACTGCCTTGTTGTTGCTGTTGTTGTTGAGAGGTTTTTGCTATAGGGCACATGTGCTTGCCAGAAAGATAGAGATAGACAGAAAGCAAGAAATCACCCCACAAGGGGATGGCCACACCACAATCCCTTCTCCTCCATACTCCTCTCAGGATCTTGTACACGCACACACACGTGTCAGGCATGAGTATTAGCCACTGGGTCCGGAACTTGAACCGTGATCGATTACATGGGAGTCCAGCAACGTAGCCATTACGCCATCTGCTCATCCCCCTACTGACTTTCTTTTGTTTTTTTTTTTTCTTCCTCCCTCCCTCCTTTCTCTCTCTCTTTTACTTTCTTTTACACTTCTTCACTTCCCTACTATTGTTTCCTGGGATCACCTCCCAAATAAACTAATTGTACTTAATCCTTTTGTCAATATCTAATTCTTGTACAACCCAAACCAAGGTGGATTTCATGGCTATATTATTGTGAGTGACTATTGAACTGGATGTATTACTTTAAACATTTTCTTTGAGGTAAAATACTTTAGGAACTCTACTAGGCTAGTGTAGGTTTTTATGCCTCTGCATTTGCATATACTGATATTTTTAAGGGGAAAAGAGTTCTAGACTTAAAGACAGAAGACTCAAGTGCTGCTGTTTCACTAGGAAAAAAATTAATTCTCAGTTTTATCATGTGATACTAAATACTCACTTTTGTAATTAAATAAAATAATGCATATAAAATAATTCTGCAAAGGCTTCATTTATTTTATCTTTCACAGTCTTCTTATTGGGTTTTTGTTTTGTTCTTGGAATTTTCACAACTTGACGTGTATTCTTCAGCTTGGCATGGGTTCTTTATTGCTGCTTCTACAAGGTAAAGAATTCATTGATATTAAGAAGAGGAATAATTTGGCCACATCATTATCACCGCCTTCTATTATTCAGCTTTGCTTTACATTTTGGTCTCAACTTTCAGCACCTTATCTTCCTTGCTATTTTGGCAGCTACCTGGTGATGTAGCCACAGTTGGGATGCCTTCTAGCAAGTAGGGCAATAGATGTTGGAGCTGTGTGTTCCACATCCTAGTCTCTAGCTCTAAGTTGCAGACTACATAAGATATTCCAAATAATAAATGTTAAGAATATTTCTTTTTCCATTATACAAACAATTCATGTGCTATTTGACTGATGTTTATGCCAAGTATGGATTTTTTTTTTTTTTTTTTTTTTTGGAGAGGTTTTTGCTATAGGGCACGTGCACTCACCAGACAGACAGAGAGAGACAGAGAGACAGAAAGCAGGAAATCACTCCCCCGGGGGGATGGGGATGGCCACGCCGCAATCCCTTCTCCTCCATTCTCCTCTCGGGATCTTGGGCATGCATGCACACACGCCTGGCGTGAGTTTAAGCCACCGGGTTCAGAACTCGAACCACAGTCAACTACGTGGGAGTCCAGCGACAAAGCCATTACACTAACTGCTGGTCCCCCAAGTATGGATTTAACAAACTACTAAGCAATAGGCAAATTCAAACCGTACAGCTTTTTCCTACAGTGAGTCCAATATAATGAGTCCAATAACAAGTACAAGAACATTACATTTGCTTGTTTTATTAGCTAGTTCAGAAAGAACTGTTCATTAAAAAGTTTAACTTTTAAAAATTAAAGAGTTAAACATGATGCATATTTATTTTGAACATTTTACAAAATAACAATAAGAAAAAATCAAAAGGAGCGATTGACTTATTGAGTGAAGACAATTAATACCTTCATGTATTTTCTTCTGACTTTATTAATAAACATTGTGTTTTACCATGTTGATAGTATCATGTAACATGTTTTCCATTACAATAAAAATGAAGAGACCTCAAGACATTTGTGAGAAGTTGAATTAAAATATCATTTTATATTGGGACAAAATTTTTTTGAAATTGATCCATAGTTTTTTTTCATGATGCACATTTTCCATCAACATCAGCTCATACAGCTGAGCATGTGTCTGGGGGTTTCTCAGTGCATGTGTCTCATGGTCAAGTAATTTCTTCCAGTATCTTGTTTGCTTTGGGGCTTTCATGTCCTAGCGCGCTGCCTCTCTTTTTCCACTCTGGGTTTCTGTCCTCAGCCTTATTCCACCTGACTGTGCTACACCAAAAGCAGTCATGTGCCCAGGTTTTGTTCCTTTGGTTCACAGCCACCGTCTGGAGACTCTGCTTTGATGGGTAGTCAGATGCCCTCTTTCCTATGGTGCAGTGACAGCGTTTGTGACATCCTACTGCTAGGGGTGAGGGGGCCATATCTCTCTCCTTCCCTTTCCCCTGAACAACTATTCATGATGTAAAGGTTATGAAGACAGTGCAAAGTCCCTGTAGGCCCCTGTTGGATTACTCTCTTCCCCTTACAATTGGATATCCAGTTTTTAAACTCAATATATTTTCTAATCATCAATACAACAAGATGATCGGTGGGGTGGAATTTTAAAAATATAATGTAAACTCTTCTTTTTCTAGAGGTTGAGCCAGCGGATAAATTTCTTCTTATCATGGGAGAAAAATTGCCCAACTTACCTTATTTACGTAAATGCATGTGTAGCCTGTTCTTGTGTTTATGTGCCTTTTCCTGAGCATAGAGCTGGACATTAAGGTTTGAGCAAAGTCTCTCCTCCTCACTCTCCTCCCAATTATTTTGTGAAGGTTGTGAATTAATTTTCTTTTCTTTTTAATAGAGATTTTTGCTATGGGGCTGTGTGGTCATCAGAGAGACAGAGAAATCGAAAGTGAGAAATCACTCCCTAGGAGAGATAACGCTGCAACCTCTTTTCCTCCATTCTCCTCTCAGGATCTTGGGCATGCATGCACATGTGCCCTGCCTGAGTTTTAACTGCCAATCTGGGACTCAAACCACAGTTGACTACATGGGAGTCCAGCAATATAACCATCCACTGGTCCCAGTTGTGAATCAATTTTTAATAAAAAGTCTACAAGCCTTATGGGAGTGAAGGGGCTAAGACCTCAGTCCTTGGAAAGGAACAACAATGTCCTTAGCCAAGGCCCCCCGAAGGGAAATGAGCCTAACAGTGACAAATGTGAACTGACAGTCAGAAAGGAAGTCGGGCTTCAGCAAATTCCCAACAAGAGCCTCAGACAGAGCCTGGCTTTCGCAGACTGAGCCTTCATACATATGGTCCCAGGCCTGGAATCATGGCCAGGCAACCATGGGATGGCTGATCTTCTGAAAGGGACTCTGGCTTTGGGATCTAAATGTCCTACAGTGACCCTCATCCAGTTTCAGCAGACCCTGATACCTCAGTGCCTACTGTGCTGCTTCTGACTCCTGGCTCTCTCTCTTTTAGAGGAACCATTGAAATCCTTTGGTCTACATCACTGTACCTACGGGGAGATGGGGTGATGGGATGCCAAGCTGCCTGACAATATGGGCATGTGGTATTATAGGTGACTCATTAGAATAATAAAAAGGATGTGGCTGTGTTTATACCTCCAGGCTGGTAAAGCAAGTTACTATCTCTCCGGCATCCTTCCTGTTATTACAAACTGTAATGCCTGCCTAGCAGTGAACTCAGAGAATATACCATATTTTATTTTCTCATCTCTCCGTTATTGGATATTTAAGTCTTTTCCATGAGACATTTCTGACAGAACCTCATATCTGTTTTAGCACTATTAGCGTAATAGTCATAGCAGTGTATTTTCTAGATGTTAAAACTATGCAGCTATAATGTAAAACAAGTAATTTAGAACACAAACATTATTCTTCGGAGCATGTGAAGTTAGCTTCCTCTCGATTGGAGGGGCACTAGGAAGCTTTGCCAGGGGTGGGGCATGATAGGGATAGTGGACTCAGAGAACCAAGAATGTGGACCGTAATTGCTAGGCCCATGGTGCCTAGGGCACCTGATCAGAAGGAGGGTCAAGGGGAGTAGTGTCTGCTGGGCAGAAGGTGCACACCCTTCAGGTAGCACAGACCAGGACTCTCTAGAGAGTCCTAAGCAACAAGCAGGGCCTGGCACAGAGGAGGTGATTTGTATTTACATTTTTGAATCTCTGGATGAATAAATATTTCCGCTAAGCACTCAGGGGCTACATTATAAACCTATGTAAGCATTTCAGAATTATAGGATCAGATTTTCACAAACTTGCTATGTAATTTTGAAAACGTTCTTTAACCTCTGGGAAGCCATTTTCTTCCATGTGGTATTCCTGTATAAGAGCACAATATACAAATAGATCCGTGTAGTTCCTTCACACATGATATTATGTTGTTTCAAATTATAATTTTTCCTGGTGGTGGTTATGGGAACTTTTACACTTGTGTTTAAATGACAAGAACAAAATGAAACAATCAAACACCAATAGCAAAGGAAATAATGATTGTAGTTCATGACTGTGAATGATTCTTTGGGCAGATCGGAGACTATTTAAGGCCTGTATTTCTGAGCACAAATTATTATATTTGCTCGCTTTCCCTCTAACTTCTATTCATTAGAGATCCATGGCCAAACAAGACTACCGGCTGCCCCTTGAGAACTGGGGAGGTGGAGAAGCTGTAGAATGCGTTTTGCTTTGTTCTGTTCTGTTTTCCAGAAGACATTTGCCAGTAAGTTCTGAGAACATGGCAGCCCATGGAGTAATTGGTCCAGCCAGGCTCTAGTACCTTTTCTCCAAAGGGAAGGTAGCCACCCTTTAGGAGTAGCCACCTACGGAATCCGAAGTCTAGGTCCATCTTTCTCATTGGTTTATATTTTTTGTAGACATCAGGAAATGTTCTTCTATAATATACACTGTTTTAAAGTTCCATTTTTGTGAGCATTAAAAAGAAACAGATTGAGCCAGGAGATAAAGGTCAGGTCACAAGAGAAATGGAGGTATGAAGTATCTTGAAAGGGTTTAGTTCTCTACAATCAACAAAATGCCCTTGACATGTGTTATTCCATTTGCATAATCTCAGTACAGCCTCTTGAGGCAAGCTGGAGAAGCACTGTTATCTTCCTGTGGTAGCTGAGGGAGCTGAGACTAACAAAGTGTGGGGCTCACGTCCCTGACAATAGTAGTTGTAGCTGAAGTTTAGAGTTGGGGTTTTCCCATCTCTTTATCTACCTCTCTTTCCCCCCACTGCATCATGCTGATGCAGAAGGTGCCAGAGACTTGGAATTGTTATGTCTTTCTCTCCAGAGTCCTTTAATCAGAGTCCCAGAATACCTTTGCAAGGAAAATCAGTGACCCTTCAGAAACTCAGAGCCACTAACACGTTTGCAGTAAAGATCCGTCTACAAATTCTTACAAACAGTAACATGAAAGCTTGAGGCATTTCTTTTATTTCTTTTTTCTCTCCCCTGTCCCTTTATGCAATTCCAGAGGGTATTCTTTTTACGATGTCATTTCTAAAGGGAAAGGACTATAGAAATTCATGTTCTTCACCAAGGCTAAAACTCTAGCTGATTTTTATTTAAATTAAAAATACATGCCTTCTGTAGACTTGATAAATTATCCCAAATCCCTCTCAGTATGTACTCAGAGATTTTAAAGTTTTCTATTTTCTGGCCACAAGTCTTCTTGACAGAAAATTGCAACAAGAGAAAGGTCTGTCCCCTTTTTGGAATATTCCCCACACAGAGAGCCTGGGAGGAAAGTTGTAGCATATGTTGGAGATCCTCGCCTCTAGGAGCAGGGCCAGAAGAGACAGCGTGCAATCAGGAAAGGTAATTCTCCCTGCTTTTAAGCTTCAGTTCCCTTCTTATAGAACTCCATTCTCTTGGCCAGGGAAAGGAAATAGAATTGGTTCTGATGCTGCTCAGACTTCCTGACTGTCAGAGCCGGAGTGAGAAGGCAGAATACAAGGACGTAGAATAAGAATGTGTGCATGTGGTTGTGCTCACCTATCTGCATGCTCTACTTGCATGCAGTGGTGTGAGGAACTGGATATAATCTACCAAACAAGGTACATTTCTTTCTTCTTCTCCTCCTCCTCCTCCTCCTCCTCCTCCTCCTCCTCCTCCTCCTTCTTCTTCTTCTTTTTTAATTGCCAGAGGGTTCAGGCACTCGCCAGAGAGAGACAGAGAAGGAGACAGAGAGGGAGAAAGCATTGCCAATGGGGCATGGTCACAACACAATCCATTTTCCTCCATTTCTCCATCCTGAAAAGATTTGGGGCACCAAGGCCCACATGCCTGGGGTGTTTTTCAAGCTGCCAGGGCCGAGATTTGAACTATAGTTGGCCATAAGGGATCCAGTTCTCTTAACCAGTAGGCTACAAGGCCAGCCTAAGAAAATGAAAACATATCTAGAGCAGGAGTCAGCAAACTTTTTCTATAAAAGGCCAAAGAAGATTTTAGGTTTTGCATGCCAAACAGTCTGTCTGGAATGCTTACCTCTGCTGTTGTAGTACAAAAGAATTGTGAGACAACAGGTAAACCAGTGCGTATGGCTGTGTTCCAATAAAAAAATATTTATAAACCCCCAAATTTTAATGTCATGAAATTTCTTGATTGAGTTCTTTCCAATGATTTGAAGGGGAAAAGTAAATTTTAGTTTGTGGGCTTCAAGAAAAGCAGCAGTGTACTGGGTTTAAGCCAGGAACTTAGGTTGCTGATCTTCCCTAGAGGAAGGATGGATACTGGGATGGGGTACTGTGGACATGTGGAAGAAGTTGTTCTTTATTTTTTGATAAAGTAGCAACTACATGAACACATTCCCAGTGTGCCTATTTATTTCTCTGTGCAAAATCAAATAAGAGAAGAAGCTAACATCAATTACAATTTCATCCTTTTGAAATTCACCTAAGATTTTCAACCTCTGACATACATTAGTATCCCTTGTGCTGCTTCTAGAAATCCCAGTGCCCAGGCTCTTTCCTAGATCAATTAAGCCAGATATCTATGGGTGGGCCTATGCATCAGTATTTTTTTAAAGCTTCTAAGGATGATTTAATACAAAGTGAAATCTGAAAACCACTAGGCTGGGTGGTGGCCTGAACACATTATTGCTCTGAGAATAAGAGGAATTCATTATCAAGTGGAAACAAGGTCCCCAGAACTAGAGGATTTATCATACATGTTAAAAGGTCAACTTGACATACATTAAAAGGGCGGCTTCATTAGTTGAGAGACAGCACATTGCAAGCACAATAGCAGCACATGTCAAGCTGCTGATGGGTCGGCCCTCAGTTTCCTTAGTCTTTGCCTTTCGTAGAAACCTTGCCATGTCAATTGATTCTGTACTGTTACCTAGATTCATCTTGATCTTCACAAAACTTTCTGAAAAGGCTCTCATGTAGGCTAATGATTCGTCGACCATCTTTTTGGCTAAGGAGAGGATAAATTAGAGATAAGTGAGTTTTGGTAGATTTAGCGAAGTTGTCAAGTGTTTAATTAGATTAACTGATCCTTGAAGCTTCCTGTCTGTAGAATACAAATGAAAGCAGAGAAAACAGATGGATAATGCCATCCCAAACTCTCTTTTTGTTTTTGGATCAGTAAAGAACTTATCAGATTGACTCTCTAAGGCCAGTAGTCCAAGAGCTGGAAAAGACATTATTCACCAGCTTATCAAGGTTCCAGAACTTAAAAATTCTCTTCACTAGTTTGTTGGCTCCTCATTAGTAATATCAGTTAAGTCATACCTTTAAATAGTAATGAATAAGTTATTTCTTGAAAAAAAAAAAAAGAGTTCATATAATGAGATAAACTGTATGGTTCCTAAGTAGTTACTAAAAAGAAACAAACAACATTATAAATCAAGTTCAAACTCTAGCTCCTTAATGAGAGAGAAGCCCATGTAGAGTCTGACAGGCCTTGAGCTGGGTTGGGTCCTCCTCTACCTACCTGTTGCTAATTACGCATCCTCTTTGACCCTCCCTGCCCCCATTCATTCTGTTGTTTCAGGTTCCTGGTACTAGACTTACCTCCTAATTGCAGCTCTAAGTTTCACCTTGCCACTGCTCCACACAGCCCATCCACTATTCTTCTATTGCTATAGCTATTTCTGTGCTTAATTGCTAATTTCACAGACTTGTGGAACACTGGGAGTGTAATTATCCTCCAGTGTAATTGCCTCCTGAAAAAATTGTCTTCCACAAAACTGCAAAAATTGCATTCTGTTTGGTACTAACTGTGAATATCCATGGATTACCTCTTCAACAATATGGAGATATATAGTAGAGCCCTTCCTTGGTTTAGACAAGAATATGCTATTTCTCCAGTTGCAACACCTCCTTTAATTAGCAGCCTAATTATGGACTATGGCTGTTCCAGGGTCCCGTTATCTGACATCCTTCCTGGGTATCAGTTGATGTTAAAAGTGGTCTGAAGGGGGACCTGCAGATGGTATAATGGTTACATCACTGAATTCCCACATAGTCGATCGTAGTTCAGGTCCCAGATCCAGAGGCTGAAAACTTATGCCAGGTGTATGTACATGCGTGCCCAAGATACTGAGAAGAGAAGAGATTGAAGCATGGCCATCCCCCCTGAGGGGTGATTTCTTGCTTTCTGTCTCTCTTGCGAGAGCATGTGCCCCATAACAACAACAAAAAGAAAAAAGTCTGAAGGATATCACTTAAGAACTTTTGCCTGTTTAAATATTTTAATATTCACTTATAAAAAGTTATAGCCAGGACCAGGAGATGGCATAATATTTAATTGCTAGACTCCCATGTGGTTGAACGTGGTTCAAGTCCCAGACCTGGCAGCTTAAAACTCATGCTGGTGTGTATACACGCATGACCAAAATCTCGATAGGAGAATAGAAGAGAAGGGATTGTGGCTTAGCCATCTCCCCTTGAAGGAATGATTTCTTGCTTTCTGTCTCTCTGTGTCTCTCTGTCCCTCAGATAATTGCACATCCCCTATAGCAAAAATCTCTCTCTTGAAAAAAATAAATTTACCCCCATTAGATAGTTCCTGAATACAGACACTTTAATATGTAGTCTTCTCAACATTTATGCATTAATTGGCTTACTTTGCAAACATGAACAAAAGGGCCTACTGTGTATAAAGTAGTATTTGAGGTTCTATGAGGAATTAAAATATTCAGAAAGTGTTTTCCATGGTCTGGGAGCCCAAGGATAAGAAAAACACAAATAACCATTATCTCAAGTCAAATGGGGTTGGTGCCTAAAATAAACAAGCAGTTAAGTGCTATAGGAGTTCTGAGAAAAGGATGGTCAAAGATAAAGGGTGACAAAATTTCATGGAAGCTTCATGAAAGAGGTTGCACTGGAGGTGGACCTTGGAGATGGGCAAGTGTCCAGGTGACAGCTCTCAGAATGAATGGGAACAGAGTTGACCGAGATGTTTTCTCTCAGTGCCAAGAATGTGAAGATCCTGTGCCTGGAAATAGCCGTCCAAAACCACCACGTGATCTAGTACCTAAGTGCGGTATGCTTGGTACTTACATATAACAACAAAGGTTCTTGGTTCCTTTAACTGAAGTAGAAAAGGAGGCACTTATTAAAGATGGAAAGAATCACCAAGGAATCTCATACCTGCCGTGGACCAAGAAAACCAAATTAGAGCAATTTAATGAAGCCAGGTTGTCCTGATTTGAAATATACTAAACAGACTCCTAGAGTTTTCATCATCTTTTAATTGTCAGAATTTGCAAAGCATTTCATCTTTCCCACTTGAAGGAATCGGGTATAAATCAAAAGGAGTTTTGGTCATTGTTGATAAATATTCTAATTAAATCCTTCATTGACTGATGACTGCCAAGAGTCAGCAGCAGGTGGTAACAGTTCCTTTGTAATCATTGTAATTGTTTGAAATCACTTTTCTGTTCCAGGATGGTTTTTGAAGAGGAGGCCTAGGAGAGACAGTGCAGATGGGCCTGATTTAAACAGTATCTTTATTAAAAGTGTACATTCTGTACATTAAAGTTACTGGCAAATTTAAAAATACTGTTGCTATATCAAACTGATCATTCATTCAAAATCACAATAGCTACAGCTGTACTCCAATTTTTAAGAGAGAAAATATGCGCACTTAGCTATGCCTATCTGACATGACATATTTTCTTTCTATGGCACTCAGGGTCTCTGATGTTACAATGTTTCTTTTTCATTAGGAATAGACATCTACGTGGGCTTTTTTCCCCCATTTAAATTTATGGAACATATGCAGTATCCACTTCACCCAAAGCTATAGAATAATGATGCTATTATTGTAGCCATCTGTCTCTTCATATCAGTGTCTTCCATGGTTTTATAGTCCAGTTTTAGGGCGCTGTAAGAAACAATATTGGTTAACATTAATAACTGCCTTCATCTGACAATTTACATCTCTATTTGGAGTCAGCTCCTGGAAGCATCTACCCCGGTTAAGGATGCAGGGGGTGAGGGAGGAGGGAGACCAAGGAAGAGCAGCCTATTTTGCTCCACTTGACTGACACCCAGAGGGAAGGGTGAGTCAATCCTCCACTTCCTATTATAACTCTGCATTTGCACGTTCCCACCTTGACAGGCAGAAACAGTTCCAGCCAATGCTAATTTGGGTAACATCTAAAAGGCTTGCCTGACAAGGCAGATTCAAATTATGAAGCAAACCCCTCACATACTGAGACCTTGTTAGCTAGATTAGTGGTGGATTGGCTCCTCGTGACAGCTTGTTTGCTAGAGGTGAGCTATCTGCATTTCCAATGCAGGCAGGTTATATCATCATTTAAAGAAAAAAAAAATAAAGATGTCGTTTTTCTTGTTTGTCATGGAGTTCATGTAATATTCCCTCTCGGTTTTCTCATTGTTGACTTCAGAAAGAAATAGCAGCAAGTGTGTACCTTTGAGTACGACAGCTAATTTTGTTATGGATGAACAGAGTATTGTGACAAAACAGTGGCACAGCTGTCATAACAGCTGTCACACATTAATCATGACAGTGACAAATAGCATAATTACCTTATCTGGAATTCCTAGCATGCACACTCAGTATGCCCCACTGCCGAGTGAGCATATCACGCATGGTTTAATTAAAAAGACATCAATACAGGTTAGTTAGACAAGGGCTAGAAGACATTGATCCAAAATGAAAATAAAATTATTTATAGGTTGGTGTTTAGGGACACCCAAAGACCAATTACTTAGCCGACATGATAATTCGAAACTATTTCCCTCTCTGGCCCTTCACTGTATATATATCACATGGTAAATTGGCTGCTCTGCCCCAAACTAGAAGCCCTTTCACCATTAAATATTTGATCCTGTCTTTTTCCAGTCCCAGCATGGGTCCCTAGGAACCATCTTTATATCCTGTTAATTGATTGAACGAACTCTATTGATAAATGTGTGAGTAGCAGTGTGCATGTTGGCTGACTTTTTGTTATCTTGTTTTCTAAGGCTAAAACTGAGCAGAAAGAAAAATAACACTAAGAGAGGGATTTTTTTACTTGAAAATTCTTCCCAAGTGGAGAACGAGGTGAAGTAAAGGCAGGTGAGACTGGGTTCAAGCCCAGAAATGACATTCTCTTCCATGTGCTGTGTTTTAATATATGTACCTGTATTCATGTGCATATACATGTCACATCAGTATGTATAAATATGCACACGTGCCAAGGATATGTATATTTCTGCCCCCCTGGTATTTTTAAGCTCAACAATTCATTGAATTTACTGATTGAATTCCTGGGAGCTGGTTCTTGAATTGCTCTGAAGCTGCCTCGATGAAATATTAATGAATCAATTTCCATAGACATGGACTCATTATCTTGCTGGATGCCATTGGAAAACAGTCCCGCCTGCGGTGTCCTTCCACCTGCCTGTGACATGATTTGATTTTCTCCCTCTCTCTTTTTAATTAAATAAAAAAATTGCTATCAAGAATTTTTTGATAACTTTCGAACCGGCATTTTCATTTCTCTTGATAGGCACCTAAGTAGAGGTAAGTCATTTAAAATAAATTTATGTACCACTTAAGTGAAATATCGAAAAGCGGGTCCTGGAGACAAAGAAAGAGGTGGCTAGTTTGATTCAGTGGTCTCTGCAATGTGCTTTGGAACTGAGGAAACTGCTATTTTTCAGAACAACTCATCTGCTTTGGGAGATGTCTATATTTTGGAAGCTGGGCCAACCATCTAATTGTTTACCAAGTTATCAACTTTAGAAATGTTACTAAACACAAGCACATTGTCACTTTAGTTTAGGACTGATAGAAAGAAGATGGAATTATTCAGGCAGTGTCTACAAAATGCCAAAACAGCTGGTTAAGAGCATAAAACATAAAGTCCGTCAAGCAGTGATTATCTACGTACGACGTGAATAGCTGGTTTGGGGTATTTTGGGTTTTGTTCACTGAAATTGCCTGGTTTCTTTATGCCTTATACAAGTTAATCCAGGGATGTAATAGAGTGCATTAAACTACAATTATACCAAACAGAAAGTTCTTAGCTTCCTTCCTTCTTATTCATTCTGTTCCAGTAAAGATTACTAATGCCTGCTTTGGGTACCATCAACATCCACTTTACAGAACTCTAAACACCCACTGGTGAGCGGTTGCCAACATTGTTAGACAAAGACTAGGATTATGTTCTCGAGTTCATGGCTTTCACCATTTTGACTTAGAACCAGTAGTATATCTGAATGTCATGTGATCTGAGAACAGTATTATCATTTCAATACACGCATATAAAATGATCTGAGAACGATAAAGCTGTTACTATTTGAACACATACATTCTTCTAGGGAAAGGGTGAAAGCACAAGATTGACCAAGGAAATCTTTGTAATACTAAGCCAAAAAAAATTTTTTTTCCATCTTTGTTGAGAGAAAACCCAATTTATTTGCTCGCTGTCCTGATTCTAGTTCAATCTAGGTCATGAGGAACCCAACTATCACTTGCTCCATTCCTCCCCGGGCTGACCTGATGCATGCTGCAGTCCAGATACCATGAAAACCTCAAAGAGTTTCCATCTCGAAGCATTTTAATGAAACTATGAAAAATCAAAAAGGGACCTAAACACAGCATTTTTGCATATATCATCATGCCACCCATTAACTAGGCAATCTGTCTAATGATACTTGGAAGAAACCCCTCCACTAGGTATAAACAAGGTCAGAATGAACATCAAACTGCTCTCAGAGGTTAGATGCCATTCTAAAACTTTAGGGTTGGGTTCCTATTGAAACTAGAGGAAGAAAGTCAAATTTCTTGAGACCTAACCCAGTATTATTCCACTATAAGATACTCAAGGAATTTTAATGTAGAAGAATCACCTTTAGATCAAGTTATAACTGTCATGCAACAGAAAGATTAAAAAAAAATCATTAGCCTTTCTTGACAAAGCAAGGCTTTTAGAAGGAATCTCCCTCACTGTCTTCACTGTCTATGACGCTTTTTGTTTTAGGACATGCACTTTCTACTGTGCATTGCTACTGTTGATGTGGTATTACTTCTCTTAATATTAGGTCATTGGGAAATTCATGATGTATTTTCTAGCTTTTTCTATGCAAAAAACTGTGTCATGACTTACCTGATGATCCAGGACATTGTAAGTGCCTGGAAAATTGATAACAATATGATGATTTTACTAATTAAAATGATGACATGGGCTTTCTCTTAAACAGCCAGGATGTTTCTTGAATTCAGCATACAGCTTGACTGAAATCTGTGAATAGGCAATTAATTAATTAAACAATTTTCTTGTCCACATCCTCTTTAGAAGATAGCTTTAGTTTCCCCCTATTTCTTGACTGCTAGTATAAGAAATAGTCTTCTGCGTAACGGTTAGGTTGATTTCCACTGATTGTGATAGAGTAGAGTTATTGATTTCCTGGGCAAAGTACCAATCCATTTTTCCCTCAAACTTTTACATTTCTGACGTTCCCTGATATTGAAAGGCAGCTTACATATATATATATATATTATGCACAATAATATTTTACATATTGTTTAATGCAAGGTTCCTGACTCTCATGTGGTTTTGTTTGTTTTGTGGCTAGAGGACAACCAGGGAGAGAGGGAGGGGAGAAAGCACCCCTCATAAGGAATGGTCACAGCAATCCCTTCTCCCTCCCTTCAGGATTTTGAGCATGCACGCACACATACACACGCTCAGCATGTTTCTAAAGCATTCAGGTCTAGGAACTGAAGAGTATAATCAGCCATGTGGGATCCAGCTGCTCTAACCACTAGGCAACAGAGCCAACCCACTGTACCGTGCTTTCCAAACTTGCTCCACATGCTACCTAATGAAATCTAGTGTCACAGCTTTACCCAACTTGAGAGAGCTGGTACAAGCAAAGTTTATTTCTCTTTGCATCCCATCACTCCTCAGATTTGTGGCCAGGTCTTTTACTCTCTGTGTTTCATAATATTTCAGTAACACTTTCTCCCTCTAACAGCGACAATCAGCAGGTTTTCTGTGTAAGAACTAGCAGGAGCAATTGTGTTTATCTCTCTGACTAAAAGGTTTCGTATTTATCTTCCCTGAGGTGGTGCCCATGTGGCTGTCCTGATATTGAGCAGTTGGACAGATTACACCCTGGAGCCACATCTGCGGACACATAGATCAACACCATTTTCATTGCTTTGGTGTCCAAGAAGTTTATCTTCTGTCAGTGAGATTTACTGCTTTCTTCATGAATCGCTACGGCCTGCTCTCCTCCCACGTTTCCTTTCCTCCCCTACTTTATTTGATTTCAAACTACATTAGCATAATCAGATCTGGAATGTTAACTAGTTAGTTTTGGTTTCCTGCTATTCTTAATATATTGGTGAATATATAATACAGTTGTTTTTGTTTCGTTTTGTTTTGTTTTGAGAGGTTTTACTATAGGGCACATGAGCTCACCAGAAAGACAGGGAGAGACAGCTGGAAATCAACCCCGCGGGGGATGGCCATGCTGCAATCCCTTCTCCTCCATTCTCCTCTCAGGATCCTGGGCACACACACACGCAATCGGTGTGAGTTTAAGCCACCGGGTCCAGGACTCGAGCCGCGGTCGACTACATGGGAGTCCAGCGACATAGCCATTACGCCAACTGCTGCTCCCATAATAGAGTTGGTTTTACCTACCACACCTAAACATATGGTGAAGAGATTGCACTGGGCATTGTCTCACAGGACTGAATTTTGTTTACTGGGTTTGCTTTAACTGTTAGGACATACGCTCCCAAACTTGTGTTAGAGCTTTGAAGTTTGCAATACACTTTCACTGATACTGTCTCCACTGATTCTGAACAGATTTCTGCAATGTAGGAGGGAAAGAGGCAATGATTCTTCAGTTTTAAAGATGAGAAAATCAAAGTTCAAGTAGATGAGAAAATCACAGTCAGCTGTAAGCAAAGACAAATCTAGAAAAACAAATTTGCATTTCATCTTCTCCCCACTTAACTTCACTGCCACCTCCAAATAATTCTTTGTATAACATACAAAGTGTGACTTTCTTAGGGTTTGAGTCACCTGTCTCAAATCTCATGCCTTTTCCATCTCCAAAATTCTAATACTTGCTGACTGGGTTATGACAAAAGACCTAGGAATTAATGCAGATTATCTATCCATTTATCTAAATGGTAAAGTGGAGCCAAAAAAAAAAAAAAAAGCGAGATAGTTCTTTGGAATATTGATTTCCTCGATGGTTTTTCAACATCCTGAATATATGAATTACCTGAGGAACTTTAAAACAAATAATGGTATCTGGATTTCACCTCCAGAGAGACTGCTTTAATTGCTCTGGAGATGGTGCCCAGACATGAATAGCATTGTAAAGCTTCCCAGATGATTCTAATTACTGGACACTCAGTGTTGGAAACCAGTGGGGGGATTCCTTCCCTTCACTCAGTCTGGATACATTCCTTTGTTTTTTTTTTTTTTTTCCCACCAACATTTAAAAAAATTATTATTTTTTCGAAGTCAGTCAGAGTTTGGTATTTTGGCCAACATTAATGATCTTCCTCAAAAATTTATAGTCTAAATAAGGTGTGTGTGTGTGTGTGTGTGTGTGTGTATTTCCTTGTTTGCTTTGACAACTCTGGGAGAAGAGGAATAACTATGGAAAAATAAATAAACTTAAAAAAAAAAGTTCCAAAACAAAAACCCTATCCTATGTCTCAGGTAAGAACTGGAGAGTATCTACATGGAAAGAGATCTTAGGTAAAGGGCATTTTATGGCACATGTATTTCACCATCAGAATACCAGCCCCACAGTATAGGGTCACTGTTTGGTCTGATTTGGTCACTATTTTCGCAGCATGTTGAAAAGTACTTGGCACTTGGGAACCAGCACTTAGCGTAATGGCTATGTCGCTGGACTCCCACGTAGTCGATCGCAGTTTGTGTCCCGGACCCAGTGGCTTAAAACTCACGCCGGGCGCGTGTGCGCGCGTGCCCAAGATCCCGAGAGGAGAATGGAGGAGAAGGGACTGCGGCGTGACCATCCCCTCTGGGGGGTGATTTCTCGCTTTCTGTCTCTCTGTCTCTCTCTGTCTGTCTGGCGAGCGCACGCGCCCTATAGCGAAAACCTCTCAAAAAAAAAAAGTACTTGGCACCTAACAGGCACTCTGTCTAGAGCTCACTGGAACCACTTGAAGTTTCCCTATGCTGAAGGAATCCAGGTTTTGGTGCCTATTCTCATACCATTTCTCCACTTAGAATACTTATCTTCTCAACTCTCCTTCAGTCTGAAAACTATCATCCTGTAAGACCTAGCTGTAGTGAACTTCTTCCACAAGCCTTTCTAATACTTCTTCGAACTGTTAGAGTTCATTATCTATACAGCCTTGCATATATTACAGTTATTTATATGTGTTAATTTTCTTCTAGAAACGACCAATTTTATCTTTGCATTCCCCCTGTTCACAGGGAAACCTCTCAGTAAATACTTGCTTGAATGAATGACCATTGCTTCCGGTATACCATGCTAAGAGTTTAAACAGCATTTTATAATGCATTATTTCTCTTTATGCTTTGTATTTTGGAGATTACTTCCAATACAAAATCTGATTTGTTCCTCAACACAACCCTGGGAAATGAAATGGATGGATATTATCATTTTAAATGAAAAGAACCTGTGGCATGACAATGATGTTAAATGATCTACTCAAGGTCACATCCCATAAAGGCAGAGAATGGACTGAGTGGCTAAGTTTCAAGACCCTGGTCCACACAGTTTCACTAAGGAATAATGTTTTTCCCAGCGGGTTGAGCAAACTGAGACCTTTTTGCTTTCGTTAAATTCCATGGCCCACGCCTCTCCAACTCAGTTATAAAACCTAAGTTTTGGCTCTGCTGTAGCGGCACAGGTGGTAGAGCATCGCTGCGTGAAGTTGAAGAGCTATGGAATGTTCCAGGGTTTGAATTGACTGCAACACTACAGGCGTGTCTGGTCCTGACTGGACTGGAGGGCTGGGGGAAGGGTCATGGCATGACAGAACAAGGTTGGGAGACTCTCTCCCTCTCAATAGATAAACTTAAAAAAAAATGAAAAACAAAAACCTATGTCCACATCCTAGGCAAGAAATAGAGAGCGTTTACATTGTTTATGATAAAATTATGTATATAATTAAGTAGGTCAGTTCTTTTTGTCCTTGTTCATATGGGGTGCATCATGCTGTTCTTGTTTCATTGTATCATGACTTATTTACTTTTCCTGTAACCTGCAATTTGCTCATTAGATCAACATCATGCCAGAAAGAGTGAGTCTGGTTGGAATGAGATGAGAAGACGCATGGCCAGGCTGTGAGAAGTAGCTCATTCCAGAGAACCAATAGAAATTCAGGA
The DNA here is from genome assembly GCA_026018925.1 of Tupaia tana. Classification (NCBI taxonomy): domain Eukaryota; kingdom Metazoa; phylum Chordata; class Mammalia; order Scandentia; family Tupaiidae; genus Tupaia; species Tupaia tana. Next base: position 18,294,728 of record JAKSZU010000013.1, on the reverse strand, counting down.
AGTACCCAGGGAAATGTGCCTTCTCAGTTGATTTTCTGTGTGGATTTTTAAAAAGCATTTAAATCTTGCCCTTACCTATTCAGCAATTTTTAAATACCAATCAACAGCATGAACCTAGAGTGCAGAGATTCCCCTTGCTCATATATTTTTAGCCCAAAGGAATGATTAAGAATTCATATTAAATGACCTGAGGTTTTATTTTTTCATAAATATATTACACACATATCAATGAAAACATAATTTTAATCATTTGAGCAAGATTCCACCATTGCTTTATCCATGGCAAATTAAACAATAGTTTTTGACAACACATGAAGCATAAATCGTTCTTAATGTGATTTAAATTTGATCATTATATCTTTTTAATGATAATTTGTAAATTTTTTTTTTCTGTTTCAAGTGTACTCAGTTTTTCAAGAGTGAGGAAAAAAAAAAAAAAAAAAAAAAAAAACAAACACTGCCAAATACTCCGGAATAAAATAAAATTGTGTTTTGGTTTGTATAAGCTGTCATTACACTGAGAGTTGTGCTTGACTCTGAGGAAGAAAGCAGCCTTGTGATACTTCTAAAAATTTACATAAATTCGGTTCAAGGAATATTACTAATAAAGTGGATGTGCGGTCACCTAGCCACCTTAGGAAAAGGTTACCACTTTATTTTAAGTAGCCCATCAATCATTATGAATTAATGTCACATTCTGGGTGAAAGCACTAATCATAATAAATTCATTTTGTATTCATGAGGGTGTCAAATGTACACCCAAAGGAGTCCCGTGTCATTTGTCGGTGTGGAAAGAAAAATTAAAATATGACCTCTTCACAGTCTCTTTGCTGTGGTTTATATCCAGATGTATGTACTTGGGAAGGTGGATATGAAATGCACGTGGAGGGACCTGGGTGCCTTCCCTGAGGTTTTTGGAAATGGAATGAAATCTGTGTCAGTAACTGGGATCTGGGGTTGTGGGCTGACATTTCCACATTCTCCAATGGCTGCCAAAGGGCCAATCGGGTGCCTGAGAACAGGGCTCAGGGAATGGAAGTGCCCAAAGAACAGCTACTGAAGTCACTACTTCCCAAACCCAAGCTTACCTTCCACTGGAGATGTTATCACCACCACTTTACTCATTACGCAGGTGATCTGAGGGCACTCACAATTCAATAGGGCACTGGGCACTGTCCAGGGAAGCCTTTCTCCTACTTCCTTCCTCTCTATTGGAAGTATTGGAAACTTCTTTCCTACTTTGTGGGATCCATTTCTATGGGAAAAGAAGTCCCAGAAATACCAGATGAGTGAAATCTTAAGTGTTTAATATACACATAAAAATGTGTCTCTATTGGATGGAACTAATGTGTTAAATGGCATTATCTTGGTTTTTGCTATTATTCTTGCTGGTATCATTTCTATTTTAATAAAGAAGAAGTTCAGTCACAGATCATTTAAGTAACTTTATAGATTAGGTAGCTTGTCTGTGGATACACGTTGTGGAATCACCTTTTGAACCAGTATTCTGCTTCTCTGAATACAATAGTACCTACCATATGAAATTGCTATGAAGATGAAGGAAAGCTAGCAGTGTAAATTTCTTAGTACAATGCTAATTACTATTAGCTATTTTTTTTTAGAGGTTTTTGCCTTAGGGCATGAGTGCTCGTTGGAAAGACAGAGACAGACACAGTGAGAGGGAAAGTGAAAAATCATCCCCCCAGGGGATATGGCCATGCCGCAATCCCTTCTCTTCTGTTCTCCTCCTGGGATCTTAGGCATGCATGCACACATGTCCAGAGTGAATATGAAGCCACCTGGTCCAGGATTCGAACCACTGTTGACCATGAGGAAGTCCAGGACGTAACCTCTATGCCATCTGCTGGTCCCAATGTTAGCTAATATGATTAATTACATGGTTTGAGGTGAGCCCCTGCTTAACCTCAACCTCATTCAGACTGAAATTTTCATCTGGAAACAAGAAAGATACCAGACATGAGACAAGCAGTTGGCGTAAAGACCGTGGTTCAAGTCACAGACCCGGGGACTTAAAACTCCCGCCGGGGGACCAGCAGTTAGTGTAATGTCTTAGTCACTTGACTCCCATGTAGTCGACTGCGGTTCAAGTCCCGGACCCGGCGGCTTAAACTCACGCCGGGCGCGTGTGTGTGCGTGCCCAAGATCCCGAGAGGAGAATAGAGGAGAAGAGATTGTAACATGGCCATCCCCCCGGGGGTGATTTCTCGCTTTCTGTCTTTGTCTCTGTCTGTGTTTCTGGCGAGCGCACGTGCCCTATGGCAAAAACCTCTCCAAAAAAAAAAAATAAAGAAAAAAGAAAGATACCAGATTTATAGCTCCTTTTTGGTTTGTTCTGACTAGCTCTGGCACCGAGATGACAAATACTGTGACAGTCAGGGATCCATCTCTCCTCAGAAACCCTTACTGCCATTATTGATGAGATGTTTCTCAGTCCTATGGCATCGAATTTCAGAACCAAACAGTTCTCTGTATTTTCTTTCCTTTTACTTTTGTTTTGGTTGTTTGTTTGTTTATAAACCAGAGGGCATGTGTACTATTCAAAGAGAGACAGAGAGACATAGAGATAGAGACAGAGAGATCATACTCTCATGGGGTATGATCATGTCACAATCATCTCACTTCGATTTCTCCACCCTGCTGGAATTTTGGACATGCATGCACACATGCACAGTAATATTTTAAAGCCACCAGGACTGAGTTTCCAACAGTATGGTTGACCATATGGGATCTTGCTTCCTTCACCATGGGGCCCTGAGACCAACCCAGTTCTCTGTACTTCTTTAAAAATTTATTTATTTTTCTAGGCACGTGTGTGTGTGTGCCCAAGATCCCGAGAGGAGAATGGAGGAGAAGGGACTGTGGCGTGGCCATCCCCCCTGGGGGGGTGATTTCTCGCTTTTTGTCTCTCTGTCTGGCGAGCGCACGCGCCCTATAGCAAAAACCTCTTAAAAATTTTTTTTAATTTATTTTTACATGATTCTACAAGCATTTACTTTACATATCAAAAAATTTTAACTCATACTCCATAGTTCTTGAAAGTTAATAACTTTCAAAATTTCAAAACAATGAATTTTAAAGATAATGTTCAAAATATTTCTTATAATTTTGTATAATTTTGTTTGTGACTCTATAACAACAGAAACAGTATGTTTTTAAATATTATTGAGAAAATATTTACATATCAACTACTCAAATTGTTGAAAAGCAAATGCCCAGCACACTGCTCACACATAAACCTTCTCAATTCAGCCCTGCCTACCAAGTATTCTGTGATATACCATCTGCTAGCAAAGATCAGTCTCTTTTTATTCCTTCAAAGTCTTTCTCAAGATAATTCTCTGGTGTGGTTGCTCTTTTGCAATCTCTACTGATTAAAATGCTGGCCTGGAAATGCCCAGGTTATTTTATATTATAAATTCTTTCATGTAGCTTCTCTAATCCTCTCTGCCAGGCAGAACTATTTATGGTGCCAGGCCATCTTTCTAAGAGCTTCTGTTGGCTTACTTGAGATCTACCTTAGTTCCATAGTTTTCTGGTTAATCTTCAGATATGACATTCCAGTCAAAGCCCTGTCCGATAATGAGTATTTCCAATTTCTGAATCAATGCAACAAGCATTATTGAACTTATGCAAATAACCCTTCTGTCACAAAATAAGAATATTCCCAAATATTTTCCAATTCCAGAGGGATCCGGAAGGAAGAAAAGCTTATGTTTCCATTTAAAGAAATAAACAAGGAAAATATTTTAAGATATTGTTAAACTTATCAACAACTGAAAAGAAAGTAAACTGTTTAAATTGGGAAAACAAAGCATAGTAAAAAGAAAAAATCAGTAATGTTTTACTCAAAAGTCATAAAATTCTATTTCTCTAGTTCAGTCTTATGTTAAAACTCTCTTCTGTTGAATATGCACTATTGCTGTGTTTCAGTCTTTCCATTTAAATTCTGGAAGTTAACATTCTATGTTATTATTGATATTTCCTGTCCCTAGCATTAAATTGGTCATTTTCTTGGTTGCCTTTTGTTTCTTATTTCTGTATGTATCTTTAGTTTTACTGGTCAAGCACTCCTTTCAGAATTTCTTGAAGAGTGGGTCTGCTACTCTTCACCTCTTCAAGTGGGCAAATTCTATCAAGTCTTGTTTATCTGAAATATTTTTATTCTTTCTTACCATATGAAAGATAATCTTGCTGGGTATAGTATTCTTGGTTGAAACTATTTTTCACTTAACACTTTGAATATATTTTACCATTCTTTCCTTGCTTGCATTGTTTCTGATGAAAGGTCTGAGGTTAAGCCTGACAGAATAACCTTTATAAGTAACCTGATGTTTCTCTCTTGCCAATTTTAGTATCTTGTCTTTGTCTGTAGATTTGACCAGTCTGGCTATGATGTGCCTTGGAGATCTTCTTGGGTTGATGCTATGTGGGGTCCTTTGTATTTCTTGGGTCTGGATATTTGAATGTCTCTTTAGATTTGGAAAGTTTTCTTCCAAGATTTCATGGAATAGATTTTCAATGCCTTTATTAATTTCCTCACCTTCTGGGATACCAATTACCTGAATGTTTGGGCATTTAATGCTGTCTAGTATTTCTCATATAGTATTCTCATTTTTGGGGGGTTATTTTCTCAGTTTTTTTTTTTTTTTTGGTTGTTTTTTTCTAGATCATAGGTTTTACCTTCAACATACAAGATTCAATTTTCTGCATAGACTAATCTGCTTTTAATACTTTTGAGGGACGTTTTGATTTCCTGAATGGCAGCCTTCATGTCTAATAGCTCCATTTGATTCTTTTTTATGGTGTGTATTTCCTCTTTCAGATCATGCAAGAACTTCAACACCTCCTGGAACTTGTTGTCTCTTTTCTCCTGCATCTTCTGGAGTTCATTATCTCTTAGCTCTTGTATCTCATTTAGTTTTGTCAATATGAATATTTTGCAGTCTTTATCAGATATTTCCAAGAATTCTACTGTACTGTTTGTAGATGATGAATTATTGTCCTTTTCCCTGATGGGAGAGACATTTTTTTGGTTTCTCATGTTTCTTGTACCTTTGCGATTGTTTCTGGTCATTCTGTGACAAAATCTCTCCTCCACAGTGCTTAGCAATGTGGTATAAACAGTAAGACTAGGGGTTCAGATTTTTAGAAAGAAAATTCTTTGTTAAAGCTGGAGATTCAATAAGTGTTGAGGATTTCAATGAATCTAAGAGGATTCAGATGCTTGGCTACTGTGCACCTAGGCCTATGTAGACATTAAGTGTCTGGAGAGTGAAGCTTAGAGTAAGAAAGTAAGATTTTAAAAATACAAGCAAAAAGGAAAAAAATGGGAAAATACCACCAAAAAAGAGTAAAAAATGAAAACCACATGGTGTGCTAACTCACCACACAAACACACCAGGACACACCTCAGCTTTAAAATGGCTTCTGAAATTAACAAGTGAAAGAAAAGACCCAAACTGAGGAGAGGTGCTTGAACAATTTTTAAAAAAAAGTTAAAAAATTTAAAGGGAGAGTGTGAGACAGACAGAAAGGGAGAGCGAGCATGAGACAGAGAGACAGAGAAAAGACAGAGGTCGTCCTACCTTGTCTGAATATTTTGGGAGGCTAGGAGATGGGTTTAGAGCATGGCTTCCCTCGTTCTCTGTATTTCTGAAAGCTCCTCAGAAATAGCAAATGGAAACCACCGATGTTGCTCTGGGATTGCTAAATCCCAGAGGATGTAGCATCTCACAAAACTTCTTTATTTTTGGTGCCAAGGATAAACTCACTTCTTGCATTGCATTTTTATCTTAGATGGATGGGTTAAGCACCATGGAACTCATTTCTCTCATCATACTTTCTCTTTCTTTCCACCAACAACTCTCTTTGATGAAATAGGGACAGACTTATATCAAAAGAGCAAGACTCAGAAACAATGTAACTTCAGAACTTCAATGCTAATCCTGAAAACACTTTCATGCTCACTCCTCTTCCAAAGATTTAATAGCAGAGAACTAACCTGGGGCAGCATATGTGTAACAGTTCATTTCTCTAGCAAAAGTGCCTTATGAAGTATTAGATCAAATAAGAGAAAGTAGGGTTTAAAGGACTTGTCAAATGACTAGAAATATGATTATCAGTTCTTTTTAAACCCCAACTTTTCCACTGAAATTTCCAACTGGCTTGGGTCAAGATATCTATTCATGATATTTTCTAGCTAGATAAAAATGATTCTCATTCATACTTATGGGTTTTTAAATCCCATTTCATACTCAGTTGACCTTCCCTGAGCTCCTCTTTTAGTTTAGTCTATACCTAATTAATTAAGCCTCCATTATGTTCTAATTTGTATTATTAGCGTTTAGTATTCTAGGTTGCAACTTCTTATAAAACAGGGCATATGTCTTAGTTTAAAAAGCAATCTGGTGTGATCGAAAGAACACTAAAATTTATCTCAAGGGAAGTATAAATGCTTTTGAATGGAGCAGTAACTTCATCAGTAGGTAAAAATTGTAAGGAGTTTTGATTGACACCAAGATTTCTATCTGAGGGATCCAGCTGGTGGTGGTGCAATAGTTAAGGCACTGTACTCCCATGTGACCAACTATGGTTCGAGTTCCGACCTGGTGGCTTGAAAATCATGCCAGGTACATGTGTGTATGTCCAAAGTCCCAGAAGGAGAATGGAGAAGAGATTGCAGTGTGGCCATCCCCCAGGGGCATGTTTCTTTCTCTCTGGCGAGCACAAGTCCCTTATGGCAAAAACCTAAAAAAAAAATAATAATTATTTGGAGAGACTGGAGTATGACAGTCATGCAACATTTTTGGAATGACTTTTCTGAGCAATATAGGCACTGCCTTTAGTGAAACAATTTACTCACCATAGTGTTTATTTTGTATATGATATGTAAATATCTACTGATCAGTGAGGATGTTGGTAAGGAGGGCTCTGTACATACACAGTCCCACAAATTTATCAAAAGATGAAGTAAACCAATGCTTACCCTCTACAATTTAGCACAAGCAAAGAACAATTTTTATAAAATTCTATTTATTTCACGTGAGTAAATTCTTGTAAATTTCAATTAGAATGAATGATAGCAAAATTCATCAATATACCTTAAAGCATCCATTTGAAGCCCAGATTTTATATAAGAATAGTAATTTTGTAGCGGGTAAATGGTAGCACAGTGGTAAAATGCAACACTCTGAAAGGTGATCCCAAATGGAAGAGTTCCTGGTTCAAATCCTGAGACCTCCCTGAGCATGCTGGGCCCAGGCTTGCCCATCATCCAGGCTATCTAAAGGCAGAGAGTGGATTGTGGTATTGGGAGCTCACTGGAGTTCTGTCTTTCTCTCTCTGTATGTCTGTCTCTTTTACTCATGAAAGAAATAGGTAGATGAACAAAAAGAAAGAGAGAGAAGGAAATAAGAAAGTAAACTGACTTTTAAAACACTAATACCTAAGAGGTTAATACTGTGCCAATCAGGACATCAGGAGGCAAAGGACAACATACTCAGTGGGTTTAATTAAAGACATTTTGATGAAAAGGGTATTAAGAGGTATGTGTATGATAAAGTAGTTAACAACAAAATGTGAAGCACCGTGGTTCCAGCAATGATAGAAAACCATTACTACATTGAAGTCTGAAAGGCTAACTAGAAAGAATGATATTTCCAGAATTTAGGAGGAGGTGCTGCCTCGTAGGAATTGTGACCACACAGGAATGGAGCGACCACCTCTGTTATTCAGAACTTGGGCTGAAATTTGGGCGACACGTGATAGAGAAAAGTAAGCTAGATACATCATGATTCTGGAATCTTAAGCTATATAGAAAAAGAGACGAAGAGGTTAGGCAGAAACTCCTGAAAATCAGAGTGAAATATTGAGCCCTTTCTCCGTTCTTAGGAAAATTAAAAATAAATAAATAAATTAATTAATTAAAAATTAAAGTTCAGCATTCACCAGGCTTAGCTGGAAGCACTAAAGAAACACATTCTAAGAATATGGTTGAACCAGAGGTAGATAAATATTTATAAAAACTGCAACCCAGTCTTGACTTCTTACTAGATTAAGGTAATTCTTCCAGAGGATACAGTAAAAGCTCTCTGGCGTTAGTTAAAAATCACACACAGCTTCCACAATTATCAATATGCACTACACAGTATTTAGTAACACTTACCAGCTATACCAAGAAATAAAATCAAGAGTAAAAGCACATCAACCATTTATGTGGGTTATCAAACACACTTTAAGGTAACTCGTGAATTGATGTGGATTATCAAACACACAATTTAAGATAACTTGTGGCTACTGTTGAGAATAATGAGAAAATAGAAAATGTACCCCAAAAATGGAAATTACTGGGCCATTGGAAAAGTCATGACACATTTTGCATAGAATAACAGGAGAACACATCACTTTTCTGACAACCCAATTTTTTTTTTTTTTGGAAAGGTTTTTGCTACAGGGTGCATGCGCTCACCAGACAGACAGAGAGAGACAGAGAGACAGAAAGCGAGAAATCACCCCCCAGGGAGGATGGCCACGCCGTAATCACTTCTTCTCCATTCTCCTCTCAGGATCTTAGGCACGCACGCACACGCGTCCGGAGTGAGTTTAAGCCACTGGGTCTGGGACTTGAACCGCAGTCGACTACATGGGAGTCCAGCAACATAGCCATTACGCTAACTGCTGGTCCCACAACCCAATATTTTAAAACCAAATAAAAAATAAAATAATAAAAGTGTAAAACTTAATGATGACTTTAATAACAGATTGGAAACATTAGAAAAAAGAGAACATTTGTTACTGGGTATAGATTGTCAGAATATATTTAGACTGAAACATGGAGAATACAAAGAATTAAAAATGCAGAAAAGATGAGACATATGGGTTATGATAAAAGTGTCTATTGTAGATGTAATTAAAGACCCAGAAGAGAAGAAGAAGAAGGTGAAGCAATAGGTAAAGCAGGTAACTGAGAATTTACAAAACTGATAAAAGGAATCTAAGCTTTAGATTTAAAGAGTGCTATGAATCCAAACCAGAATAAGTACAAATAAAGCAACATCTGGCACATCTGAGATAGATTGTCACAAACCAAAGTCAAAGAGAAGATATCAATGCAGCCAGAGGGCAAAACGGGCACATTACCTTCAAAGAAACGACAGACTGATGGCTGGCTTCTCAGCAGAAATAATACAAGCTGAAAACTAATGCAGTGGTTATCCTTAAAGTGCTAAAAAACAAAGAAAAAAGAAAAAAATTCTACCAGCCTAATGCTTCATGCTCACTGAAAATATCCTTCGAAAAATTATAGCATTATAAGACATTTATAGGCAAACGAACTGTAAGATCTCATCTTCATCATACCTGCATTAATTGAAAGGCAAAGTATGTCTTCAAAAAGAAGAAAAGGGAATCCTAAATTAAAACAGAATTGTAGGAGGGAATGCATAGTAACAGAAAGTAAAACTGTATGGGCAAATATATATTGATATCATCTGAATGGAACATTACTGTCTGGGGATCTAAGTATATTGTAGAATTAAAATACATAATAATATCAAAGGGACAAGATGACCAATAGAGCTGAAATGCTTTAAGGCCCAAACATGGCTGAAAGCATAAGGCCCTGGGAACTGGTAAATTATCAATGGTGTTTTTTGTAATCTCCTACAAAACAGTTGAAAGAATAATGAAAGCCTATATTGTTAATTAGGCAATAGAGGGGGGAAATGGCATAATAAAAATATGGAATAGGAGGGAAGCATGGAGAAAATATAAAAGAACAAAATACCACCAACTGAAAACCACATAGTTTATAAGACTCATATCTTAAATATAAGCACTATATGATGAAAGTAAAAAAAAAGAAATATATTAGGTAAACAATAGCCAAAAGAAAGTGAACTGTAACAGTATAAATATCATACAAGGTATTAAGACTAGAAAGATTATTACAGATAAAGATAAACATTTAATTTTGATGAAAGTTTAATCCATCAGAAAGGCAGAATTCTACATTTATATGCACCCAATAATATTTTGTCAAAATATATAAAGCAAGAAATATGAGAACTAAAATGAAAGCTAAATCCACAATTAGAGTGAGAGACTTTAATACATCTCTATCATAAATTAATAAGGTAAGTAGATAAAAAATCATTAGTGATACAAAAATTTGAACAACTAACAATGATATCGGTGTTTACTTTTACATAACCAATTAAAAAAGCCTCATAGTATTTCAATCTGAATAGCATGACTGAAACGTAAATCTAGGCTATATTTATAGAAGAAATCTTGTTGGCATAACTTTTGGGGTTTCTGATTTTAAAAAACCATAATTGAAATGCTGCATATTGAAATTTTCCTTTGTATAGCTTTTTAGATAGTCTAAATTGTAAGATGTGTAAGTAAAAAATCTTGTCTCTTTTTGTAATGTGTTATATTTCCACCTTCATGGGAAAATAAGTAAAATATCAGAAGACATGATAACCACCCCATTTTGTCTCTACACACTATCCGTATATGTATGGCACATATACATACTGATTATCTAACATATATAATTTATATTTATCTGAATCTTGATGATATATGGAATATGGTAATTATTTAGAATTGAGAAAGTGACACCTTGAAATGCTTCCAGGTTTGATTATTATTTATTGTTGGACTATTACTGTTTATATTATCATTTTAAATATCATCATTATCCTATTTCTTACTCAACAGGTAAAATGTCAGGACGGCACACATTTGGGATTAGTGACAGGGAGTACATTCTTTATTAAAGAATATATTTTAAATTAGTGGCAATTAGAGTGAGTGATGTGTGTTATTGGTTCAACTGTGAAATGACTCCTAACTCTCTTTTTATGACATCCTAGCAATTTCCAATTAGCTCAAACAGTTTTAGTATAAAACTGCTTAAAAATTCTCAAATATTTTTATTAAATATTTAATTAAAATAAATAAATACTATTTAGCGTGTTTATGGTAACTGACACAAAAGGAGAGGGTTTTGAGTTTTAGAAACGGACAGGATTTAATAAAATGTAAGAAATATATTATTATAAAACTAAGGAAAAGTAATGGACTTATCCTGTGCATTCCTCTAGAACTCTCCCTTCTGTTTCAAAGTGCAATATAAAGAAATGCTTAATACAGTCATCTTTCAATATAATTAAGTCTCCATGCATTTTCTGAATAAGGCTATGATTGAGGAACATGTTTAGTTGGTAGTAATAAAACCAAGATTGCCATTCAAAGGAAGTCAGAGATCGCAAAGTAGAAAATGCTGCTCTTATTTCGGGAAAAAAGAGAGACTGTAACTTTACAAAATTATCAGTCATTTTGCAGAAAGTTTGTTTTCATAATAAAAAATAAACTTATTTTATTAGTTAATTTTAAAACACAAGAATGCATTCTTTCTCTAATGTGGCTGGAATTTATATAGATATTTGATTGAGTCTATCTAACTGTGTGTTTAAAAGTATTCAAATATACTTTTATATATTTTGAAAACTCAAATATTTATTATCTCTTAAATATTTCTAAGTACATAGTTTTCATAATTAAACATTTATCCATATTTACTTGACAATGTTGTTCTTTCCTGTCTGAACTGCACACCAGGGAGATGATATAAATTCATACTGCAGAAAAAAAATTAAATTAAACCCCATTACTGTAAAACTTCTAATACTTCAGTGAGTAAAATGCTATACATTCTAAATATGTTTCTTGTTTTCTATGCAATTTTTAAATAAAAAGCCCATAATGTTAAGTTACACAATTGGGGCTGGGTGGTGGCACAATGGTAACACAACACTCTGTGAGGCTGATCCACATGGGAAGGTTCTGGGTTCATGTCCAGAGGCATCCCTGAACACAAGGGCACACATGCGCCCATGATCCAGGACTGGCTGAGGCTGGGGTTAAATTGTGGCAAGGAGATGCCTGTCTCTCTGTTTTTCTCTCATGGAAAAGAAAATATAAAATTTAAAAAATTACATTATCTTACCTGCATGTACTTTCTACTCTAGACTGAAAGAGAGAGGAAGAGAAAACACCCTTCTACAGGGCCTGGTCATGGTATGATCCTCTCTCTGCCAATTCTTTACCCTATCAGATCCTTTTTTAAAATGTATTATATTTTAATTTACATTTAGTCATTGACAGTCTTTACAGCTTGCAGTATGGTTTTTTCCAGCATGCATGCAGTGCCTGTCAGTCCATTCAGAGATATTACCATGCACATCATCAACAGATAGCTTTCCATTTTTGTGTCTGTTAAATATTTATTTCCTGAGCCCCTTTCCCACCGCACCCCCAACCCCCTCTCATACAGTCTCTGATAGCTTCGATGGCTCTCCCTCTTATTATACCTTCTGCTCTTTTAGTTTCTGGCATAGATGCAGATATTTGGTATACAATGTCTGTCTTTCATATGCTTGTTTTACTTAGCATTACATAGTCTATATTTATCCACTTCGTATAACATGAGAGGGTTTCATTGTTTTTTGTTTTTTGTTTTTTTTTTTAATGGCTGAATTAGTATTCCATAGTGTATATGTTCCACATTTTTTTCAATCCAGTCATTTGGGTCATTTTGGCATTTGGGTTGATTCCATGTCTTAGCGATTGTGAATAACGCTGCAGTAAACATGAATGTGCAAGTGTTTTTCCAACTGAGTGTTTTCTATCTTTTATTGTATAGATATTTTTAGTCTTGTTAGCAAAAGCAATTGTTGCTTTTCTTAAAAAAAATTAAAAAGTTTCATTACCAAAACAGTACTTTACGATTTTTAGAGATTACCTAAGTCAGAGGTCAGTTTTCTGTAATGTACTTGATAATACATATTGTTTTTCTTTGCAGGCTACATGGTCTTTGTGGTAGCCACTTAACTCTATCATTGTAGGATGAAAATAGCCATAGACAATACATTAATGAATGAGTAAGGTTACGTTCCAATAAAACTTTTTTTTTTTTTTTTTTTTTTTTTTGGAGTTCAGGTTTGGGTGTGCAATTAGGCTTCTTGTTGGATTTAGGTTTAGCGTTAGGGTTTGAATTTTAGTCAATGTTCGTTTTGGTTTGGGGTTAGACTTAGGGAGTTGGGTTAGGGATAGGGTTAGGTCTATTGTTTGAGGTAGGATTATAGTTAGGTTCGGTTTGGTGTTAGGGCCAATAAAACTTTGTGCGAATAGGTGTTATGCTGTATTATGTCCTTAGGTCACAGTGAATTGGTGTTATGTTGTATTATGTCCTTAGGTCACAGTTTGCCAACCCCTGAAAGTCATCAACACCTCATCTGTTACTCATTGATCAGTTACTGCCACACCCTATGCTGGGCGCTGGAGGTATAGAAGCTTTGGAGGAACTTTAATTCAGACTGGCAGAAGGAGATATATTAATTTATATAAGTAAATGTGATATATTTCTTTGAGTACCAAGACAGAGACATAGAGAATAGAAGAGAGAGAGAATTACTAATTAATGAACAGAATGAAGTTTTCTTCAGGCACACAAGAAAAGAAATGGTACTTTGAGAAGGGAAAATTGTGAAGAACAAAGTTACAGAGCTCGAAAGAGTTGGCAAGTTGGAAAACTGAACAGTGATTTTGTATAGTTGGAAGCATAGTGTGAGAAGTAGCATATATCAGGGAATGAGTCACCAAGACTGGTGGTCTCCAGGATCCATAACAAAGTCCTGTTGAGGACTCTGGAGTCCTTGCTAGGAAGTGGAGAAACAAAAGGGTTTTAACCTAGGGAGTAAGTGGTCTTATTTACATTTCTGACACTACTCCTGATAGCCTTATGAATGAGGCAACTGAGAAAATAAGACTCAAGGTGAGAAAACCAAGTTTGGGAGTTTATATAGAGTGGTCCTGCCAGCTTACCTCTGCCAGAGAAGGAAGAATTACTATATGAAGTGACTGAAATCTTTTGATGATGATTTAAAGGAAATACCTTATTATCAGATATTATAAAATACGTCTAGGATGGAAGACATGGTTTGTCTATTATAGTATTTTTAGTTCTTGTTTAGAAACCATAACATATGAATTCTAACCTCAATTTTGCCACGTAAAGTCAGAAGTGTTCAAGCACATCCTTTAATCTTTCAGAGCCTCCATTTCCATTTTAGGAGAAGCTAGCTATTCTGTTCATGTGTCAAGTTGTTGGAAGAACACCTTCCCTCTCAGGACTATAGGGAAAAATACTTTAATTGCTGTGAAAGCATTTTCAAAGTATAGTTTATCATTTAAAGATCAAGTATTTTAATATGGAGAAAGTATTGAAGAGCATCAGTTATTTCTGGTTCTCTCATCCATAACAGATAAAAGAGAGATCAGAGACCGTTAATGTGTTGGCAGCAATCCATGTCTACTGCATTTTTAGCTAGCTCAGTAAACCAGATACTTGGAAAAGGAAGCCCAGAGGGACCCATCAGATTAATGGTCCTTGTAAAATGGCCTGCCCTATGGTGCTTTCAGGCTCCTGGCATTTCATATGTTAGTGCACACACATATGCCTTCTCACACATCATACACAGATAGATGCACAGTGCATTTAAAACGTCATTGTCCTTCACACTCAATTCTATTAATGGTATCTGTAATCTCTATGGATATACGTGCAACTTAAATGTTTGCTATGTGGCCAGAGTGTTGGTATCTCTCTCTCTCTTTTTTTATTTTACTCTGCAGTCACTATTTGACTCAGCTGTCCCAGTACCCTCACAGACATGCATGCTACTACAACATACACAATACAGCAAATATATGAAATAAAAACAAAACTCACACAATACAACACAAATACACATAACACACAACTATTCCCAATATATATACTCAGTGATCATACCACACATGCAAAATGCATGATTACTATGTAGACAACACAGAACACACAAAAATAATACAACTTACATCACATAGAAAATATACATAGCACACACATCACAGATACAATCATAGCTTTCCAAATAGTAATCATTCATCTATTACTTTCACAATATTTGCATATAATCCTAACACTTCTTTATCTAATATTGTATCTTGCTTATGTAGCTTGTGATTCAGAAAATTCTTATGTATTTTTTTTCCTGCTTTTCCTTTACTTCATCATGCTTGATAAACTTTTTAAATTATCTGACTTTTACCTATTTAGCTCATCAGATATGTCTGATAGAAGTGTTGGCGTAGATCTGGAAAATTTTATCCATCGGATGTGAAAACCTTGATTGTTCTAACCTCAGTGGGCTGAACTACTCACAGGGTAGTTCTTTAGTTATTTATTTTTAAAAATCCAAAAAGATAATTTTTCAAATGAGAAAGCACATTAGATTTCAGCCACCTCTGTCCTCTGTCTTCTGCACCTGTTATTTCTGGACTAAACAAAACTTGACAGAAAGACCTGTCAACAATAGCAACAACCACAATAGAAGAACAAGTTTATTGATAACATTGATACTGATTTGAAAATAATCTATGGGTCTATCAGTATTTTGAAGGTAAAGGTGGCATGAGTGCTCTGGCCATGATATGTCTCTCAATCTGCTCAAGAATAGGTTGTATGAATGAAAATATAACTTGTTAAGATATAGTTTATGGTAACTAGAAAAATGGGAAAAATACACAGCGGTATAAATTTAAAAATTAAAAGCATGATTAATCATAGATTAATCTTTTTTAAGAGGAATTTTTATGATAAGGCACATGCACTTGCCAGAGACACAGAGAGAGACAGAGACAGAAAGCAAGAAATCAACCCCAGGGGGATGACCATACCACAATCCCTTCTCCTCCATTCTCCTCTCAGGATTTTGGGTTGTACATGTGCCTGGCATGAGTTTCAAGCTACTGGATCTGGGAATCAAACTGCAGTTGGCCATGTGGGTGTCCAGCGACGTAACTATTATACCATCTGCTGGTCCCCCAATCATAGATTAATCTTAATCTACTTAAAAACAATGCCTTTTTTGTAGAAATGAGCTTACTGAGGCAAAAGGACATGCAGTTTTAATGCTTGGGAATATAGAGCACAACTGTTTAGCCACCACTTACCCTTCATAGTGTTCAGCAGACTCTAGGCAATTCTCTCATTAGAATGAATATTGCTATTAAATATAGTTCTCCATATATTCCTTTTAAAGATGGATTTTCTACTTAAATGTTTCCTAGATTTACATTTTGGTTAGATTTATTTTCATAGAGGCTCAGTTTTGAGAAGAAATACCCATTTCAATTTAGTATAGTTCTTAAAATGAATTGGGACATTGAGCAAGGAAGTCTTGATATTATAATTGTCTTCTGCAGAGTAGTTTTCCCTGTAGCATCTAGTCTCTGAAATCATGTTGGCTAAAACGAGCAGAGAAGATTTCATAATAACTAACTTCACGTTCAAAGCAGCAAACTCTTCCATTCTTGGAGTAAAGTTCTGACAGGGTATTTGAAACCATGAAAACATTCTTTCATTTCACTTATAATGCATTTTTTAAAGAGATTTTAGTGCTTGACCGTCTTTCAGAAGTTTTTGATGCAAAGTAACTTCTTTTTTTCATCTTTTTAAAAAGTTTTTTTAAGAATTATTTATTTAACTTCATTTGTTGTTATTATTATTATTATTAATTTTACCAGAGAAAGACAGAGAGAGAGAGAGAAAGGGAAAGAAAGGGAAAAGGGATATTGCCAGGTCTGGTACTTGAACCACAGTTGGCCATGTGGGAACCCAGTGCCTTTATCTACCACAACACCTGCCAACCCCAATGAAAAATAACTTCTAATAAAAGTAGGGCTGCTACAAATCCTTTTGAGCAAGACAAAAGGAGTGTCTCCATGATCCATCTGTTTATACTATTATAATTTCTGTGAAGCATGAAGGGCTGCCTGTGAGTTCTATGTGTAATAAGTACAAGAATATACATACACACAGATACAAGTTCTCAGATGGAATCCTGTGCTCATATGTTAATGTGCCTTAAGACACTTAAGTGGAAATAAATTTGGGGATATTGTCCTTTACATGTATTTCCTTCAGGACACTATACCCTGTAAACAAGTAGAGACCACTGGTTCATAAGTTTTAGATAACTCTAACTTTTGTATTTCCATTATTTTCCCCACAGGTTAAATTCATTTAAAAGATTCATTTCTTAAGGTTTTTGCCATAGGGCACTTGCACTCAGCAAAAAGAGACAGAGATAAACAGTGAGAGAGAAAGTGAGAAATCAGCCCCGAACAGGGACAGCCATATGGCAATCCCTTCACCTCCACTCTCCCCCTGGGATTTTGGGCATGTACACACATACAGCTAGGGGGATTTTCAAGCTGCCAGGTCTGGGAATCAGTAGGCTATGAGGGAATTCAGTGCCTTAACCACTATGTCACCTATTGGCCCCCAAAGGTGCATATTTTTATAAAACCATTTTTTTTTTTGAGTTGCAAACAAAAGTAAAGTCCTATTGAGAGTTTGTAGAAAGAGTTCCTGAATTATAATTAATTTTTAAATCTATAGAAATCAACTAAAGAAAGAATTAATTCTAGGCAAATGAGATCAAGATGAGTAATGGTTACATGAAAACTTTTTCTAGGAAAAATGTCCAAATTACTAAGTATTTGAGATATTTTTTAAAGATTAGCATTAAACATTGAGTCCTTTTTTTCTTGCAGAATGAATCTCTTTGGTAATGGCAGTTTATCTTAGTGATACTTTGATAAATTTGTGGTCAGACAAATGATGTTAGGATGCTGAGGGACTAAAGCATTATGGGTATTAGGGGTCCAGAACAAATTAAATTCCTTTCCAGTTTTTTAAGTCTTTGATTACATATTTATATAACTTATTGAAAAATTGCTCCCACATCACAAGAAATATATTATCTTTAATTTTGAGAAATTACTTTAAAATATAATACAAAAAAAGTCTAGAATACTCTGACAGGATGTCCTGTGGTACATATTCTGAAGGTCCTTTCTATTATGATACCATCAGATCCTGGATCAAAATAGTTATTGTAATTTATTCTTAGGCTTGCAGGAACTAAACAAAAACCCCAAAGGCTGATAACTCCAAAAATATACAAAGAAAAAAATCATTAGAAAGAAGTTCAAAGGGAAGATGGAATGTTGACCTGCTCTGATGTGAAGTCTGGATCTTTGGAGGGAGGTAAAGAAATCACCAGTTGATAGTACCCTGGTTCTTGGAAGGAGAAAAGCAAATCCTTCTTGGAAAAATGACATCTTCAAATTTTGCCACAAGAAACTCTTTATCTCTAAAAATCAACCAAATGTTAACTCACAATCAAAGATTTTCAAACATAAGATAAAAGGCACCATATGGGGTAGTCAACAGAAATAATATGCAAGATACAGATATCTAATTCTAATGACTTCAAATATAGAAATGATTGATACAGAATAAATGTAACTATGAATGAGGTAATTAACTAGGGAAACTGGGATCACAAAAATGAACAAGTAAAATGACTCTATAAGGATAATAAGGGAGATTGAAACAAATAGAACTTAAATAAATAAAAAAAATTAACAATTTAAAACACAATAGGTAAAACAACAGGTGTTAGTTTCAGATAAAGAGAAAATTTGTGAATTGAAAGATCAATCTGAAGAAAAATGTACCAGAGCACAGAGAGACAAAGAGATGACAATATGAAAGAGAAGTTAAGAGATGTAAAAAATTATATGTGAAGTCCTTATAAATGTGTAATTAGAGTCCCAGAGTGGGACACTAGAAATTGGATTAAATTATTTAGTATATAAAAAGCCAAGGAGCAGACTCCAGTTTGTGAGACCTGAAGCTTATTTGTGAGATACAAGATTTCAGAATATTTCAAATATTCTTTGGACTGATGACCCTCATTACCAGTTTGTCACCAATAATATCATTCTAGCAGCAGATTACAGGTTTTAATTGGTTCCTGCACCTTCAGGTCATGATGCCAAGTGAGTAGCCATGACAGACAATAGGACGTTTTCTGAAAACTGTGACTACACTGAGGTGGACAGATTAGTACTAGCTTACCTATATACATAGGAGTGATTTTAAACTACACAAATATATTCCATTGAACCTAAATAAAGTGTCAAGTTACTTTATGTCAGATACCCTGCCTACAGTTTATTCAGTGCTACCTAATACTAAGGATGTGGAAAGGGAGAAAATATGGAGATAGACCATATTTTAATAACAATTACTTTGTAATTAAAGTAACTTATTTTGAAAGTATTCAAAAAGTTTGTGGAAAATAAGAATTAAAAATTAAGGTATGAGTTTATTTTTAAAATATTTGAATTCATGCTTAACAATTTCCAGGAAATGTTTTGAAGTTAACTACTATAAAAGCATTTGAACAAAATTGTGGGTCCCTTTCCACAGCTTTGAGAATCACCTATACAAGTGAAGGACACTGAAATTTAACTTTCATTGGCTTCATTTGAAATCTACTTCTATAAAAAATTACTAGAATTGAGATAAGTTGATGCTACAATTAAAAGAACTGCAATAAATATCAAGTGAGCTATATGAAAGAAAATCATCACTTAGAGTAATATATAAAAGGAAATTTTCACAGATACTATGGGGAAAAAAGTCTTAAAAATGTAGAAAAAGAGGCCAGAAGATGGAATAATGGTTATATCACTGAACTCCCATGTAGTAGACCGTAGTTTGAGTCTCTAACCCAGCTACTTAAAACTTACACTGGGCACATGTACATGCGTGCCCAAGATCCCAAGAGGAAAATGGAGGAGAAGGGATTGCAGCATGGTCATATCCCCTGCCCTGATGGGTGATGTCTTGCTTATTTTCTTGCTGTCTCTTTCTGTCTCTCCAGTGAGCACACACATCCTATAGCAAAAATCTCTTGAAAAAAATTACTAAGAAAGATGTAACAACTAGAAATATAGATTTTCTAATAGCAACAATGAAATCTTGAAAATAATGAAACAATATTTTTAAAGGATGAAATGAAATAAATGTCAAATTTAAATTATAAAACTATCTTAAAAGACTGAGAAAAGAACAGATTATTTTTCTCAGAAACCATAACTATTGCATCTTAACAAACTTCAAAACAATGTATACTTTAGGAAAAAATGTGCACCAGAAAAAAATGTCTACATATGCCATAAAGAAAGATATTCCAAGGAAACTAATAAACATAAATAAATATAAATGAGCATTTTCAATATTTCAGATTAAAAAAGGAAACTAAAGTGTTAACAAAAATTCATATAACTTTAAATGTGTGGTATGTAGATTTTCAGGAGGTGGATCAAGATATTTATTTATTTGTAACTCATTGAGGGTTCAAGCAAATGGCTTTGCTGGATGCCAGGCTCCCTGTGGCTTCAGGACATAATGGCTGGGATCCTTAGCTCACCCTCTCCCCCACTCGCCTTCAAACTCTCAGGACTTTGGTGTTTTGGATAGCATGATCTTTTCTTTGCTCCTGAGGTGAAGCTCAGCAACTCAGTTTGAGGTGAACCTGTTCTTTAGAAAAAGGGAGGACTTTGGGTCACCCAGGACCAGTGACAACAGTGCAGGGTGCTGGTAAGCAACAGGGAGGAATAGCAGAAGAAAGATCACCAATTTCCTACTCCTGCACACCTTTGAATGCTCATGGATACCTTGAACAATTTAGGAAGGAACATACAGATCACCAGATGACTAGGAACAATCACAGAGGCACAAGAAATATGAGCAACCAATCAAAGGTCTCTCCCCCAAGGAAAACCATCAATTCTGCATCACCCACAGAAAACACAATGGAAAGCATGGATATGTTGGATAAGTAATTCAGAATATTTGTAGTGACCAAACTAATTGAGAAGCAAGAGAAAAGAGACAATGAACTCCAGGTGATGAGTAAATCCTTTCACAATTTCGAAGAAGGAATAGACACCATACAGAATCAAACAGAAATGTTAAAGATGAAGAATGTAATACAGGAAATTAAAACCTCCCTCAAAAGTATTAAAAGTAGATTAGATAACATAGAAGATTGAATCTCTAATGTAGAAAACAAAACCTCTTACCTAGAAAAAAGTATCATAAAGACTGAGTAAACAACCAAGAAAAGTGAGGATAATATACAAGAAATACTAGATACTATCAAGTGCCTCCAACATCCGGATAATTGGTATCTCAGAAGAGAAAGAAAATAATAAGGGCATTAATAATTTATTTCATGAAATCCCGGAAGAAAACTTTCCAGACCTAGAGAGGCATTCAAATATCAAGACCCAAGAAATACACAGGACCCCAATTAGAATCAACCCAAGAAAATCCTCTCCAAGGCACAGCATAGCCAGATTGGTCAAAACCACAGATGAAGATAAGATACTAAAGGGAAACATAACGTTACTTACAAAGGTTATCCCATCAGGCTAACATTGGTCCTCTCAGCAGAAACAATGCAGTAAGGGAAGAATGGAGAAATATAGTCAAAGTGTTAAATGAAAAATAATTTCAACTAAGGATACTATACCTGGCAAGATTATCCTTCATATTGGGGAAAAAAAGATAAAAACATGCTCAGATAAACAAAACCTGAAAGAATTTATCTATTCCAGACTAGCTCTTCAAGATGTTCTGAAGAGAGTGCTATACAAGGAAAACTAAAAAGTCAGACAGACAGTTATAAGAGAACAAAAAACAACCAAGAAAATGGCTCACTTAATGATAGGAACAGGTCTGGAAATATCGATAATAACATTGAATGTTAATGGATTAAATTCCCCAATCAAGAGACACAGACTGACTGAATGCATTAAAAACAAACAAACAAACAAAACCTCAGAAAAACAGAAACCCTCTCTCTGTTGCCTACAAGAAATGCACCTTATATAAAGATATATATAGACTAAAAGTGAAGGATTGGAAAAATATACTCCATGTAAATAGAAATCTAAAGAGGGTTGAAGTTGCGATACTGATTTCAGACAAAAGGCTTCAAGACAAAAATTGTAAGAAGAGACCTTTGTCTCTTATATAATATTACATGTTATATAATAGAAAATGGGTAAATAAATCAAGAAGACATAATGCTTATAAATATGTATGCATCCCACTCAGGAGCACCTAAATACATGAAGGAAATACTGCTGGAGCTAAAAGGAGACATAGGGTGCAACACTATAATTGTTGGGGATCCCAGCACCCCATTATCTCCTTTAGACAGATCTTATAGACAAAAAATAAAAAAAGAGATACAGGAACTAAATGATACTATAAATCGAATGGGATTGACAGATATCTATAGAACTTTCCACCCTAAGGCCACAAGATACACATTTTCCCGAGCCTTTTCAAATATTGACCATGTGTTAGGACAGAAATCAAGCCTTTACAGATTCAGAGGCATAGAAACTATATCCAGCATATTCTCTGACCATAATGGAATTAAACTTGACATTAATTTCAAGAAATACCCTTGGGGGAACCAGCAGTTAGCGTAATGGCTATGTCGCTGTCTCCCACATAGTCAACCGCGGTTCGCGTCCCAGACCCGGTGGCTTAAAACTCACGCTGGGTGCGTGTGCGTGCGTGCCCAAGATCCCGAGAGGAGAATGGAGGAGAAGGGATTGCAGCATGACCATCCCCACTGGGGGGTGATTTCTCGCTTTCTGTCTCTATGTCTCTCTCTGTCTGTCTGGCGGGCACACGCGCCCTATAGCGAAAAAAACCTCTCCAAAAAAAAAAAAAAAAAAGAAATACCCTTGACAATACATAAACACAGGAAACTAAACAATCTACTTCTGAATGACTTCTCTTTTTTTTGAGAAGTTATTGCTATAGGCACATGTGCTCACCAGAAAGACAGAAAGAGACAGAGAGACAGAAAGTGAGAAATTACCCCCCGTGGGATGACCGTACTACAACTTCTCCTCCTTTCTCCTCTCAGGATCTTGAGCACACATGAACATGCGCCTGGCATGAGTTTAAGTCATTGGGTCCAGGACTCGAACTGCAGTTGACTACATGGGAGTCCAGCAACATAGCCATTATGCCAACTGCTGATTCCCTGAATGACCTCTTAACTACTGAAGAAATTAGGTCTGAAATAAAAAATTTATGAAAACAAACAATAATGAGTACACAAGTTTCCATAATATATGGGACACAGCAAAAGCCGTCATAAGAGGGAAATTCATAGCAATTAGTGCACATAAGAAAAAGATGGAAAAGTGGCAAATAGACAACCTAATATCATGCTTCAGGGAATTAGAAAAATGATGACAACAACAACAACAAGAACAACAACAAATTCCAGGCTAAAAGAAATCACAAAGATTTCAAGCAGAAATAAATGAAATAGAAGATTAACTATTCAGAAAATTAATGAAAGCAAAAGCTAGTTCTTAGAAAAGATTAACAATATTGACACACCATTAGCTATACTGATAAAGAAGAAGAAAGAAAGAAAGAAACTAGATAAATCAAATACGTGATGAAACAGGCAACATTACAAGACACAATAAAAATAGAAAACTTCATTAGGGGAAACTATGAGTTACTATATGCCAACAAACAAGAGAACATAGAGGAGATGGACAAATTCTTGGATGCATATAATCTACCAAGATTGAGTCATAGAAAACCTGAATAGACCCATAAAAAGACTTGAGATGGAATCAGTTATAAATAACTTCCAAACAAAGAGAAACCCATGTCTGGATGGACTCGCTAATGAATTTTACAAAACTTTTAAAGAAGAGTCAACCCCTATCCTACTCAAATTATTTCTAAAGATCCCAAAGGAAGTAAACCTTCCAAATTCAGTTTATGAAGCCTCCATCATCCTCATTCCCAAAACAGATAAGGACATGACTAAAAAGGAAAACCATAAACCAATATCTCTGATGAATATAGATGCGAAAATTCTCAGCAAGATACTCACAAATTGTATTTAACAACATATAGCAAAGATTATTCATCAGCACCATGTAGGCATTATTCCAGGGATGCAAGGGTGGTTCAACATATGCAAGACCATAAATATAATACACCATATTAACAGAAAGATAAAAAAATCATATCATTTCAATTGATTAAAGAAAAGCACTTGATAAAATAAAACATCCCTTTATGATTAAGACTATCAGTAAGATTGGTATAGAAGGGTCATTTCTCAACACAATAAAAGCTATAAATGAAAAACCTATATCTAGCATTCTACTGAATGGGGAAAAGCTAAAAGCTTTTCCAATAAAAACTGGTGCTAGACAAGGCTGGCCATTTTTTTCCACTACTTTTTAATATAGTGCTGGAAGTCTTAGCCAATACAATCAGAAAGGAGAATAATATAAAAGGCATTCAAATAGGCAAAGGAGAGTTGAAAATATCTTTATTTGCAGTACGACATGATGATATATTTGGAAGAACCAAAGGTTTCCATGAAAAAACTTCTCGAAGTAATAAATGAATACAGTAAAGTGGCAGGATACAAAATAAACATCCAAAAATCTGTAGCATTTCTATATACAAACAACAAGTTGAATGAAGTAGAGCTGAAGAAAAGAATTCCTTTTACACTAACCACAAAATGTATAACATACCTAGGGATAAACCTACCTAAGGAAGTCAAAGACCTTTGTAAAGGAAGAGTAGAACCTGAGGAAGGACATTTAGAAGAAAAATACGGAGGCAAAGCATTAATGGGACAAAGAAATGTGGTATTATCTGTTGAAAATATTTTATAGTTTAATCAACTGGACTAGGGAGAAATGTTCACATTCTGAAATATTGATTTTGTAAGCTAAATAAGGTGATTGAATGTATAAAAATTAAATAAAAAAGAAAGAAAACTAGGAAAATATTTAAAAAGATATAGAAAATGACTTAAAAAGGTGGAAGGACATCCCACATTCCTGGATTGGAGAAATTAACATAATAAAAATGGAAATTCTACCCAAATTAATCTACATATTTAACGCAATTCCAATCAAAATACCAGAGACAGTCTTCACAGATCTAGAAAAGACAATCATACAATTTTTCTGGAATCATAAAAGACCTCATATTGCCAAATCAATCCTGTGTAAGAAGAGTGGAGTGTGTGGCGAAATACTCCCTGACCCCAAAACATACTATAAGCTGTGATAATCAAAACAACATGGTATTGTCACAAAAACAGACAGGTGGACCAATCAAGTAGAATAGGGACCCTAGAAATAAACCACAAAGGTTACTAAAGACAACTGATTTTTAACAAAGGATACCAGTCAATGCATTGGGAAAAAGAAAACCTTTTTAGCAGTTGGTGCTAGAAAAACTGAGTATCTGCCTGCAGAAAGATGAAACTGAATCCCCATCTTTTACCATTAACAAAAATCTACTCTAAATGGATCAAAGATCTGAACCTAAGACCTCAAACTATAAAACTACTGGTGGAAAATACTGGGGAATCTCTGGGAGACAATGGGGTAGGCAAAGACTTCTCAAATAAGACTCCCAAAGCACAGGCAATAATCCGTAAAATAGACAAGTGGGATTATATCAGAGTAAAAATGTTCTGCACAGCAAAGGACACAGTGATTAGTATGAATCAACAACCCTCAGCCTGGGAGAATATTTTTTTTAAATATGCCTCAGACAAGGGACTGATAACCAGAATACACATGGCATTCAAGTGGTTTACTCCCCAAGAATGATTAACCAATTAAAAGACAGAAAAATGAACTGAATAAAAATCTCTCTAAGGAAGATATACGAACAGCCAAAAAAGCATATGAGGAAATGCTCAAAATCCCTTATCATAAAAGAGATGCTTATTAAAACCACAATGAGATACCACCTAACCCCTGTTAGGATGGTGAAGATTAAAAATCTACAAACTGGGGGACCAGCAGTTAATGTAATGGCTATGTCGCTGGACTCCCATGTAACTGACCACGGTTCGAGTCCTGGACCCGGTGGCTTAAACTCACACCGGCCGCGTGTGCGTGCGTGCTCAAAATCCCGAGAGGAGAATGGAGGAGAAGGGACTGCAATATCAAAATATTGGAGGACATAAAAGCAGTGAAAATAGTTATGGATACTGAAGACAGTGTGTAACAGGGTTGGGGGAGAAGGGTAGAGTACATAGAAGGATAGCAAGAGAACAGATAGAGAGATATGACATTAGTAAGACACAAAAACAGTTGATTACCTGTTGATGATAACATGTATATTCTCAACTGGACTGGTCTGAGAAGTATTTCATGTTGGGTAAATTCTCTTTATAAGCCAAATGATATATAGTGATTGAATGTTTAAAAAATAATGAGAGTAAATAATAATAATAATAATCCTAAAAAATGATGAGAAGCTATTTGAGGATGATAATGCGGATAGTAATGTCTTTGTCTTGACTGATATGCATGGTAACCGTGTTAGCAAAAGAAATGTCATACACTGTAAAGATATATGTGATTCAATGTAATATAAAAAAGATTATGATCATAATTAATAAAATTAAATAAAAAGAAAGTATACATATGTAAATGTATATATCTATATATAGAGAGAAATATATATAGATAAATATTTTGTAGGTAAAAAGAAATATATTAGAAAGAGTATGCAATTTCTAAGCGTTTGAATGGAAAAAAAAGAGGAAACAAACCAAAAGAATAACTAATCCTCCAAAAATAATGAGAACAAACTAATGGAAGAAGTAGACAGATAGAAAGCATAACACAAAATAATAGAAGCAGATTTTATTATATTGCAACCTTAATAATAAGTATTAATGGACTAAATTCACTGATTAAAAGACAGTGATTATCCCACTGGAAAATAAGAAACACATTTAAAACATAAGAAAATAAAGCAATTGAATGTAAAAGAATGCCAATTAAAAACAAAATAAGGGGGATCAGCAGTTAACGTAATGGCAATGTTGCTGGACTCCCACGTAGTCGGCTGCGGTTCGAGTCCTGGACCCAGTGGCTTAAACTCATGCCGGGAGTGTGTGCATGTATGCCCAAGATCCTGAGAGGAGAATGGAGGAGAAGGGATTGTGGTGTGACCATCCCCCCGAGGGGTGATTTTTCGCTTTCTGTCTCTCTGTCTCTCTCTATCTGGCGAGCACACACACCCTATAGCCAAAACCTCTCCAAAAAAAGAAAAAAAAAAAAAAAGAACCAGCTAGTGACATGGTGGATAAGGCAGCTGGGTCCCACATAATTGAATGTGTGGTTTGAATCGTGGATATGGCAGATTCAAAAACACACCGGGTGCATGAGTGTACATGCTGAAAATCCCAAAAGGAGAAGTAGAGGAGAAGGGATTTCAGCATGGCTATCCCTCATTGAGTGTGCTTTCTCACTTTCCTTCTCTCTCTTTCTCTCTCTCTTTCTCTCTCTTGTGCTCTCTGGAGAACACACACACCTTCTAGCAAATGTTTTAAAAAATAAAAAATAGAAATAACTTAAAATTAAAAAAATGTTTTTTTAAATATATATGAATAGGTTTTAAGACAAAATGCTTGGGGACAAAAAGGATCACTACTTAATAATGAGTTCAATTTCAAGGATTAACAAAAAATTCAAAACATATATGCGGCTAATAATAGAGCTTCAAAATATGGAAATAAAAACTATAGGAACGGAAGGATGAAAAAAAACACCATTTAAAAAAAATTTTAACAAAATTATAACTGTTCATGGCCAAACAGGTAGAAACAAAATGTAGAGTCCAACAACTCTATTACTAAGCTTAATTTAATAGCCATATAAAAAGCTCTGTAAGTAATAGAATTACATGTTCTCTTTTTTCTCTATCATACAAAGAACTTTCACCAAATTTGATTAAGTACTAGCCATAGAACGAGTCTCAATAGTTCTAAAGGATAGAAATCAGACTGTGTCCTGTGATCATATGTAGTTAAGTTGGAAATCATTAATAAAAATGATAAACAATGTTTTAAAATTTTAAATCATACCAACAGATAGTGCATGAAACAAAAAACCATTTTGAAATAATTTACTTTCAATTAAATGATAACAAAAATGTGATTTAAAAGTTGTGTGACACAGGTTAAGAAATACTTTAAAATGTAGTGTCAAATGCTTTTATTAGGAAAGAATAGCTACAAATTAATAAGATTAGCTTACATTAAGCCATAAAAATGAATAACAATACAATTTTTTTTCTATGACAGGTTTTTGCTATAGGGTGTGTGCACTTGCCAGAAAGACAGAGACAGAGTCAGAAAGGGAGAAATCAACCCCCCCCGGGGGGGTGGCCACACCACAGTCCCTTCTCCCCCATTCTCCTCTTGGGCTCTTGGGCACGCACACAATGCTCCTGGTGTAAGTTTAAGCCACCGGGTCAGGGACTCAAACCACGGTTGACTACATGGGAGTTCTGCGACATAGTCATTACGCCAACTGCTGGTCTCACATGACTTGAATTTTTATTTCCCATTTTCTCTTAAGCCACTCTTTTTTTTTTTTTTTTGGGGGGGGGGGATGTTTTTGCTATAGGGCGCGAGCGCTCGCCAGACAGACAGAGAGAGACATAGAGACAGAAAGCGAGATATCACCCCCCAGGGGGGATGGTCACACCGCAATCCCTTCTCCTCCGTTCTCCTCTCGGGATGTTGGGCAGGCACGCACACGCACCCGGCGTGAGTTTTAAGCCACCGGGTCCGGGACGCGAACCGTGGTCGACTACATGGGAGTCCAGCGACATAGCCATTACGCTAACTGCTGGCTCCCCTTAAGCCACGCTTCTCATACTTTTGCCCCCATTACTCTATCAACCAGGATTTTTATTATTCCAAATTGAATCACGATTTTTTTTTATGTCAGTGATCAGTTTCCAGTTCCCGTTTCTTAAAATTTACTAGCAGCATTAGAGAGAACAGGTGGAGATCACTCATTTTTAGAGCAGTCCTGACCACTTTTGTGCATTCTAGACTTTACTATTCTGGCTGTGCTTTGCAATCCTCACCTAGATATTTAGAAAGCATGGCAAACTGAACATGACCCAAAGAGAAGCCTTGATTCCATAATCAAACCTTTCTTTTCTTCCATAATCAAACCTTTCTTTTCTTCTTTCAGTGCTTTTCATCTCAAAAAAGAGCATCATCATTCCACTATTTGTTCAGCCTAAAATTCAAAATTGGGTTTTTTTGTTTGTTTGTTTGTTTTTTTAGATTTTTTTCCATAGAGTGCATGTGCTCACTGGAGAAAGAGGGAATGTGAGAAATCACCTCCATGTTTTGGGCATGTATACACAAGCACCCAGCATTTTTCAAGCCTTTGGGTCTGTGCAGTCAACAATGTGGAATCCAGCACCTTAGCCACCATGCCATCTGTTGGCCCCCAAGATTGTCTTTATTTCATTCTTTTACTCACAGTATCTTCAGAGTGTTTCAAGATTCTGATCCCTTTTGTCACGGACTTCGCCACCTTGTTTGAGCCACAACTCTATAGTTTTCAACCTGCCTTGTTTTCCATCTTGCCTCCCATGTCATGTATTCACACATCATCCAGATGACCTTCTAAAAACACAAAGTAGGTCTGTTTCTCCTATGCTCAAGAATGACAGCCAAATTCCTTAGCAGGTCCTACAAGGATTGTTGTAACCTGTCCCCTGCCTATCTCAGCAACACATTGTACTGGTTGTTCTCTTCCTTACTGTAGTGGAGACACATGACTATCTTCTGCAAACACATGAATGTTTTTCCTACCTACTGTTTTCCCTCCTTGGAGTATTCTTCCAATAGAACTTCACGTGAATACCCTCACTTCTCTCATGTCTACTCAAATGTCACATCTTCAGAGACATCTTCTCTGCTCCCCTTATTTGCATAATTGCTCTTCCATTATTTTTTATTTATTTGCCTTGTTGTATCATTCCTAATAGAACTTATTGATACATGACATCTGATAACACTGTTATCACTATATTCCATTTTTACTAATTGATTATCTGTCATGGTAACTACAATGTAAATGCTATGAATACATTCTTGTTCGCCTCTAAATATCTGCAACCTGGTTCTAGGAACATACATCCTTCCACATTAATTCATTTATTTCAAAATGCCTCATTATCATTATGGCTTAATTATCAAGGTCATTCACAGCCAGCATATTTCAGGAGATAAAACTATGAATGTTCAATTTTTTTCCTGGGTCTTTGATCAGTCCATTTTCTTACAACATTCTGGTCATTGCATATGACTACTAGAGCTATTGCAAGTCAGGATATAGTTTAACATTTTCTGGAGCTCTTTGATTTACTCAGAATCCTCTGTATTGGGCCAGGAAGTGTGGAGGTTAAGGCAACAGGATGCCACATGGCCAACTACAGGGCTTGGAGCCGGTGGTTTGAAAACATGCTGTGTGTGTGTGTGTGTGTGTGCACATGTGTGCCCACTGTTCTGATAGGAGAATGGAGGAGAAGGGATTGTGGCATGGGCATCCACTCTGGGTGGTGATTTCTTTCTCTCTCTCTCACTGTCCCGCTCTCCTCTCCAGCGAGCATATGTACCCTGTAGCAAACAAACAAAAAATCCCCAGTATTCACTTTTCTATGTCTACATAGAAAAAATAAAAATGTACACTTTCAGTAAAACTATGAACTCAGAAGGAACAATAGGCAGACATGAGGGGTCTTCAAAAAGTTCATGAAAAATGAATCCCATGAAAAAAAAATGCGAGCATTTCAAAGATTTTGCACCAAAATAAATCCAGACTTTAATTCCATTTTTCCTAATTTTTTACATTCCTTTGTATATCTAAACACCTTCCCGTTAAACCTAAAAGTGGATATGCACTGTGAACTTAGTTTATACCAGACATTATCCTAAGCTTACCTGTAATTACTCATTTAATCATCACTAAAACCCATGAGGTTCTGTTATTCCTGTTGTACTATGAGGAAACAGAGAGGTAATTTGCTCAAGGCTATAAATCTGTATGTGTATGTAAATGTCACATAGACATCTGTAGCTTGCATCAGGATACAGAGCAGGTTTGCAAGGACAAGTAAGTTCTCACCCTAAACACACTGTATGCTGGGGTCTTTCCAAGCTGCACTTCTCCTCAAGACACCCCTCATCCCACCTTTCTACTCTTTTTGCAGAATTATTGAGGCTCTCTCTCTATAATGGACCCTTCTTCAATCCAACATCTCTTACCTTTCTGTTATGAAACAAGCCTGACTTCCTTCTTCAATTGTAATGTCAATGAGACCCTCTCTGCTCTATGCCTCTGCAATTTTCACACCCTTCCTGGAAACAGCCTTTACCACTGTCAAGCCCTATGGTACTGAGTAGCTTGCTTAGGTTTTCAAGGATGTTTCCTCATTTGCGAGAAGAAGAAAAAATGAATTAGATGAACCTATAAAATGCCGTAATGGTGAGGTTCGAATTATGTTTAAGGGCCACATGGTGGTGCAGCAGTAAAACACGGTACTCTGTGACTCTAACCTACATCAGGTTCATATCCAGAGACCTCCCTGTGTATGCTGGGCACATGCTTGCCCATATTCTAGGGCTAACTGAAGCTGGGGTGGGTTGTAGCAGCAACACTTTGATAGGGGTGCCTCTCTGTCTTCATTGCTTATAGAAGAGATAAATAAACATTTTACAAGTTATATTTAAATAATATTTACATATAAAAAATTTTAACAAAATATAACACTTACAGAAAAGTTGCAAGAATAAGGACCAGCAGATGGCATAATGGCTACGTCACTGGACTCCCACATAGTCGACCACTGTTTGAGTCCTGGACCTGGTGACTTAAACTCATGCCAGGCATGTGTGCGTGCGTGCCCAAGATCCTGAGAGGAGAATGGAGTAGAAGGGATTGCAGCGTGGCCATCCCCCCCGGGGGTGATTTCTTGCTTTCTGTCTCTCTCTGTCTTTCTGGCAAGCGCATGCTCCCTATAGCAAAAACATCTCTAAAAAAGAAAAAAAAAAAGTTACAAGAAGTCTCAAGTACCGATATCCATCACTCCATCTCCAAATGTTAGTGTTTTATTTCATTTGCTTTTTATCTATGTCTCTATTTCTATATCTATCCATCCACTCCTACTTTTTCTTGTTTTTATTTTTTCTTTTTGTTTCTTAGTTTGGACTCTTTCAATCTAAGTTTCAGACATGCTACCGTGTTACTCCTAAATACATTAGTATGTATATCCTGAAACAAGGCATTTTTTCATATACCCCACACAATGATAAAAACCAGAAGCATAAGATGGATATAAAACTATTATGTATTCTGTAGTCACTTCATGGGTCTTTTATAGTTTTCTTTTATAATGAATGGCGGCAGGGAAGAGAGGTGTGGGGATAGGTATTTTTGAAAGAGTCTTACCATGTTGTGATTGTCCTGCCCCAGCCTCCCAATTAGCTAGGATTATAGGCAGACATTATCACACCTGGCCTATTGGGCTGGAAACCTAAACCAGGCCTCCCATGAAGCTCCACCTCAGGCGGCAGCACCCTTCTGCTTAAGCCACCATGTCTGGCCAAGGGTCTTTTTGTTTTAAATCAAATGATTAAAGGTGGATTGTGCTTTGTATTGTGCTTCCAACAGGGGTGGGTTTTTAATCCTCCCAGCCACTCAGTAAAACCTTGGTATTATTCCTATTTCCTGTGGATTTGCTCTCATAATGATATTTTCTCTATCCGTCCAGGTTTTTGGTTGCAAGCAGCCCAGACAATCTTTGGCTATGTTAAGTAAAATTTTAGATAAAAATTGACAGGCAGTATAGGAAATATATTAGGGATTACAGAATCAGTAAAAGGTCAGAGATCCAAACTTTTCAAATATGCAAGAAACAAGGATGGCAATCCAGCCAGAACCTCAGCTAAAACTAACCCTGCAGGTGCATCTGGTGAGATGTACACCAGCCCCATGGATGCTGCCAGTACCACTGCATGGCAGTGTTTTGACCACCCACTTCCTCCATTTTCTTATATCACAGCCAAGATTCCAGACCTGTCGAACCATTCATGTTCAGGTCATATGCTCATCTACTGGCTGTAAATTTCAGAAGAAAGACCATAGTGGAGGGTTGGTCTAGCCAATACCTAACCTTCAAAACCATATATGAAGTGACAGAGGGCCAATTCTTTATGATGCAGGTAGGGAGTTTCTGGGAAGGGGAAGTTCAGATATGATGTACTTGAATATTCAGTAACAAGAAAAAATATACAGCTCTTATTAAATTGAGCATACAAATATTTTCTATCCCGGTTTACAAAAGGCCAGCAGTAAAATCCAGATATGCTCACTACTACAGTCTACACCAAAATCATAAATGCAAGTGCTCATGGCAATTCAATATTTATTTAAAAAGACGGGCCAATCTATCAGAAAGCAACTTTCCCTCAGGAAAGAGAGTTGCTATTTGAGATAGCCCCAATGTTTGTGGGCAGTATTGCCAACCTATGCTCATCCCTCCATCACCAAGAAAGCAAACTAAATCCACAAAGAATTTATTACAGTTAAGTTTAAATGTACAAATGAAACTTCTGACCCAGTCAGCAACAACGTCCACTAGTTCTTTTATGTAACAGTTCAGAAGAATCATATCTGAAACATTAAATAAATAAAATGAAAGATATCATGAAGCTATGTATTCTAAAGAATCTGACCAATCTCTTGTGACCCTTTTGAAGCAAAAGACCGCATGTAAAAAAATTAATGGGACAAAGAAAAGAATTTGACAAAGAAATTGAAAAGGAAGGGAAATTACTACATGTAACCACAACTGGGGACAGATTGTATCACAGGATTATTAGAATTTGGAGGAAAACATTATTATTTTTTAAATTGAATTGGATTATTTATTACAGTTCTAAAAAGTATTGAGCATGAGGAAGATTCCTTGCAAATATTAGATTATACCAGGAAATAATGTACATGAGAGAAGCGTCTCAGAGATAAATCTCTATATAAACATTACGAATATTAAATTTTTCTTCTTGTAGCACCAATCTGATAAGAATTGCTCTTATATTTTATAAATAGAAAGCACTGTAATTCTGCTTTCTTACCTTTGCAGATGAGAGAATAATTTGCTGAGATGACAATCATGACAGGATTTCATGAGTCTGGTCCAGTTGGAGACCATGAAGTAAGTACAGGAGAACTCTTCTCTGTGTTTTCAACTTTCAAAATACTATTTAGCTAAAATTTCCACTCCTCTAGAAATCCTTCCTGTGTGTCCAGAAAGAAATGTTCTAGGGACCAGCTGTTAGCGTAATGGCTATGTTGCTGGACTCCCATGTCGTTGACCGCGGTTCGCGTTCCAGGCCTGGTGGCTTAAACTCACGCCAGGCACGTATGTGCATGTTCAAGATCCCGAGAGGAGAATGGAGGAGAAGGGATTGCGGCGTGGCCATACGATTTCTCGCTTTTTGTCTCTCTGTCTCTCTCTGTCTTTATGGCGAGCACATGTGCCCTGTAGCAAAACCCTCTCCGAAAGAAAAGAAATATTCTAGTAACATACCAGACTCTTCTCATACTTTTTTATATAACTGTATTGTGATGCCTTTGCTGTTTTGTTTTCTCTTATGACAGAGTATTATGAATATCTATCTTCTCCAATTTATTGTGTGTATGTGTGTGTGCATACAACTATAAATAGATAATACAGAGTATTTGCCTTCTAAGGTTTGTGTATGGATTCATATGTATATATGTGTATGTGTACAGTATTTGTCTTCAAATACATATCCATATGTATGCATATATTTATATATATATAGATGGTACTTGCCTTCAAAGAAGTAGCCATGTATGTGTATTTATACATATATGGATTTACTAATTTATTTCTTATAGCTCTGTGCACAAGGCTCAGGACAGTGGAAATGGTTAATAATTGTTCTTTAGATGAATGACTGAATAAATGACTTACTGGAAAATTCTAGTAATTCCAGTAACTAGGGACATTTATAAGGCAGAATCACAGGAATGGGAAACTTGATTTTTTTTTTCTTTTTTTGGAGAGATTTTTGCTATAGGGCACGTGCACTTGCCAGAAAGACAGAGACAGAGAGACAGAAAATGAGATATCACCCCCCAGGGGGGATGGCCACGCCGTAATCCCTTCTCCTCCATTCTCCTCTCGGAATCTTGGGTACACACACACACGTGCCTGGCGTGAGTTTATGCCACTGGGTCCAGGATTTGAACAGAGGTTGACTACATGGGAGTTCAGCAACATAGCCATTACGCTAACTGCTGATCCCAAACCTGATTTTTATTTAAAGTCTAGTTGTTTAAATTATAATATAAATACATAAATATATATTTTTTTCCTACTTGCTTTTTCTTTCATAAGAGAAGTCCAAATTGCCTCACAGGTCATTGTAACTATTGGATCATTGGGATCATTGGGAATGTCATGATGCATTTTAGCATAAAAAATATGTCATGACTTTTCCGACAACCTAATATATAATTGTTGCCTAAGATTTTCCTGCTTTAAAACATATGTGGTCCACAAGCTCTAAGAAGTCAAAAGATTTACTCCCTGCTATTTCTTAGGATATTAGCAATATAAATTGCATCCCCACTGCTTGCGTCTTGGATGGGTGGAAAATGCAATCCCATATTAAACCTTAGGTACAATTTTATAACACTCTGCAGAAGCAAGTCTAGTTCTCTGTGCGCAAGTTATCAGAACCCAAATGGAGTCCTTTGTATCAAAATCCTGACAAATAAATAAATAAACAAATGAAGCTGGGAAAAACCATGAAGTGAGTTGTTCTCATGCACATATGACTGAGGGCAAGAAGTAGTACAAGGACTCTACCAGAATCACAATTTTGCACCGAGACCACTGCAATCTTCCCCCAAAAAATATTTCTGTAGGGAACCAGCAGTTAGCGCAATGGCTATGTCGCTGGACTCCCACGTAGTCAACCGCGGTTCGCGTCTCGGACCCGGTGGCTTACAACTCACGCCGGGCGCGTGTGCGTGCGTGCCCAAGATCCCGAGAGGAGAATGGAGGAGAAGGGATTGCGGCGTGACCATCCCCCCTGGGGGGTGATTTCTCGCTTTCTATCTCTCTGTCTCTCTCTGTCTGGCTGGCGAGCGCACGCGCCCTATAGCGAAAAACTTCTCCAAAAAAAAAAATATATATATATTTCTGTGAGGACATCTGCTCAGAAACTAACTATCCAACCTTGAGGTGACGTGAACCTTGTTATTGGTCCTGGTAGCCAAGGATAATTGTCCTAAGTACTCCATGGAATTCTCCCTCAGTTTTCCTTTTAAAATCTGTCTTAGCGTGGCTAGATGGTGGTACTACGCAATACTCTGTGGGGCTGATTCACAGGGGAAGAGTCCCAGGTGTGCATCCTGAGACCTCCCTGATACACTGGGCACATGTTCCCATGGTCCGGGCTGACTGAGACTGGAGATGGGTTGTGGCTTAGGGGCATGGTTGAGGGTGCCTGTCTCTCTATCCCTTTTGCTTAAGGGTAGAGTAGATAAATAAACAAACAAGAGACTTTTGTCTTCCCTTTCCTGCCTAAATATGCCCATAATTTACTATGGCAAGTATATTCTGCATTGCAATACTCATTCCTGATTAAATACTATTTTTCTTTTAGAGAATCTTTCTGTTATTTAAAGGTTGACACTTGAGAGCATGGGACAAAGAAGAGGGAGAGATTTTAACTTGGCTTTAGGGACACTTGTAAAATGAGAGGTCTCCTAAGTGACAAATGGGACCGTTTATTTAAATAAAAGCACTTTAAGCCATGCGGCTCCAAATATTGTGGAATATGTATATTTGAACAGAAAAGTTAGGTAGTCTCTAAAACTTTTGTCTTAGATATTTGTTTTTATGTCCTCAAAGAAATGCATAGACTTTTTAAACACTCAAACCACATGAAACTTCTCTTGTCATGACTGTTCTTGCAGTTCATGGCAGAAAAGGAGTACAATCAATGTATTCTGTTTATTTGCTAACGAGCACAACTAGCATTGCCCAATTAACTAAAAACTAGAAGAAAAAGTCTTTTCCCTCCTTGCTAGTTGGATGTTTTTATAAGGGTGAATAATTAGGAAATTTTAACACTGAAACTATCCTCTGAGTTTTTGGGGTAATTATGGCGGAAGGTCTGACCTTTTCAGCATTCTTATATGCTATGCCTTGAGTTCCTTGAAGGTTAATGCTGTACATCACTGGTCTCATAAAGCATTGCTGGAAGATTTGAGGGCAGAATTTGTGCATGATTATTTCTCATTTTCATGACTTTAAAGGCCCCGACTGAGTTTTCCTTTTGATGCTGGTCTCAACTGACTGTATCTACTTGCAGGAGGGGGGGGGGGGGATGTGTTATTCATACGCTTTTCCAGAGACAGATCCCAGAAGAACTGAGAGCAACTTCCTGTTTGAACCAATCCTTTGCCTCCTTCCAGTGTGCTGGTTGAAGTGTTAGAAACCATGTCTAGGGGTCGCCTTTTTAGTGTTATATTCCTGCCTCCTACCTGGTGGGCATATATGAGAAAACCAGTGATCTGGAAAGATTTGGAGAAAGTCTTTGTGTCTATCAGCCAAGCTGTTCTATGCCACTTCAATATTAAAGCAAGCCTAAGTTTGCATTTTGTGTTTGTAAATATAGTAATTCTATAAATCCAAAGCTGGAAATACTCCTAGGATTTAGACAGAGAACAAAGTTGGACATATGCATCTAATTAAGCTAAAATTCTACTCATTATTTGTGTCTGGAGTTTATTCTTTTATAATGAATAAAGAGAAATTTCGGTCAATTTTTTTCTTTTTTTTTTTTTTTTCGTTTGTTTTGTTTTTTGTTTTGTTTTGTTTCCTTTTTGAAGTTTGTTTATTTGTTCCATGAATGAGACAGATAGACAGAAAGACAAGTGCAGTTCCCCCCAATAGGGTCTTCACACCACAGTCTATTCCAAGTCTCATCCAGTCCTGGGTCATGGGGGTGCATATGCCTAATATGTTCAGAGAGGTCTCTGGACATGAACCCAGAACATTCCATGTGGGTCAGCCTCATAGAGCATTATGTTACCACTTTGATCAATATTTTGAATCCTCATTAAAGTGAGTCTTACATCAAATATTTAGAAACAAATTATCTTATGTGTAATTTTGTGCATAAAATTTGTTATAGAGCATAGGTATTTATGAGAACCGTATGGACAAGTTCAAGATGTGCATTTTCTCCCATACCAAAGTTTAAAACTGCATGAAGAAGTTTTATTATAGAGAAAACTTAAGCTTAGATCCCTTCTTTGTTAACTCCAAGATTGGGTAGAGTCAGGTGCAGCTGAATTTCAAGAGGCATTTCACATTAATTTGCTGCTCAGCCTTATAGTTGATGGAAGAGTCCATTTAATTTCACAAATCTTGGAGGCAGATTAGTTAATGAACCCTTGCTGACCTAACAGGCTTGTTGAGGCTCACCTGTAACTAGTTTCTGCGCTCCTTTTGTGGTCATATTCAGCTGGAAGGAGCCTTGTCCAAACGCAGCAAGGATTTTATTTCTCTCTTAATGTGCCTTGCAAGATAGAGTGCTTCAACCACCAAATATGTGTCCACTGAATTGCTTTGAGGTTTGTTCTTTATGTACTGTCCAGAATTGTGGGGAAAGAAGTCCCTGAGGACCTGAGCTAACTGAACCAATACTTCAATTCAAATAGAGCGCTCACCTGGGAAACTGAGACATTTGGACTACAGCCCTTACTCCGACCCTGTTTTCTTTCTTCTCTCTGCTTCATTGTAAATTAACAAATAGTTGACATCCATTTAAAACTTGTGGATTTTTTAACTGAAGGCTGTCTGTGACCCTAACTTGGCTATAAATTAAAATGGAGGAATAGCTTAGTTTTTAAAGAAAATGGAAGCTTTGGCAGAAGCCCTCACATCTTTAACACTGAGATCATTGAACCTCTAAAACTGTCATGTCAAACATTTTCTCAAATTGCCTTCACAAGACAGCAGGTTTATTTTAACAAATGTTTAATTATAAATAACAACAAAACAACCACTACAGTCTTTTGTGTTGTTTTGTATTTTATGGTGCTTAGGGAAAAGAAGACATAAAAATAACTGCAGAAAACATGATGGATCTATACCAGGAGGGTAAGATTACAAAACTTGAAACATATGGGCTTGTTAAGCTCCTTCTTCATAACTCACTCATCACTCAGTAAGCTGCCTCAATTGCTATCTAAAATTGACCATTTCAGGAAAAGCAAACCTCAGCCTTCTCCAGAGGGTCCAATCTGGGTTGTGGTCATTATTTTACTACCAGTAATTTTAAATCTTCTTGGAAACATTACCTTTCTAATTTACTGTAAATTTTGATGGACCTGTGAAACCACACTTAAGAAATGGTAAACCAGATAGATAATGTCGAGTATGGATCAGGAGGAAAATAAGCAGTACTAAATAAAACTAGAAACAAACAAAAACTCTGCAGTGTGAGCCTGGCAAGCATCTGGCTTCAAGAGGCTCCATGAATTGCAATCCAGCAGAAAGGCAATGCTGCTTCTCTCTGTCTTTTTCTTATGTTTATCTGTGGACATGTCAGCAAGCTATAATAGCATCAGATGCCACTGGAAAGTCATAATAATGACACCTCCATACATAATAGGATCTACTCACATTCACTCCCCCAAAATGCAGGGACCCAAGGAAGTCATTCAGAGAGACAAGGGCAGCTAACTGGAAACATCTGTCAAAGTGATTTTCTTATTAAATAACTGTCTGTCACATGATCTTTTCTAAAAACGTTGGAATATCACTGATTGACTAGTGCCGTTCTGACTTTCTAAAACAAATAATATTCCATATTAGGGCAGTTACTGGTAGTTAAAAACCAGCTAAGTCTCATCTCTATGACTAGCAAGGAAAACTTGAGATTTCCTGTGACTGGTTTTGTGATACAGTCTAGGTTTATGAGAGCTCAAAACTTTAACTTATTAATCATTAATTAAGGTGCAATTCAATATGCTTGGAAAATACAGAACCTTCACCGAATGGGATGGCAAACCATTAGCACAGATTTATTTGTTTTCCCAGATTGGAGAACAACACTAGAAGATATTCTATTACAATATCAGAACACAAAAACAAAAAACAAAAACAAAGAAAAAAGAATTGGCTCTTTCTGGACTCTAGAACTTTAATAGGAGTGATTTAATAAAACCCTATTACAATATATAGTGACCAACTCACTATAGAGATATCTAATTAAACATAATGGAGTAAACATACACATTTACTCTCTTTAATCATCCACTAAAAATATCAGCAAAAGTATATAACTTTTAAAATAAATTTGCAAAGACAAAGCAAAAAGAAGAGATAATAATAAAAAATTGTCAAAGGTATAATGCAGATAGAGTAATTCAGCAGAACTGAAAAAGTGAACACCTAACCTATCAGTAGGAAAAGGGGAAAACATGGATTTACTTTAGAGAATCCTTAGTATTCTTAGGCACGGATGATCCAAAGTTATTCTGGAAGTAGTGGTAGAGCTTAAAAACGAAAAAAATCAGTTGAAAGAGTATTGAAGATGCAGTAAACCTCAGGATCCTCTTGCCCAATGTAAACTTCAGACTAGAGGCTTATCCTTTGAGAAAGTAAAGCACAGGTTCCTAGACTATAAAATACCACCACAGCTGAGGTTAGGGTCTCATGCTAAGCAGAGAGAGTAAGTAAATGTTACTGACACTGGGATTTTTCCAACAAAATGACTTAATTATAATACAAAACAAACAATGAATACCTATGAAAACCTATTATGATTTATCAGACACCACAACAAAGGCCTTAATAAAGTATTGTGTTGAATAAATACACTTTTGAGATAATAACTTTTGAGATAATTTTCACTCTTCTAATGAGAAAATAAAACTCTAAGTAGCCTAACATACCCAAATTTATCCCACTAACCAGTGGCTCTGCCAAGATTCAACCTTTCTTCCAGAAATATTAGTCTATATAGAACTGCATTAAGTTTCTCATTATCCCTTTCTTGTTGAATCTTGACCCTTAACTATGATATTTAATATAGTTTTTTTTTTTTTTTAGGGGTTTTTGCTACAGGGCACGTGTGCTCGCCTGACAGACAGAGAGAGACATAGAGACAGAAAGCGAGAAATCACCCCACAGGGGGGATGGCCACACCGCAATCCCTTCTCCTCCGTTCTCCTCTCGGGATCTTGGGCACGCATGCACACACGCCCGATGTGAGTTTTAAGCCACTGGGTCCAGGATGCAAACCGCGATCGACTACATGGGAGTCCAGCGACATAGCCATTACGCTAACTGCTGGTCCCACATTTAATATAGTTTTGAACACAGTATCTGTAGGTAAGTGTTCATGAGTCTTACTATGCTAAATGAAAGCTTTACCAAATTAATGTAGTCTTTATGTAATACAATATAATTAATTTATATATTTCTTCTAAAAAACTCTAAGCCTTTCTTTTTTTTTCTATTTTTTGGAGAGGTTTTTCGCTATAGGGCGCGTGCGCTCGCCAGACAGAGAGAGACATAGAGACAGAAAGCGAGAAATCACCCCCCGGGGGGATGGTCACGCCGCAGTCCCTTCTCCTCCATTCTCCTCTCGGGATCTTGGGCATGCACGCACACCCGCCCGGAGTGGCTTTTAAGCCACCAAGTCCAGGACGCGAACCGCGGTCGACTATGTGGGAGTCCAGCGACATAGCCATTATGCTAACTGCTGGTTCCAGCCTTTCTTTTTAAAAAAGTTTATGTATTTATTTATTTTAGGTTTTTGCCATAGGGTGCATGTGTTCCCTGGAGAGAGACACAGAGAGGGAAAGTGTGGTTTGATGGCCGTTCCATGCTGAAGTTCTTTCTCCTCTAACCATGATGCTACCTGCCAGCTCCCCAAAAAGTTTATTTATTTATTTACTCCAAGAGAGAGAGAGAGAGACCCCTAGCAGGGTCTTCTTGCCAAGGCTAGATTTTTCCTGTAGCCCTCCAGCCAGCCAAGATCACAGATGTGCCTGGCGTGTTCAGGCCTACCCAGGAACCAGTCCCAGGGACTTCCCATATGGCTCTTATGTCACTCAGTGGCACCGTACTGCCTGTGCCACTGCAGCTGGGCTTCTAAACTCTTTAGATGTGACCGTTTAAACCAACATGACTCTAATGACTTAGGCAGTCATCTTATCTAAATATGGTATCAAGATTTTGTTACATTGGTTAGCCTTGGGGATAAAATCTTTAAAAGCAAAGTCTAAGGAGTTGATGTGAGTTTATCAATGTAATAGAAGTGGGACTTAAATCGAGTGACTTTTCTTTGTCCAGCTGCTCAGTATCATCACGCTTATATTTTGATTCATTCATTCAACACATTAACTGACTGCTTGCTCTGTGAAAAATGCTATTGTATGTACCGGGGTAGTCTGATTGATAACTTCATTACTTGGGGAAGAATGAAGAAATTGTATTTGAATGACCAATATGTACTAAGCATGTTACTTTGTAATTTAATTTCATGTATATGAATCTCTCTAAGGTAAGTATTATTATTCCCACTTTTAATTTAGGGAAACCTTTACTCAATGATATTAAGTCAACTTTCCTAAAGTCACAAAGTATTGAGTTGTCAGAAAAGTCATAATGCATTTTTGCATGAAAAATAGGGAAAAATGCATCATGACTTTTCTGATGACCCAATAATAAGAGGTAGGATGGGAATTTTTATCTGTTTATGTCTGATATGCAGTTATTTGTTCATTGGTTTTGGGTATATTACAAAGCTAAATTTGAGACGTATTCAATAATTGTTTTTCTTTTCAAAGCCTCTATATTTGAACTCAGTTTATAGGTTTCAAATGTGAATTGTTTAAGAACTTCTTAGAAACAAATAGGTTATTTCAGTGTCATACACTGAAATGCATAAACATCAGACAGTGGTGATAATACATATAGTAAGTGTGTCTCTTCCCTTATAACGGAAAGACTTAACAACACTGGCATTTTGGAGACTATTCACTAAAAGATCTTAAGAAGATGATAATGATCCATAAAGATGATATAGAAATTATTGAAAAGACATGGGCCATTAGAAGTTAAAAGAATGAAAACAGAGAAAAAGGATGAAAGTTTCTAAGCTGAAAATAGAATAAATTAGTGTCTAGGGGGAAATGACATCACTTGGATAAGATTACCTAAATGATTAAAAGGTTGGAAAATGTCCCATTTTAAAAAGTCT
This sequence comes from Tupaia tana, assembly GCA_026018925.1. Taxonomy (NCBI): domain Eukaryota; kingdom Metazoa; phylum Chordata; class Mammalia; order Scandentia; family Tupaiidae; genus Tupaia; species Tupaia tana. The sequence continues at coordinate 18,251,490 of JAKSZU010000013.1, read as the reverse complement.
AAATAATCTGAGATAGCTCAGTATAAAGAATGGGAATGAACAGATTACATATTAATGAATAGTCTTTGAGTTTATGAAGAGATAGCATTTAGAGGAATTTTCTGCCCTAATGGAGGTTTGCACATAAAGAATAGCAGAAAAAACTTTTGCTAAATATGATGGAAGTTGTTAAACACTGAATTAACCAATTAACCACCAAATAACGTTGCAGGCGATCTTCAAAAGAGACTGTTACAAACACATTTTTTCAGCCATTTGGAATGGTTTCTGTGTGATCCTATAGAACATTATGTGATGGAGATTACATCAAAATTTTTCTTAAGTACCTTCCAGCTTTCTCATGCAAGGCTCAATATGAACTTGCACTTTCCTTCCCCTTTCTCAGAACTCTGCCACTGGCAACTGACGACCATTGGGTAAGGGTCCCAGATTGAGATGAGGCTGCCAGGAGCCATCTGGGGCTCTCACTCATAATGTCTGTCAGCAGCAGCAACAGCAGTATGTGGAAGTTTATTAGATACGTACCATGGCAGGTCCATCGTAGACTTCCTAAGTCAGTATCTGTGCTTTAAAAAGACACCCAGATGATGTGTCTGTTCATGGAGATTTGAGAGGCCTTGGTCTAACCCACAATCTCCACTCCTGCAGCCTTTTCCCAAGCAGGTTTCTTTTCAGATTGTTCAATATATAAAAAGGAAAAAAACAAAAAACAAAAAAAAAAAAAACAAAAAACGTTTTCCCTTGACTCAAATGATGACATGGATGGGTATACATTGATTTGAATCTTATTTAATGATTTAATTTTTCCTTCTGTTTCATAGTTTCCTTCATAGTTTCAACTATTCTCCAGAATAGTTGTCTCACCTGACCACCAAGCTTTCCACAATGAAAAGAGACAATCTAATGGGAAGAAATAAGGATCTGATGTCATGGTTTCTGTATTTCATAGAAAGTGTAAAGTAGTGGTTGTCTCTCATTCTCTGTTCTGTCCCAGTATCTATTTTGTTCTCTCTCTCTCTCTGACAATCTTTCTCCATTTCCTTCTCTCTTACTGTCATTGTGTGGGTGTGTGCACATGAGTGCCCAGCACAGATACGTGTTTGTACAGCCCAAAACTTTAGACATCATAGCTGTTTAAATTTTAGCATCCTGACTTCATTTGAATCAAGACATAAAGCAAGCTCTTTGAATTTAAGACCAGTAGAAATGAAATCCAAGGAGGAAAGCTTTGTAAAATATGGTGTAAATCAACCACAAACATTTCAAAGGACACTGTGATTAAAACAACATGGAAGTGGAGGAAACAACTGAACAACATTACAGAGTAAAATGAACGTTGACGATGTGAACAGGGCAGGCTATTTCACTGTAACTCTCTATCCGGGTTTTAAAATTTTGTGAAGATAACAAACAATGCTTCTTGATTCGAATTTTTTCAGTCAGCTGTCCCCAATTCCTTATGAAAAATTATTTCAAGCATTTGTATTTCCTATCTCATCTTCATATGACTTATATAAAATGCAGTTAATTTGATGACATTATGCCTTTCCTCTCCCCATGCACTTGTAAGGAGAGAATGATTGGACTGAAGCTAAAATGCAATATTAGACAGTAAACATCATTCTAAAGACAGTAAGTAATGCAGCTTAAAACATGGAGCATTCTCCCTAAACTCATTTAGAAAATGATTACCACTGGAGTGGCCAACTTAACTCAAACTCATTTAGACCCATTTGTTGTCTCTGAATAAAGCTTGACCTTCCTACAAAGGGAAGGCTGTTGTGATTTTGAAATATTTAAATTTTTATTTCAATAACTAAGGCTTTACTTGAAGTATTTCTTTTTCTACAAGTGACCTTTCATTTTATTTTTCAGTTTCAAAACCAACAGATAAGGAATTCCTCCCATATGATACTGTGTATTTGCCTCACGCTTCTGCAGTAATTAGTGAGGTTTCTGGATGAATTATGCCATTTAACATCTGTTATTAACTATAACCACATTTATTGCCTCATAACAATATCATTACAAAGGAAAGCTGTGCAGATGAGAGGCATTTCTTTGTAAACCCTAATAAGTGTACAATGTGTGTGTAAATATTTACTTTTCCATAATTCTCTCACTATTTAATTGTGACTCTGCGTTCAGCCATTTTAATTAGGTTTCGTTTTCAGCCCTTTAGCATTTAGATATTTATGTTTAATGTTCTGCTATGAAGTTTTCTTGCTTTTATTCTACATTATATGTTGCAGAAGCCCTGTGTAACATCAAAGCTTTAAATAGGAATTAGGTAAAAGAAAGGCAAGCAGTCAGAAATCCATTCTGGGGGCACTATGGCCACCAAAGGCTCTTGTTTCTGTTTTTTTTTTTTTTTTTTTCATAAAAAATATTACATTACTAGTTGAATGTGGAAATTATGTGAAGCCTAAAGTTAGTATTTTTGCAAAGAGCTTGAGCAATGTTCCTTATTGTCTTTGTGTTGTTAAGTAGAAAAGAAATAGCTGAATGGGAAAGACGGGAGCTTCAGTCACCTGGCAAAAAGAAAAACAGAAGAGACTGTAGGATGGAAGAGACCCTCATTTTTGAGCATGGGGAGTCCCTACCGAAGTAAGAAATGCTCACTTAACTCTGTGTGACTTTCCAGCTCAGTTCCCCAAAAGAGAGGCGCCTCTGTGTTTGAGGTTGGCTGGGTTCAGGGCTAGTCTCTGTGTCTTACACTTTTTATAAATAAAGATATGAATGGTTTCAGGCTACCTGAATGATTCTCTGGTGAGGGTGGAGGTGATGAAGAAGTTTAGGAGTTCAGAATAGAGACATGCAGAAAGGAGAAAATCTGACTCAGAGCAGAACATGTATTTTCATTCTTGATGAGAGCAGTAGCTGAACCCTCTACCATCTCTTGAGGTAGTAACAGCAGTAACAATAAAAGTTAATATATACTGGGGAGGCTGTCAAAAAGTTCACAGAAGATATTGATGAATTTAATTCTTTTACATCAAAATAAACTCATACTTTAATTACATTTTCTGTGACTTTTTTTGAAGTCCCTGCAAATACACCACTTGATGTGTATGTGTCAGAAGCTCTCTTAAGCACTTAACTTACATTTGCTCTCCTAATGCCTATAACAACCTAATGAAATGAGTTCTATCATCATCTTCTTCCTCATTTTTCCGATGAGAAAAGAGGTGCAGACATTTTGAATAACTTGCCCAAGTTCATAAAGTTAATACACTGCAGAACTAGAGTAAGCCTCGAATATCTGGGTCTAGTGTCTATGCTAAAACACACTACACTCTATCGCCTCACCACTCCTCCAATGGCCATGTCAGTAACTCTTACTGACGATTGACCCATTGCTCTCTGTCATGCTCCGCATCGAAAACATTTCATGCTTTATTTCATTAAATCCACATAACAACAATGCAAAATGGGTATGGATTTGCTCTTTTTACAGGTGAGTCTAGAATGGATAAACTAAAGAATTAGCTTTTGGATGGTGGTCCAGGACTATAGTTCAGTCATGATTGCTTTAAGAACTTGGTCTCCGAACTGTCTCTAGAGAATGGCCTCCAGAATGTGGGGACTCGGCACACAGCAGAAAGACAAAAGAAGAACCGGAGTGAATGTGCCCTGGCACATCGTGCAGTGATATCACAGACATTTCCAGGACAGGGCCTAGAGATTTAGACACTCTGTTTACACTGTCTAAGGGAATATTGTGGGCAAGAGTCCAGGAGAGAGTAATGAATTTCCTAAGTACTTCCTCTAGACAGAAGGGATTTGTGGACCAGGTTATTGTCATTATAGTGATAGAATTTGCAGCCAGAGTATAGATTTGGGTTTAGTTGTTCTTTCAGTTGGGAACCACTTGCCTTGATTTTCAACTCTTCAAATGCTGTGGAAATACTTTTAACAGTTATTGTTGGTGCTTTCTCTGCTCCAACACAAAATATTCTGCAGAGGAAACCAGGCATGGTATTTGAGAAAGGAAAGGAGGAGGAAGCCAGGACACTTGCGTGAAATCATGCACTATAAAGTGAGAGTACAAAACAATCCAACTGACCTTCTCCTGGCCTAGAAGCAAGAGTGACTGGCTGGAGTTAGAGTCAAAAACTGTGACGGTTCTTGGGGAAACACAACATACAGAAATGAGGTAATTTATTCTGTTAATGGAGAATCTGACATCTTTAAGTCAAGAGATTAGCAGGGAGTTGATATGAAGAGAAGAGCATGTCCTCCTGAGGTAGGAGAGGAAGAAAGATACTAAAAAAGAAATCATTTCAAGGCAGTGATTGCCAAGATAACAAGAAGTGGCTGTCAATGAAACAAAAATTTTGGAGCAGTCCCCAAATTTAGTTCATTTTCTATTGAACTCAGCACAGTCCAACAGAAGCAGGACATGCAGATGTTATTTATGTTTGGAGCTCAAATTTGGATCACTATTGACAGTGTTGTGAGTTCTTAGGGACCGTTGAGACCTTTCTATTTTGGGGAAAGAATGCAAAAAGAATCTGTAAGAAAAATCTGGGTTTTGACAATTGTTTGGTTGATTGAGCAAGGGAGGGAAATATAAAGGTCAGAAATAATTGTACATTTATGTGCCTAGAAGAAAAGTCATGACAACAAGCTTGTACTGGCAAGAAAGTGATGTGTTCTGATTTGTACATGATAAGTTTCATGGGTTTTCAGTTGTAGGATTTCTCTTCCCAGACAACCCACATGAACTTTCTCACTCAGTCCAATGTCGTGACGCTATTTTGACTCCAGACATTAGAGAGCAGTGATGACTGATGTTGCCTAGATCGGCCAAATGCTACTGTCCAGAAAGAAGGCCCGAATATCCAACCTGATGTACAGCTTCAGACATCACCCCTTAGCTGAAGTGTCTTTAATCTTCTTTTATGAGTAACTAAATTTTAAGGCCAATCTATAAAATTAATTTTTAATAATACATCAAAGTTGCATTTTTATTAAGTGGAAAGCCTGACAACCCTCTCCTGACAAAAACATCAGTTCTTCTTTTTTGAAAGAATTATTTATTTAATTTCATTAATTATTATTATTTCAAAATTTACTATAGGGTATGTGTGCTCACCAGAGAGAGATGACGACGGGGAAGGTGGGGCAGAGAATGAGAAAGTGAACCACCAGATCCGGATCTTGAACCATGGTCAGCCATGTAAGAGTCCAGAGAACCATATGCCAACTTCTGGTTCCAAAATCTCAGTTCTTAAGAGGAAAATTCAAACCAAACAATTTCTCATCCCATATATATTCATCTAGACCAGAAAGATCATCAATATCAGCTACAAAACCTCGTTTTCTCTCCTGAACAGATAACCTCTTAACAGACCTCTCAATGGCCACCACTAGTACAATGCTTATGTTTGTATAGCCCTATTAAATTAGGCTGTTGCTTGTGCACTGTCCTGGACTCACATAGTGTCAGGTAGAATCAATATAACAGGAGTGATGAGTAATGTCCCCATTTTAGAAATCAAAACCCCAAGGTTAAATTGAGACCCTTGCCATGGCATAGCTAAAACTGAAATTGATTTTCTGATCCCCCTAGATGCAAATTCCTAGATGACTTTTTCATTTCACCACTTTTGGAACCAACTCCAGAGCTCAAGAACAATTAAGACTATAAAGACAAAAGCAGTCTTATATCTCTCTGGAAGAAGATGCACAATTCCCAAATTAACTCAGATGTAACATAGGAAGATATTTAGTCATCCTAGAGGTGAGGAAGTTTTTACATTTAACCCAGAGAAATTGAGAAACACTAGACCTCACTAACAGCTCTCCATAACTTCTACACAAATCATGTGAGCCTATTTCTAAGAATACTTACATCTGGCTGTCACTCTTGACTTCCTCCTCTCATGAGTAGAGTGGTTTTCTCTTGTAATCCTCAAGTCACTTTGCTTCCCATTCTTAAAAATCATGAGCACGATAGCTTCAGTTTTATGATATAACTTGTGGTTGAGTAACAAGGATACTTCTCAGTTTCATGAATACTGTTGTTGGTCCTAAGAGTTCCATTGACCTGAAAATATCACTGAAGAATAGCTGACATTCTTAATTTAACTTCCTTATTTTTACCCAGTGTTATACTTTGGATAATGGTTTGTTCCCTAATGGTTTATGCTTTGGAATTTGGTTCTAGAAGGCAATGATTAGATCACAGTGCTTGGATCATGTGGACAATAACCTCATAAGTGGATTAATGCTGTCTTGTGAGAGACCGAGTTCTAGCTCTCATAAGGAGTTAGTTCTTACAAGAGTGGGTTGTTCTAAAGTGAGAGCTGCCATATCGATCTCTCTCTTTCTCTGTACATGCCTATCTTCTCTGTTTCTGACAGCTACGATATGACATAAGGCAGCCTACATGACTTAGGATTTTCCAGCCACTGAAATAATGAGTCAAATAAGCCTCTATATTTTGTAAATCACCCAGTCTCAGGTACTTCTGTTAACAGCACAGTAATAGACTAATGCATCCAGTCATGGAAACTTCATGGAGCAGCAACAAATTCCAGGGACTTGCCATTAGGATGATTAGGATGAGTTTTAGAATCATGAGGCATTCTTGATGGCTAATGAAGTATATTCGCTCCCTCCTACTTATTAAGTATGATCTAGGCTAGATTTCCTAAGGAAAATGTATCGACATCCCGTGTACTCCTAATAGTAAAATCAGAAAAATGAAAGATCCCATGGGTAGTCCCTTTTTACCAATAGGTAGGAATATACAAATAAGTATGTTTTTCTCAGGGTGAATTTTCTGTTCCTTTGGAGATTAATATCTATTTATATTTACTTAGCTAAGGAGAACAGGATTATATATTTTGTAGAAGGCAAGATTAGAGGTCAAGAACTTAGTTATATGCAGAAACGTCTAAAAATATCTTGAAACATATTGAAGGCAAGCTTAAAGGCTCAAATAGGAGAATTCTTATTTTGACTAATCAATATAATGGGAGAACAATTGGCTTTGAGAATATGTTTATTGCTAAAACATATTCCAAAGTTGAAAATTTGGGTATGTCATTCTCTTCCTAAAACCTTTTCATATCCTTCTGTTACCTATAGAATAAAATGTAAACTCCGTAACAATTTTTGTAATAATGGGCTCTACCCATCCGTTCACCAGTATCTTTTGTCATCATATTCTCCCAACTTTCTGTTAAATTTAACAATTAATAATTCTCCAAATACTGAGTGTTTCACAGACCTCCATGTATTTGCTTATGCTATACTTCTCATTTGGAGTGATCCTCTCAACATTTCTTTCATCAGGAAAAAAATTAATCTTCTTTCTAAATGTATCTCAAATGACAGCTGCATTATGAAGTCTTCCCTGCTTTCCCCAGGCAGTATAAAGAATCCTTCCCCTGTGCTCAAGTAACTTGTGTGTAGCTTTATCCTTATCATCATCATCACCACCACCACCACCAACATCATCATCACTATCCTCATCACACTGTATTTGATTTATCTCTTTCCTAGGTGTCTTCATACCAGAATGCAACCTCACTTGAAAAGTTTCATTACATCCCACTCTCAAAATGCTTTATTCTATACACAAATTCCTAAAGCTGAGAGAGTATAGGCAATCCATGAACCTTAGGCATTTTTGCTACAGTAAAGTGTTTTCTGTCTTCAGTAAATCTTTGCTTTTGAGGTGGACTTTAACTTAGGACCAGACTGAATGCAAAACAGGTCATGAACTATTGTGATTGTAGCTTACATTTTACCTTTACTTCATATCACACACCTGCCTCTATTCTTCCCTCTCCATGCTGATTTTTCTCCAGAGTGAGAACAGTTGAAAATGTATTAACTCAGAGCCACAACTGAAAACAGCTAAGATTTTATAAACCTAAAAATTAACAACAACAACAAAAACAGAGGTAAGAGCTTATTTATAAATACATAGATCCTATATATACTTTGAAAACCATTCTCCTGTATTTCCCCCTTTCTTTTGCATTTTTGCAGTCTAAACTCCTTTCTAGAATACCTTGATCTTTAAGTTCTCTAACAAAATTAAAACTTATCCTGCTTCATCTGTTGCCGTTTCCCTTTTCATGACATTACGAGAATCAGCTATATTTTCAAGAGTCCAGAATGTTGCAGCTGAAGCACTTTCATATTTGAAAAAGACATAATCAAAATTCTCCATATGCTACCTTTTCAACAGGGCTATTTTTTCACCCTTAGAAATTTACAGTGTCAGAATTCCTCAAATAAGTTAAGAGTTGAGAATTAAACACAGGGTGATCTTATAACTACATTCCAGAGGAGGTGCCTCTAGTTAAGATTCCATGCCAAGGTCTCTGGATTCTCCTGGCCCCAATTCTGTGCTGCAGACCTGGAACAAACGTGAAAAATCACTCTTAAAAAAAGGACACAACTTTCTATTTTCATCTCATTCAACATGTGGTCTGAGATGTATATCTGAAAGCAGAGTTTTTTTGGGTTTTTTTTGGTCTTATGCTATTTAAATTTTTCTGATACCATCTGGAAACAGGTTTTCCTTTAACAATGTCAGCCTATTTCCATGTTTCTCTAGTCCTTGCTTCCTCTATGTCCTTCCACTATTTCTTGGTTGTGACTGGAAAGATACTTTATTCTTTTCATATTTCCATTTGGTGAGCTCTCCCTTAGGGTCCATGAGAAAAGGTAGGTTTGGGGAGTGGGTAGCTTTCAGTTCCTCAGCACTTACGCCATTTGGATCCAACCCTTCAGCTGACATCTCTGGGTTTCTTTCCTTTCTAAATGCATTTTCTCAGCAATACCAACCTAGCCTGGGCCCATGGTTGCTTCTCTTGGAGGTGGAGATTGGAGTTGAATGTTTTATGCCACTTGAAGAATAAGCAGCTAAAAATGTTAGCTATGACACCCTTTATAAGAGAGCATTATCAAGGAGTGCTTGAATGAGGGAAAGAGTAAATGACTTTTACCAGTTATGATTTCCTTTGGGCTGCTTGCCTCCTACTTTCTCTGTCCTTCTCTCATTTTTACTTTTTTTATGGTAGAGTAGCTTTCACTGGTAGGACAAATAAATTAAAAGAAATGAAAGGGTGGCTTGGTAGTTAAGGGCATTGGACTCCCACATGGCTGACCACAGTTCGAGTCCTGGACCTGGTGGCTTGCTTTCTTGCTTTCTCTCTCTCTCTCTCTCTCTTTTTCTGTCCCTCTCTGGTCAAATTAAGATAAATAAAATTAAATATTTTTTTAAAAAGCATAGACGAAGCACTAATATAGAAACAAATATATGTGCCCCCAAGTGTGTAGCCTGAGAGAGGACTGATTCAACCTTGAAGTGTTCTATGTCTATAAACTTCACTCATTAAAAGGCTTTTATCTTCAGGCCAGAATACCTCTACTTAGCATAACTTTGAAGTCTTCTATGAAGCTGTCCAAGGTAAGTGATTTTCAGTCTTTGCATGTTGCCTTGCAGCCTTGGCTTTGTTAAAGCAAGCTGACTTGAGCTTAGTCATAATTACAAAACTTCTGGTGAGTAGAGCAGGATACTTTGATATTTCTATTTTATTATCCAAAGGATCATAAAGAAGTTGAGCTCATTGTGAGGGAATGAATATGAATGGCCATTACAATATGTACCACTAGTTTTCTCTGAGTAACCCACATCTCTTGGCATTGGAAGTAATAAAGTTAATTTATGGAAATCCACTGTTTTAAAGAATGTTGTGGCTTGCAGATGGGCTTGACTGTCTTTGAATTCAGGACAGAGATATTTCTATACCTAAGCATTCGTTCAGTGGTCTTGGGACAATTTTGGCCTGGGGCTTCTACCTCTACTTCTCTCTAGTAGTCTTTACGCAAGTATCCAGGGATACAAGCATGTAGAGTATACTCTGTAGTAGCCCTAGTTGACTGGAGGTGGAGATTTACAAAGACTTATAGTAGCTGAAGAGACTAAAGCCAGCAGTAGTTCCCTTGCTTTTCTTCTGTTATGTTTATGGCTAGCACATTCAACCTCAATAAGTACAAGACTTCCCATCTTGGTATCCATTGCTGGAGCACAGGACATATTTTCTTTTCCCATTGTTTATTTGCCAGAGTGTATATCTTCTTACCAGAGAGAGGCAGAAGGGCAGAGACAGAGAAGGAAAGCATCCTAACAATGAGGCATGGTCACCTTCCAATCTCATCTCCTTCGTTTCTCCATTCTGTCAGGAAGTGAGGTGTGCATGTACACATGCCTGGCACGTTTCTCAAGCTGCCAGTGTGGGATCCAGTTCTTTTAAGCACTAGGCTATAAGGCTGACTCCATGTTCTCTAAGAAATAAAATAAATGAGATATATGAACATGAAGCAGTGCTGTTATTGCCTCCCATCACTTAAAATTAAGTCCTTTGTGGGTGAGATCAGGACTGAAGACTCTAGCAATTAAATGCCTGCAAGAGTACACTGACATAAAAACAAAATTTGGATATAACTCATTTGTACAAATGTAAAACAGGGTTTAATCAAAGGAGAAATGTAAGTTCCCACCTGGAGCCAACAACCATCACTGGTGGTACTAGAGTTACCCAACTATGCAATTCTCCCACACCAACCTAGAATTTAATGCTTAGAAACAGAAACAATGACCCAATCATTGCTCACTAAGGTTAGAATAAGCATTATGTTCACTTCAGCATTCAATTCAAGAGATGTTAATGTAAGAGAAAATTACTGAAACTTTAGAAGAAAGCAATTAATAGGGTTCCAAGAAGGGTAAACTTATCTCAGTGTGGGTGAGTTAGATGTAGATTTCTTCTGTAATTTCAGCTTCAATTGGCCTCTTTGAGAGATATGAAAAAGTCATAAATTCCTTAATAGCTTATTTCATCTTTTATTGCCAACTTATTAACAAAGGAAAAAGTCAAATTTCAAAAAGTTATTCTCTAGGGTTTATGGAAAGAAAGAGACCATGATCTATTCCTCGTTTTATTTGTTTGTTTGTGGCTTCTTTTAACCTGAAGAAGTAAGTTGGGTAGTGAAAATAAAGAAATCTAGCTAGAGTTTTCAAAATGCAGACTTGAACTGAAAAGCTGAAAGAGGTAGCCTCAGGAAAAGTCCGTCCCCTAAAGAGAGAATAGGTTCATTTGTTAGTTTTATATTTGAGGGTTTGCCATGGGCCACAGATGCATTTGTGCATCTCTGCCCATGTGTAGGAATGCAAAGTTGGATGTAGTGTTAAAGAAAAAATGCATTCATGACACTTTGCAAAGACTTTATAAAGGATCATCAAGATAAATGCAAGACTGCCTACAATGGGTGTCTCAGGAGAGGTGAAAGATTGGACTTAACTTCAACTACAAGAAAAACTAGGAATTTACAGTCAAGGCATGGGATGGGAGTCAGTGGTTGGACAATTACTAAGAGGAAACATCAGGGATAATCGGTTAATGGCTAAAATGACCTAGTAGGCTTTTTGATGAGGACAGACCAGGTGATCAGACATCACCTGGTGGATAGTGGAAGATGAGGAACTGACAGGTATTAGAGGTGATTAGATATTGAGAGTGGGGAATTTGGGTTAATTGACTTATCCAGGATTCTTGTTAAAATGTGATGTATAGAGATGAATATGAAAGCCCATAAGTTAAGGCCTCATTGAGAAGAGGATTCAGAAGAGACTGACAGGAGTTGGGTCAAGGAGAGATTCTTTGTCAGTGGCCCCTGCTTGAACTAGTTCAGGGGTGTGTGTGTAATTACAGATCAAAAGGAACCCTATGAAAGGAGAGCAGAATCTGACCTCCAGATCAAAAAAGGCTCCTCTGAAGAAGCTGGAACCTCGAGAAATGAAGAGGATTAACCAAGAAACAAGTTGTAGAGTGGAGAAATTCCACAGTGAGACTTTGAATGTTGCGTGAGAGGGCAGAACCCAGAGGGGAGCCGGAAGGAGGCATGACTATACGGAGCAATGCGGAGAGAGGTGGGACAGAAAGTAGTGGAAAGGGAGGCAGAACACAGGCCACAACGGGCCTTACAGACAAAATTACAGATTTTATTTTTTAATTGCCAAAGGCTGTATGCACTTACCTGGGGAGGGGGGGAGAGCAAGAATGAGAGTGAGAGCAGGAGAGAGAGAGAGAGAGAGGGAGAGAACAGCCACTGATGATGCATGGTCATGCTGCAATCCTTTTTCCTCAATCCTCCTTCTCATCAGGATTTTGGGCACATACACATATACCATGATTTTGGGTGCACACACACATATACCCAACATGTTTTTCAAGCTACCAGGGGTGGGATTTGAGTTTTGATCAGCCGTATGAGATCTGGGCTCCCTTTATCACTGAGCTACCAAGCTGGTGCCCATTACAGATTTTTTTTTTTTTTTTTTTGAGAGGTTTTTGCTATAGGGCGCGTGCGCTCGCCAGACAGACAGAGAGAGACATAGAGATAGAAAGCGAGAAATCACCCCCCAGGGGGGATGGTCGTGCCACAATCCCTTCTCCTCCATTCTCCTCTGGGGATCTTGGGCACGCACACACCCGTGCCCGCCATGAGTTTTAAGCCACCGGGTCCGGGACGCGAACTGCGGTCGACTACATGGGAGTCCAGTGACATAGCCATTACACTAACTTCTGGTTCCCCCGTTACAGATTTAATCCCTACCCTAAGACCAATGGGAAGGCATAACAATGTGAGTACTGATCTGATCGCATTTGCATTTTTAGCTGTATCTCTTGCTGTAGAGTGAAAAAGAGAGAAAGATGCTGGCGAGAGAAGATGATGATACTGGAGAGAGAAAGAAAACCGGAAAGATTAAAGAGATATTTAGTAAATAAACTCAGTGTCCTTTGTTGATAAATTTAATATGAAAGCCAAAATGAATCCTAGGTTTTTGGGTTTAGTTCTGGGTGGATGGTGTTGCCACAAGCAGAGAGAAAAAAAAATGGAAAAACCCCAGATGTGTGGGTGGAAAATTTCCATGACTTCTGTTTTGGACATGTTGAATTTTAGTGTCTTTAAGATATGACAGGAGATAGGTTTTAAAATGTAACATACATAATTCATATGTACAGATGCACCTAGAATTATGACGCAGGTTATGTCCTAATAAGTGCATCATAAAGTTGAGAAACGATGAAGTCGAACCGTGCTAAGTTGGGAACCATCTGTATTGAGCATGTTTGGCTTCTTTACTTTCTATAATTGATTCTCTACCTTCTTCATCGACTGACTCTTCCCTTCACTAGTTAGTAGGAGTGCTGGAGTGTCTAAACTTGACAACTAATGTATTTCGGTTTCTGTTCTGGTTAAAATAGTATCTTTTATCTTATTTAGTCTCTTCGGGGTAAATCTAGTCTTTCCGATTTCTGCGCCCTCTTCCTTTGCCTCCTGCTTTAAGTGAGCTGCCAGCAACAGGCGAAGGAGCTTTGGACTCTCACTGATCTCTAGTTCTCTCCTTGGCTATTTATTGCCTCAGGATAACGAGTTAAGCCCAGGCCTGGACTGTCCCAGGAAGTGTAACTCACCTCATTAGCGGCTGGGTTCATGACATAGACACACAGTTCAGAAGTAAATTTTAACTGTCATACATTCTCTGGCTCTCAGAATAAACTTATGGGTTTGTCATAAAAGTCATGTCTCATTTTGCATAGAAAAACAGAAAAATACGTCAAGACTTTTCCAACAACTCAATATTTGGTGTTTTCTTTCACCATCGCACCATTCATGTTTTCCTACTTTCCAATGCGAGACTGTTTTCTAACTTCTTCCATGTCTTCTCTATCGTCAGTTAGAGAATTTATAAGGGGAGGGACTTCAGTCAATTTCTTCTTTGCACTTTAGCTTCGGTTATAGTATCTGACATAAAAAATATGTAAAGAATAATTATTGGATTGAATTGAAATGGAATCTCTTATTGCAAAAGCTTGTGTGTACCAGTTTGAGCTATCAAAATGATTTCTGTGTAGTTTCATTTATTTTTTATTTTATTTATAATAGAGAGTATGAATGTACACTAGAGAGAAAAAGAAGGAGAGAGAGAAAAGCACCCTAAAGAGGGTCTGGTCATGCCACTCTCTTTCCCCTAACTCTTCAGCTTGTCAGGATCTTCAGCACATGCCAGCTGCCAACAGGAAGTTCAGTAAGATACCAACAATGCCACAGAGGCTGGGCCATCATCAGTATTATTATTAACATAAAATCAAGTTTCTGTTCTAATGCTCGCTGGTATGGAGGAGAAATAAGGCAGGCTGAATGAAAGGAGACTTCTTCTGACATGGGGATCTTTTTCTTAAATCTCCTTTCTCACATCTTATAATAGTTACCCCTCTTTTACAAGTGCTAACAACAATCCTTATCCATTATCCTGTTAGAAGGGGTGAGGTTTAAGTACAGCAATGTGTCAATGACTTTATGAGCCTTGCAATGGTAGATTAGGGACATAGAAAGGGATTCTGGTAGGAAATGGGTTGTCAGAGATACAGAAATGCAAAGATTTCACTGCCTTTTAGTTTCTTGTTCCATACTTTTACATAGACATTCCCAAGCTCTATCAATTGCAAAAATAAGAAGAAAGCTATAAATATAAAAGTCTAAAAAAAAAAAAAACAGAAGTCTTGCCACCTTAATCACTGGCATAAGTTCTCACCTTTTGACAGACTCTGGGGAAATGTTATAGATGATCTATACTATAGGTTCTAGAGTTTAGAACCGAGACTATCATGAAGCAGAATCCCTGATTGCTTAAGTGTTCTCAAAACATGATTGTGCTTGGTGCAAGGGGAACTTGAGACATATTTGTTGAATGAATAAATGAATGAATGAATAAAATTTATTTCTTTGCAAACAAGAGCTGAAATTGAGAAAGGTCAAGAGCCTGGTGTAGGGTCACACTACTTGTCTATGATACAGCAGGAGAGGAACCCCTGTCTCCTGACGTCTCATTTACTGCACTTCATGCTACAAAATAATATTTCCTGCAGCTTAAACCACAGAAGCACTCACCCTTGAGTGTTGTAATAGGTTTCTAGAATTTATTTAAACCATAAAAAAAAAGCAGGATGAATGGTTGTTTTGGTTCACTTAATGGATCAGATATCCAGGAATGCCAACAGCATATTTATTTACTCACAGGTAGCAAAAACACCATATAATTCTTTTTGTGGTTGTCCAGTCAATGTGCATTTTTTTTCTGTTCCAGTAAAGTGCACATTGATTAGA
This sequence comes from Tupaia tana, assembly GCA_026018925.1. Classification (NCBI taxonomy): domain Eukaryota; kingdom Metazoa; phylum Chordata; class Mammalia; order Scandentia; family Tupaiidae; genus Tupaia; species Tupaia tana. The sequence continues at coordinate 18,236,289 of JAKSZU010000013.1, read as the reverse complement.
AATTATTGTTGGAAAAAGACCACCACTCAAACGGAGGGTCTGAACTAGGCTAGATGTATGAACCCCAAAGTACCTGTTAGAATGCTGTGAAAATGGACCTCTTCTTTTCACTTTTTTATTTTTTTTAAAGATTTGTTTTACACATAAAAAGAAGCTCTCTCTTGTGGTCATATTGATGAAAATCAGCTAGTAAATGAGCTAAGAAGCGAGACAGCAAATACTCTTAAGGATTTGAAAATAGAAGAATTGAACGTTTTATTGTGTGTCTGGTAACAAGGTGGATACACATTAAACAGACAATAAATTTTTCTTCTGTCTCTCTGTCAATCTTACTCAATTTGTGCCATAACATAAATTGAGATTAAAAACCCTAAGAACTCTGAGTTAAATGGTAGAATAATTTAGCATTAGCATTTTTTTATACCTAAGTATATTTACATAGTAAATTTGGAATGACTCTAATTCAAACTGTTTCATTTTGGTTTTAGAGAGATTTTTGCAATAGGGTGTGTGCACTCACTGGAGAGAGAGAGAAAGACAGAGAGAGAGGAAGTGAGAAATCATCCCCTGGGGGATGGCCATGCTATAATCCCTTCTCCATTCTCCTGGGATTTAGGGCATGCACACACAAGTGCTCAGCATTAGTTTCAAGCCTTCGGGTCTAGTTCTGGAAACATCATCAGCCATGTGGGAGTCCAGCACCTTAACCACCATACCACCTGCTGGCCCAATGACTCTATTTTCTTAAATATTACTGCCAGAGGGTACATTTGCTTATCAGAGAATTGCAGAGAGAGAGGCAGAAGAGAAAGCACCCCTCAGCGGGATGAGGTTGTGTCTCTATCTCCTATCCTCCAATTCCTTATGTCAGGATTTTGGGCATGTGCATATGCACCCTGCGTGTTTTTCAAGCTGTTGGCGACAGGATTTGATCCTCATGGTAGGCCATGTAGGATGCAGCTCCCTTAATCATTTGGTCATTGAGTAGTCAATGACTATTTTTTTACATTTAGTGTTGAAGCATTGCACATTTGCAAACTGCTTTGGGTGCACTTTTTTATAAAGATTCTCTTCTCTGAGCATCCCTGGAGATAAAAATCTTCTTGGACTACAAAATACACAGGACCCATAATTGTTGCTTCTTATGAGGGAATTTTTCTCTAGTAACCAAAAGAGAAATGTTCTAGACTTTTATTAAACAATCCTAGAGGGTCTATCAGGTGATATGGATGTTAAGGCACTGAATCCTACATGACCAACTCTGCAGTTTGAGTACTAGACCCAGAAGCCTAAAAATCACATTGGGCCTATGTGTGCATGCCCAAAAATCCTGAAGGAAAAGGGATTGTGGCATAGTGATTTCTCACTTTCTCTCTCTCTCTCTCTCTCTCTCTCTCTGTCTCTCTTGGCTAGCACAAATGCCCTATACCCAAAAAAAAAAAAAAATTAATCCTTTGGAAATATCTTCAATCACATTGCTTCATTAGGTAACATTAAAGGGTACCAAAATATTTCTTCTTTAAATATTGAAGATTGTTGAGTTGAAGACAGAAGAAACACCGGGGGAGGGGGGGGGGCAGGTGCTCTCTGTCTTTCCCCCTGTTTACTCCCATGGCAGGACAGTGACTCACAAAAACAAAAGATCTTTCTGCTCTCATACCCCTTTCTCTGCCTAAAGACAGAGACATAAATTCTCACTGGCTAAGCAGTTCAGAGAAAGGGTCAGAAGAGCCAGAGAAGTCCCAAGTAAAGCCTGGGATCAAGCTTTACTAGCTTTCCATGGTTTTCCTACTTTTGGGAGCCTAAAGCTGTTTGCCCCTTTGTCTTGTCACTCTGTTAAGATTTATTGTTCTTTGTTAAAGTATTATTTTTTTATTTTATTTTTATTTTTTTTGAGAGGTTTTTGCTATAGGGCACGTGTGCTCGCCGGAAAGACAAAGACAGACAGAGAGACAGAAAGCGAGAAATCACCCCCCCAGTGGGGAATGACCACGCTGCAATCACTTCTCCTCCTTTCTCCTCTTGGGATCTTGGGCATGCATGCACACATGCCTGGTGTGAGTTTTTAAGCGACTGGATCCGGGACTCGAACCATGGTCGACTACATGGGAGTCCAGCCACATAGCCATTACACTAACTCCTGGTCCCTGTTAAAGTATTATTTAAGGCAAACCCTAAGCTGCTGCTAGTGAGTTACTTTTCTTCCACAGAAGAGGCACAGTAAGCGTTAAATAAATGTATATGTGTTTTTCTCTTTTTAATCTTTTTGGTACAGGAGTTTTGTCCCAGAATTTATGAGGGTTGAGAAAATTTATATTTCTCCCTTCTACGTAATCTGCATTATTACTATATTATTGTTTGTATGCAATGAATATTAGAACAAAACTTCAACACCAAGCACATGTATACCTTCCTAATTTTTCTGTGCAGTAGAACAAATTTTACATGAGGTCATTGTTTTAGCTCAGCCTCCTGAACTAGGTTCCAGCAGGTCAGACCACATCAGAATAGAATCACTTGAGCTAACACCATGTAATTAAACTGATCTGTGAAATAGGCCAATTTTGCAAACAAAGCAAGAGTCCAGTCAACCTGAGTCAGTATAACAAGGAAGTCCCCTATGTTTTAATGCTATAAGAAAAGTAACTTTGAATCAACCAAAGCACTTTTTGTCCCTTGTTTCTGCTTCGTTCAGTCCTTTTCTGGTTACAAGACAAATCTCCCCTGCTTAACTCACCAGACTGGTCATGCCATTTGATATAATGAGGTGTTGCATGATTCTATACTCATGAATAGAAGTCAATTTGACCTTAAACTAAAGCTGTGGTAGTTTTTTGTTTTTTGGTTTTTTTTTTTGGAGAGGTTTTTGCTATAGGGCGCGTGCGCTCTCCATAAAGACAGAGAGACAGAGAGACAGACAGAAAGCGAGAAATCGCCAAGGGGGATGGCCACGCCACAATCCCTTCTCCTCCATTCTCCTCTCAGGATCTTAGGCACGCACACACATGCGCCTGGTGTGAGTTTAGGCTACCAGGTCCGGGACTCGAACTGCAGTCAACTACATGGGAGTTCAGCAACATAGCCATTACATTAACTGCTGGTCCTAGTAGTTTTGCTTTTTGAGAGTGTTAACTGTCATTTTTAAAATAAGTGCAGTTTTTAATGGAGGTGGGAGAAGGGAGGGAGGGGACTCAGCTGTGTTTCTTTGAGTCAAATGATTTCATAATTTAAAAACCCTATATAATATCACATGAAGCTCAAGCTCACTGTTTATGTTGCATTTATACTGCTTTAAATAGCTCTCTACTTTTACACAAGTTCCAGTTTTGTTCTAATTCCTGCCACATTCCTGGTATCTCCCAGCGGTGAGCATCACTGCCTTGCAGGCATGCCACATGGAGGGAGTAGAGCTGAAAGAGACGGAGCAAAAGCAGGCTTTCTTATTCATGGACTCAATAAAAGCACTTCCTCAGGGAGATATTATGTTTCCACCTTCAAGTCTGAAAGTTTGGGCACCCAAAAGTGATTGTCAGCAGCCTAGCCAGAGCAAATTTAACCTCGCTCTGAACTCTGGTGGGGCTCCAGCAAGACTTTCATAAAAGTGTCGAGGTTGGCCTTGAGTTCCCAGCTCCAGAGTAGGGTTTGGGAAGCCAAAGAAAACAGCAAGAGCCTAAGTTAAGAAGTGAGGAGAACAGGCCAAGAACCTCATCCAAAGGACCCTACAGCTCAGTAAAGAGAGCCATGGAGTTAGAAGCAAGGCCTTTCCCCTATGCCGGCCACCTCTTATTGCTTCTACTTTTTTCTTCTATAAAATGGACATTGTCTAAATCCTTGCTACTCAAATTGTGGTCTTAAGGCTAATAGCATTGGCATCTCCTGGGAGTGAGACAGAAAAACAGAATCTCAGACGTCATCCTAGAATTACTGAGTCAGACTCTATATGTGCTTGTCAGAGAGAGAAAGAACGAGAGAGAGAGAACTCCCTCAGTAGAATGTGATCATGCCACAGTCCTTTTCCCTCCATTCTTCCATCCAGTTAGAATTTAGGGCACATACGAATATGTGTCCAACAAAATTTTTAAGGCATTGGGGCCAAGATTTGAACTGTAGCTGGCTATATGGGTCCCAGCTCCCACTGCATAGTGGTAAAGTGTTGTGCTAAGGGCCCGCCTCCCAGACTCTGTATTTTAACAGGAATCTCGGATGATTCCTATACAGGCAAAGTTTGATAAACTTTGGTGTAAAAGGCCTAGGCCTGAATGCCCAGAATGGTAGACCCTCTTTTAAACACAAAGGGTGTGACTGTACAGTGATAACCTGCCCTCAGACAGGAGTATTTCATAGCCTTGGCTTGTATAAACCAGCTCAGGAAGTGAGGATACTGGGACCAGCAGTTAGCATAATGGCTATGTCACTGAACTCCCATGTAGTTGACCATGGTTCAAGTCCCAGACCCGGTGGCTTAAACTCATGCCAGGCGCGTGTGTGTGCGTGCCCAAGATCCCAAGAGGAGAATGGAGGAGAAGGGATTTCGGTGTGGCAATCTCCCCTGGGGGGTGATTTCTCGTTTTCTGTCTCTCTGTCTCTCTCTGTCTTCCTGGCGAGCACACGCAAAAACCTCTCAAAAAAAAAAAAAAAAAAAAAAAAACACTCAAAAAAAAAAAAAAATGGAAGTGAGGATATTCACTGATACGCTCAGACCAGAGCAGGGCCCTGAACCCGCAGGGTATGATGTATAACTGTGAAGATGAGAAAAAATATATTCAAATACATTCATACACTCAGAATATAAACCAGTGGCACTATTAAACCTGAGTTTGCAAATCTATCTTGGTGAGAAACAGGATGACAGAGCCAGATCTGGGAGTCTTATTTGCATAGGTGTTCCTAAATCCTTTGGGACTTTATGCAAAACTTTGAGAAATTTGAGTCTTTTGCCAAATCCCTGTCTCCCAAAATTCAGACATTGTCAAAAGGGCACCAAAGAAGTCTATCCTTTGGAAGAAGAACTTACAGAGGCCAAAGATTCCTTTTTGCCATGAGACTCAGAGGACGTAGGGCCTCCCAAAAGCTGTACCAGGAAACGAAGGAAGCAGAGATGCGGTTCCATTGTGGGATAGAGGATAGATACTTCCTGCTCTCTTACGCTGCTCTGGGACCTTCTCACTGGTCCCTTGAAGAGAGGTGCTACCTCATCACTATTCTTCTAGGACACAGAAAGGAGCAGAAGACTGCTGAAAAAATAACTGTGAGTTTTCCATCTTCGCAGATCTCTCCAGGGAAACAGGAAGCATTAGGACACTTGAGAAGCCACAAGTAGGAGGGGTGGCAGGCACAGTTTGGCCCCATTGATAGTTTAGCTTCTGAAAGCCCTAGAGAGCTATTTCAGTTGGACCAGGCCTGAAAGAAGACTTCAGCTACAGAAAATGTTGCTAAAATCCTGCAGGTGAAATACTTGCTTATGGCAGTTGGGCCCACCCAAAGCAGCCAATGAACTACACTGTCAAACTGTCAGGCACATTATTACATTAAGCTCTCAGGAAGGTGTTATAATCTGCATTGGGCATACAAAGATGTTGACGCTCAAAGAGCTCAAATATAATAGTGTGTACCCTGTTGAACCAGGGTCAGATTTGAACTTAGGCCTCCCTGGCTCCAAAGCCCAAGCTCTTCTTGTGCTACAGAAAGTTCCCTGGGTATACAGAACTTGCCAACAAGAATTAAAGCAGGGATTTGCAGGAAGTCATTAGTTGCCCAGAGGCTTACACTGGGAGAAACAGGGAAGAGTACCAGGTCAGTGGAATTTTCTTGCTTGGAGTTATAAAGCCCATTTCATTTGTGGCCTACCAAGAGCATTAACCAGGCCAGGGAAGTTCAATGGGCTCCTGCAGGGCCAATGTCATGGCCAGGAAACCAGTGTCATCACACAGAACCCCTCACTCATAAGACCGCTGTGCTAATTTTTTTTTTTTTTTTTTTTTGGAGAGTTTTTTTTGCTATAGGGCGCGTGCGCTCGCCAGACAGACAGAGAGAGACATAGAGACAGAAAGCGAGAAATCACCCCCCAGGGGGGATGGTCACGCCGCAATCCCTTCTCCTCCATTCTCCTCTCGGGATCTTGGGCACGCACGCACACGCGCCCGGCGTGAGTTGTAAGCCACCGGGTCCGAGATGCGAACCGCGGTCGACTACGTGGGAGTCCAGCGACATAGCCATTATGCTAACTGCTGGTTCCCCGCTGTGCTAATTTTAATGCTCTACCATAACTGTCTTGAAATGCTTAATATTCTCTCCGTAAATTTATGTTGTGGAAGAGAAGTCTAGTGGGACAATAGAGCATGCATCCGGGTCTCGGGGCTTGCCTCCTACATGGTCCCACCTCCTGCCTCACTCCTCTCTGCCTCCTTGGGATGAATTGTCTGCTGCCTGCTCTGTCCCCTACCTCAGGTCCTGTCCAGCCTCCCATCTCCTACCACTCTCCACCAGGGAGCCAAGTACTGAGAGATCCAGGCACCACTGGGAGTTGCCTGTCTGCCAAGGATGGGAGCAATGGGCCTTGGGAAAGAGATAGTGACTTTCCCAGCTTTGGCTGAGGCCCTACTGTTTTATTTTGCACCAACTAGCAAATTATGTAGCTAGTTATGGGCTGTAGCTTTCTAGAGTTAGAGCTGTCAAAGTTATTAAAAATTTAGCTCAACAAGGAAGGGCATCTGTCCCTTCCTAGAGGTCTTGGAGGGAATGGTTTCAGCCATCTTTGCTACTGCTTCCTTGAATACTCTCTCTCCCTTTAGCACTAGAACTGTTGTTCCATTTACAGTCTAAGCCATATTGATAGCAAGCATTTGGAATATGTTTTCTATCCTTTGTTCTCTCCCTCTAATTTGTCAGACTCTGGCAGGTGAATTTGTGATTAGTCCTTGGACATAGTGGTAAGATCTGAGATTAGGGTTGAAGCAGATGAGGTAATCCTCTATAAATGCTTTTTTTCAAGGTCACTCGAGCCTATTTAACTTAAGAAAATGGAAATGTCCCTTGGTTCAGCTCACTAGTTTCTTAAGTCGAAGCTCCCCAAATAATACCTTGTTACTTTTCTTTTGCTTCTGTGTTCATATAGTTCCCTTAGAGAATTTGTCAATGGGAAAAAGCCCTGAGCTAAGGCCAATATTCACAAACTGCTGATCTGTGACCAAATATCAAATTAATATCATTCTAGTAATAACTAATGTCACCCCAAGCCCAGTGATGAAAGGCTGAAGATAGAAATTTGTCACATTTAATAAGGTCTCTTAAATGACAAAGCAATGTGTTCTCTTGTCAAGAAATTCTTCAGGAGAAGCCAGCTGGTGTCACAGAGGTAACACAACTGGGCTCAAATGGGAAGGTCCTAGATTCGTGTCCTGGGATCTCTCTGGGCACACTCTGTGCACCTGTGTACCTTTGCTCTGGGCAGCTTGAAGCTAGGAGTAGATGGTGGTCTAAAGACTCTCTTTCTCTCTCTCTTTCTCTCAATAAAAAAATAAAAAACCCCACACACTCAAAAAAGAGAAAAACCATAGTGGAGGAGTCTCTCTCTCTCTCTCTCTCTCAATAAATAAATACACTTTATAAAGAACACACATTCAAGAAAGAAAGAAACCTTAGTGGCCAAGAATATTGTCTAGGGATTTAGGGAAGCCTTAACAACCTGAGGATATAATGCAATCAAAATAGCCCAACATGGTAGATGAGTGGTCAGGAAAGAACTAGGAGGTAATGAAGCGACATTCAAGAGTACTCATAATGTCACCATAACTAATAGTCATATTTTTGATACAGTTGATGGTTATAAAACCAGAGCTTTTTAGAACTCAGAGAAGCAACACAGATTATACATTTCAAAGCCCTTTATTTTAAAATAAAAAAATTGAGGATCTAAAAGGTGAAAAAAATATATCTATATATAGTCACTCAGGATATCATTATAATAATTGGTATGTGAGGCCTGTGTCTACAGCATCTGAGGGCCTGTTCTTCCCATTGTACTGTACCATAGAGGTTTATCAAGTTTAGTGGATAATTATATTCCAACAAGGGTAAAATTGTGCCTCACATGGTATGAACATTTCTCATACAATTTTATAAATTAGGACAAATCTCTGAACAGAGTATAAATGAAGAAGTGTGTGTACGTACATGTCTGTGTGTGCGCATGTACACATGTTCTACTTTATTACATGGGCATTCTTTACGACTAGGTAGAATAAGGTGGTACCATTCATGGCAAGGTTTAGAGATTCTAGAAGGAATCCGTATTTCCTCCTCAAAATTTGTTACTACAGATTGGGAAAGCCTAAAAGTTTCAAATTAGAGATGCTATTCTCTGAACTAAGCAAAAGAAGCTTGGAAGAATAAAATTAACTCACACATGAAACTCATAGACTTAAGAGTGCTAGAGGGCCTTACAGGGTTGGTCCAGTGGTTAAAGGAGCTAGATTCTACATGGCTGACTGCAGTTTGAGTCCCAGCCCTGTATTGAGAAATACACTGGGCAAGTGTGTGTGTGTGTGTGTGTGTGTGTGTGTGTGCATGTGCGTACAGAATCTTAATGGATGGAGAAGTGGAGGGAAAATATTTGCAGCATGACATGCCTGTTTGGGGATTTCTTTATCTTTTTCTCTTTCTGATAAATGCACATGCTCACTAACCATCAAAAAAAAAATACCAACATTACTTTTCTAGTCTATTTTTTGCCTGATATTTGATTCTAGTGTACCAGTGCCTGGAAAGTGGTGCCCTGTTCCATGAGAAAATATCCATCATTCATCCTCCCACTCCTCCATTTTTCCATTCCTTCATTCAATGATTTATTCATTAATTTATCCAATATTTTTTTTGTATCCCTTTGCCAGGCTACCAGAAATTCTCTTGTCTCTTAGTAACAAATTCGCCATCTTTATTCTGTTCAGATTCTATTGAGAAGCATTTCTGTGAGCTTGGGAAGGCAGAGAGAAGGCATTATTCTCCATAGCAGCTTTGCAAGAATGTGTGTGCATGGGCCTTGGCAGATGGTGCAGGGTAACCCAGTATTCCCCTGAGAATCATTCACTTTTGTGCCCCAAACAGCTAAGATTTTTGATGGCAGCTATCAGGACCTCTGGTACTTCTGGATTTCCTTAAAGCCACCAGAAGCCTCCCAAATTGGCTCACTGGTCCTCCCAATGATTGTGTAAGCTTCCGACTTCCTGTATTAAATTTATTGCTTCTCAGAATACCTTCTGTTTTCCCTTTTCCTGAAAGATACTGACAAAAGCATCCAAGCCCTGAGCAATGAACTAAAGATACAAAGCTGAGTCCACCTGCTCCTTATTCAGGGCTGCTTTTTATGTTGAATAGCATCCTGCCTCTCTCTTTGCACGCTGATTCCTTTCCTTTCCTAGGTAGGTGTGCATAGTAAAATCTTGCACACTCATTTATATTTCAGCTCTGATTATCTTCCTGAAGGCAGGTGAAAAAGATGAGAACATGGGTGTATGAATGATGGGGAGGGGAATTCTCTAGGATGCAATGACAGAATTCATTCTTTCATAGTTTTCTTGACTCTTAGGACATTAAGATTGGATTCTATCCTTGGAGAAGATTGAACAAGTGCTACTGGGTTCACTGATAATCATACACATTTTATAAAACAGAGAATTAGAACAGGGTGTCCCAGGAAACCTTCTATATCAATGTAAGGGCTCTACAAGGTCTTCTTTGTGCATGTTAAGGCCCCTCACTTTTACCTGGAGATGACTGTGGGTGTACTCTACCCTCTCAAATCTTCTTTGTTCTTTAATTGTTGTCTAAAAAGGAAAAAAAATGCCATGAACTGAAGAGGGGGATTTTCATTCCAAAAGAATTATCACATGACTGAACCATGAGCCAGACTTGACTCTGCTGTCCTCAAGCTGCTGGGAAACCTTGTGACTGTGAGCTGCCTTGATCACCTTCCATAGTGGACAACTCTTGACCGTGTACTTAATGGGAGGAAAAATGAAGACTTCCCACTTTTTCTCAGGTTTTACAGTTTTTTAAAAACTATTTTCTAACTTTGTAAGTGAGATTACTAAAGAAGTTGTCACCCAAGCAAGTACCCCCAGTATATGAATGTATTGTAATAATCACATTAAATGCCCAAGTGGTATCTAATAACTAGTTCAGGTGAAGAACAGTGAAACCAATTATGTAGTGAACAATGCTGTGGTCTAAAAGTTTCCATCTAATCAGGCAATAAATGCATAAAATGGAACATTCTATGTCTTCCCTTCACCTCAAGCTTCTAATGTACATAAAAAGAACTTAGAGACCATATTCAGGGAAATGGCTTTAAGAAAAACCCTGGAGATTGTTAAGTAACAAGAGAGGAATATGACTGACAGCATCTGGAAATGTAGAATTTATTTCATTAACCAACCTTGGCTTTCATGTATGTTTGTGAAATGACTGCCTCATTTTGCCCAGAAAAAGAGGATTTTACTTTTGGTTTACTTGGGCTAATCTTTCTTTCCCCAAATAATAATTTAATGTTTACTCTGAACACAGGATACCCCTACAAATGTGAAAAAAATACCCTCAATAGATTTATAATTAAGTTAGAAAATCATGACATCACACCTGAAATATAAAATAATGATATGAAGCTCTTTGTCATTAAGTACGTTGATTTTTTTTTTTTTTAATATCTCCCAATGGCTAGAAGTAGAAGAAGAGCCTCAGGTCTGAATAAAGCAGGAAATATGTCTCCATCAAAAGAACACAGTGACTCCCTTCCATTTTTTTAATAAAAACAGAGGACATTACCAAACGGTCCAAGAAAGAATTTAGAACATTCATGGTGACCAAATTCTATGAGTTAGAACAGAAAAGAGGCAATGAACTACAGGAGATTAGAAAGTCCTTCTACGATATGAAAGAAGAAATGGACATGCTAAGAAAGAATCAGATGGAACTATTAGAGGTGAAGTCTATAATATAGAAAATCAAAAACTCTCTTGAAAGTATTAAAAGGCTATTAGATGATGCTGAAGATCAAATCTCTGATGTAGAAGATAAAACCTCTGACCTAGCGAAAACCACCAAAAAGACAGAGAAAATTAAAAAAAAAAAAAAAAAAAACACAAGGATAACATACGAGAAATACTAGATTCCATTAAACGCCCTAACATCTGAATAATTGGTATCCCAGAAGATGAAGAAACTAATAAGATAAGAGCATGGAAAATCTATTCCATGAAATCTTGGAAGAAAATCTCCCAAGTCTAGAGAGGTACTCAAACACACAGACCAAAGAAATACAAAGGACCCCAAATAGAATCAACCCAAGAAGATCTTCCCCAAGGCACATCTTAGCCAGACTGGCAAAGATCACAGATAAAGATAAGATACTAAAACTGGCAAGAGAGAAACGACAAGTGACTTACAAAGGTCACCCCATCAGGCTAACACCAGACTTCTCAACAGAAACAATGCAAGTGAAAAAATAATGGGAAGATGTATTGAAAGTGTTAAGAGAGAAACAATTTCAATGAAGATTATTATATCCTGCAAGATTATCCTTCATATGGGAAAAAACGATTAAAAACTTCCCCCAAGAAACCTGAAAGAATTTGCCAACATCAAGCCAGCTCTTCAAGAAACCCTGAAGAAAGTACTGTTACAGAAAAACTAAAGAAGTAACAGTCAGAAACAAAGGAATAAAAGGCAACTAAGACAATGGCCAACTTAAACGTCAGGACAGGTCCAGTATTATCAATAATAACATTGAATGTTAATGGATTAAATTCTCCAATCAAGAGACACAGCCTGGCTGAATGGATTAAAAAACAGAAACCTCCTATCTGTTGCCTACAGGAAACCTACTTCATGGATAAAGACATACATAGACTGAAAGTGAAGGGTTGGAAAAAAGTTTTCCATGCAAATGGGAATCACAAAAGAGCTGGAGTCGCAATACTAATTTCTGACAAAATAGGCTTTAAAACAAAAACTGTTTGAAGAGACAAAGGCACTATATTGTAGTAAAAGGATCTATTAGTAAAAGGATCTATCAATCAAGAAGACATGAAACTTATTAATATCTATGCGCCTAACACAGGAGCACCCAAATATGTGAAGGAAAGAGTGTAAGATCTAAAAGGGGAGATAGACTGCAACACACTAATTGTTGGAGACCTCAACACTGCACTATCCCCTCTGGACAGATAATCTAGACAAAAAATAGGTAAAGAGATAAATGATCTAAATGATACCATAAATCAAATGGACTTAACAAACATCTACAGAACTTTCCATCCAAAAACCACAAGATACACTTTTTTCTCATCCCCACATGAAACTTTCTTGGAGATTGACCACATCATAGGGCACAAAGCAAGCCTCTACAGATTCAAAGGCATAGAAACAATATCCAGCATCTTCTCCGATCATGATGGAATTAAACTTTAGTTTAGTTGCAAGAGAAATCCTCAGAAATACCCAAATACATGGAAACTAAATAACCTACTCCTGAAGGACTCCACTACTACCGAAGAAATAAAGATGAAAATAAAAAGATTCATGATAGCCAAGGACAATAAGGACAAAATTTTCATAATCTATGGGACACTGCAAAAGCAGTAATAAGAGGGAAGTTCACAGCAATTAGTGCGCATAAGAAGAAGATGGAAAGAAGGCAAATGGACCACCTACCATCATGCCTCAGAGAATTAGAAAAGCAATAGCAAAAAGATCCAAAAAACTCCAGGAGAAAGGAAATAATAAAGATACAAGCAGAAATAAATGAAACAGAAAATAAATGAACTATACAGAAAATAAATGAAAGTAAAAGCTGGTTCTTTGAAAAGATAAACAAAATCGATACACCACTAGCGAGACTTACTAAGAAGAGAGAAAGGAATCAGGTGAATCAGATCTGCAATGAAGCAGGCAAAATAACAACAGACATAGTAGAAATACAAATTATTAGAGGACTATGAACATCTGTATGCCAAGAAACAAGACATTCTGGATGAGATGGACAAATTCATGGGCACATATAATGTACCAAGATTGAGCCTGGAGGATATAGAAAGTCTGAATAGGCCCATAACAAGCCAGGAGATTGAATCAGTAATAAATAACCTCCCAACAAAGAAAAGCCCTGGCCCTGATGGATTCACCTCTGAATTCTACAAAACTTTCAAAGGGAGATAACCCCCATTCTGCTCAAGTTATTTCAAAAGATACAGAAGGGTGAATCTCTCCCTAATTTATTCTATGAAGCCTCTATCACCCTTATCCTTAAAAGAGATAAGTACAGGACAAGGAAGGAAAACTGTACACCAATATCCCTGATGAATATAGATGCAAAGATTCTCAACAAGATACTAGCAAATCGTATCCAACAACTTATCAAAAAGATTATACATCATGATCAGGTAGGCTTTATTCCAGGAATGCAAGGTTGGTTCAACATATGCAAAACCATAAATGTAATACACCATATTAAGTGGAAGAAAGATAAAAACCATATGGTCATATCAATTGATGCAGAAAATCATTTGATAAGATACAACATCCCTTCATGATCAAGACTCAGCAAAATTGGCATAGGAGGGCCATTTCTCAAGACAATAAAAGCTATCTATGAAAAACCCATAATGAACATCATCCTCAATGGAGAAAAGCTGAATGCTTTTCCACTAAAAATGGGTAGAAGACAAAGATGCCCACTTTCTCCACTCCTTTTCAATATAGTACTGGAAGTCCTTGCCAATGCAATCAGAAAAGAAGAGAATATAAAAGGTATTCGAATAGGAAAAGAAGAGGTGAAACTCTTGCTATTTGCAGATGTCATGATTGTATACATAGAAGACCCAATGGTCTTCATGGAAAATTACTGGAAGTAATACATGATTACAGTGAAGTTGCAAGATACAAAACTAAGATCCAGAAATCTGTAGCATTTCTATATACAAACACAGGCAGACTCAGAACTGAAAAAAGTTATTCTATTTACCATAGCCACAAAAAGCATAAGATACTTAGGGATAAATCTAACCAAAGAAGATAAAGACCTCCACAAAGAAAACTATGAGAAGATAAAAAAAAGCAATGGAAAATGACACAAAAATGTGGAAGTATATCCCATGTTCCTGGATTGGAAGTTAATATAATCAAAATCACAATTCTGTCCAAATTAATCTACATATTCAATGCAATGCCAATCAAAGTACCGGACACACTTCAGAGATTTAGGAAAGATAATCATAAAGTTTTTCTGGAATCATAAAAGACACTGTATTGCCAAAGCAATTCTGCACAAGAAGAGTGGAGTGGGCAGCATCTCACTCCCTGACCCAAAAATATAATACAAAGTTGTGGTAATCAAAACAGCATGGTACTGGCACAGAAACAAACACTTGGACCAATGGGACAGAATAGAGTCCCCAGAAATAAATTCCCAAACATACAGTCAACTGATTTTTGACAAGGGGTACCAGTCAATCCAGTGGGAAAAGGAAAACTTCTTCAGCAAATGGTTCTGGAAAAACTTGATTTCCACTTGCAGAAAGATGAATCTGAACCCCTACATCTCACCTCTGACAAAAATCAAGTCAAGGTGGATCAAAGATTTAAATCTAAGAAAGACCACAAACTATAAAACTGCTCCTGGAAAACACTGGGGAAACTCTGGGATGGGAGACATTGGGGTAGGGAAAGACTTCTTAAATAAAACGCCCAAATCACAGTTGATAATCCCCAAAATAGACAAGTGGGATTACATCAGACTAAGAAGTTTCTGCATGGCAAAAGACACAGTAATTAGTGTGAATAGACAGCCCACAGAATGGGAAAATATTTTTGTAAACTATGCATCAGATAAGGGGCTGATAACCAGAATTTACAAGGAGCTCAAGCAGCTGTTCCAAAAAAAGACAATTAATCCTATTAAACGATGGGAGAATGAGTTGGAAAACAAAACAAAAACAAAACAAAACAAAACACTCTTTAAAGATGACATACGAATAGCTAAAAGGCATGTGAAAAAATGCTCAACATCCCTCATTGTAAGGGAAATGCAGATCAAAACAACAATGAGATACCACCTAACCCCAGTCAGAATGACTAAGATTAAAAAAAAAAAATGATAAGTGTTAGTGGGGGTGTAGTGAAAGGGGAACTCTGTTACACTGCTGGTGGGAATGTAAATTGGTCCAGCCACTGTGGAGAACAATTTAGAGATTCCCCAAAAATCTACAAATAGAACTACCATATGATCCAGCAATCCCACTCCTTGGTATCTACCCAAAGGACAGAATATTTAATCAGAAAAGTGTTTGCATATCAATGTTTATTGTGGCACTATTCACAATTGTTAAGTTATGGAAACAACCCAAATGCCCAGGAACAGATGAATGGATAGAAAAACTGTGGTACATATACTCAATGGAATACTATTCAGCCATAAAAAAAATCCCTGGCTTTTGATAGAAAGTGGATGAATATGGAAGATTTACTGCTGAGTGAAGCAAGCCAGGCTATGAAGGAGAGGCACTGTATGTCCCCACTTAATATATACCAAGTTTCCACACTGTATGACTGAAACTAATTGACTAAAGGATATAGAACCACAATATATAGATGTAAATACCAGATATAGTGTGTGTGAAAGAGGTGGGTCTGAGGAAGGACATTTAGAAGAAAAATAGGAAAAAAAATAAATAGGGAGGCAAAGCATTAATGGTACAAAGAAATGTGATATTATCTGTTGAAGATATTTTGTAGTTTTATCAACTGTACTAGGGAGAAGTGTTCACCTGTTGAAATATCCATTTTTCAAGCCAAATAATAATGTGATTGAATGTATACAAGAAAATGAAATGAAAAAATTAAAAAAAAATAAAGAAAAACAGCAAGAACAACAACAAAAATATTTCTTGAGTTTCTGCTCATGTAAGGCAGTATGCTAAGCATCTCTCTGGGTACTTTCCATTTATCCCATGATTTATTATCCACACTTCCCTTGCTTGCTCTCAGCTCAGGGGGGTGGCTTCACATAGATTACATTCACTCAGGATCCCTTGCCTCCTGGCTTCCGTTAAGATTAACTAGGGGAGGTGGGGACGGGCAGCAGGTGGGATGGTGTTTAGGGCAGTGGACTCCTGCATGGTCAACCACAGTTTGACTCATGGACCCAGTGGCCTGAAAGTACACCAGGCACATGTGCATGTGTATGTGTGTGTGTGTTTATGCCTAGAATCCTGAGAGGAGAACAGAGGAGAAAGGATTGCAGCCCTTGGGGGTGACTTCTTATTTTCCTTGTTTCTCTTTCTGTCTTGGTCCAGCAAGCATGTGCTCTATAGCAAGAATGTCTATATTTTTATATATAATCTAATGGAAGACACTTGGTAGAGGATAGAAGGAGGTTGGAGGGAGGGAGAATGAATTTGTAGTATCTATTCTCCTGGATTCCTTCTTCTGGATCATCCTAAATGAGCTGTTTTACTCACAGTCACCCTCCTCACTAAAAAGTGCTCATTGCTCTGCCCTTTCAGACCCAGTAAAGGCTTCCTGTAGTTGTTAATTTTAGAGTGCTGCACTACTTTCTGTTAGTTAAGAAGAACATAAACTCTGCCCATGGCTTAACAAATGGCTGCTTAATAAAATTCAATATAAACTACCCTTGCATGGATCTGAACTCACAGAAAGGTAGATCAGACAAATATCTTCTCTGCAAAAAGATAAGGTATGTGTCATGTAAGTATGAAAAGACAGATTTTGGGAGTCAGCAGGTGGCATAGTGGTTAAGGCATTCAACTCCCACATGGCTGTCCACAGTTCGGGTCCTAAACCTGGTGGCTTGAAACTCATGCCAGGCACATGTGAATGTGTGCCAAAAATCCCAGGAGGAGAATAGAGGAGAAGGGATTGTGGCATGGCCATCTCCCCTGTGGGGGGTGGGGAAGGTTCTCGCTTTCCCGTTTGATTTCTCTCCCTGTCTCTCTCTAGTGAGTGCACACACCCTTTGACAAAAACCTTAAAAAGAAAGGAAGTAAAGACAGAATTTTTTTATAGAGGTAGTGTAAGGTACCAGTGAGAACAGTAAATCTGATATTAAATTATACAGTCTCATTCCTGCTCTACTTCTAACTAAATGTGAGTACCTGGGCAAAAATGTTACTTCTTTAGATGTCAGTTTCCTTAGATGTATAATGAGAGAAAAAAAACTAGATATACTCAGAGACTCTATCCAATGTCAAGATTCAATACCGGTTTGCTGTTATTGAGTGCCACAGGGAGTGGGAGCAAAGGTAGCATGAGGATCTAGAGGAAACATTGAGCAACTAGCACCAAGGCCACTCTAAGAGCTATGAAATTTCCGAGGAAGAACTGATGGCTATAATAAGAGAAAAATTCATGGGCTAGATGGCGCATGGGAAATCTTTCATGTGTTGGATTAAAAAATCGTTAAGTAGGTGACCAAGTGTTGACTAATCTTCCTGAATTAAAGCAAAGTCTACAAAATTCTTACCATTCCTTACAGAACAGTTCAGCTACATAACCTGACTGATCTATGGTGGTTAACAAGGATGTAATGACAAAAATTCCCTCTGTTGTCTCTGCAGAGACTCTCATATCCACTTTTGTTATCTAGGGTTAGAAGATTTTCTGTAAAATCCCCTCTTTGCCTCTCATCTCACATAACACTGGATTTCACAATGTTAACTGGATAGCTTGAATATTTCTTTGCTTATAATGACTCAGACTCTCCCAGAAGTAAATTTGAAGCTCTAAAAGAACTTTACTGTTTGTATTGGACAAGAAGAGAGAGAGTGCTGGATGGGAACTCCTGCAAGGAAGACTTGCATGACTGCCAACTGTGTTGCCATTTAATAAAATTCACTGAACGACTATTTCTTGGACATGATGCTGTCTAAGATCTCAAGGATCACAGGTCTAGTAAAAGAGAAGGTTCATGAGTATTTCCAGTTCAATGCTCTGTGATATGGCACTGTGTATGCCTAGGCTATGAAGAGAACCCAGAGAGCCCTCATAACTTAGCTGGAAGATGGGAGTGCTAGACAGGAACAAGAGAAATCTCCCTGTAAAAAACAATGCTCATTCAGAAATGACATACAGAGTTACCTACATAAAGAGAAAAGGAAGAGATGTTAATACCAATGAGAATGGGGTGACTAAAACCTGAAAAGTATGAAGTAGCAAGGGATGTGTTTAAATTGTGTGTGTACAAGTGTTTCATGGAACATAGAGCAGCTTGATGTATGAAGAGTATAAAATAAAAGTAGAGTCTCAAAAAAAAAAAAAAAAAAAGGACCAGCAGCAGTTAGTATAATGGCTATGTCGCTGATCTCCCATGTATCCGACCATGTTTGATTTCTGGACCCAGTGGTTTAAACTCACACCGGGCACATGTGCGTGCATGCCCAAGATTCTGAGAGGAGAATGGAGGAGAAGAGATTGCGGCGTGGCCATCTCGGGGGGTGATTTCTCACTTTCTGTCTCTCTGTCTCTCTCTGTCTCTCTGGTGAACGCACACACCCTATAGCAAAAACCTCTCCAAAAAAAAAGTAGAAGAGACTCCCATTAATGGTTAATTGGGCCTTTGTGTGCTAGCCTAGGAATCTAACCAACTACGACAGCCTTATTTCTTTGGGAAGTGCATTTTAACATCCACCAAGTCGATTTATGAAGGAGTCATGAGGGTAGAGGTGGGTAAGGTGGGGCTCCCCGTGCAGCATTATTTCCCACATATTACTCGGCAAGGGGCCCTGAGAAATAGCAACAATAAAAGCTTTACGTCTTTCAGTCAATACGTAAATGAAATAATATAATTCCACCCATAACAGACTTGGGAATCATTCTGTCTTATCAAAGAGGGGAGATTGATGCTCCCCAAGAAACAAAGGCCTGTACAACAAGGGAGACTGGGGATGTGCTCTTGCAGTTTTCTCTGGGTTGTGAAAATATTGCTGTTCCCCCACCTTTTGTTTTTAATGGATGTCTCAGAAATACTCTGACTCTGAGGGCTTTGTAGGAAGGGGGGAAAACAGATTTAATGCTATTCTAAGTCTTTAGACACATTTACACATCCTCCATCTGTTTGGGAGGGAAGAATTTAGATTTCAATAACAAAAAAAATGTACAGGTCTTCCTTGAGGCAACCAAAAATGCATGTGATAAGGGAATAGCCATGAAGTGCAAAGGAGCATTTAGGTCTTAGCACTTATTGACTAGAGCTGCAAAGAAGATGTGAAGGATGTGTGAAAAATCCCAAATAAAAGAGCTTGAGAAACATAATAATATGGGTAAGAAAGTGTGCTTTAAAGAAAATGCAACTGCCACAAAAGAATATGGGAGGTGGTAGGATAGGGGGGCTGAGGGAGAAGTGTCTGATAAGAATGAAGATAAGCAATAGTCTCTTCTTGGAAGTTCAGCTCAGAGAAACAATTTTCTGCTCTGCAGTTATTGGTGTGCATTGCATTCATTCAAAATATAATTTAAAATGCAAGAATCCTGAATTAAATTTGCTGTCCCCCTTGCACCTTAACACCAGTGAGGCAAATTTCAATCTAACAACAGAAACCCATAATCCATGTGCAGAGGGGTTGGTCAGCAGCCGTATGCAGTCCTGAGAGGAGGCCGGAAAGTATGAGACCCTGCAGTCCCTGTCAGCCTGGCACAGGGCATGTTGCACCAACAATCACATTCAGGGTAGACACGTGATGGGAAGTATATTAAATGTGTGTTACTGCTCATAAAGACCTTTTGGGATGAAGTGCTGGATGTGTTTTGGGTTGGTTTACAGCCAATCTGGTGGACTTGCACAGCACATTGTGAAATGTCACTTTTCTATTTAAACTCTGAAAGGGCAATGCATTCACATGCTTGCCAGTTGTCATTTTCATGCTATTCTACAGCATAAGCCCATCTGATTCATAACACATACCTTGTGTCCCAGCTATATATAACAGCCATTAAATTAGCACCTGCCCAAGTGTTTAAGACCTTACAGGATTTTTTTTTTTTTTTAAGTTCCTGTCTCTCCCTCCTTGTCCACAGTATTTACACCAGGGGCCTGGAAGAGATAAAGAATGGCTACTTTTATGTCCCATCACTTTTTGTAAAGTGGATTTTTATGAGATTTTAGCAACTGAGATTCATGTCAAATGAAAGACATTTCCATTGTCCACACAGTTGGCTTGGTGAGAGAGAGCAGGGTCTGTACGAAAGGAATATCTTGACCAACAGGCCACCTCCATAGATAGAGGCACATCTCATTCCTGGTGTGATGGGCAACTCTGCAGAGCGTCCTTGCTTGTAGTTCCCCTGTGCTCTCTGCCACCCACCTTGCAAGCACCTTCACTGTGACTCAGCTGCTGTAACCTCCATCCCTGATATGATGACTGTTCTTGTCTTACACAGCTTGGTGATCCCACTAGAAAATTTGGGGGTCATGTCCCAGTTTACTTAGAGGCTAGGGACTCCTGTAACCAGACACTATCATCATTGGCAGCTCCTTACTATATTTCTCTCTACTGTGTAGACAGGTATAAAGAAGATCTTTGTCACTGAATGTGTATTTTCAGGGTAGGTACTAGGAGTTTCTTAGTAGCACTTAATTCATAAATATTTATTCTATTCTTAGAAGATGCCAGGCAACTTTTAAAGTCATGAACTATAAACTATATTCTGAAGAACAGGTGTAGCTTCTATTTCTAGAATCTAACAGTATAGTAGGTTAAAAGATGGATATAGATAGCCATAATTCAAAAACGGTTGCCATTGGAAAAAAAAACACAAATGGAGGCAGCATAGAACAGAAAGCTGCAACTTCTGGTTGAGGATATCACAGAATACCTTAAGGGAGGCAGCTTTTGAGCTCTACCTCAGAGGATAAATAGAATTTCAGGAACAGAAACTGATTAGTGTGTGCCATTAGGTAGTTGAAAGAGGGTGGACAAGGGCATGAAGATGGATGTGTTTAAGTAACAATAATCGGTATGATTTTGTTGGAGTAAGGGATGCACACAGAGAAGAGAGTAGAGGAAAGATGAATTTGGAACATTTTGTCCTGAAACATGTTGAACTAGGGAGTTACACTATCAAAGCTATGCATGCAGATGCCTAACTCTTGGTGGTGATTAGGATGGGTTGATGGTTTTCTTTTCTTTTTTCTGGAGAGGCTTCTGCTATAGGGCACGTGTGCTCACCAGCCAGACAGACAGAGACAGAGAGACAGAAAGCGAAAAATCACCCCCCAGGAGGGATGGCCAAGCGGCAATCCCTTCTCCTCCATTCTCCTCTCGGGATCTTGGGCACGCACACACCTGTGCCCCACGTGAGTTTAAGCCACCGGGTCCGGGACTTGAACCGCTGTCAACTATGTGGGAGTCTAGTGACATAGCCATTACGCTAACTGCTGGTCCCAGGATGGGTTGATGGTTTTCAACAGGATGTGATTTTGCCTGTATCCGAGCAAGGTCTAAAAGCAATTTCGTCTTTCACAACTGAGTAGATGGAGGGAGTTGAATCTAGTAGGTTAGACTCCAGGATTGCTACATGTCACCATATGCCTCCTGCAGCATAGCAGCCCCCTATGTCATTAGTGCTGAGGTTGAGGAACCCCAGGATGGAATGAAAGATAAACAGGCTGCTGAAAAAGGAAACAAGGGTTAAGACAATATTGAAAGGGTTCAGCTAAGAGGTAGGAGGACCTCATCAAGGCAGTGGAAGTAACAATAGAAAAGGGGAGACAGGGACCAGCAGATGGCATAATGGTTATGTGGCTGGACTCCTACATAGTCGACTGTGGTTCAAATCCCAGACCCAGTGGCTTAAAACACTCCGGGCATGTGTGTGTGTGCCCAAAATCTCGAAAGGGGAATGGAGAAGAAGGGATTACAGCATGGCCATTCCTCCTGCTCCCCAGAAGGGGGGTGTGATTTCTCACTTTCTGTTTCTCTGTCTCTCTCTCTCTCTGTTGAGCACACATGCCCTATCACAAAATTTCTTGAAATAAAAGAAAAGGGAAGATAGCTGTATTGAATATTTAACTGTAGGATTGGCAAAAAGTTGCAACAAATTGCCTACGGCAAGGGTGAAGAAAAAGTAAGAGAATGACTTTGAACTGGTTTTTCTGAAGAATGATTAGGATGTTCACAGAGATGGAGGAGTCAGTAAGAACTGTCAGGTGAGAGGGAAAGAAAAGGTATCATTTTTTTGTCCAACAACATAGAATTGGAATCACACAAACACAGGTTCAAATCCCAACTTTTCCATTTATTAATTATATAGTTTCAACAAATTAGGTTAGTTCTGTGGGGGCTAGTTCCTCATTAGTAAAATAATGATAATACCATCCCTCTCATAGGTCACTGTGAAAATAAAATCCAATCATGTCTACATAACACATTGCCAGGTACAGAGTATTGCTCCATAAATAAATAAAGCTGTAATTCTGCCATTGCTGCTGTTATCTCTAGTCCAGCTTGGAGAGATGTCAGATGCTCCCTGAGAAAATTCCTTACCGTCTAGAATCTTTGATTAACATTGATGCCCAACAAAAATCAAATCCAGCGTCTGTAGTTATTTGGAAGACATGTTGGCAGATACAATTTGGTTTGGATGAAAATTCTAATTTGTTCTTGGAGTGAAGGAGCAACATGAAAGATGCTCATTCTTGCCAATGGCAACTTTAACTGACACAATAAAGACCAGCTGGCATTGTAGAGAATTTGAGACTCTACTTGCATGATCTTCTGATAAAAGAAGACAGATTAAATAAATGTGTATTGAATACCTACTGTATGTATATAGATCTACCAGGAGAAACGAAACACCCAGTGTATTGTCTGCCCCATGAGTGATGAATCGTAACAATTTAATCATTAAGTCTTGTTGTGGTCAATGAGAAGCAAATACTTCATTGAAAATCACTTGGAAAGTAATTGAATTTGACTTCTCTTTCTGAAAATTGATTAGGATTAAGTGTTTCTTTGATTCAAAAATATCGCATATTAAAATATATTGCTATATTTAAAACATTTGTTATTTGAAATGTGTAACATATACCATTTTTTGTCTTGCCAATTGACTGTTGCTATTTTTCAACAAAAATGTGCTCTCATTTTCTATTCTTTTATACACATATGTATTTCCATATGTTTAAGAGAGTGAATTCATCTCTCCAAGGGAAACTACTAGAATCCACCTTTGAGTTTTATAGGTGCTCTATCACAATGGCCTTTGAATAATGGAAGTCTTTTTAGTAATTTTGATGATTAGGATGACAGGATTTACAGGATTTCTGAATATTTGGATTAGTAGCTTTTTTTTTTCTTCAAATTTTGGATGTGTTGCCTTCACATTAATATTGTCTTTCTGCCACCATCACTCCAGCGTATATGTATTTATTGATTTTATCATAGAGTGCCTTTATATGATGATGTTTAGGCGCCATACAGAAAATGAGTATTTAGTATAATAAAACAGGAGAGTTATCAAACAAGAAAAAGATCCAAAGAAAAGAAGTAGGTGAAGAATAACAGCAATAGGAGGTAGAGAGGTAGAAGTGTTAGGTAAATAGAAAGGGAAGAGTAAGAGGAAAACAAACAAACAGCAAAGAGGTTGGGGATGAGTCCCACTTACTTCCAAGACAGACCAGTTGGCTTCTCAGGGTAGTGAGGACACTGCTCAGATCCTTTCATTCTGAGAAGGGTGTTCCCATTTCATCAGCATCATCTCTTTTCGTGTTTGTTTTGTTTGAGCTATAGGGCATGTGTGCTCACTGGACAGAGAGAGAAAGGGAAAGTGGGAAATCACCCCCAGAAAGGATGGTCACATGACAGTCCCTTCTATCCAGTCTCCTCTTGAGATTTTGAGCATGCACGTACCCACACCTGATGTGGTTTTAGCTAGCCATGTGGGATCCAGCTGCCTTAATCACCACAGCACCAACTGGCTTCATCATCTCTTAATATTTATGTGTGTGACCATTTAATTTTTTTAAGTTTAATTAAGCACAAAGAAGACTTGGAAAAATGTGGCTTGAAGTATAAGTAAATTAATTGTTGTTTTGTTTTTCACCTTTTTTACTGTTACATAAAAATTTGTACACAAGATTGTTGTTTTTCATTAACAATCCTTAACTCTGGGACTAACATTTGCCAAAGCAGACTCTTACTGAGAATTTGGAAGATATTGTTCAACTATTTCTTCCTAAAAAAATCTTCTACAGAAGGTGACACATTCTCTTTGTTACAAAACATTGTTTCCTTTGCAGTGCCTATGATGCTATTCAATACTGTTCAATGTGGCACATCATAGTCAACAAATATTTTTAAAATAAATAAATGAATTAACCCAAAATTAGTTTGTAGAGTTGGCAAGGCAGGAATTTTACAATATTTTAAGCCCTCATAAAAATAATTTTTGGTTGTGTCTTCATATATCTGAGTATCTATATATGTATATATATGCACATTTATGCATATGTATTCCTATAATTATATGCATGCACACACTTATTCTGGACGTTTTTTGAAAGGTTTCTGTGTGATGACACACTGTATATAAAGCATATCTTATGTTGCTATCCATTCAAGGCATGTATACCGACTGTACATATGTTGCGACATATGGCAGAACTTCAATGCCCATCTCTCAGCCTCCTTCTTAGTGTCACTGGAGAGATACCTTCTGAGATTAGACAGCCTTAAAATAGGTCAGAGACCTCAGAAGTCAATTTCTTTTTCACTGTTAAATTACATCAGGAAGAAACAGTTAAAACTGGGAAAATCTTTGCTAAACAAGCTAGCTTTCCTATGCAGAATTCAGTCTACTGAAGCTTCTCTTTCCTGGCATATGCTTTTACAAACACCCTTCATATAACTTCTTACTTCGGTTGCTATGACCCAGGGACTGATAAACTTGAATCTCCTACAATTGTAGAAGATATGAACTTGAAAGGTCCACAGAGCCCTAAGTTTACTAGCTTCATAATGTTTGACAAAAAGATTGAATAGCTGGCACATTTGGGATTTATAGAGTATATTTAGAGCAAAATGTCTTTATGAATTTTTAAATCATTTATTTAACTCTACTTATTATTATTATTTTTAAAATATATTTATTTCATTTTATTTATCCATTCACTTATATTTTAATGTGACTGGAGAGAGATACAGAGAAAGAGAGAGAGAGAGGGAAAGTGAGAAAGCAAGCCACCAGATCTGGGACTTGAACTGTGGTCAGTCATGTGGGAGTGTCCAGCGCCTTAACCACCATGCCACCTGCTGGTCTCCATTATTGTTATTATTTTAATTTGCTATAGGGCACATATGCTCACCAGAGAGAGACAGAGAGAGAAAGGGAAAGTGAGAGAGTAATTTTTCGTGGTCCAGGAATCAAAGCATAGTTGGCCATGTGGGAGTCCAACACCTTAACCACCATACCACCTGCTGCCCCTTTTATGAATATTTTAATATTGTTATTCTTGTTCATATACAGGAAAACCATGCTAAGTGGCTACTCACCAATTCATTTTTTAAACTAATCCTCTAGCAGGATATTATACTCACCACCTATTATATAATGAAAGTTTTGTGTTTCATTTCATTTTTCACAGCCACTTTACTCTGTGGGTATTATTCAATATTATTTCAGTTTTATAAATGAGTAAACTGAAGTTGAGGAACATTAGTAATTTACCTAGGCTCACTCAGCTACTGAGAGGCAGAGCTGGTGCTCGACAATTATTTTTAATGAATAAATTAATGAAACAATGAAGTTGTTTGAAAGCATCTTCTAGCCTATCTGATCTTAAGCCTAACACATTGTCTGACACATTGTACAATTTCCAATAAATAATTTCCTTTTCATATGCTAATAAGCAGGAAGAAGCAACATTGCCAGTTTGTTTTGTTTCTGTTTTTGTATGTTTGAAGGCCAATTTAATTGATATGTGAACTTTTTACCTCAGCGTGCTTTTAAAATAGATTACTGACTTTGTGGTGGAGTCATTAATGGACAGGGCAAAGAAAACATTTACTATGTCTGCATTCAGCATGGATATCACTGAATAAGGTATACTTTAAACCTTTCTGATGAACCTTCTATCTAGCTTTCTTTCTGTTTCGGGGCAGTATTTTTTTTTTTTTTCTTACTATGTCACTTAAACTTATTCACTTTTTATAAAGAGTCTTAAATGAAAGTTTCAACTCTTTTATCAATAGAAGCTTTTGCATGTCAGTAGGCATCCCTGGGTGAGCCTAAATTGGGAGCCTTCCTTTTTTTTTTTTTTTTTTTTTTTTGGTGTAATTTTCTTATACTAAATACTTGCTAGAAAATACATTATTTACACTTACACCATTCACAGAGGTCAAATATTACAGGCATAAGTGTCCAC
Organism: Tupaia tana; assembly: GCA_026018925.1. Taxonomy (NCBI): domain Eukaryota; kingdom Metazoa; phylum Chordata; class Mammalia; order Scandentia; family Tupaiidae; genus Tupaia; species Tupaia tana. The sequence goes on along the minus strand of JAKSZU010000013.1, from coordinate 18,209,864 downwards.
TCTGACCACAAGATACTTTCCAAATAGTTTTATGAAGGTCAAAACCAGAGCAAAACTGGTTCTTAATAACTAAAAATTTTATGTCCATTCAATCAGAGTCTCTTATACTTTTCTAGGCCTGTTCATTTGCAGATAGGAGTAGAAGCTAAAACCGAATTCTTCACAGCGTATATTTGCATGTGATGCTCAGTCTTCACATGCTGCCCAATTTCTCTAAGATAAAAGGAGTTACTCTCAGCAGGACCACGAAAATCAGGAAGTTCCGTATGGAGGCGATCATGTCCTCAAACATTTTTTGTTTCATTTCCTCTGGGTCCAGCTTTGGTGGAAGGCCCTTGATGAAGAACATCACAGATCTGCCTCACTGACTTCCAGTCACCACACTCTACTCTCCTAGGTACAGGAGTTCTCAATTTCAATTACGTTTTTTAAATAGTAATTTTGGTCTTGTAGAATGTTCCAAATAAGGGCCAGAGTGAGTTCAAGTCACGTTACTAAAATTTCTCCACTTTTTCAAATATATGTAGTTTCCAGAAGGTCAAGTACTCAGATATTTAGAATTAGAAATTACATTTTTACATAAATTTTGAGTCTCTTGTAGCTAAGAGAAAAGCTCACGTGGAAATACTGAATCCTGCTTTTGGACGAACTCTTCTTGACTTATTTAGCCAATGATCTTTCTCTAAGGTACAAAAAACAAAGAAACAGAAAACCAACAACAATAAATGGAAAGAAACAAAGATGACAGGACACAAAATCCTATGTGAATTTCAAAGAGCCAAAGCTCACACCTACCAGTGTAGCTAGTTTCTTCTAGTTTCTGTCTAACCCAGACAGACTATTGGATATAATCTAATTAATTAACAGATTTAACAGATTCAGTCCAATCCTGGACCCAGTCCAGTTTCTGTTGCAGCCCCAAACCACACACACACACACACACACACACACACACACACACACAAAGAAAAACAAACAAACAAAAACAACAAAACTCTGAGGGCTCTAAACACAAGTTCACAGAGCTCAAATCTGAGACAGAACTTATCCATCACTCCTACTTGCTATGAGAGCAATGGACACAACAGGTCTGAAAGGTACTTCACTTGGTCATTAAATGTTCCTGAGGGTTACTTGAAGCTCTACTTCAGATCCTGCTTTGGACACCATAACTGTTAAAAGAAAAACTTCAGACAATTCAATTTAGGAGAATTTAATTGAGCAAAAATGATTCAAATTGGTAGCCCCCAGAATGACTTTGAAGGAACTCCCAGAAATTACCAACTTTAAGTAATGATTACAAATTTTAAGGGCCTGGTCATTGATAGGTCCTAAGCATATGTGACCTCAATAGATATATAAAGCTACCAAATATTGGAGACTCAGCATCTCCAATTTATAGATGAGAAAAATACTGCTCCCTGGAATTTACTTTTCATCTAGGCTTATGCAGTTAAGAAATAAATTGTGTAGGGACCAGCAGTTAGCGTAATGGCTATGTTGCTGGACTCCCACATAGTTGACCGTGGTTCGAGTCCCGAACCTGGTGGCTTAAAACTCACGCTGGGCGCGTGTGTGTGCGTGCCCAAGATCCCGAGAGGAGAATGGAGAAGAAGGGATTGCAGTGTGGCCATCCCCCTTAGGTGGTGATTTCTCGCTTTCTATCTCTCTGTCTCTCTCTGTCTGTCTGGCAAGCTCACGCGCCCTATAGCGAAAATCTCTCCAAAAAAAAAAAAAAAAGAAAGAAATTGTGTAAGTATTAATTGAACTAATATCTGTCTTATTCCAACCAGCATTTTAATGCAAAAAAATGAATGATAATCAAAGAACATTAAACCCTTTATGAAAGGTACTTCAATGGAAGAAAAACCAAAACAGCTAGAATAAAGGAACCCAGAAGAAATACAAGGTGAATAAGACATGTTAATTAAAAATAATTCTACAATATTTTATTTGTAAACATCAGGTATGTTAATTTTGCTGGGGTATGTGTTGTGTAATAGGTGTACTCTAAGACCATTCTCCCCTGTGGGAGCTCATGGAAAGGATTTTGTTAAACCTACTTCTATCCACACTATATTGCATTATTTCCAGCTTTGTTCAAACTGGCCCTGTAAGTTTCCAAATACTTTGCCATCAAGAAACATTTACATCCTCTAACTGTGATATTTTATAAAGTTAGAATTAAATAGTCGTAAAAATGAACATATGATCCAAAATTCTGAGGAAAAATTATTTCTCATATAGAATTCTATACCTAGTAAAACTAGCAAAGCTATATGTGGATAGAATAAAAATCACTTGAAGAGTCTACACAGTATCAAATATTTTTACCTACCATGCACTTTTTCCTGGCAAACTATTGGAAGAATGATATAAAGCAAGAAAGACATGAGAGCTAGGAAGGTAAGGATTCAACCCAAGAGAGAGGTAGGGGGAAAGGTGAGGTTGATGACTTTGCAACACGTATAAATAGTATCAAGTCCAGACTGAAACAAGAGGATCAAAATGTATAGGGGCAATGTTTTCAAGAAAACAAAAAGACCTGATAGATCATCTTATGTAAGACCAAAAGTCAGCAAACTATGGTCCAGGTCAAATCTAATCCCCAGCTTATTGTAACTAAAGTTATACTAGAGTAGACCCATGCCTACTCATCTGTGTTGCTACATGGCAGAGTCAAGTGAAACTGAGACCCTGTAGCCCACAAAATGTAAACTATTTATTCTGTGGCCCTCAGCAGAACAGGTATCTCCATCCTTGTATTAGCCTATTAAAAGCAGTTTAACACTATTGAGGATGTGTTCATGATATATAAACTAACTCTTCAGAAAACAAATAATGATGAATATTAACTAAAATATCGCCACATTTTTCAATAAAAAGTGGTATGTAGATTTGTTTTGTTGGATAAAGAAGCTGAAATACTCATCTTCTACAGTAGGAAACTGAAATATAATAGCTAATGTAGGAAAAATCATGTCACTGCAGATGCTATTTAGAAATATGGGGATAAATTTCAGAAGAAAATGCTAAAAATTTTTGCCTCTGAAAAATAAGAATCAGAGGTGAGAATGGGTAGGTTAGGGACTTTTTTTTTTTCTTAGGTTTTTGTTATAGGGTGTGTGTACTTTCCAGAGGGAGACAGTGAGAGGGAAAGTAAGAAATCACCCCCTGGGAGATGACCACACCCAAATCCCTTCTCCTCCATTCTCCTCCTAGGATTTTGGGCATGCACGCATATGCACCCAGTGTGATTTTCAAGTCAGTGTGTTCCAGGACTCAAACTGTGGTCAGCCACCCCAATCCAGTGCTTTAACCACCATGCCACCTACTGGCTCCTGTTTTTATTGTTTAAGTTTTACCAGATGGTTCATGCATTCCCCAGAGATAGAGGTAGAGAGAGAAAGGGAAAATGGGAACCACCCTCCATGGAGAAGAGTAACAACACAATCCCATCTCCTTTATTTCTTCCTCCTTTTTGGGATTTTGGGCATGCACACATATAAGCCTGGCATGTTTCTCAAGCTGTTGGGTTGGGGCCTCAGCTGTGTATTTGGCTATGGGAGATCTAATCAACTTAACTAACACACCACAGGCTAGCTCAAAAGATATTTAAAAAATTATATATTATTATTATTATGATTATACATAACCAAATGTTGTTACTTGGTTATATAAACCATGAACATTTTTTTTTTTTGCTAAAAATAAGAATTAGAAGTATGACAAATGGTATTAGAGAATTACTGAAATGCACACATCTCAATTGTGGTGAATCATTTGAAACTTGATATGTAATTTGTTTAAAAGAAACTCTGCATTTGAAAGGCCTCTTTCATAAAAACAACACAAAGGACAGAAAGCATTATTGAAGGCTTCAGGTATGCCTGAAATGACACATTTAAGCGAAAGAATCCCCATGTTGACAGCATCAATCCTCGGCAAGCTCTGCTGTACACATGTTCTAACATATGGTGAATCTTCAGTCTCTTGTCTCTCTATATTAGTTTTCAGCCTCGGAGTCACCAAGGGGCCATTTTGCAGAAGGAGTCTCTCCTAAAGTGGGTCAGGGACTTGGTGGTTGGGAATCAATCCATTTTTTTTTTTTAACATAGAAAAAGCATATGATTCAGTACTCTGTAAACAAACAAAGCAAATACATTTCCCATGCTCTGACTATATGAGACAATTATTTAAATAACTTGTCACTTTTTATATTTTGAGAATATTGCATCTGTATTTTTTTCTGTGTCTTTCTGTACTTTTGGTTTATGCAGCCAATATTCTTGATCAGAGAGTAGGATCATTCATTTTAGTTTATTTGGTTTTAAAAAATAAAAATGGCTGTATTAAAGTATAAACACATTAGTCTCATCACAGGTGGAAATTAGTCACCATCATCTGCCAGGTTTATGGTTTTTCACAATGAGCTAGGTCAAAGAGAGATCAGATGTATGTAGCTGTGAGTCTTTCTATGTAAAAAACATATATTTGAATATATGTCTGTGGAAACCTATGTCCATGTACATATATATATATATATATACACACACACACACACACACACACCCATGAACACATATATTCATACATATATACATAGTGTGTCTGTGTGTATATGTGTATACGTAAGTATGTATATGACTTTAAGAAAAGATATTTTATAAATGTTATTTTACTGTAATATAATGCCCTCCTTAATTTAACATTTCTATGAGAAAAAATATAAAGTTTAAGCAATTAAGTCAATGGACAGAAAAAAAAAAAACTACAAATAATTTAAATTGGCATTTCTTTTTCTAACCCTGCTTCCCCCTCCAGGAAGTTGGTTTAGTGCTACGCGCTTACTAAGTAGAAAAGGAGCCTAGATCGGAGTCCCTGGAGGACTCTTACACCGTCAGAAAAGTACCTGGCTTTTCACATGAGCGTGCCTGGACTGGGTTACCCTGGCTCCATGTCTGCAGCACAGCAGTAGTTCAGCCTGAAGTCCACAGTGGGGATCACATTGTTTTTCCCCTGAGTGAATGCTGCTCTTCCTGTCTTGTTCTGCACTTCTGAAGGGTTCAGTCAAGCATTGACTTCCAGGGAAGATTTACAGTTTGTCCCAGATTAGCTTTTATGGGGGCGAGGCAGTGATTCAGAAGAGAAAGCCCCACGTATAATATCCTATCCCCACTTTCTCAGTTTGGAGAGAGAGGGCCAGCCATTACTAAACTGGACCGATAGTCATGCACGGGGTAGACTTCGGGAAACCGCATCTATCTCCTGGTTACAGATGTGCACAGCAGTACAACGTACTGCCTTTTACTCGCAATCAATTGCAGAGGATAAGAAGTACAGTACCTTTCTCTTCTCTTTTAATCCCTTAAGTCCTCTTTGTGCTTTGCTATCATTGTTCAGGTGCTAAAGTGAAGTAAGCGTGTCACCTAATAACTGCTTGTGTGAAAGTCTCATGATCTCAGACTGGCAACGAACAGGCAGCCAGCATTGCAATTTTGCCTTGTCGCAGAAAGACTAGTTCAAAAGTAAGAGGAATGAATTTGCCAATATACACTTGCCGGTGTCTATTGTTTATGTAAACTTCACAGGCATATGCTCAATGGAGGGCATAGAAAAGACATTTAAAGAGCTCATGGAAAGTTGGCTTTAGACAGCCCCTACTGTAGGAAAAGTAGCATATTAATCATATTGGCGATTACACATGGATGGCAGGTAGGTTTGACTGAATTCCATATGTATGTAGCTTGCAGGAGAGTTATCTGCCAATCCTGTTCCCTGCGCCAGTGTGAAAGGAGTCTCAGAAACTTACCTGAAGCTCTGTTTGCCTGGGGAACATAATTGAATATGCTAGTTCAATAACTTGTGGATTCAATCAAGCATAAGACCCAACATTCTAATTAACCAATAATTGGGTTATTGGGAAAGTCATGATGCATTTTTGTATAGAAAAACACGTCATGACTTTCCCAACAACCTAATAGTTACTGCTCATCCATACAGCTTGTGAGGATGGAAGATTGTATAGTAGATTGAAGCAGATTTCTATTCTAATTTTTTTTTTTTTTGAGAGGTTTTTCGCTATAGGGCGCGTGCGCTCGCCAGACAGACAGAGAGAGACAGAGAGACAGAAAGCGAGAAATCACCCCCCAGGGGGGATGGTCACGCCGCAATCCCTTCTCCTCCATTCTCCTCTCGGGATCTTGGGCACGCACGCACACGCGCCCGGCGTGAGTTGTAAGCCACCGGGTCCGAGACGCGAACCGCGGTCGACTACGTGGGAGTCCAGCGACATAGCCATTACGCTAACTGCTGGTTCCCTCTATTCTAATTTTTTAAGTCCTTGGTGCTTTGTAGCAATTAGAACAGTAAAACAATGAACAAAGTAGTAGCTATGTCCACCCAAGTGCAGGTGTTTCACTTTAACAACGGGTGTATTTTTTGTATATATTTATTTATTTACTTTTAGAGCGATTTGTTTTTTTTTTTCTGTAGAGCACCTGTGCTCACCAGAGAGAGACAGAGAGACAGAAAGCAAGAAATCACCATTCAGGGGGTTGGCCACAACACAGTCCCTTCTCCATTCTCCTCTTGGGATTTTGGGGGTATGCATACACATGCAACTAGTATAAGTTTCAAGCCTCCAGGTCTGGGATCAAGCCATATTCCACTATGCGGTAGTCTGGTGATGTAACTATTAGGCCACCTGCAGGTCTCTGTTTTGTTTTGTTTTTAAGTTTGGCTATAGGACATGTGCACTTGCCAGAGACAGAGAGAGAAAGAGAGAGAGAGAAATTATCCTCCAGGGAGGATGACCACACTTCAATTCCTTCTCCTCTAGTTTCCTCTTGGAATTTTGGGCACACACACACATGTGCACAGCATGTTTTTCAAGCTGCTAAGTCCAGGATTCAAACCTTGTAGTAGGCCAGGTGGAATCTGACTGCCTTAACCTCCATACCACCTGCTGACCCCAACGTTGCATTTTTTAATTTTGGAAAATAAACAGGAAAAAGCCCATGGAAAATGAAACTCATATTCACAAAACAATCTAAGTCACCTTTACTAACAGGAAAATTTGGTGTCAATACATGCCTTAAAGTTTAGATCACAAACAATGTGGTTTGGGTGAAGTAAGCATGCTTTATAATATGGAGATGGTGATGCCTGACACTAGATGATGAGAATGTTGGTGCTGGACCCATATTAAGCATACTCTAAACCACTTTAATTTTTAATTTTTAAAAATTTTTAGTTTTTGAAAATTTATCATTATTTTTATTTTTTTAATTTGCTACAGGGCACATGCACTCACCAGAGAAAGACAGGCAGAGATAGAGAAAGTGAGAAACCAAGCCACCTGGTCTGGGACTCACTAAAGTGAACTATATGAGAGTCCAGTGTTTTAACCACCATGCTACTTTCTGTTCTTTTCTTTTTTTAAAAATTTCACCAGATGGCACATACATTCACAGAGAGACAAAGAGATGGAGAGAAGGGAGAGACCACCGTCCTTGGGGAATGGTCATGTCACAACCAGTTCCTTCTCCTCCATTCTCCCACCTTTCGGTATTTTGGGCACACACACGTGCCCCAAAATGTGCCTTGCATGTTTCTCAAGCTGTCAGGTCTGGAGCTTGAACTGGGTGGTCAGCCATGTGAGATCTGGCTGCCTTAATCATCAGGCCACAGAGTCAGCCCTAAACCCACTCTTAAGCCATTCTAGTTGTGTGACTTTACCTACCCTGTGTCACACTCTGGACAACACTGGAATGTGCCGATGGCAACGTTAATAAGCAGTCTCTGTGAGCAACTGCTCAGAGCAAAGTACTTTCTGCGCCATTTACATCAAACTCTGTAACTGTATTTCTGTGGCAATTGCTAGTTTTGTTCTTGACTATCCACGTAAAATCAAATTGCAAAGCAAAAGTGGCTTATGAATACCTTCAAATGCCCGCAGTTCTTACTGCTCTTGGAATGAGAATATTATTTATTTTCTTGAGGTAGTAGGTGACTCCTGCTCATTACACATGCTCATTGAGCCTTTGTTGGTTGAGTGGAGAAATGTTTTTGGAAGATGATTCACTTCCCTTTAGGTTTTTTTCTCTTTTAATAAGATACCTCTAATGCTCTCATCAGAGACCAAATGCCCCATCTAGGCACTGCCTGCTTTCCTTGGGCCCTTGCCATTTATACATTCCACTCTCACACCTTTTAGTTATTCATAAGCACTATTCTGGGTAACTTGACAGACCTGGGGACACAGGCAGGCTGGGACCACACCAAAGGCCCATGTCCAATGCTCGGGTTTGATTCTTATTCTAACCAAAAGATCAAACAAGGTGGTGTGTGTCTAGTCCCAGAGACTCGGGGAGGCTGGCAAGAAGAGGATTTATGAGCTTGAGGCTGGCCTGGGCAAAATAGCGAGACTCTGCCCCAAACAGAGCCAGGGCAGCTAGATGATGGTGTGAGGTGGAGTGTGGCACTCTGTGAAGTTGACCCACAGTGGGGAGAAGAGTTGCCAGTTGACATCTAGAGGCCTCTCAGACTGTGCCTGGCATGTGCATGCTCATGATCCAAGCTATCTGGGAAGAGGATGAGGATGGATCGTGGCTTCTGGAACCTGAGAGAGTGCTGCCTCTCTGTCTTTGTTTCTCTCACTCATGGAATTAATACATAAAAGAAAAAGGTTTAAAAAAAAAAAAAGAGCCAGGTACACTGGTATGCATGTGTGGTCCCAGCTTCTCAGGAAGATTGAGGCAGGAGGATGGCAACATGATGAGATCTGTCAGAAATAAAAAAATAACTAAATAAAACTAAATAAATAATAAATCATAATCCCGATCCATCTTCAAAACACTTAGAATGTGTCAGGAAAGCAAACTTTACATGATGCAGAAATGAGACAGTTGAAGTGCCAAGGAGCAAGGCCCCAAAATTCAACGTTTGATTAATGAGCTGGGGTACACTAAGCAGGATGCTAACATGTGGGTGAATTAGCATACAGGAGAAGAAGAAGCTTCCCAAGATGGAAATGGCATAGACAGGCCTGCCCAAAGAATGGTATTGCTCAGTCCCCCTTGTGAAAACATCTCTGACCACTGCCCTGTCCAAGCTCTCCACTGTCCAAGTTGATGAGGTTTCTGACTGCTTCCACAGGACTCTGTATATGCTTCTACAACAGCACTCACGTACCTTATTCTTGACATTTGTATGCCCAGTACCTGGATCAGTATCTGGCATAAGATAGGTAGTCATTATATGTTATATTGAACTAAAAATGGTTACATAATAAATGAGAGATTAAAAATGAAAGGCTTATAAACAGGCTCCATAGTTCAGTGGTTAAGGTAGTCAGATCCCACATGGCTGACCATGGTTTAGGTCCCAGTCCTGGCTGGTTGAAAGACAAGTGCATGTGTACCCAGAATCCTGACAGGAGGGAGGAATGGAGGAGGAGGAATTGTGGCATGACTACATTCCATCGTGAGGGGTACTTTCTCCCTGTCATTCTTTCTCTCCCTGGCAAGTGCACACACCCTGTAGCAATGAAAGAAAAACAAAACAAAACAAAACAAAACAAAACAAAACAAAACAAAACAAAAACAAAGGGCTTGTGAGGAGAACAGAATTAAGAGTTTAAACTTTAGTAATTCAAAGCCTACCTTTCACCTTGTGCAGAGAAACAGCAAGGCCTTATTGTTGACTGTAAGAATGCCCAAGCCAAGATGGTGTTCCAACTCCATCTCTAAACTCATCTTCTACCGCTCTACCTATTCATTCCTTCCAGCTTCTATAACCTGTTAGATGTTTTAGAATCTACCAGACATCGGCCACTTGAAGCTTTGACATTTCTTGACTTTTCTGCCAAAAATTTTCTTCTCTCAGATGACCTGGCTTGTGACCTCATGTTGTTCAATACTCCACACGTGCCCCCAACTTAGGGAGTCCTTCTCTGACTACCCCATGTGAAATAGTAACTCCTAGTATCTTTTTCTTTTACCATGGTCTATGCTTTTTTTTTCTGATTTGTCTGTTTATTACCTGTCTCTTCACCTAAAATATAACTCCCATGACAGAAGAGAATCATTGACTTATTTACTGAGTATGTGGCACATAATAAATACTCAATAAATATTTTATTAAATGAATAAATGAAAGAATAATAAAGAGGCAGGCTTAGATTTGATAGGCCAATTATGGGTTATAGGGCACCTTAATGAAAAGGGTTATTTGTAAAGGTTCATCTTGCCTAGGCAGGCACCATGGATAGAAGCAGAGTTCCAAAAAAAGTAGGACAACTAGTAAGCTTAAATTAAGAAAGTCCAGCCTGGAGGGAGGACTTTGGGACAAAAAGTCCAACCAGGTAGATGATCATTAGGAGGTGTTATTCTTTAATTTTTTTAAGGTTTATTTATCAATTTCTGCCATGAGAGGGAGAGGGAGAGTAACAGAGACGGGGATACAGGCACCACCAACAGAATCTTCATGCCACGACTCACCCCCAGTCTCAGCCGAACTGGATCATGGGCACATGCACATGCTCTCCACGCTAAGGGAGATCCTGGGGTGTGTACCCAGGACTTTCTCAGGTGGGCCCACTTTTGTTATTGCTGTGCCACTATTCAGCCTCTGGTAGATATTATTCTCTCAGCATTTTGGACAGATTCCCTGTCAAGGTTTTCACTACTAAAGAGATTGGCACCCTTTCAACAGCCTTAGGTTCTATGAAGGTAGTTCCCTCTCTCCCTGTGTTTTTATGCATCATAGAGCTACAGAATTGTTCCATTAAATGCCTATCTCTAATCATGAAATTTGCATGCAGAAAGCACTTAGCTCATCTGGAAGGAACTACAAGGGCTAGAGTGAGCACTTAGCAGGTTAGGCAATCATGACTTAAAGAATTATGTTCAGTTGCACTAGGCAGATTTGAGTGCACTTCTGGAAAATAATTTAAATCTTCACCCTCAACGAAGATATACCCTCCTGAAACCTTGTACCTGCCAAACATTCTCAGATCTAAGGTTCCCTGAGTGATCATAAGCTAAAGCACCTTACAGGTAGTGGAAGGATCTGGAAAGAGGTGCAGAACGTGTGCTTTTTTCTTGAGCATTTCAGGTACCTTGAGCTAGCTCAACATGCAGCCTTTCTTAGGTTGAATACTGGGCTTAAAGAGGGATTTTGGGTCTGTTATACTGTAATTCCAGTTTGGCCTTATAAATCACTTTGTTTTAAGCCTGCTTGAGAGCAGTACTGTGCAAGATTATCCATTTGCTAGCTATATGTCACTGAATTTCCTGTTAAAAAGATTCCTGGTTTGGCCTCTGTAGGTTTTTTTTTTTCCCCCACAAATAATAGGCACAGGAAAGAAATGTGACTACCTGACAATGTGAAAAGCACCCCAAGTGGATTCTGCAGATGAGCTAGAAATGACAGGTGAACATTGTGTCTTAAAGTCCCCCCAGGGGATCCTCTCTCTGATGTGAAGGAAACAGCAGGGTCCATCCTTTCTGATTTCATCTTTGACAGGTTGCTTTTCTGACAGTGGCTGCAACGTACTAAGTGCTGAATTGGGAAAAGGATAACGTCTGAAGGATGCCATTTGCCCATGGCAGGGGGAAAATGGGGTTCTGAAGAGCTCCCGAGATGAAACATGCAAGAGATTGAAATTAGGAAAATCTTTCGAAAAAACAGTTTTGTATTTAACTTTGCAAACATTAGAACTTTTAACTTGATGATAATGTTTTCAGAGTGAATGAACAGACTGAATTATAATTTGTCTCTTGTAGGTGTAGTATTAGTTAAGAACTAACACACTCTCACAGATATGACCTTGGGGGATTTAACCGTTGGGCTAGCACTCCTTTAGTATGTGGGCAGACTGATAGCAGTTATTTACTGCCTGTTTGTTTTTTTTTTTTTTGTTTGTTTGTTTGATAACAAGCTACTTAATTCTGCCTTTGGAGAAATAGGAAATAAGATTAAGAGTTTTCTCCAACTGTTGAGGAAAAATCATGGCTCATACCAAGAGAGTATAAGGATGGGGGATTTACCCAGTTAGAAACACATATTCATGGAGTATTTACTTCAACAACAAAAATTCTCAGAGGGGCAGAAATATAGACATGGAAGTGGCAATGGAAAGATAGCTGTAACTCTAATTTGTATTTAATTTCTCCTCAAGAAGTCTAGAGATATCTAACAAATAGATTTGCCCCCAGGATTGTTTTAGGTCAACTTTTTGAGACACAACTCCCATTCCATTTCTTTTTTATAGATATAAAAGTATTTTTCCCTCAAAACTCAGAGTTGTATTGATACCTTGAATAAATTTATTTCCCCCAGGGTACACAGCTTATTATTAGAAGATAGTGTAGTTTGGTTCTTTCTAACATAGCTATTAGCTAAGTATTTTATAGGATATATCTTTTTTTTTACCCTGTGGTTTTCTTTCAGATGGGAATCAGTCAACTAGAATATATATTTAAGTTCACAGCCAGCAGATGGTCAGGCTGAGATGAGAACATATGGTTGAATATATTGTTTGGTTCAATCTTCCATTGGCACAGACGGCATATTTGTCTTAATATTTCCCTTTAGCACCTAGGTAAAGAGGGTAAAAGATTTCCTTCAGTTTTAGGAAAACTCTATAGCCATCAGTAGAAGAATTTTACTCTTTCACCTCTAAATAAAGATTTGAGTTGGGTATTTATAATAAAAAAAACTCAACCATAAAGTCTAGCATAAGGACATTTTTGCCTTGTTTTTAAAGTCAACTTTACTGAGGTACACTTTAATACTAGTTTTAAGTATTTTAATTTCAAAGAATTTTGACCAATGTATACATCATTAGCTATCAATAAAATCAAGAAAAAGAACAGTTATTATCTAAGAAATTATTATGTCCCCCTTTTCAGTCAATCTCTTCCCATCATCTCAGCCTCTAATAACCGATGAAATGCTTGCTATCACTACAGTTTTGCCTTTTCTAGAATTTTATATAAGTGGAATCATATATGTAACGTATTGAGTCTGGCTTCCTTCACTAAGCAAAATAATGTTCAATCCATCCATGCTGTATGTTTCAGTAGTTTGTCTCTCTATTGTTATTTTCCCCTTGTATGGTTGTACAAGAGTTTGTACATTCACCAGTTGATAGCGATTGGGGCTATTTCTAGTTCTTCAATATAATGAATAAGGCTGCTATGTTCATGTAGAAGTGCTTATGACTATTACTATGTGTGTGTACATGTATGTGTGCTTGTATTAAAATACCTTCAACTGAATAATTCAAAATAAAGGTTTATTCAGCTTTAGGTCCAGAGGTCAACTTCTTATGGGGTTTTGCAGAGTCCCAAGGTGTTGTGAGGGCAGATGCAGAGAAGAGCAGCTGTTTATTAAGACCTAGTGCTCTGGTCTCCTTTCCTTCTTTGTAAACCCATCTGAACTCAATCATGAGGGCCTCACTCGGAAGACTGTTTTTTTAAATTTTTTTTTTTTTTTTCTTTTCCATAGGACGTGTGCGCTCGCCAGAGAGGGAGACAGACAGAGTGAGAGGGAAAGTGAGAAATCACCCTGCCCTCCACGGGGATGATCACATGGCAATCCTTCGCCTCCTTTCTTCTGGGATCTTGGGCACTCATGCACATGTGCCTGGCATGAGTTTCAAGCCACCAGGTCTGGGACACAAACCACACACGGTTGGCCACATGGGAGTCCAGCATCATAACAGCTACGCCATCTGCTGGCACTTCGCTCTGATGACTTTAATCACTCCCAAAGGCCCACAGACTTTTAATTCTTGAAGGAATTTAAGTTTTCTCTTAACACTTTCACAATACAAACAAGTTATGAAGTATGAAATTTGGGAGGCTTTCAATCTATAGCAACATGTATATGTGTGTAATGTGTATGTATGTGTGTGCCTGTGTGTATGTCTGTGTGTGTGTGTGTGTGTGTGTGTGTGTGTGTGTGTGTTCAATTCCTTTGGGTCGATTTCTAGGAGTGCACCATTTGCTGTGTTGCACCAAACGCCTATTTTTTTTTTCTTTGTGAGTTTTTAAAAAATAAAAGTAGAACATAGCACAAAATTAATCATTCTAAAGTGAACAGTTCAATGGCATTTAGTACGTTTATAATGTCATGCAACTATGAGCTCCATTCAGTTCCAAAATATTTTTATCACCTCATAAGAAAATTTTATACCATTAATCAGTTACTCCCCATAATTTTTATCTCCCTCTTCCCCTAGTAACCACCAACTTACTTTCTGTCTCTATGGATTTGCTGAATTTGTCTAATTTATGTAAGCAGAATTATTCAATATGTAACCTTTGGTACATGGCTTCTTTCAATTAGTATAATGTTTTTAAGATTCACCCACATATATCAGTATTCCATTCCTTTTTAAATTTCTGAATAATATTTTATTGTATGTGCATACCAGAATTTGTTTATGCATTTACTCACTGATGGACATGTGGGTTATTTCTACTTTTTTAATATTGTGAATTATGTTCCTGTGAATGTACATATACACATATAAGTACTTGGGGTGAACAGGTGGCATGGTGGTTAAAACTCTGGACTCCCACATGACTAACTGTGGTTTGATTCCCAGATCTGGCAGCTTGAAAATTATGTTAGGTACATGTGCATGCATGCCTAAAATCCCAAGAGGAGAATGGAGAAGGGATTGTAGTGTGACCATCCTCCCTGGGGGATGATATCTCACTTTCCCTCACTCTGTCTCTCTCTGGAAAGCACATGTGGCAAAAAGCCCTGTGGCAAAAAAACTAAAAGAAAAAAAAAAAAAAAAAAAAACAAGTATTTGAGTATTTTGGGGTAGATACCTAAAGGTGGAAATGCTTGATCATATAGGAATTCTATATTTAACTCTTTTAGGAACCCCTGAATTGTTTTCCACAGAAGCTAAATCATCTTATACTACCACCAGTGATAAATTCTTGGGTTTTAAATTCTTCATATCTTTGCCGACATTTGTTATTTTCTTTTAGAATATATATATATATATATATATATATATATATATATATATATTAAACTCTCCTCGTACTTGCAAAGTGGTGGCTCTGTGGCTTTGACTACTTTCTGTCGATATTTTCCTCATATATTTTTGTGCTTTATTGTTAGATGTGTAAATGTTTATAATATTATATCATCCTTCATATATTGACACTTTGACACTTTTATCCATAAATAAAAACTTTCTTAATCTCCTATAACAACTTTTGACTTAAAAATCTGCTTTCTGTGGGATCAGCAGATGGCGTACTGGTTATGTCACTGGACTCCCACGTAGTCAACCGTGGTTCATGTCCCAGACCCAACAGCTTAAAGCCCATGTCGAGTGTATGTGTGTGTGTGCCCAAGATTCCAACAGGAAAATGGAGGAGAAGGGATTGCAGTGTGTGCATCCCCCCGGGGGATGATTGCTTGCTTTCTGCCTCTCTGTCTCTCTCTGTCTTTCTGGTGAGTGCATGCACCCTATAGCAAAAATCTATCCAAAGAAATCTACTTTTTGCTATTATAATAATATAGATACCCCAACCCTCTTTTGAACTACATGCATGGGATATCTTTTTTTTTCCATTCTTTCACATTCTACCTTCTAAAGAAATCTCTTGTAGAAAACATATAATTAGATCTTGTGTGTGTGTGTGTGTGTGTGTGATTTCTGGTTTATGTATAATTGTATATTTTGGGAGGTACAATGTGGTTTATGTGTGTATAATAATAAATTTAAGAGCATAATCATCACATTCAACATTGAACATCACATTATGTTGTACAAATTTGATAATTTTATAATAACCCTTCAAGTTTTTTTTTTTTCTTTTTGAAGTATATATTGAATTGTCTATGACATTTTTTTTTTTTTAGGTTTCTTTTTCTATAGGGTGTGTGCATTACCAAAGAGAGACAGAAGGTATGTAGAGAAAAAAATCAAGAGGAATGGCCATGCTGTAACCTCTTCTTCTCCATTCTCATGTCAGGATTTTAGACATGCACGTACGTACACTCAGAATGATTCTTGATAGAACGGGACTCAAACTGTACAGCCATGTGGGATCCAGCACCTTAACCTCTATGCCACTTACTGAGCTGCCAGTGACTTTTTTACTCTGCCATGGTACACCAGAAAGCAATTTTGTTTACAGTAGCCACACTCACAAAAATACCTAGGATTAAATCTAATCAAGAAAGAAAAAAATAATTTTAAAAAACTACAAATGGCTTGATGGTTAAGGTGCTGGACTTCCACATCCTGACCATTGTTCAAGTCCCAGACCTGGTGGCTCTTTCTCACTTTCCCACCCCGTCTCTTTCTGATTTAATTAAATAATAATAATAATAATGATAAGTAAAATGAAATAATCCTTTAAAAATTAGTATGCCAAATGTATAACAATCTGGTTTTAATTGAAACTGACTTTGCTTCAAAAGCATATAAAAACTGCTCCTATGCAGCTCCGTTTTCCTGCCCTTTGTGCTCTGAGGATGGAATTCTGACTACTTTTCCCTATTTCAAATATCCTCTCCAGAGGGCCTGAGGGAGTCACACCTACAAACATTAATGTAGAGTAAGCTTTCTTATATCTACTAAAGTAAATCACAGACATTCTCTTTCTAATCTGTTCCCCAGACATAAACCTTCTTTTCCAATCACCAACCTGAGGATTTCAAACTTACCTAAAACCTGCAAGCCTCTGCTTCAGATATCCCACCTCTTTGGGCCAGGCCAATATAAAGGACTCCTTATGCTGATTGACAGCTCTCCTGCTCTCAAAACTATAAAAGAAATCATCATAGCACCCTGAAAAACACACTTGTCTTTTTCTGGGTATGTCATTCAATTTTGTGTTTAGTAATAAGATAAATTATTATTTCGACTGAATTGGTTCTTTCTTTCTTTTTTTCTTTAATTAATTAATTAATTAATTTTTTTTTATAGTCAACCAGAGAGAGACAGAGAGAGAGAAGAAAGAGAAGAAGCAAGCTGCCAGGTCTGGAACTTGAACTGCCGTCAGCCATGTGGGCGTTCAGTCATCCCAACCACCATGCCACCTGCCGGCCTCTATTTCTTTCTATAGTCCTATTATCACAAGTGATATATTTATACCTATGTGGCTAGTAAAATACGTTTATAATTGCTGTTTTATGCATTTGTCCTTTATATCATATAGAAAACCAAAAAAGAGTAAAAAATATAGAATGTATTTGGCTTTTATATTTACCTCTGAATTTACATTTCTTGGGAGTTTTCTTTTTCTTTTTTTTTTTTTTTTTCCAGTTTTTTTCCCATATGGTATATGTTTTTTGCCAGAGAGAGGCAGTGACAGGGAAAGTGAGAAATCACCTTCCAAAGGGGATGACCATGCCACAATCCCTTCTCCATCATTCTCCTCCTGGGATTTTGGGCATGTACACACACATGCCTGGCATGAGTCTTAAGCTGCCAGCTCCAGGACTTGTGCTACATTCGACCATGTAGGAATCTAGGACTTTAACAACTACACCACTGGCTGGCCCTGGAGTTTGTTATTTCTTATATAAATGAACTGACTGTCTAATTTTCTAATTTACTTGTATTTCAACCTGAACGGCTCTCTTTAGCCTCTCTTCTAGGGAAGGTCTGCTACTAATAAACTTTATTTGCTTCATACATTCAACAAGAAATAAATGTTTATAATTATATACCAGTTTTAGGGATGTTTGTTAAGCAATATTATTAAAGCAAAAACCTTAATGCAAAACATTATCTTATGGTAGAAAGAATGAGATGCAGCCATGACAACCCAAAATATGTGACATTGGCTTTGAAGTGAGACAGTAGGTAGTGGGGTAAATTGTTGTTAAGTAGCTTATGAGTGACAACTTATGTCATTGGGACTGAAACATTTGGTAAAACTGAAACCTAATTAACTTGTGGCATTGTGAACAATAATTCTTAAGGCAGATTGTTGATGGGATGAGCTTATAATTACTAGTTTTACTTGATGTGGTACTTCAAGAATGAGAGGAGCAGAGAAAAACATAATCAAAGTGAAAGAGCATGTAGTATTTTCCCTTTATCCTCAGTATTGCTTTTCATAATTTCAGTTACTCTTAGTTGACCATGATCAGAAAGTACCAGCAGGAAAATTCCAGATATAAATTTATAAATTTTAAATTGCATCCTGTTGTGGGTCGCATGACAAAATCTTATGCTGTCCAGTTCCTTCCCATCCAGGACAAGAATCCTTTTGTCCTGTGTATCGATGCTATATCAGCTACCAGCCTGCTAGTCACTTAATTATCAGATTGACTGTTGCAATTAGAGTTTGTTTGCAAGTAACCCTTATTTTATTTAATAATGGCCCAAAGCACAAGAGTGTACTGTTGGCATATTTGAAGAACTGTTATGTTTTATTATTAGTTATTATTAACCTTTTACTGTGCCTAATGTACAGATTAAACTTCATCACAGGTATATATGTATAGGTGAAATGAATATGCATGTTCAGGTTGACAGGAAAACTGAGCCCATGATCTTCCACATGGATTCAGCTCCACTTGAGTAGCACATTGCTGCTGCGCCACTGAACTGGTCATAAATTCAATTTATAGTATACATAGGTTCAGTAGTATCTGGGGTTTCAGTTATCCACTGGGAGTCTTATAATGTATCTATTTTGAGGTAGGGCTACTGTGTGTGTGTGTGTGTGTGTGTGTGTGTGTGTGTAAATTTGTTTGTGTTATAAGGCATATGCTCTTGCCAGAGTGAGAGAGAGAAAAATCATGTCCCCAGTGGGATGGCTATGCCACAATGTCTTCTCCTTCACCTTCTTTTCAGGATTTTGTACATGCATGCAAAAGCACTCAGCATGATTTTTAAGCCACCACGTCTAGGACACGAACTGCATAGTAGGCCTTGTGGGATCCAGCTGTCTTAACCTCCATGCCACCTGCTGGCCCAGAGGAAGGACTTATAGAATACTCAGAAATATAGAATTTTCCAGGTTGAAAAACAGAACTGTTTCTTACTTCACCAGTTGAAGAAAAAATTCAAAATAGTTTGAATTTATGACCAGTTCAGTGGCGCAGCAGCAATGTGCTACCCAAGTGGAGCTGAATCCGTGTGGAAGATCATGGGCTCAGTTTTCCTGTCAACCTCAACATGCCAGGTGTGCATATTCATGGTCCTGTTTAGTTGGGAATGGGACCATGGCATGCAACCCTGTATCGAGGGTGCTTGTCTCTCTCACTCGGATGAAAGGAAGAAATACACTTAAAAAGAAATATTTTGAGTTTAAAGGCCCTTCAAGACTCAGCTTCCTGGTAAAAACTAAATCACAGACTCAGTTTTAAAGACAGCCTCAGAGCAAAAGTAAAATATGGAAGTGGCTGTCATACATTTGGTTAAAAACTCCAAATGGCTTAAGATGAGCACAAGTAGATCATTCTAGTTTGACAAAATGTCTCCTATAAAAGAGAGCAAGAGTAATTTCACTGAAGGAAAATATAGTCAAAAGATCTGCAGTTTAAGTCAAGAGGGAGACATACTTCAAAAGAAATTTCGGGTGTGACTTAGGTATATAGGGCTAATTGAATCAAACTCATAGCTAAAACAATAACAGCAACAAAATAAAAAATGGCAGAAATTCAGTAACCTGGATTTAAGAATGAGCAAGGAAAGAGAGCATTGGGATTCCAACTTCATATAGACAAGAAATAGACTGAGAAAGTTGTTCAGTTTCTAAGACTTATTCTCTGATAAGAAATTTCTTATTTTTTTTTACTTTTTTTATTTTCCCCTGATGATCTTTTCAATGTGGCACACACAGAGACTGTATGTAAGAACCATGTTGAACATCGGAGAGGAAATTACTTACAGAAATTGGATCTGAGGTCCAATCAGGGCACACTTCCTACCCTAATGGGATTTTGGTGACTCACATGTTCTTCTGATTCTTCTTCAAATGGGGATGTTAACTACAGTTAACCTACCTCCATTCATCATTGTTTATATAGAAAAAACAAATGACTTTCCATGTAAATGCATAGTCTCAGGATCATGAATTGTCACCTTTTGTTTTAATATAGATACTATCATAAGATCCCGAACTTTGGCCCTAATGAATTAACTCTTGTGGTATCATTTACATCTGAGAGAGAAAACTGTGGTGATGCACAGATTGTGTTACAAGACAAGGGTTACTACTACTCATGGGCTGGCTAGAAAATCATCATACTTTTGGGGGATGTTTGCTATTACTTGACCTTGGTGTATTATATTATTTGTCAACATTTGTTTCTCTCCTCCCTCTCCCTACCCAACTAATACATGTGGGAGGCACTTACTTCCCTGATCCATTGTCTTTGGATTTAACCTTGTGACTTATTTTATCCAGGTGAATTGGGTCAAAGAGATTAATGTACCAGTTCTAATAGAAGGTGTAAGAGGCATCGCATATTTCTGTGCAAATTTCTTGTGCTTCCACCATTCTCTATGACAAAGGCATATACTGGGTAGCTGCCAGGCCCCCAATGAGAAAATCAGTCAAGTGTATCTCAATCCAAACCACTGTTTGGGCCAACCCCAGATGATCCTAGCTAATCTCAGCAGAGACCTAATCCACCTAAAGAAAGTTCTCTGACAAAGTATATTTGTTTTTGTAAGCCACTGTATGGTATAATGAAAAATAAATATTTGGTCTTTTCCCAAAGTTCTTAACACAGAGCTTCTAAGTCCCTTGGAATTTACTGCCTTTTACATGCTAACAATATGTCTTTATGAGTGCCCTAGATAGTTTCATATGGGGATAGGTCATCAGAAAAACCAACCATGTGACTAGAGGGTTAGAACTTTCAACTTTGTATCCCAGTCTCCGAAGAAAATAAGGAGTTGGAAATTTAATTCAACTATCAGTGGCCATTACATTAACCAATCATACCTTAAAAATGAAACCTCTATGATAATTCTTATACAATGAGATTCTGAGAGCATCCAGATGGTGAACACATCAAGAACTGGAATGTCAGTGCATCCAGATAGGGCATGAAATCTCTGCTTATCCCCTATCACTCAACATGTTGCCCTATGTGTCTCCTACATTTGGTCATCCCTGAATTGTTCCCTTTATAGTAAACCATCAAATGTAAGTAAAACATTTATTCATTTCTGTGAGTGGTTCTTATAAAGTATCAAACCAGGTGGGGAAGGGAGTCATAGGAACCATTGACTTTGTAGTCTGCTGGGAAGAAGTGGGGGTAGACCGGAAACTCATTTGTGGTTGATATTTGAAGTGAGAACAGTCTTGTGGGACTAAGACTTTAAATTGTGGGGCCTACGTTAACTCTGGGAGTTAGTATCAAATTGAATTGAGTTGTTGGACACCCCACTGGTATCAGAGAATTGATGTGGAGAAATGGCAAATATTTGGTGTTAGAAGAAAAAACATACATTTAGTTTTTAAGGATCTTTGGTACAAAGCATTATTGTAACATAACCCTGACAAATATTTTTAAAAACTATTTTCCACATAGAACTTTAAAGAAAGCCTACATAATGCATTAAATAATTTAATGAATTGTCAATGTAGTCATAAATTTCTGTTTTTTTCCTTTTGTTTTTGTTTTACATTTGCTAGAGAGTGAGTGTTCATGCCAGAGATGGAGAGAAAGAGAAACAGAGGCAAAAAGAGAAAGCACCCCCGACAGGGGATGGGCATGCCACAATCCCTTTTCCTCCATCTCTCTTTTTGGGATTTGGGGTATGCATACACACCTGGTGTGTTTTTCAAGCTGCTGACCTGGGACTCACACTGCGCAGTTGGCCATGTGAGGGTCTGCTCCAACCCTCAAGCCACCAGCTGGCCCAATTTCCAGAATTTCTAGTTTGACCTTGGTGCACACAGATTCATACAAGGTTAGCTGAATGCTTAATGAAGAAATGCAAACTTATAGCAGCTCCTAAGAAATTTAACTCTTTTTTTTTTTTTTTATTTGAGAGGTTTTGGCTACTGGGCACGTGCACTTGCCAGACAGACAGACAAAGAGAGACAGAGAGATAGAAAGCGAGAAATCACCCCCCAGGTGGGATGGCCATCCTGCAATCCCTTCTCCTCCATTCTCCTCTTGGGATCTTGGGCATGCACGCACACGCGCCCGGCGTGAGTTTTACGCCAGTGGGTCTGGGATGCGAACCGCGGTCGACTACGTGGCAGTCCAAGCAACATAGCCATTATGCTAACTGCTGGTCCCCAGAAATTTAACTCTTTAACATAATTAAGATTTAGTGAGGTAAATGCTGTGTAAGGATACTAAAGTAATACTCAAAACTATTTTTGTCATTTATATCTTAGAGTGACTAAACTTATAACATCTTAGTTAAAGGCTTTTTGTTTGCCTGTTCATTTGTTTATAAGGAAGCAGGCATGTGTGCTCACCAGAGACAGAGAGGAGGAGATAGAGAAAGCACCCGTCCAATGGGGTATCATCACCCCACAACCCCTTCTCCTCCATTTCTCCAGCCTGTCAGGATTTGAGGCACACCTACAGGCACACACACCTGGCCTGTTTTTTAAGATGGTGGGCCAATATTCAAACTGTAGTTGGCCAAGAGGTATCCAGCTCCCTTAAACACCAGGCCATGAACCGGCCCTTTTTGTTGTATGTGCAAGTAACTGAGGCCACAGATGCACACCACTATACCTGGCTCTTCTTTTAGGCAGGGTCTCGCGATATTGCCCAAGCCAGCCTTGATCTGATCTTCTTGCCTCAGTCTCCCCAGGTCTCTGATGATAAGCACATGCCACACTTCCCGTGTGGTCCCAGCCAGCAGAGCCCTGTTTCTCAGCAATGTGCCACTGTGGCTGGGCCAGTGTTTGATTTTTAAAAAAGAACAAAGGCAGGGCCAGCAAATGGCATAGTGTTTATGTCACTGGACTCCCACATGAACGAACACAGTTTGAGTCCTGGACCTGGTGGTTTGAAACACATGCTGGGTGTGTGTGTGTGCATGCCCAAGATCCTGGGAGAAGAACGGAGGAAAAGGGATTGTGGTGTAGCCATCCCCTCTGGGGGGTGAATCTTCACTTTCCCTCTCATTGTCTCTGTCTCTCTGTGCTTCACTGTCCTCCACCATGTTATGATGTAGCCAGAAGACCCTCATAAGAGGGGGCCCTGGATCTTGGACTGCCAAACCTTATGCTAAATAAACCTCTAATCAGCCAGTTTCAGGTCTTTTCTATGATTAGCAACAGAATATACTAGAACTGGGACTGTGAAAGTACTATATCTCAGACAAAGCTTGTTGCGTAGGGAAAGAACATGATCTGAAAAGAAGATAAACTTTGCTTCCAGTTTATATTTAAGGCCTAAAGCATAAGTCACAATGTTTTTTTAATTCTTTTGTAACATTTACTTATACTTCTGAAATACATTTAATGGAAAACCACTCTCACCTCCCTTGCCTGCGATACCTTTACGTGTTCTCAGGCCGGCGGTTGCACAGTGGTTGAGATGGCTGGATTCCACATGGCCAACTGAGCCATTCGTTTCCTGGATTCAGTGACTTGAAAAACACACTGGGCACTTGTGCATGCAATTCTAAAATCCTGCAAGGATGAGGGAAAAGAGCGAGTGCACATACCTTTCTAGCAAATTTTTAAAAAGAAAGAAAGCATTGTTATGATTCTGGGCATGGCATAGAGAATCCCTTATGATAAAAGACTTCAGGAGATTTTTTTTTTTTTTTTATTCTTTTTTTTTTTTGGAGAGGTTTTTGCTATAGGGCGCGTGCGCTCGCCAGACAGACAGAGAGAGACAGAGAGATAGAAAGCGAGAAATCACCCCCCAGGGAGGATGGCCACGCCTCAATCCCTTCTCCTCCATTCTCCTCTCAGGATCTTGGGCACGCACGCACACGCGCCCGGCGTGAGTTTAAGCCGCCGGGTCCGGGACTCGAACCGTGGTCGACTACGTGGGAGTCCAGCGACATAGCCATTACGCTAACTGCTGGTCCCGAGATTTTTTTTTTTTTAAGAGATATTTTACTATAGGGCGTGTGTGCTTGCCAGAGAGACAGAGACAAAAAGACAGAAAGCAAGAAATCACCCCCCAGGGAGGATGGCCATGCCACAATCCCTTCTCCTCCACTGTCTTCTCAGGATCTTGAACACACACACACACACACACACACACACACATGCCTGGTATGAGTTTTAAGTCGCTGGGTCCAGAACTCAAACCATGGTCAACTACATGGGAGTTCAGCAATAAAATCATTATGCCATTTGCTGGTCCCCAGGGGATGTTTTATGCACAAAAATTCCTTTAAAGTCAACATTATCAACAGAAATTTAAAAATTTGTTTTATCTGGAAATCCATTAGAAGAGACAAGAATGATGGAGTTCAATTTTGTCTTTTCAAGAAGTCCCTTAAAATAGGAGCTTGTTCAATATAGGATGGTGTTTGCTGTAAATTTGGTATATTGTGGACTTTATTTGTTTATTTATTTTTTGGAGAAGTTTTCGCTGTAGGCCGCATGCCCTTGCCAGACAGACAGAGAGAGACTAGAGACAGAAAACGAGAAATCACCACCCAGGGGGGATGGTCACACCGCAATCCCTTCTCCTCCATTCTCCTCTCGGGATCTTGGGCATGCACGCACACATGCCCGGCATGAGTTTTAAGCCACCGGGTCCGGGACTCGAACCACGGTCAACTACGTGGGAGTCCAGTGACATAGCCATTACGCTAATGACTGGTTCCCTGTTGTGGACTTTATTTAAGACATTGTAATTAACAAGGAATCAAAATGGCCTACTTACAAAATATCTTTAACCACAGAATTGTGTCATAGCTCACTAGTATTATGGAACTGAAGGAGAAGGAAATGAATGTTCAATATCTGAGCTGGACATTGTGTATCTTTGGAATTAAGCTTTTGAAGATTTCATTTGCTTTTTATGATACAACAGTGTGTCTGATATGAAATCACTGACATGTGAGGATTAATTACAAGAAATGAGTGACTCTTGGTTTTGGAAATACATTCTACTTTACATAGCCCGGGAACAGATGTACTAAAAGGTCTAAATGAAGATGGTTTAGATCTAACTTTAGGACTTTTACCATTTCAGATTGTGAATGCGTCATGTATCCAAAAATGATTGAATAGGAATTCATGAGTAAAGTTTTCTGCTCTCTGAATCTATGAAAATCTATTTACCCCATTGATGAGACTTCAGTCATTTGTTTAGCCCGTGGTTTTCGTAATCTTTATCCTGCTCTTTAAAGTGTTTTTTTAAAATCTTATACCTGCTTCATGTTTGGGCCAACCCACTGTGTTCTTTGGGAGAATAATTTCCAGGCCCCACGAGAGGGCAACTCGCTGACAGAAGAGTCAGGCCCTGGTTTGGCTCCTGGAGTCTTCCCAAGCACTGCTGAGTGGCACTTGCCATGGAGCTGCTCCACTAACAGCTACTCTTTGGAGACATAAGAATTCATTCTTCCTTTATTTACTTATTTATTTTTAAGTTTTCTTCCCTTGTTTATTCGATGAGTAATAGAGACAGAAACGGAGAGAGAGTCAGAATCAGGCACCCTTCACAACTTCACACCGTGATCGGCCCCACCCGCAGCCAGCCCAGCATCATGGGCCCATGCGCACTCTGCATGTTCAGGAAGGTCCCCAGATGTGGACCTGGAACCTTCCCCTGTGGGTCAGCTTCACGGTGTATTGCTTTACTGCTGTACCATCCTCTGGGCTCCCACAAATTCATTATTCTAGCTTCAAGATGTCTATAACCCAAACTGAAGTCTGTCAGGCTTATTTTTAAATTCCAAATGCAAAGACTTTTGCAGGCCAGACGGAGCACAGCATTGCTCTTATTTACGTGCCACTGTTAGTCTGCTTTCACCTGCTTCATCCAGCCTGAGTCCGTCATTCTCCCCACTGCACTCCTGAAACTATGTCCATAGCACCCCCTTTTGGCCCCAGCGAGGTATCCGACAGTAGGAGGAGTTTATTTGCTCTTGTTTCTAGAAACAAGTTTGTATCTCAAAAAACCCAAAGGTAAAAGCCCCTGATCGTCTCCCCAGTCTGAATCTCAAAGGGTCTGCTGTGTGTACCTTTCCCTGTGCAAAGGGGCGTCCTAGGATCTCTGTTTTGCATCTATCTCACAGTGGTTTTTCTCCAACTGCTGTAAGGTACAGATACTCAGGTGGGAAGTGAAGCAAAACCCAGGCGTTTTCCCTGATTTTAAGCAGGTAAGAGGTGACTTTTTACCTTAAAAAAAGTTTTAATTTTATAGTTTAAAACTGGAGTTCAGTCTCTGTGGCTGGAGGCTACTCTCTTCCTCTGACATAGATGACTGAGAAGCCTTGGAACATAAATATATGCAATAAGCCAATAATTCTGCCCGCCTTTCTGCTGCTCCTACAGGGTATCTCAGTGCTGGCAAACAGAAGGGTAATGGGAATTAGAAGGAGGGGAAAAACAGCAATAAAAATATAAATCAAAGAAAGAAGGAAATCCATTTGCTCCTTGGCAGCAGAGACAGTGCTCGGCTAATCCATGCTGAGTGCAATCCAATACGCCTTTATATAATCCTGTGCCGGTGGAAGAAAATTAAAGTTTAATGCAATAACGGCTGACACAAATCACTTTTGTTGCCCAGAAGCAGATTAAAGAATAGTTAAAATCGCACAAATCTAATTTCTTTTTTTGTTGTTGCTTTATTCTGTAACATCTTGATGCTTTAATCCCTAGCATCGGTTTTTGATTATTAAACATATATTACCAGCATAAGAGATATTGTGGGAAAAACAGTGACAGCCAGGAAATGATTTGTGCTCAAATGGTACATGTTAAAGCTCTTTCAAAATCCATAAATTTTTCATAGGTTCATAGAGGTCCGTGCCTTTAATCAATCTGTGTCAAGGGGATTTTAAAATAAGCATAAAGGTAATGGAATGCTATCAATCATAATTGGGGCTGGAAAGAACCATCATAGTCTTATCAGCTATCACTCTTGCATTGTGAGAGCAAGTGTGTGCATGCGTGTGTTTGTATGTGTGTGGTGTGCACATATATGCCACGGCATGGTGTATTGCCATTCTGTATCTTTGGTTACTGCCATCCTTGGGACAATTTGAGTACCTGGTATACAGATAGACATGAATTAAAAAAAAAAAAAAAAAAAAACACGTGTGGTTGTAATGTCTCCTTTTCACTGCTCCCTTTAAAGAAATTACTCTCTCTGTGGAAATAGTGATTTTTCTCATCTGTGTTAGTAGACTTGCTTCATCGGAACAGAAACATATAACGCTTTCCCTCCTTTAAACCTATATAAACTTGCTTCTTGGATACAAATGGTACAAAGAGTTTAGAATTTCTCTACCCTACTCAAAGACCCAAGACCAGCACAATGAAAACGCTGCGATGCAAATTTCTTTGTAACAACATTTTGATGTGATGGAAAAGTTTTTGCAGAAACTCCTGGTGGAATTTAATCAATTTTTTGCTTTTATGCCATGGGTTCCCAGTAACACACTCTAGGCATGTTCCATAGGAGGTTTTGAAAACATTTCTATTGAATTTCATGGGAACTTTGTGGTTAATAGCAATTATCCATAGTCAGCTCAGAGTGATGGCAAAAGATTTCCAAAGAGAGTCCTGGATGCATACTTAGCTTGTCTTAGCAGGAGAGGTTTTTTTTTTTCTCCTTCTCTTAAGTAGAATTTTTTTTTTTTTTTTTTTTTGGAGAGGTTTTTGCTATAGGGCACGTGTGCTCGCCATACAGAGAGAGACATAGAGACAGAAAACGAGAAATCACCCCCCCGGGGGGGGATGGTCACGCCGCAATCCCTTCTCCTCCATTCTCCTCTCGGGATCTTGGGCACACACGCACACGTGCCCGGCGTGAGTTTTAAGCCACCAGGTCCAGGACACGAACTGCGGTCAACTACGTGGGAGTCCAGCAACATAGCCATTACGCTAACTGCTGGTTCCCTCTTAAGTAGAATATTAATGTGTGTGTGTGTGTGTTACAACTTTTGTGATGGAAGTTTTAAGCACAAAAGCAGAGAGTAGTATTTGACTTGAATAATTATCCACTAACGTCTAATTTTGTTTCATCTGTATTTTACTTATTTTCTCCAACCTTGATTATTTTGAAGCAAATCTCTTTTATCATATTGAGTCCACAGATATCCAAGGATAACAGTTCCTTTTAAAGATATAGCCACAAGATTGTATGCCAACTTAGAAATTAAGTATCCAGTCACTATTCGAACTCCCATGATTGTCTTATAAATGCTTATTTTCAAAGGTTATTTGCATAAATATGGATTGGAATAATGTTTCCCATTGCAATTGGTCAATAATCTCTTGAATACATTTAATCTATAAAATTCCCCTTTCTCTCATCTCAGTCTCTTTCTGTCATTCTCTGTCTTCTTTTTTGTTGATACAGAAACTTGCATACAGTTTTTCATGATCTACTTTCTTCTGCCTGGATCCTCATGGGGTCAGTTAACATGTACTTCTTGGTATTTCTTGTAACTTCATAGGTAGCTCTACAGCCTTGATCTGGTCCAGAACAGGTCTCCCTGACTCAGTACTTTTCTTGGTTTTAATGTTGACAAGGTTTGATACAAGGTACATACAAGGCAAATCATGAATTCACATGTGGTTCAGTGGCTACACAAAAAGTAATTACAAATTTTGGAGACTTTATACAGAAGAGATCATTTCAGAGGAGCTCATGCTTCCTGGGTTTTAATACTCAGTGGTTGGTTCATATTATTTTCTTTCTTGTTCCACCCACTGTAAATGTATTTTTCAGTGAATTTATAGAACCTTAAATTTTTGATCCAGATATGATCATCAAAATTCTAGTCAAAGACCAGCCCGTGGCCTAGTGATTAAGGGAACTGGATCCCACAGGTCCAACGGTGCAGTTTGAGTTCTCAACCTGGCAGCTTGAAAAACATGCCAAATGGTGTGTATGTGTGCTGAAAATCCCAACAGGATGGAGAAATGGGGAAGAAGAGGTTGTAGCATGACCACGTCCCCAATGGAGTTGTGATTTCTCCCTCTGTCTCTCTTTTCTGTTCTGTCTCTCCATGGCAAACACACATACCCTATGGAAGATTAAGAAAACTCCATCCGTACTAAATATTTATTTTAAAAAGGACACTGAGGCTAAGAGAGAACATGTAATTTACTTAAGGTTGCATAACTTTTTAACCCAAGCTAACTCTAGAATTCTCATATTTACTAAACGACAAGTTTGGCTTCAGTTCTACAGACTCAGCTGCTTCTCTGATGCATTGTGTCCACTTCATACAGTGAAACTTCTATTCAGGGTGCCCTGCATTTTAAATAATAATTCTTGTGGGAATTTCACTGGTGCAACAAGATTCAATAACACGTATTCACTAATATGTTAGTTTACTTACGTGATTTATTATGAAAACTGTAAAACAAAACTTTGTTGAGTAGACATCTAGGCCAAAAGATTCATCTGTTAAAAGCCTTCTCCAGTATCAGAAGTGTTTGAAAACCAGTGGTATCATTGCACGAAGTACATACTAACTTAGCCTTGTGATTTACTCGATTGAGAATTAACACATAGTTTTATGTTTTTACCACCCATCTGTAGATGATACGAGTTTAGAACTTCAAGAGCAAGTCAGCCTTTTCTGGTAGTAATACTGGTGGTTCATTCTCAGCAATTCATAAACACACGTAAAATGTGACTTCACAAGGGGTAGAAAAGAACTTTACTGATTAATGCCTAGCATGCACTGTTCCAGAATCTTTACACACCAGGTGTGAATACATAGTGACTCTAAGAAGTAGGCTCTTGTTGTTATTACTTTATATATGAAGAATTGAACATTGCAGGGTTTAAGTAAAGTTGCCCAAGCTCATACAGCTAATGAAGAGAAATGCTGGGTTTGAATCAGAATTGTTTGAGTCCAAATCATATGGCCTTCCAATTTTATTTTTTATTTTTTAAACGTTTAAAATAATTCTTAATACACAATAATTGCATTACCCTGATTTGATCAATAAACATGGTCTTTTGGCTGTGATGCTTCATCTGTGACAGTGGGATTTAGAGTAACAGCCTTGCAACTCAACCTCTGATTATCTGTGTTTAGACTTTCTTAATTTTTGAACCTCAGGTTTCTCTTTTCTTTCTTCTTTATTTTTAGAGAGAGAAATTTTTTCTATGGAGTGCATCTGCTCACCAGAAAGACAGAGAGACAGAAAGTGAGAAATCACCACCCGATGGGATGGCCATGTCACAATCCCTTCTTCTCCATTCTCTTCTTGGGATTTTGGGCACACACATACTCATGTACCTGGTGTGAGTTTTAAGCCACTGGATCCAAGACTCAAAGCATGGTCAACTATGTGGGAGTCCAGCAACATAACCGTTATGCCATCTGCTGGTCTCAGGTTTCTCATTTCTAAGAAATAGATAATAAAAAGAAGTGAAGTTTTCTGTTAGAGTCAAAGGGCCAGCAAAGCTAGCTGCAGTGATGTAGTGGTAACACAATGCTCCAAAATGATGAGGTGATATGGTAAGGTCCCAGGTTCATGTCCCAAGGTCTCCCAGTGTGTATAAGGTGCACATGTGTGCTCATGAACCTGGCTGACTGAGGCTGGGTGTTGGCGGCAGTGTGAAGACCATTTTCAGTGTCTTTCTCTCCAACTCTCTCTCATGGAAGAAATAAATAAACTTTAAAAAAGTAGGGGCTGATGTATGTAAATAACACTTTTAAAATGACAATGTGTTATACAAATGTCTGTTATTCTTACTGACCTTGTTATCCCTATCGTACCTATGACAATCATTTGACCTGTGTGGGTCACTAGGGAATTAGACTAACACCAGTCTATCTCAAAATCTGGGCTGACTTCCAAGGGCAATCATCCACGGGAGTGTTTGCAACTCTTACACAGAAGAGTTGTGGCTTTGCGTATGACCTGGTGGCAGACATGGACGGCACTGCTCACCTTCTCATTCCTTTCTGAATTGGCCCCACATCAGACAGCTGCATCACCCAAGAGTAATCCCTTCCTGGGATGGTTCAAACTGAATGACTGCAGAGAATATAAAGTTCTAGCCATTCCATCTACTCTGGGACACTTTTATACTGTGTCACCTCTGATTTGGCCAAGTCTTTGTGGGGCTGCACTGTGGTTTGACTTCTCTCCCTGACTAATCCTACTTTCTCCTGCTCACTTCTACAGATATGGATCCCTAATCAGTATCTGGTGTGCCATACTCCACTTCATCATCTGCTGTGCCATACTCTACTTCATCATCTGCTTCCAGAGAACCTAACCTGGGACAGATGTATTTCCAGAGATATTTTCATGTTTTACAAGGTACTTTCCTTTTACAAACAGACAGTGTGAAATGTAATTCCTTCAGACTTTATTAACGTACAAAGTGTTTTAAAAAATGGAAGGTACTTTCTCAGGTAGGGCATTTTGGGACTAGTTTCTTTGGATAACTTGAATAGGAATAATAAAAAAAAATTCTTTCCTATTACATGCTGCAATGCTTGAATATATCAACTTGGTATCTTCAGTGAGAATGCCCACGACAAAGAGATCATGCTGTCATTCAACTTTTCCTTTCTTAAGAGTGGAGAAAAAGATCTTTATTGTTAGATTTTATATTTGATTTGCAGTGGATTGCATTTGGCTGTAAAAGTATAGTATTGTGACTGAGGATCAAGTAGTGGAAAGGTGATGATTTCAAAATATAATGGAGGAAATGCAATGTAGAAAAATAATAGAGTTAAAGTCAGGCTAGAGCATTGCTGGTGCTACAAGATATATCTAAAATTAGGAGGATGGGAGTAAACAACTCATTGCACAAAATAAGAAAAAGATATTTTGCTAAGAAAATATGATCAGAATGTTCATGTTCTACTTTTTTCCCTCAGTGCTGCAAGCTAGTTTAAATTTTCCTAAAGTTTATTAGTTTTTTTAATATAGAAAAATATAAGGAAAAAAAAAGACCTCTATTTTGATCACCAGATAGTCCTTCTAGAAAAAAAAAAGGAAAGTAAATATAAAAAAATAAGAGACAAAGAAAGACACCATGTACAAAAATTAACTCCAAGTGTATGAAGACTTAAACCTAATACTTAAAATTACAAAATTCTTAGAAGAAAATAGGGCAAAACTTCATGGCAGTAGATTTGTAGGGATTTCTTGTATATGACACCAAAGACACAGACAAATTAGATTTTTGTGAAAATAAAAACATTTTGTGTATCAAAAGACATTATCAGCAGAGTACTAAAAGGCACTCACAGTTTAAAAGACAATATTTGCAAATCATACATCTAATAAAAGAATGATATCCAAAAGAGACAGCAAACATATTTGGTGTTATTGTTGCCAGAGGGCACATGCACTCACCGGAAAGAAAGAGAAAGAGAGAGAGGGATAAAGCACACCCAAGTAGTCACACTGCAATCCCTTTTTCTCCATTCCTCCATCCTGTCAGGATCTGGAATATGCACACACAGCACCTGGCATGTTTTTCAAGCCAGCAGTGTCAGGATTTGAACTGCATTTAGCTATGTGGAATCCAGCTCTCTTAACCAGTAGCCTACAAGGCTGGCCCTAGGTAAAAAAAAAGCATAAAAATATACAAATTCAAAAATAAACAAATGTATTTATTTATTTATTTATTTTTAGAGAGAGAGTTTTGCTAGAGGGCATGTGCTCTCACCAGAGCAACAGATAGAGAGAAAGCATGAAATCACCCCCCAGGAGGGGATGGCCATGCCACAATCCCTTCTCCTCCATTCTCCTGTCTAAATTTTTGGCTGGCATGTACACCCCACATGAGTTTTAAGCCACTGGGTTCAGGACTCGAACTGTGGTTGACTATGTGGGAGTCCAGTGACAATAACCATTATGCCATCTGCTTGTCCCTAAGCAAAAGATTTTAATGGATGTTTTTTCAAAGAAGATCACGAATGGTCAATAAGCATATGAAAAGATACTCAACATCACTAATCCAGAAAAATGTAAAAAAACACAGTGAGATATCACCTCACATCCATGAGGGTGGCAACTATCAAAATAAAACAGAATATTGCAAGTGTTGGTGAGACTGTGGGGAAATTGGAACCCTAATACATAGCTGAAAGGAATATACAATAAAATGGCACCACCACTGTAGAAAACAGTATGGCGGTTCCTCAAAAAATTAAAAATGGAACCAATTTCATTTCTGGATATATGCCCAAGATCTTTGAAAACAGGGTCTTGAAGAGATATTTGTATATCCATGTTCATAGAACCATAATATCTAAAACATATAAGCAACCCAAGTGTCTGTTGATAGAAGCAAAATATGGAATGCACACACAATAGATTATTATTGCCTTGAAAAGGAAGAACCTTCTGATATATGCTCCAATGCGAATGAACACTGAGAACATTAGGCTAAGTGAAATAAGTTAGTCACAAAGAAGACAAATACAGTATAATTTCACTCAGTAAAGCAGTCAAAATTATAGAGATAGAAAGTATAAATGGTGATTTCTAGGGGACGTGAGGGGGGAGGAGGAATAGTAGTGATTGTTTAGTAAGTACAGGGTTTCAGTTTTGTAAGATAGAAAGAATATAGTGAGGGCTGGTGTTGATGGTTGTACATTATGAATTTATTTTACACCACAGCACTGTACACTTAAAAATGGTAAGAGGGAACCAGGTAGTAATGTAGGGATAATGCAACTAGACCCACTTGGGAAAGGTCTGGAGTTCGCATCCCAAGACCCCCCTGAACATGCCAGGCTGTGCACACAGGCCCATTATGCAGACCAGCTGAGCCTAGGAATGAATTGTGGAGTGAAGATGCTACTGGGGGTGTCTCTCTTTTTCTCTTCTGTTTCAGGGGAGAAATAAACAACCTTTTCCAAAAATGGTTAAGATCGCTAATTTAATGTTTTGTGTATTTTGCCACAATAAAATAATAAGACTTTTTAAAAAACAACTGTAAAACAGCAACTCTAAAAACCAAAGTTAAAAAATTCAAAGAATAAAGAACGGCATAGTATGAAAAGAAAAAGGCTTACTTTCCTTTGAGTATCTATCCCTATAAGAAACCACTATGGACAGTTTTTTTACTAATCTTTTCAGGAAGGAAAATGGGGCACATATTACCGTGCATATTTATGTGCATTTATGTACTTAGCTATCTGTGTGTCTAAAGTATGTAAAGACTGTTCTCTTTTAATTGTATTAATATTTCTCAAGCTACCTACCTACCTAAAAGTTTTATCAGATATCTAATTGGGTCATTGGAAAAGTCATGATGCATTTTTGCATGGAAAAACAGAAAAATATGTCATGACTTTCCCACTGACCCGATACCATCTTTAAATCAATATACATCTCAGAACTGGAGTTTGGACACTGCTTACATGCAGCAGTATTTCTGTCCACAAGTATAAAAGACACCCATTGAATTATTCATCTTATTTTCCTAGATATGTTGGCCATTAATCCACAGTGAACAAAACAAAACAAAAAGAAAAAGAAGAAAAATCTCACGGTTGATTTTACAGCTTCTTTTCTACTCCATTTACTCTACTTTGGTGTCATTTTAGTTTTTATTTCATAATCACTAACTTTGCAACCCAGCTAGATTTGGAAGGGAATAAGGAAAATAAGGAATTCAAAGAACTGCAGTGAAAGCACAGGTTGTAGGATACTGGGAGGAGATAGCATAGAGGGGTGCACTACTGACCTACAGAAAGAATGATCCAGTGGTTAAGAGAGAACACAAGAGGGAACCAGCAGTTAGCGTAATGGCTATGTCGCTGGACTCCCACGTAGTCGACCACGGTTCATGTCCTGGACCCGGTGGCTTAAAACTCACACCGGGCGTGTGTGCGTGCTTGCCCAAGATCCCGAGAGGAGAACCGAGGAGAAGGGATTGCGGCGTGACCATCCCCTCTGGGGGGTGATTTCTCGCTTTCTGTCTCTATGTCTCTCTCTGTCTGTCTGGTGAGCACACGCGCACTATAGCAAAAACCTCTCCAAAAAAAAAAAAAGAGAGAACACAAGACAAATTCATCAGAGCTGTTCACAGTCAGCAATGGTGAGCTTCCTGTTGGTCCTGCCATTCTTGGACCCCAAGAGCTGCATGGCCTCCATGATATTGATGCCTGCTTTCACCTTGCCAAAGACCACATGGTTGCCATCTAACCACTCAGTCTTCATGGTACAGGTGAAAAAATGCATGTTTGGGACCTACCTACCTAAATGATATTATCAGATATCTAATATGAGATGGTGTAATGGCTAGGTTGCTGGACTCCCACATTTTCGACCACAGTTTGAGTCCTGGATCCAGCGGCTTAAACTCATGCCAGGCATGTGTGTGTGCGTGCCCAAGATCCTGAGAGGAGAATAGAGGAGAAGGGATTGCTACATGACCATCCCCGGGGGGGGTGGGTATTTCTCACTTTCTGTCTCTCTGTCTCTCTCTCTCTTTCTGGTGCGAGCATGTGCCCTATAGCAAAAACTTCTCCAAAACAAACAAACAAAACAACAAAAGAGCATTGCATGTTATACAGTGTTCTTGCTGTTTGGTTCTTGGGAAATTCTCATAAATCACAAACTAAATCTTGCATTGGTTCTTTTATTTTATTTTTTTGGGAGAGGTTTTTTCGCTATAGGGTGCATGCGCTCGCCAGACAGACAGAGACATAGAGACAGAAAGCGAGAAATCACCCCCCGGGGCGGGGGGGGGTGGTCACGCCGCAATCCCTTCTCCTCCATTTTCCTCTCGGGATCTTGGGCACACACGCACATGCGCTGGCGTGAGTTTTAAGCCACCGGGTCCAGGACGTGAACCACGGTCGACTACGTGGGAGTCCAGCGACATAGCCATTACGCTAACTGCTGGTTCCCTTGCATTGGTTCTTAGATCTATGGTTCTCATATCATCATCTATGACCCAGGAGTCTTGGGACTTCTACCATCATCCATGAAACTATGGCAGGGTAACTTCTTAGCTTGATTATAGGGTAGTCTTGACCTTTAACCCTTCTTGAGGGCAACCTTGTCAAGGAAGTAATACTGAAATGGATGCTATCCTAATGGTGTTGCTGAGGGTGCCTATTTACTTCTCCAGAATTTAACCAAGAATGAGATAAGGATAGAAAGGAGTGATCTTCCCTGTGCTCCAGTTCTTGAGGAACAGGGCCATGTGCTCAAGACTCAGAGGGAAGATAGGAGTCAGAGCTGGGAGCACTAATGTGAAGTGCTGATATGTCACCTTAGGCACCAGTGTGGCTCTAGAGTGACTATTTTCATTTAAATAAAATATACTCTCTAATTTGATGCCTCCTAAAACACAAATTTTAAAACATGATTCCAGCTTTCTGCAGGATGCAGATCTTCTTTGTAAACATCATTTACTATGTTGGACTACAGCTGTGCTCTAGTTGCTTTTCAGATGCCTTGTGACAACTCTGTGTCTTCTGCCTACCTGTGGCCACTGTGTCACTGTCGCCAGGAGGCTGGCTTGTTTTGTTGCTACTCCTAATCTATAGACCCATGTTTCTGGATTAGGAAACTGAGTTTCCCACATTACTCTGGGTCCCATTCCACCATGAAGAGGAGGGCAGCCTCTCTTGCATGGTAAATTCTAAGCGCCCGTAACAGTTCAGCAACTTGCTGGTATGTTCACTTCTTGGGCTGGGTTTTACAGATAGATCTGGTAGATGTGATGTTTTATCCCCTTCATTTTCTGCATAGCTATCTCTCTTGTCCAAATTTTAAAAATGCTCTTGCATATCAC
Source organism: Tupaia tana (assembly GCA_026018925.1). NCBI lineage: Eukaryota > Metazoa > Chordata > Mammalia > Scandentia > Tupaiidae > Tupaia > Tupaia tana. The sequence goes on along the minus strand of JAKSZU010000013.1, from coordinate 18,172,994 downwards.
TTTTCAATTAATCATAGAGCAAATCTCTTTTCTGTGTATGCTTTGATGGCTGATTTCTAGTGGGTATGATAATCTTTTACTAATTAGTGATTTTCTTATTTTCTTTTTTTTCAAGAGATATTTTTTGCTATAGGGTGCATATGCTGGCCAGAGAGACAGAAAGCAAGATATCATCCCCTGGGGGAATGGCCATGCCACAATCCCTTCTCCTCTATTCTCCTCTCAGGATTTTGGGCCTGCATACATGTGCACCGGCATGAGTCTTAAGCCTGTAGGTTTGGGAGTGCACTGTGGTCAATTCTGTGGGAGTCCAGTGCTGTAACCATTATACCATCTGCTGGTCCCCTAATTTTCTTATTTTCTACAATGGTTATGTCCCTGATTTCTTCAGATGGTGCTTATTTTAAATATGTCATTACTTATTTTGCTCATAACAACTATATTAATTACATTAATATTAGTATATTATATGATTATATATTTGATAGGCTATAGAAGATATATTTTATAAAATATTCATTATATAAAAATATATATAAAATATATTTCTACCATGCATTTAAATATAACTAAAGATAATCTGTATATAAATTAAGATCATAAATCACTCTGGGTAAAATAATTATTTATAAATATCTACCTGCAGATACATAGATGGATTTTGCTATGGTGACAAAGTAGTCTACAAATTTCAATGGCTTAAATATCATGGAATCATTTCTTGTTCATACTGTATGTCTTACATGCTTGGCGAGAGGTCCTGCTCACCTAGTTACTTGGAGTTCGAGGATGAGCCATCTTGCAATGTTGCTATCTCTATAGGTGGCCTTAAGGATTGCCAATAAAGGAAAAGAGAAAGATACAAGTATATGGAAAACTCACATCCTCTCTTAATTGCCTCTGACAAGATATGGCACATGGAATTTCCCCTCAGAGACCATTTTTGTATATCTAGTCCCATGACCCTTCTTTAATTACAGAAAATATTGGAAATATGGGAAAGTACATGGAACACTTGGTGGGTGTTGTTGCATCTGCCACAGTAATAGCCAACAGAGATAGGAGAGCAGTGGAGCCGCCTGCACTCCTAACAGGCGTGGCACAGCCAGCATGCATGTGCTTCCTGTGGCGCTGTGGTATATAGCTTGGCTTAGTCTTCTTCCCGTAACTGTCTCAGTAGTGAGACTTACCAAAGAATGATCCCAGAAGCAAGAAGGCTATATATTACTGCTAGGGATGGGAGCTAATGAGAGTAAAAATAGAAACCTGCAGGGCTGGCAGATGGTATGGTGGTTAAGGGTGCTGGACTCCAACCGCAGTTTGAGTCCTGGACCTGGTGGCTTGCTTTCTCACACACAGCCCTCCCCCATTCCATCCCTCTTTGGTCAAATTTAAATAAATAAATAAATAAAGTTAAATAAAAAGTCATTCCTTTTAAAAAAAAAAAAAGAAATCCTGCAATGGAGGGGACTCATCCTTGATAGTTTAACAGATGTGCCTCATGCTAGAGCCTGCATTTGAACATCTGCACAGAGATGGCATCAAGACCGAGACCAGGCAGTGTGCAAATAGCAGGAAAGAATGGCAATCACAAGCCCAGGTCACTAGCTGGCCTTTGTCCTTCACTTTTTTAACCTTTCTCCCAGCACTTGACCTGAATAGTTACCTTTTGTAAAGGAGGAAGACAAATTGTCCCAGCAGAAGCTCATTTCCAGCCAATTCTAATTCCAAAACAGGGATGGGAAGGAGCACAAAGAGGTACAGAGGCATTTTAGTGTCTTAAGGCTAAACCATATTTTTCAGTGGGGAAAGGAACACTTAAAGTTAGATATGAGATTGGATTTTAAGCTGGACTAGAACTGGACATTTGTTAAGGTCACTTAGAAAAATTTGGTTGTGACACTGAGTGATGCAACCACTATATACAGCATGAAGGTAAAATAATGTTTATTACATAATTTAGGTCTCTGGGGAGATCAGGTTGGACTTCTCAAGTAGATCTAAAGTTGCTTAAGGGAGCCAGGAAATGAGATTTATCTAGGTTTTCATTGGGGTGAGAGACTGGAACAGGCGAGAGTTCGCATGTGCTTACATGATTTGAATCTTCTTCCACGGTGCCAAAGTAGGGAGCAGCAGGCTTTCTCACCTGCTTACAAGATGTAGGGCAGAAGGAGGAGAGCCAAAGTCAGTCTTAAAAGCCATCAGCAGCCGAACATCAAAACATGGAATCAGACTCCTCATTACATCTCTTAATGACTGAAAGAGTTGGGGTATTGTGGAGTATCCCTGAGGCATTGGTTCAGAGTCAGAGGAAATGCAGTGGAAGAAAGGGAAGATGAGAAAGCTCATGTCAAGTCCCCTCTATGGCAAAATGGCCTCTGAAACAGCTTGAGACTCAAAGGTTTGGCTCTCAGCTCTCTTTTTAAGCTTGACCTAGGTCAAGGCATGCCCCTGTTCCCATTACTACTTAAGTGAATTCAAAGTTGAAGAGATTCTTTAAAATGCTATAGTTTTATTAAAGGTCTGTTCAGTGGAGAAACCCTATCAGCCTCGGTCTGACCAAGCAAGTACACGACGCTCCAGACCATGGGTCTCAGGTCTAAGGCCTTGACTGTGACTCTGAGACGAGGACTTCAGGCTAAAGCATCAGGAGTAATGGGGCTCATGAGAGTTGGCACATTATGCTGGAGGCCAAGAGGTGAAAGGCATCAAGGTATCTGCAAGTTCCTTGTGAAGCAGTGGCACATATCTTAACAGTCATTAGTGCCTTCCTCACATAAATTATTCCATTGAACATTTAATTAGCCATGTATAATAGCTTAAAGATTCACGGTGGAATTAATCAAAGAAAGGAACCTAATTTAAAAAAGAGACCGTTTAGATTTCAAATAGTGCACCAGCCCTGTGGCCTAGTGGTTAAGGAGCCAGAACTCACATGACCCAATTGTGTTTTTAATTCTGTCCTAGTAGCTTAAAAAAATGACAGTGTGTGTGCATATATGCCCCCAAAAACATAACAGGATGTAGAAATGGGTGAGAAGAGATTACGATAGCATAAAATGAAATGTCTTCTCTACTTGTTAGTATTTAAAGATTATATTTAAACTTTGAGTTATTGGGTTAAAGTGAAACATATTTTATATTTATTTATCTGTTTATTTTTAAAGTAAGTTATTTCTTCTATGAGTCAAAAAGACAAAGGGAGAAGTACCCCCAACAGGATCTTTATGCCTTGAGCCTAGATTACGGCTATATGTGTGCCTAGCCTGTACAGGGAGGCCTCAGGATGCTAACCGGGGACCTTCCTATGTGGGTCCAGAGTCACAGATCATTGCATCACCATCATCTGGCCCCTAAACTGAAATGCTGTGGAAGGACTGTGTTAGAGCGGGGACGATACATTCTCTTCTGTCCCTACTGCTTACGTTGGCATATTGCTATAAATTCTGAATTTATTAAGGCTGTTTCCAGAAATCCTGCAAAAAAATCAGAATGACTTGCAATTCATGCTAAAAATATGGATTTTCAAGAAGTACTTGGTAGTAGTAGTAGTAGTTCCTAGAACTACTACATCAAAATTTCTAGTAGGGAAGTTTACAGATTTGTATTTATAACAGGTACCTCCAAGATAATTTAGGCCAATTTCTGAAGTGAACAGGTGGCATGATGTTGAATTGAACCTATATTGGGCTGATAAGGTTTCTGCCATCAGCTGAGAAAAACCTGGTGCAGTATGGTAGAAAAACACCAGTTTTGAAAAAACGTGAGTTGTCTGATAAGTCACTTTCTGGCTTTTATTCCACTTAGTTGATTCTATTTTGGGCCTGCAATGGGGGAATATATTTTGCTTATTAATACATAACTCACTCTCACAGTCAGTGCTACTTAGGTCAACTTTCTTCTTGGGTCTAATGACACCCTGTCCATGTCACCAGCAGGGTGCTGTGGACATACTATTGGTTTTTAAGAACTATGTCTCTTAGCCCTTCACTCCCAGGCTGTGAACTTCTTGAAAGCAAAGAGCAAGTGTTCTTCAAAGATGGAGCTTCAGCAATTAGGATGGGGATTGGTTGCTGAATAACTGTGAGAATTCATGATTGAATTAATGTATGAATACATCAGTTTACTTATTACTGAGATAAATTAAAGGAGTTTAGAAATTATGGAACAGGCAGAGTACAAAACTCAGTCAGTACTGTAGTTCTTTTTCAAAGAGAGTTTATATGACCATTATTTCCAAAGACTGACTTACACACCCAACACCATAAAATTCTGAGCACTAAAACTTATGTATAATGAAAGGGCGGTAAAACCCTCTCAAGGTCTTTAGTAAAAAGCAGCTGCTAAAAATTCTTAAGAGGGAGAGCATCCTAAAAGAGAAATGGTAAAACGTGCCCATATATATAACCTAAAAACATGTATGTGTCATGCAAAAAGCTTTACAAGTAAGAACTTGTTAAGCATTTTTACTATACTTCTTATTCATTTATTAGCTTGGGTTTTTGCCTGACATTGCCACATTTTTCTTCGTTGAAGAATTTTATTACACTTGCCTGTCTATTTATATGAACATCTGCGTTCACGCCAGGTTTTTTTTTCTTTATATAGTATCTAACATACCATGGTACACATACTGGTACTTAATAAAGATTATCTGAGCGTGAAGATTTGATTACTGGAAATGGTGGTTGAATATTTAATAGAAGAAGACATTTTTGCTTTTAAATGTATGCTCATTTTTAAAATGTTAACCTGAAGTAGTTTAGGGGGAAATCTTAAAGAATGAGCTATCATGTTTCTGGATTATGCTGGCAATAATTCTGTACTGTATTAGTTCCTTCAAAGGTGAATGGTTTCTGATTATGATATAACCTTAACTTGCCATCTGTTATGAAACAGTGTATGAAGTTTAAATTTTTCAGCTTCACAAATTCTCCAACAATTATGAACTCTTTTTGACTTCATAATTAAGTCTAGACAAGGTTAACAATCACCTGTCACTCTGTTAATGTGATTGTTCACCCGTGAACCTTGCAAATTCCTGTACATAATTGTGATATTTGTTTTGAAAAACAAATACTCATAATCTTTCTCAGAGTGAAAATCCTATGACAAATCAGGAAGACTCTTGAGGCTTAAAGAGGCCCCTTCAAACTCATCTAATTCAACAATCTGTCCACTTCCTGGAATCCTGAATGCTAGTTGAAGAACAGAAAGAGCAAGTAACTTTTTTCTTACAGGGAAATGTCTTGCATCTGTATTTCTTTTAAGCTCACTTCTTTAATGAGTGAGGGAGACCAAGAGATAGAGAAACAGAGACAACCATCCCGACAGGGTTTTGATACCACAATCTGCTCCTAGCAATAGCTAGTTGTGCATCATGGACACCAGCATGCTCAGCGCACTCAGGGAGATCTCCAGACATCACTGGAAACCCCGTGTGGGTCAGCCTCACCGAGAGTAGCACTTTACTACTACATTACTGCTTGGCCCCAAGGATAAGTAACTTTTTTTTTCTTTATTTTTTTTTTAATAAATTTGCTAGAGGGTGTGTGCATTCACCTGAGAGAGACACAGAGAGAGAGAAGAGAGAGGGAACGTGAGAAAGCGCTTCCCATGCAGAATGGTCATACCACAATCTCTTTTCCTCCATTTTTCCTTCCTTTCAGGATTTTGGGCATGCATGTGCACACAGCCAGTATGTTTTTTCCAAGCCACTGAGTCTAAGACTCAGGCTACACACTTGGCCATGTGGGATCCAGCTACCTTAACCACCATGCCACTGGCTGGCCCATGTAACTTTTCCACACCAACTCTGCCCATGACGGAGTTGAGTTTAGAATCCATGTCTTTCTAATGCAATATTTTTTATAGTTTCATGCACACGTCAAGGGGAAGATGTTTTATAAACAAAGATGAAATTTACTCTAGGTCCTCTTTAAGCCCCAAGCAATCAGAAGCTGTGATTTTATGCAACAATATTCTCGTGATGCTGCTGCTGTATGTCTTCCACGGTCAGATCATTTACAGAAACTTGCTGCTGTGGGCAGCATCTGCTGTTGCTATATATGATTTGCTGAGTGTTTTTCTCAATAGAATATATGTTTTGATTACCAGATAAATAGTCAGCATCTTCTGAACTATAACTTACTTTCCACAAGGTTCTTAGTAATGACCAGAAATTTACTACTAATCACAGGTGTTTCCCTCTGATATAAAAAGCACTTTTTTTTTTTTTTTTTTTTTGAGGGGTTTTTGCTATAGGGTGCATGTGCTCACCAGAAAGACAGAGAGACAGAAATCGAGAAATCACTCCCTATGGGGGATGGCTATGCCACAATCCCTTCTCCTCCATTGTCCTCTCAGGATCTTGGGCATGCACGCACACATACCTGGCATGAGTTTAAGCCACTGGTCCTGGACTCGAACCACAGTCAACTACATGGGAGTCCAGTGACGTAGCCATTATGCCAAACTGCTGATCCCTAAACAGCACTTCTGAAGTTGTTATTAGACTTACTGCCATTTTGAAGGAAGCCCAAGCCTAGTTCAGCTCAGGGTCTCTTTCCTCTCTGTCTTACTCTCTCTCTTTTCCAGTGGTGGCTCAATTACTATATAGTAGAAAAAGAATTCAAACACAGAAGTGTTAGGCCCCAAACTCTGTGCTCTTAGCCATCATTCCACACTGCCATTCATGTGACCAGCTCCTCCATCTTCACTGCACCAGCCTGAAGAAATAGCCAGCCGTAGCCACCTAGTGCACATAATTCAGGACCCTTGCTCAAGTGCAGCATACTTTAGGACTTTCTCTGATCCTGTCCTCATCATGCACATTGGGACACTGAGAAAGCTGCTTGTTGGCAATGTTTAATATTTCCTTGATCTTCAAGACTATTTTCCTCTTCAATGAAGGCCTTCTGGGAGCAAATTTTACAGTCACCAGCAACTCTGGCCTTATAAAATATGTCCTTTCATGATGAAAAATCACCTTTTACTACTTAGACCTGCCCTTCCCCACATATACTAAATGCAATCCAATTTAATGAGAACATGTCTAGCCAATCACAGGTCATAAATGAATAAGTCTTTACTCTGGGTGCATTTGATATAATAGAAATTATTCTCAAAGGAGGGTTATAAATTTAAAACATACAATTTGAGGAGATATACCACTGATTCTACTGCTGAGCTGTTCTTTCTAACACAGTTGATTGTGTCTTTTCAAAGAGCAGGGCTTTGCACTGCAGTCACGGCATAGATATGTGAGGTCCTAGAATAATCAAAAAGCCACCTGGTTGTGCAGCCTTTCATTCTCTCATTCAGTCATTGTCTTCCCCTTTCAGGCTTTCAGAGGAAAAATATTCTCCATGGCAACATCTAAAATTTTAGATTGGTCCCAGTAGTAGATAGGAATTCCAGAATGAAAGTGTATGCATGTATATATATATATATATATATATATATATATATATATATAATGTAGTGTCAAGATAACTCTGAAGTTCTCTGTCATGGAAAAGACAACATGAAAAGGGTAGTAGTCTTAAAGTTTGCAAGAGGCAAATTGTCAGTTATCTCTTCTTCCTGTCCATTCCCTTGTCCTCAACCCTTTTTCTTTTCTTTTCTTTTCTTTTCTTTTCTTTTCTTTTCTTTTCTTTTCTTTTCTTTTCTTTTCTAGAATTATTTTATTTAACTTTATTTATTTTATTTTAGTCTACCAGAGAGGGACATAGAGAGAGTGAGAGAGAAAGCAAGAAAGCGAGTCACCAGGTCTGAGACTTAAACCGCCATCTGCCATGTGGGAGTCCAGTGCCCTTAACCACCATGCCACCGACTGGCCACCTCAATGCCTTTTCTACTTTCTGCTGTATATTTCATCTTATTTTGTTACTTCATTCATTCCTTTGATTTGGAAAGTTTTATGACACATCTTGCATTGTGTTAGTTTGTGACGCTATAACAAAATTCCATAGGCAAAAAAAACAGAAATTAATTTTCTCACTGGTCTGAAGGTTAGGAAGTCTAAGATCAAGCTGCTGGTATCTGATGAGGGCCTTCTTGCTGTATCCTCACACGGCAGAAGGTGAAGGAGCAAGCTAGTGAAACATTGCATAAAGCCTTTTTCAGCTTTCATCTCATTCATGAGGGAGGAGCCCTTATGATCTATTAGCCCCTTAAAGGTTCAACCTCTTATTACCATCACATTGGACACTATGTTTCAATACGTGAATTTTGGAAGGGAAATAGTCAAACCTTAGCACTTACATTCTAGTTCCTAATGAGAAGGTTGGTATAATTATACCTTTTCATGGGACTGCATATAGGTAGCACATAGTGTTACAGGATAGAAAATGGAGAGAATGAAGAGGCTTCTGAGCAGTGGTTCACAGTTACAGCTGCACTTAGAATCACCTGCAGAGCTTTTTAAAAAATAACAATATTTGGGCTAGGTCTATGATGCAGTGGTGATGCTGTTCAAGAGAAGCTGAATCCCGCATGGCAACCTCACTTCAAATCCCAGCTCAGTTAGCCTGAGACACATCCGGCACACACATTAGTGCCCCAGATCTGATGGTGTTGAGGAAGGGGAAGGGGACTACGGAGTGACCAGTCTCTCTCTCTTTCCATCTCTCACTCTCTCTCTCTCACATGTGCACACATACACGCTCTATCAATTATTAAAGAAAAATACCAGGGGCAAGCAGGTGTTGTGGTGGTTAAGGTGTTGGACACTCCCACATGCCTGACCGTCATTCAAGTCTCCGACCTGGTGGCTTGCTTTCTCACTTTCTCTCTCTCTCTCTGTGTCTTCCTCTGGTCAAATTAAAATAAATGAATGAATAAGTAAAATTAAATAAATAATTCTTTAAAAAATTACCAATGTTCAGGATGCACCTCAGAAGTGTTGAATTAGAATTCTGAGAGTGGTGGTTGAGTGTGTATATATACATATATATATATATAAATATATATATATTTAGGATTGAGAACCACTGCTTTAAATGGCAGATACAGAAGGCAAGAGGAATTCAAGAAGCTGGGGTTGGGGTAAGAGAGGCTTTGCGTCAACTCCGACTTGTCTGTTTCATCTAGGGATCCTCATAGCCCCTGGAAGCACAGTACAGGGCAGATCAAGAGAAACAAGCAACACAAATATCAGTTGGCTTTCCTGAAACTAACAAGGCAACATATCTTTTATATGTAATTTATGTTATGGAAATTACAAAGTAATCTATTGACCTTAGACATTGCTTCACAGAATCCTGAGTTGACTGACTTCTCCTGTGGTGACTGATCTCCAAGGCTCACCCAACATTGCCTATTAACCTGGGCAGCTCACTCGGTTTCCAGAACCCCCACTTTCATTTAATGAATTTCAATTTGTGTAGAATGAGTCTCATAGGGAACAGGAAACGTTAAAGATTTGAAGGAAGGGAAGTGTCCCTTTTATGGGTAATAGAACTTTGGGCACCATTCAGAAGATGATTTACACAAGAAAGAGTGTCCAGGCTATTTTATGGAGGAAGAAGTGGAAGCACAGTTTCAGTGATGCAAGCTCCTGCTATTCTTCTCTAATGTATCCTCAAACTCAGGTCTCTGGCTTCCATCCCCCTGTTTTGATGTCATGAAACTTAGTTACGGAACAAACCATGCTTTAAATAAAATGACAGTGTCAACCATGAAAAAAGAAAAGACAGTCCCTTTCCTAACAGGAAAAAAACATATTTATTTTAGCTCACGAACACTGGCATACAGAGACTATTAATAAGGGCTTCTCAGCAGATGGTGCAATGGTTATGTCTCTGGACTCCCACATAGTTGACCATGATTTGAGTCCTGGACCTGGCGGCTTCAAACTCACTCACTGTACTGCTGGGCATGTGTGCCCAAGACCCTGAGAAGAGAAGGGATTATGACATGGCCAACTCCCCTGAGGGGTGATTTCTTGCTTTCTGTCTTTCTCTCTGGTGAGCACACATGCCCTATAGCAAAAATCTCTCTAAAATAAATAAATAAATAAATAAATAAATAAATAAATAAATAAAGTTTCCTCAAGCTGAAGACAGAGTATAAATCTAAAGGGCAAAAGACATGATTTTGAATCTAGGAAGCAGCACAGTTGCTTGGAAGCCAAAAAAAAAAAAAAAAGGAAAAAAAAAAAGAGCAATAGTATGTAGTTTGGGGGACGGTCAACAACCCCAAGGTGTATTTTTGTTTTGACTGTAAAATAGAACACTGGTCTCAATTCAGCCTTTTCTCTCTGTTGTATATATTGAAAACCCTGGCATAGTAGAAGTGTGTTTGCAAATGAAGCACAGGAAGAATCAAGCAGGTACCATTACTTACGGGACACAAGAGGTGTTCAGATTAGAAGCTGCATGCTTCATTTGGTAATGGAAGTTGTTGGGTATGGCTGAACTAGAGTCAAGGCTATGAAATGCCCTTGCTTTTCTGGGGAAAGAGGTGGGATGTGAGAGGAAAAAAGGAAGGAAGATGTGATCAAGTGCAGCTGATGTGCAGAAATAGCTTTTGGCTCTTATAAATTTATAGTTATAGTTTTGGTAGAGTAACTTTTGTTCTTGGTTAAACAGGTAAACAGACAAGTAAACACTGGAGGAAGATGCTACTGGTGTGGTTTTTATATCCTGTTGGGAGAGCAAACAGTTTATAACTCTTGGGCTTTTTCAACCTGAATTGGGTTGCTGATATCCTATGATATTTAAGATAAAACCCCCAAATCATATCGATGGTGAACAATGTTAGTCTATGTAAATATCCTACTTGGACCATAAAGCAAGATCACTTTCCAATTGGTACAGGTGGGGTTCTGCATTATAGATATGGGTATCCCTACTGTCAACCAACTGGGGATATATCATTCCTAGGCCAGATATATTGTCTGGAATAAAGTTTTAAGCCTGAGGGGGAAAAAATTACTCCTATCTGAGTTCTGCCATAGTTGGTCTTAGATTCTAACTTTGGATGTTCAAATACTCCTGATAAAGGAAATGAATTGATCTCTAATACATAGGAAAAAGTTAGAGGATAGGAAAGAAGTGACCGTGTAAATTTTACTGAATTTTTCCTTCGTGCTATTCTTTCTGCTCAGTGAAGGTCATTTAAAAACGGACAAGCTAGTCTCAGAGATACTGTGGATAATTAAGGTAAAAACTTGCTTCATGCATGGGATAGTAAGGTCAAGTACAAGTGTGCAATTTCTCCTTCTAAAGATAGAGTGGTGGTAACAGAAGCAAACTCTCCTGAACGATGAACAGATCCAGCAGAGGGGTGGTCCTCACACAAGGAGACAATGACAGCAAAAGCAGAGGACATGAGACAAAGGACACAAGGAACCCAATTCTGAATATCAAGGAAACAACAATGGAAACTGTCAGACAGAACTGGAGGGCAATGTGCAAATCGGGGCTCTGAGTGATTATAAATAACTTCAATTAGAGTGAAATCAGTGAAGTTTGTGCTCTGACTGGCAAATATCATTATAGGATGATCCAGGAACCAAGCAAATATTCTAAATATACTGCTAAACATTGTCATCTGTCGCCCTCACAAGCCAGACTTGATAATAAAAACTGCTAACAAATATGTATTACATGCTTCTTATGTGCCACACACAGTGCTAACATTTTACAATCCTTATAATAACATCATGAGTTTCATATTACAAGCTTTTTTTTTGCTGATGAAGAAATCTGTGGCTTTAAGAGGTTAAACAAATTGCCCAAGATCAACAGCTAGTAAGTGGGGAAACTAGAAAACAGAGAGCACTTGTTTCAAAACCTGAACTCTTGACCACTTTGCTATGCTGTATGCTGTTCATTGGGGACCAAAAGCAAACCTCAGGAGTGTGGGTGGAGGTGAAGTAAGGGGAGTGAAAAAAAAAAAAAAAAAAAAAGAAGGGCCTAAAACAAATAGAATATATTTCCACAATTTTAGGACATATCAACTGAATAATTTTCCTTAGGGGGAAAAAATAAAATATAGTATGTCTAATGTAAAGTACTTCCTGCTTTCAGAAATATTAAAATGAGTATCATTAGAATATGAAATATATGACATATTAAGTGCTACCCATAGTCCAAGACCTATACATAGTATCTCATTCAATATTCATAATGATCCCCAGATAAGTAAATTACTTACTTAAGATTATATAGCTGGTTAGTGATAACAGAAGAACTTAAAAAACATGCCTGATTGAGTAGTAATTCAATGTTTAGGAGTTAGAAAGTCTCTTTTGCTATTTCTTTTTCCTCTGAAGACAAGATCCCATGACTACGCACTTGAAAGAATGTTTTCAGATGTAGTTTCCATAATTGCTGCTCCTGAAAGCAATGTAGGTGAGAGTTCTACAATCACCTTCAGACATTTTGGATGCATTAGAGAAAATGATAATGGCATCAGCAATTTACCCAGTAACCACCCCTTTCAGGAGCTATTCTTTAGAGCCAAGTCACTTACGTGATTTCTAGACACTTTACTTTGGAACCCAACACTGAGGCTGTTCAAGTCATTATACATGAAGGGTTATCATTATTTCTTACCTAGGAAAGATAGAAATATATTTCAAAGCGTCAGTTTCTTTCAGGGTGCAACAGTCTTTCTGGTTTATGTATATTCGGAAGCTTGCAATAAATGGTTTTTGGTAAATTAATTTAATTGAAGCAGATATTAATTACTCTTATGGTTAAAAGAGTCAAACATAACTTCCTAAAAGTTTCTTGTTTGTAACTAAGACAAAAAAATTAGCTACAAGGTAAATTCTGGAAAACTTTATAGTTGCAGAAGAGGACTTAATAATAGAAAGTAACTGTAAAGTGAGTATACCACACAGCAAAGGAAACAACAATTAGAGTGAAGAGACAACCCTCAGAATGGGAGGAAATATTTTCAAATTGTGTCTCATATAAGGGATTGATAAACAGAATATATGGAGAACTTAAGCAGCTCACTTGGAAAAAAAAAGGAATAATCCAATTAAAAATGGGCAGATGAGCCAAATATACAACATTCCAAGAAAGACATACAAATGGCCAAAAGGAATCTAAAAAATGTTCAGTGCCTCTTGTCATAAGGGGAATGTAAATTAAAACAATAATGAGATACCATCTAACCCATTAGAATGGCTATGATAAAAACAAAATAAACAAATCAACAGTGACAAGGCTGTGGTGAAAAGGAAATCCTCTTACATTGTTGGTGGGAATGTAAATTAGTACCCCACTGAGGAAAATAATATGGAGGGTCCTTAAAAATCTACAAATTATGACTCAGTAATCCCAATTCTGGATATTTACCCCAAAAAACACTCAATCAGAAAGATTTGCACATCTATGTTTAATACAACATTATTTACAATTGCTAAGACATGGAATCAACCTAAATGTCCAAGAACTGATGACTGGATTGAAAAAACTATATATATTATATATACAGTTTTATATATAATATATATATATATTATACATAGAAATATATATATTATTCCATATATATTATGGAATATGGAATAATACTAGGGAACACAGAGACCCTGTAATTTATTCAAAGTGAATGAATATGGAAGACTCGTGGCTAAGTGAAATAAGTCAGACTTAGAAAGAAAGACACACACTGTATATCCCCATTCAATATGTACCAATTGTCTGTACTCTGTGGTAGAAAAGGAAAGATCCAAAGAACTGATAGTAGGGAGGATAAGTATAGATACCAAAGACTGTAAGGAAAGGGAGTGAATGGTTGAGAGTGGGTGGGAGGGATGAGCAAAAAAATAAAAATAAAAATTTAACAGACAAAAGAATGTAAAGTTCTTTGTTGAAAATGATGTATATGGTAATATTCTTGAATTGACTGTCATGCACTACATGCATACTTTGAAAAACTAGGCTGTGTGTTATAAAGATATCCAACAATGGAATGTAAATAAATTAAAATTTAAATTACAAAAATAAAGTGAATATATCATCATTCGCACATATAAACACATCTATACCTTGACATAGTCACACACACACATATACTTTGTGACTGTGTATCTATACCTATACAGATGTATGCACATACCCATATATATATGTACTTGGAGGAGCCATTATTGGGGCTGGCAGGTGGTATGGTGGTGGTTAAAGGTGCTGGACTCGCACATGGCCAACCATGGTTCAAGTCCTGGACCTGGTAACTTCCTTTCTCACTTTCCCTCTTTCTCTCTCTGTGTCTCTCTCTGGTTGAATTAGAAAATAATAATAAATAAAGATAAAATAATCCTTAAAAAATTAAATGGATATAAAAATACCCCTAGAAAATACATTCACACATTATCACAGGTATAAGCACAGGCATCCATATGTATAAAAATGTATACCCATTCTCCTTTCTCCAAAACATAGTCCTGAAAAGTTTAGTGTAAATTGAATTTTTATTTAAATTTATTTTGATTAACTTGATGAGCCACTATTTGAGTAACTTCTTTTCTAAAGGTTAAAATTCCTTGGTCAATTTATAATTAAGAAATAAATTACAAATAAAAAATAGAAGTATATGTTTAGTCTTCTCAAAGCAAGTTGTCAGTATTTTTAATGTTACATTCATTCCATCCATGTTGACCAGTCATGAATATTTATTTAGCACCGACTATGTGCCTAGTACTCTTCCAGGTGCTGGAGAAGCCAAGTGTATGTGTATGTGTGTGGGTGTGTGTGTGTGTGTAAAGAGAGAGAGAGATAGAGACAAAGACAGAGACAGGGAGAGAATAAGAAAGCATGTATGAAATTGCAACCAGAAGCTTACTTAAAAAAAAAAAAAAATTGTCTGGTCTCCCAGAAATCTGTCTGTCCTTGGGAAACTATTAACCACATATGGAATCAAGTTCTCCTGGGCACTGTTAGCAACATATTCTATCTGTAATCTCAGTCTTTTAGTTTAGACCAGACATTTACACTTGATCTCCATATACAAATTTGAGCCCACAGCCTAATAATACAATATATCCATTCCGAAGTCCACTCTACAACTTCAAAAACAACACAGATTGAGAACACCATCCCAAGCAGACATCTACATGTTCAGATCATTTTACATTTTACTACCATTTGTAGGCTGCATAGAAAAACTAAGGGGAGTTGAACTAAAGACATCTGATTGAGTGCAGTTCAGTGTAGTTCAGTAATCACTTCTCTGTGAGTTCAGAACAGTATGCTTCTTAAAATCCTTCACCAGTTAAGTAATACCAAGAAATTGGCCCCCTAGAGCAATAAATTACTTTGATATTCACCAAAACATAACAACAAACTGGCTGTCAAGTTTGGCAACCATTTGAAAAGAGGCGGGCCTCCTCTCTGAACTCTGAATGGAAACATTATTTTTCCTCCGCTAGAAGCCATCATCACTCTTTCACCAGAAGGAAGGTCACACCATCTTTCACAAAAGATTTGCCTGCTTGTAATTACTGCCTGCAGTGTACAGACAAACGCAATCTTTTAAAATGCTAACTGTGTTATACTTACACCCGAGGGATCCCTGGGTACAAATGTAAGGCGGCCTCACCAGTTTGTCTTAGCAAGACCTTACAGTGCTGATTGAAAACAGCTGAACTAAATCAACAGTTACCTTGAGCCAGGGGCCTTTGGAGAGCAATTAGAGTCAGGGCTTGGGTTTTGAACCCAATATGCTCTGTCAGTCTCAATGATTTGTGTTTGTTGTAGTCAGTCTCATTTCCTGCATGAAATATGAGGCTGTATAAAGAGGAAAAATTCCCAAGATTAAAAAATATTTGACCTCAGTGCATTTGTGAGCATGGAAGTACACATGTCTAAGTGACCATTTGGGTTTGTAGTACAAAGTTCTATTGATATTGGCAGCCCGAGCTTCCCAGTCTCAAAGCCACATGAATGGTTTCGAGTTTCAGCCAAAAAATGTTTTCCACATGCTTTAGTGTGGGCCAATTTACACAGTAGATTTTGTGGATACTGCGGCCAAGTGCTTCATAAAGGGCCGCCTTCGCTGGGATCAGGGAAACCACAACAGACACATTGCTAATGCAATCTAATTATCTGCTTGAATATTTTTCCAGATGTATCCAATGTCTAAAAATACGACAATAAAAAAGGTATTATTCGACTCCCTTGACTGAAACAGTGGCATAAAGAACCCGTTTGTCTAGAGGGAAAGTTATGACATTGTACTTCTCTGACTGCATTTAAATCAGTCAAATGAAACTTCCCACAGGGTGGGCTACACTTTCTGTTGGAACAAGTCTTCCAAACCAAGACTTTAGTATAAGAGATCTTTTTTTATATATATAAAGGGGTGACCCTCTCACTTACAAGTTAATTCCTCTCATTTGTGGTTTCCTCATTTGATTGAGGTTGGTTCGTGTAATTCATGACAAAGAGATCTCAGGCTTTTTCCACTCAGCTCATCGCATACCTCACACAAGGAGACCATAAGCCATTTCCTTCCTGTCAAGGGAAAAAAAAAATCTTTTGACTAATAAGTTGAGATTTTTACCCTGTCCCTATAGAAAAACTGGCTGTTCTGAAGGTCTTAATGTTTCCCTTTTGTTTTCACTCTGTGGAATTCATTTCTGTATAGCGAACTCCATACCTCAGCCTCGTTTCCTTTGTGTCATTTGGATCTGAGCTTGTCCGGGAGATACATGAAGTTATGCCAGCTTATTGTTCAGGCTGTTGGCAACGATGTCATTCCTAACACATCCAAATGCCCCGGAGAATACAAGCACATTCAGTAAAAATTTGTTGAATTAAATTGAGAGGTCAGTTGTACCAACCCCGTGTCTTTGGGCACACTTTAAACACAGATTTTAGGGATCAGCAATTTGGCATAATGGCTATGTCACTGGACTCCCATGTAGTTGACTGTGGTTCAAGTCCTGGACCTGGTGGCTTAAACTCATGCCGGGCGCATGTGCCTGTGTGCCCAAGATCCTGAGAGGAGAATGGAGGAGAGGGGATTGCGGCATGGCCATCCCCCCCGGGGGAGTGATTTCTCCCTTTCTGTCTGTCTCTCTCTGTCTTTCTGGCAAGTGTATGCTCCCTATAGCAAAAACCTCTCTCTCACACACACACACACACACACACACACACACACAGATTTTAGAATTTAGAATATACTATCAAATTCCAAAAATTACCAAGGCTAAGCAAAACGCATGCACACATACATACACACACCTTCAGAAAACTGAAAAACACATGAAATTTTACCTTTGGGTTAGGGTCGGGGAGCATTTTGAATTACACCTTTCAGAAGTGATAGATACATCGGAGACAAGGCGTTATCTTCCCTGTTTTACTGGGCTCCGTCATAGCATAAAAACAGTGGAGTAGCTTCCCTAATTCCCTGTAGCGCCTTGGAGTGGGCAGAGATACCCAATGTGGAGATACCCTTACATAATTATATTCGGAAATTGTGGCTGAACGAGGAGAAAAGAAAGCAGAGGGCCACGAACTTCAGGAGAGTTACTGGTGAGCAAGCAAGTCCCCTCAGGCTGGTTCATTCCTTTCTCCTTAATTGAGCTATTTTCCTTGCAATGAGATTTTTTTTTTTTTTTTTTTTTTTTTTTTTTTTTTTTTTTTTTTTTTTTTTACTGATTGATTTGACTCCATTGTTTTTTTGTGAAATCTTGAAACCATATCCTCATTCACTCAGCTGTTGTATTTTTTTTTTCCCCTAGCTGGGATATGGTTTCAAAATATGTTCATAGTTCTCTAAAAGATGTCTCTAGGGAATGAAGTCACATGGGTTTTTCAATTAGAAAAAATAAACAAGTTTCATTCCTCTGGTAAGCCTTTGTTCATTATATGACTCCTAAGAGTGACGTGTGGTTATTTTATTTCCATCCACCAAGATGCTCTCCAGAAAGTGGAGACAGACAAGAGATGCTATGAGATTCTAGTCAATTTGGCAAATAGAAAATATTTTATTTAAAGGTGGTCCTGTTTCAAATGTGCGTTTCTAATCCAGTGTTTGAAATTCAGTTTGTACTTTCCTATTGAATAAATGTTATTCCTGAAGAAGGAGGTTCTCACAAAAACATATATTTATATCTTTTGGTGGAGGTTTTTGCCTTAGGGATGTATACTTGCTAGAGAGAGACAGAGAAAGTGAGAGGAAAAGTGAGCAATCAGCCCCCAGAGGGGATGACCATGCCACAATCCCTTCTCCCAAGATCTTGAGCACACACACCCATGCACCTGGCGTGAGTTTCAGACACCACATCAGGGACTTGACCCATAGTCAGCCATATGAGAGTCTAGCAATGTAACCACTATGCCACCTGCTGGCCCCAAGACTTAATTTTTTGAAAGTTTATTTATTGCTTTCATGGGAAAGAAAGAGAGACTGAGACAATTACTCTCTAACGAGTTTCACACCATGGTGCCCCACCTCCTCCCTGCTTTCTCAGCCAGTCAGGATATGGGATGCACACACTAGTGTGTACAGGTCTGCTGGGGACCCAAACCCTTGACTTTCATATGGATTCACCTGTACTTTAGCATCACGATACAGCTTTGCCAATAAGCTGGCCTATTCCACAAAGACTGCTTAACTCATCAAATCTTTGTGTTCTTAGATGCAAACAGGAGTTAGGGTTAGGGTTAGGGTTAGGGTCTTCTATTTATACAGGACTCTAAAGATACAAGGGTGAAGAATAAATAAGAGGAAAAACAGTTTCGTCCTGCTTTAGTGCTCCAGTTTTCCCAACCAATACTTCGGAGGAGACAAATTTGGTGCCCTCTTCCAGAAATTCATCTATAATTATTCTCTCACTTTCTCGCAGTCATCTTTCAGATCCTGGTAGTTTTATGCTTTTCTAAACTTTTTTTACAGCGAAGCCTTTTTATCCTGTCACCTCAGTGTATGGCCCATTATGTCCAGCCCTTCACATATACCATGGTGTCATCAGAAGAAATGCCTAGTGACCAAAATCATTTGCAATGAGGCATAAATGACCTCTTAATCCTCTCAGGCTACTTGTGTTTTAAAGTACCATGTAAACCTACCTCAAAGTCTTTGCTTTATTCATTTCAGGGAAATGTGATAAAACTGAAAAAAAATTAAACAGTTTGGTTAAACAAGATTTAATATCTGGGACCCAGCTCAAAGGTCAACCTGTCCTCCTTGTGGCTTTATTCTTGAAGGAAGTGTTTTATTATTTTCTCCAAGTTCTGCATTGCAGGGAAGGGATCTTAGAACTCCAGTGTGTAGGAACCCCTTAGTGAAACTGTCTCCCTTCACTAACTTCTTTTGTCTGATATGTTAGTACATGGGGTGGTTATATGCCAAACCTAGCTTTAGCAGAAAATAAGGTGGACCGCTGAGATTTAAATAGAAGTCTTAGAGAATGTACCTATAACCTTCACAACTGTTTTAGGTAAACAGAAAACAGAACCATCATCCTTTTTTTTTTTTTTTAATTTGTCACAGAATAAGCTAAGAAATGAGACTTTGAACTGAATTACTAGGAATTAGACTTTTATAGTCTAATCCATTGATTCTAAAGTTGGCTATTGTGGTTTCGACAGTTTTGGTTTTGAAGATCACAGCATGACTTAGAGCAGTGTTTTTCAAAGTGTGATTCAGAAATCATTTGTGTTCCCTGGTGATTTTGAAGGAAAGTATTTAGACATATCAGAGGAAAAAGAAATGAAAGCAATCTTTGTTCACAAATAGTTAATGTAGTTAATATTTAGAATGTAAGACTAAATATAATTCTCAGTGAGTTTGGCTATATTCTGAATAGTCACTAGTATCCTAAGGATGGCCCACGTGCTATGAGAACTCTTCGGATCCAGTCTCACCTTCTATTCTTCTATTCATTCCATTAATTGGAGGCAATGAATTTAGGTTAATTTATTGCCACTTTATTAGCATGTTACTGTTTGCTTTTGTTACGTATGTCTTTTTTATTGTCACAGTTTATTAAGATTTATTGTTTGATTTCTAAATTCATAAAAAAGAGCAATCACACAAAAGTAAGCTTATGAAAACAAAGATAGTTAAAAGTATACCCCCACATAATCATTTTTAGTGACTAGGTTTCAGAGTAAATACAGACTGTGATTTATGTATGTGCTGAGACAAGGAAAAAGCAGCTAGAAATGGCTGGATATAAAAAAGAAAAAATGGGAAATCCAAAAATAAACAAAGGAAAATTTTATTTAATAAAGCTAGCAATCATTCTGACCCTGGTATATAATAAATTGCCTTTTATAAAACTTTGTTAAATAGTGGCATGAAGCCATCAAAGCTTTGCATACAAGTACTATGTACTTTTCAGGCTTAAAAGATATTTTGTTTTCTATAGACATATTTTCCAGTATTAAGTTGCTGTTCTATTGCTAAAGAAAGGATATCAAAATGACGGAGGCATAATTCAGAAATTACATTTCTCATTAACAAAAATAAGCGTAAGTGCAAGCCATACTTTTTCTAAGTAGCTGGTAAAACTAGCTTCAAAATAAATAACAAATAATGAGCTCAAAGAGAAAGCTTAATAAGTATCGGTAAAACTTACCTATATATGACTGTGCATATCATGGAACATTAATTGCATTGAATGTGCATACTCTAGGACATATTTTGCTTTTCATTTGGCAAAACTACTGGAATGTAGGATATGAATCAGATCTTGGTTCATATGTGGTATGCACATTAAGGAGAATTGCTTGATGATTTTGTTTCTTTTAATTATTCAAACTTCATATTAGAAGAAATTTTCAGTCTGTCATTGGTGTTTTTCTGAAGCAAGATGTAGACTGGGTAGAGTTTTGATGGGGCCAGAAAGTGGCATGGTAGTTAAGGCTCTGGGTTCCAATATGACCTACTGCAGTTCGAGTCCTGGAAATGGTGGCTTGCTTTCTCATTTTCTCTCTCTCTCCCCCCCTCCTTGATTAGTGTGTATGTCCTGTAGCAAATTAAAAAATAAAAATAAATAGTTATTTTAAAAAATAAAGTGTTTTGGGTAGTGTTTCTATAGGACATTAGGCGTGTGTTCAGCAAGGAAAAGCTCTGCCCACACAACACGACTTTATGACAGACCACCGAGCTATATACTTGGTTATTGACAGAGAATGGTTAGCGACCAGCAAAGGCCTCCTAATCTTTATGTGAAGTTGAACAAAATGCAGAAATGTGTAGATATAATCAGATGGTGGTATATAAAGATCTTCAAAATGTTCATGGAAAGTGCACATTATGAAAAAAAATGTATGTATGATTTCACTTTTTTTCATGCATTAAGTAAACTCATACTTCAATTTTGTTTTTTCTACATTTTTGAAGTATATTTGTTGTTTATCTTTTAGCATACTTTACAAAATGTAATTTTTCTGTTCTACACTAATCTATGCTGGATCTTAAAAATAAATTTTTATAATTTTTTATATGATGAAATACAACACACAAGGAGAAAAGTGAATAGCACATAAACATACAATTTAATGAATTTTCAGAAAATAAAGATTCACGGGGACCAGCAGATGACAAAATGGTTACATTGCTGGACTCCCGTGTGATCCACCATGATTTGAGTCCTGGATCCAGTAGCTTAATGGAGAAGGAATTGTGGCATGGCCAACCCCCCGGGTAGTGAATTCTCACTCTCTGTCTCTCTTTTTTTGTGTCTCTTTGTCTCTCTGATGAGTGTATGAACCCTATAGCAAAATTCTGTCAAAAAAAAAAAAAAAAAAAAAAAAAGAAAAAAGAAAAGAAAGAAACTAAAGATTCTTTTAGAGACCAGCAGATAGCCTAATGGTATAATGGTTACATCGCTGGACTCCAGTGTAGTCAACTGCTGTTTGAGTCCTGGACCCAGCAACTTAAAACTCACACCAGGCACGTGAGCATACATGCCCAAAATCCTGAGAGGAGAATGGAGGAGAAGGAATCATGGTGTGGCCATTCACTTGGTGGGTGATTTCTCACTTTCTGTCTCTCTGTCTTTCTTTATCTCTCTGGGGAGTGCATGTACCCGATAGCAAAAATCTCTTTAAAAAAAGGTTCTTTTAATCACCATGAAGTAAGGAAATATAATAGAATCGTATTTACACTTGGGCATATTCAACTTTCTCCAGGTATTTTTATCTCAATCACAGTCCCTTTCTTATAGATTAAAACATTACCTTGGTAAGTAGCATAATTTCTTTCTTAATATTCTTTGTTCTTTTATTGCTTTTATATGTATCTCTAAATAAAATATCTAATACTGGCCTGGATTTAAACTTTGTATAAATTCATAATTTTTAAAAATTTTCTTTTACAATGCAATATATTTGCAATTAATTCACTTAACTGTGTTACAAAATTCCATTACATTAACATTATTTGTCCATCTCTGACATTCTGACTTTCTGATGGATGTTAGAATTGTTTCCAGCTCTCATGAAATTTCTTTACATGTTTCCTGACATATATATAAATGCATGTTTTTAGGTATACACCCAGGAATTAAAGGCTTGGCCATAAAATATTGTTTTGTTATAAACATGTACAGATAAGGACAGTTTTCTGAAGTGGTTGAAAAATAACAAGTGTTGGTAAGGAGGTAGAAAAATGAAAACCCTTGTACATTGTTGGTGGAAATGTAAATTAATACAGCCATTGTAAACCAGTTTTCCCTCATATTAGCTCTGTACAAGTTTCTTGTCCCACATCTTCATTAACATTTGGTTTTGTGAGACATTTAAATCTGCTCCAGCTTGTGGGTTTGTAGAAGGACATCACTGTAGTTTTAATTTGGATTTTAAGGTCGAAATTGTTTACTTGAGTATTTTAAATAGGAAATGAAATGAAAATATCTTCCTAATATTGATAATATGAGTAAAGAATTATGATTTAAAAAGGCTCATTCAAGTGATGTGACTTACAATTTATTCTTCAATTACTTGAAACTATTGTTTCATAGCTAAAAAGCTATCACTTTTAATTGCAATTATAGCTTTTATTTGAGAGAGATATTTGCTACAGGACTTGTGTGCTTGCTAGAGAGACAGAGAGATAGAAAGCGAGAAATTACCCCTCAGGGGGCTGGCCAGGCCACAATCCCTTCTCCTCCATTCTCTTCCTGAAATCTTGGGCACACACGCTACATGCACCCGGCACAAGGTTTAAGCCACTGAGTCCAGAACTTGAACCTCAGTCAACTAACTACATGAGAGTCCAGCAATGTAACCATTATGCCATCTACTGGTCCCAGTAATTACAGGTTTCTAATATAGGGCGCGTGCGCTAGACAGACAGAGAGAGACAGAGAGATAGAAAGCACAAAACTAATCTATGACCAGCAGTTAGCGTAATGGCTATGTCTATGCTGAACTCCCATGTAGTCAACTGTGGTTCGAGTCCCAGACATGGTAGCTTAAACTCACACTGGGCATATGTGTGTATGTGCCCAAGATCCTGAGAGGAGAATGGAGGAGAGGGGATTGTGGCATGGCCATCCCCCTGGGGGGTGATTTCTCATTTTCTATCTCTCTGTCTCTCTCTGTCTTTCTGGTGAGTGCATGCGCCCTATAGCAAAAACCTCTCAAAAACAAAAAAAAAAATCTAATCTATGTTACAAAGACAGTATCTGCTATTTTGACACTTTCTTAATACTTGATATTTTGCTTCATTTGTCAGAGAAATAGATTAATGATTACTTGACTTTATCTGAAAATTATATCCAAATAATTAGCAGAACATGATCAAATACATTTTAGATATTAATGTAACTATGGATAGTGGTAATAATCCATTTACTGCCTCTCCCAATTTGAAACTTTGAATCCTCCAGCTTTTGTCTATATTCTCTTTTGGCAACATTGGTGAAAGAGAGTAATGTTATATTCAGACTATTCTCTCCTAAGTTTTGCTTCAATGTACAACAGAAATATCTTGAAATCTCAGTCTTCAAATATAAGTTAGCATTTTCAATGATGTATAATATTGCAGAGGATTATTTAGCATAGTTATTATAAAATACCAGGGAAAAGAAAAACTGAGTACAGTGCTTATGGATAGAGCAAAAAGTGTATTTTTTATCTTTGTGGAATATACCAAACAAAATCATTCCAATCTTTGGTAAGAAATTATAATACAAGGAAAATCTTAAAAGTTTCTGAAAAAAATCAGGGACCAGCAGGTGGCATGATGGTTAAGGCACTGGACACTCCCACATGGCTGACCACAGTTCAAGTCCCAGACATGGTGGCTTGGTTTCTCACTCCCTGCCCCCCCCCGACATCAAATTAAAAATAAATGAATGAATAAGTAATCTTTTTAAGTTTCTGGGAAAATGAAATTAAAATTTATGTTTATTCTGGTGCAAAAATATTTTGAAATCTATGCATAGTTTTTTCACAGTTCACATTTTTCATAAAGTTTTTGAAGATTCACCTACTAGGGAAAGTTACATTTTATATCACATTTTGTATTTGCTATTTAAATAATTATGCTAATTTTCAGAAAATTAATAATCAGTTATTCCAAAAGACCATTAAGTGTCCTACTAGTGATAAAATAAATATTAGTATAGTAGAAAGTGCCAATTACTAAAAACTAATAACAAGGATTTTAAGATTGACTTGACACTATAGTTTACTGACCATCAGGGGATCATTACAAGTTCTAAATTTCTATTTCTTTATCTAGAAACTAGATCTTATTACCTTTGCTTGATTCATTAAGTTTTATCTAAATGAGATAATATGAAAAAATATTTTAAAGACTGATCTGTTTTCAGTTATTATGGAGTAGCAAGTATCAGACAATTGTTTTATTAGAAGAACTTTAAAAGTTAGATACAATAAATTAACATTAACAAAGACAGAGACAAAGAGACAAAATGAAAAACCTGTTTTTGAAGACACTGAAGACCAATCTACGCATCCAGAATGTGAGAGACTAAGATTGTAGAGAAAAGAGAACCATAGCAAAGTAAGGCATGCTGGGTCCACCAGGTGGTGGAATGGTTAAGGCACTGGATTCCCACATGACCAACTGTGGTTCGAGTCTCAGACCTGGCAGCTTGCTTTCTCAGTTTCTCTCTCTTTCTGATGAAATTAAAAAATTAGAATGATGATGATGATGAATATAGTTAAATAAAATAACTTTTAAAAGAAAAGTAAGGCATACCTTGTATAGGCAACATCCAGGACATCTTGTGACTGGTAATCAGTTCTTGAGCAGAGCAAGATACTGAGAAAATAAGTATGAAGCAACTACCAATAACTAAGCAGAGATAATAAAAGCTTCAGGATTTTCTAGGGCTCCAGTAAATACCTTAGGATTTTAGTGGGGAACCCTGAAAGCCTTAGGAGCAGTAGTAAACTAAAAATAAACTAGTCCTTACTAGATTGAAGAGAGATGTATTCATATTCTATATAACTAACAGATAAAGACTCAATACTTGGTGGGGAAGATAGTGTTACCAAGTACCATAAAGACTCTTTGTACACATTGTTCATTCATTCAAAAATTGCCAGGCGTGCCAGGAAAATAACCAAACATACAAAAATCAAGAGAAAATAGAAATATATCTAAGTAATCTAGCCACTAGAACTAATAGATACGAACATTAAAATATTATGATTAATGTGTTTAAGAAAAAGTGGGGGGGAAAGTGTAATATTTTACAGCAAATTAAGAAACCATAACAACAATTAAATAAAAATGTGTATAATTTAACATTAGAGTAAACCAATAGAAAAAGGATTAATGGATGAGAAAATTGGCTAGTAGAAAATATCTAGATTAAAGAAGGCACAGAGACAGACTGCAAAATCATAGGAGGAATAAGAACCATGGTGAAAAGATTGAATTTATATGTAATTGGATTCCAGAAAGAGAAATGAAGCAGGAGGAGAGAGAACTTTCTTTGAAAAGACTATAACCTAGAATTATCCAAAATTGTTGAAAGATTCACTGATTCAAGAATGTCTATGAATCAAAAGCAGGGTAAAATCAAAGAACATCATACCTAGACACATCATAGTGAAACTGATGAAAGCAAGAAACAAAGAGCAAATCCTGAAAGTATCTATAGGAAAGAAAGACACATTACCTTCAAAGAAACAACATTAAAGTGATGGTTGACTTTCCAGGAGTGTGATTTCTTTCTTAAATGTTTGTAAAAATTCACCGGAGGGTCTATCTGAGCGTGAACTATTCTTTTGAGAAAGTTTAGGTCTACATTCAATTTATTAGAAATATAAGAAAAAAATCAATTTTCTGTTCCTTCTATTAATTTTGATAGTTAATTTTCAAAAAGACATTTGTCTATTGATTCCATATTTAAAGACTATTGGTACAACATTAAAAATGATATATACTTTTATTATTTTTAAAGTGTACTTTGTGGGAATATTCTCTTATTTGTATGCTATTGGTAATTTGTGACTTTTAATTGTTTTCTGTTCATTGTTTCCAGAAATTTATCAATTTCACTAATATTTTTAGAGAATAAATTTGTAAATTAAATAAATAAATAGTAAATTAAAATTTTACTATTTTATTGATTACATTTCTTAAATATTTTATTTCTTCTACTTCTTTTACTCTAAGTTGATGTTGGTATTTATTTTACAATTTCTTTATATCACTGTTCAGGTCTAAATTAATTAATTAGTTAATTCATGATAGAGCATACAGAAAAAAGAGAGAGAGAGAGAAGTACTTACACGGCCTGGTCCCACTATGATTCTACCTTTCCACCTCCCCAACCCATCAGATCCCTGGCATCACATGCTTGCTCAGCTTGTCCCAGCTTAACTGGGTTGGGAATTCAAACCATGGTGGTCATGTAGGATGCAACCCCTCCAGGGAAGAGCATTACCACTGTACCACAGAGCTTGCCCCATATGCTCACATCTTTGATTTTCAGGATTTACGCTTTTCTAATGTATCAATTTTTTAACCTATAAATTTCCCTCTAAGAAATGCTGTAGTTTATTTTCTAAACTTTATTATTTTTTTCCACATGCAAGATAGAGAGAGAAAGAGGGCACAGCACCAAACAAGGTCCTGATACTGCAATTCAGCCTTGGTCTTCAGTCAGGCTCCTATCATGGGCATACACATGCCTGGCATAGTCGGGGAGTTCTCTGGACATGAACTGAGAACATTCATGAATAGGATTGCCGCATAGAGCATGGTGGTTTTACCACTTGACCACTGTCTGGCCTCTATAGTTCATTTTTTAAGGCTGGCATAATCTTAATACCAGAAGACATTACAAGAATTTCTCTGCTATAATGGCCTACATTGCTCATTAAAATACACAAAAATTTTCTAAATAAGATATTAGTAGATTCTATTCTGACGTATAAGCAAAGTAATGATTATGTCTAGGTAGGCATTATTTCAATAGTATAAAATTCTTATTAACAATAGAAAAATAAATGAATGTTAATTACCACATTAAATGAGAAAAGGACAAAAAAATAGTCTACTATAACCATCACAAGAGATTTCTTTTTCTTTTTCTTTTTTTTTTTTTAGAGGTTTTTGCTATAGGGTGCATGTGCTCACCAGACAGACAGAGAGAGACAGAGAGACAGAAAGCAAGAAATCACCCCCCAGGCGGGATGGCCATGCCACAATCCTTTCTCTTCCATTCTCCTCTCAGGATCTTGGGCATGCATGCACACGTGCCTGGCGTGTGTTTTAAGCCACTGGGTCCGGGACGCAAACCACGGTCGACTACATGGGAGTCCAGTGACATAGCCATTACGCTAACTACTGGTCCCACAATATATTTTTAAAAAGCATTTGGTAAGAGCAAAAATTCTTCACACACACAAAAAGAAATTTAAAGCCTTGGTAGCCTTAATCTGACAAAGAATTCCTACTTAAAAATCTAAAACAAGACAAAAAAATTAATGGCAAATTGCTAGTTTCTCTGTGAATGGGAATGACATAAGCATGTCAAGCTTTTACCTCTTCTATTAAGTATTATACTGAAAATTCTATCCAGTACAATAAGATAAGGAAAAGAAACAAAAACACATAAGGAAAAGAAATGTAAAATATAATTTTCATTATCTGTAGATAATATGATTGTATTTGTAGAAAATTATCAAAGGAATCTACATATAAAGCACTCAAATTAATAAATAAATTTGGAAAAGTAATTAGCTACAGGACCAGAATATAAAGACCAGTTACATTCCTATATACTAATAACAAAAGAATAATTCAAAGTAATATCTAAAAATTACATCATTTACTCTAGCAATAAAACATAAATTATTTAGGGAAAAGATAGGAAAAGTCATATAAGACTCTTAAAAAAAAGCTAGAAAGTATTGCTATGAGAAATTAAAATAGCATAAATAAAACCTATACCATATTCATGGATTGGAAGATTCAAAATTGAAGAATATTAATCGCATAGGGACCAGCAGTTAGTGTAATGGCTATGTCGCTGGACTCCCACGTAGTCAACCACGGTTCGAGTCCCAGACCTGGTGGCTTAAACTCACGCCAGGCGCATGTGCATGCGTGCCCAAGATCCCAAGAGAAGAATGGAGAAGAAGGGATTGCGGCATGGCCATTCCCCCTGGGGGGTGATTTCTCGCTTTCTGTCTCTCTATCTCTCTCTGTTTGTCTGGCAAGCACATGCGCCCTATAGCAAAAACCTCTTAAAAAAAGAATATTAATCACATAGATTCAATAAATTACCATTAATAAGTCCAATCTCAATGGAAGAAGTTGTAGACACATATACCGATTTTCAAACATGTTTTCAAGAATGAAAACAAAGTGGGCATACTTACATGTCCAAATATCAAGACTTACTAATATTTAAGTAATTTGCATTCTAACATTTGATGTTAGAATAGACAAACAAATAGAACATGTCAGAGAAACTGGAGGAAGACCCATATGTTTATAGTCATCTGATTCATTATGGCAATACAGTAGGGAAAGGATGCTCTTTCTGGTGGTGCTGGATTAACTGCATATTGATACAAATTTTCTTTAAGAGAGTTTTTTTTTTTTTTGGCTATAGAGTGTGTGTACTCACTGGAGAGACTGAGAGACACAGAGACAGAAAGCAAGAAATCACCCTCACAGGGGGAATGGCCACACTGCCCTTCTCCTCCATTATCCTCTTGGGATATCGGGGCATGTACTCTGGGCATGCCCAGAATGAGTTTCAAGCCTCTGAGTCTAGGACTTGAACCATAGTAGGCCATGTGGGAGTCCAGCAATGTAAGCATTACATAATCTGTTAGTCCCCATCCACATGGATTTTTAGAAAGAACCTTGAACTCATACTATATATATAAAACCATTTTCCAATGGATCAAAGACTTACACAGGAAATATAAAATAATAAAAGTTTAAAACACATATAAAAGAACATTTTTATACTATTGAGGTATGCCAATTTTTTTCTTTATTATTATTATTATTATTATTATTATTATTATTATTATTTATGCATTCAATCATTATACATCATTTAGATTTTAAAGAGACTTTACCCAGCACAATATATGCCTCAGACCAGCCTAGTTGAGAATATTATACACATTATCATGAACAGGTAATAAACCATATCTGTGTCCCACAAATATCTTACCTCTCTATTTTTTCCCACAAATTTCCTACATTCTTCCCCTCTCCCACTCTCCTTCCACTTTGTTCCTATACCAAAATTTAATTTTTACTTAAGATGCATAAAACATTAACTATAATAGACAAGATTGATAAATTTTTTTTATTAAATATAAGAACTTCTGTTTATTAACAGATACCACTTTGTGACTAAGTACCTGGAGCATAGTGATAATCTAAGCTAATACTGAGTTGTCTGAAAAGTCATGATGCATTTTTGCATAGAAAAATATGTCATGACTTTTTCAATGACCCAATATTATTCAGGGTTTACTCTGTTGTAGGTTTCCTAAGGTAGATAATAATTCTCATAATAATCTGTGAGATTGCTACAATTTGTTCCACATTTTTTTTTGAGAGTTTTTTGCTATAGGGTGCATGCACTCGCCAGAAAGACAGAGAGAGACAGAAAGCAAGAAATCACTCCCTAGGGAGGATGGCCATGCCACAATCCCTTCCCCTCCATTCTCCTCTCAAGATTTGGGCACGTACGCACATGTGCCTGGTGTGAGTTTAAACCACTGAGTCTGGGACTCGAACCACAGTCGACTACATGAGAGTCCAGTGACAGCCATTACACCAACTGCTGAGCCATCCCCATTTTAAAGTTGATAAAATTAAAGCCCATCGAAACTACTTGACATGCAAAGTCACTCAGTTTATAAGGGGTGGAGTTTAGATTCAAGTCCAGTAGTGCAAATGCAAATTACAGAATAGAATATGTTCACAATAATATAATCAACAGTAATAAAAATTATCAAATCATTAAGAAAAAATTATCTTTAAAAAGATGATATATTTGAACTATCACTGAAAAGTAATTAACATATAAAAGGGTGGGGACCAGCAGTTAGTGTAACGGCTACGTCGCTGGACTCCCATGTAGTCGACCACGGTCCGAGTCCCGGACCCAGTGACATAAACTCACGCCGGGCGCTTGTGCGCACGTTCCCAAGATCCCGAGAGGAGAATGGAGGAGAAGGGATTGCAGCGTGGCCATCCCTATTGGGGGGTGATTTCTCTCTTTCTATCTCTCTGTCTCTCTCTGTCTTCCTGGTGAGCGCACGCGCCCTATAGCGATAAACCTCTCCAAAAAAAAAAAAAAAAAAAACATATGAAAGGGTGATTCATGCCATCAGTCACTTGGATAATGCAAATCAAAACTATAATGAGCTATCATTATATGCCCACTAAAATGTCTTTAAAATATCTATCACCTATCTATCTATATCTATCTATCTATCATCTATCTATCTATCATCTTTTATCTATCTATAGATAATATATAAAATGCAAAACCAAATGTAAACGAGAATGAAGAACAAAATATAAGCACATTCACTGTTGATGTTGATTGGACTGTAAGCTGCTAGAATGACTTGGGAAGTCTATTTGGCAGTGTGTATGAACATATGACCATCTGGCCCAGCAATCCTACTCCTATGTAATGATAAGAAAGGACATATATTTGCAACAAAATAACATGCACAACAATGTTCATAGTAATATTATCAAACATAGTAAACAATGAGAAATAATGTGTTCGATAGCAATAAAATGAGTAGGGCCAAATGGAAGTATAGTGATAACACATGGACCCCGTGAAAAGTCCTAGGTTCACATCTGGAGGTCTCCCTATACTCAGTGGGCACCTGTGCACTGGCTGAGGCTGAGAGTGGATGGTGGCATAATCCCCCTGTTGGAGATGACTGCCTCTCTATTGGTCTCTCTCTCACTCATGGAAGAAATAAACTAATAAACTTAAAAAAAAAAAAAAAGAAGTGAAGAACTTGTGCTAGATTTGTACAATGGAATACAAGCAGTAATGAAAAAAAAAAATGACTACATGCAGCCTGGCTGTATATCACAGGCATAATGTTGAATGACAGAACAGAAATAAAAGTGTACATAGTATTTGATTCTACAATACTTAGAAAAAGTTCTCAAAGATGCAAACCTAATACATGGTGAAAGAAGCCAAAAAAGTGCTTATATTTGGTGAGAAAGTAAAGGTTTAGAGGGTGCATGAAAGAGGCTTCTGGGGGTCGGTAAATTTGATTGAGTAATGGTTAACAGATGTGCACGTAAGTAAAGCTAACTGAGCTGTACATTAAGATTTGTGTACCTCATAGCATGCAGGCTATACTGCACTACTAAAGTACACAGATAAATGAATCCTGTTTACTAGAAAAGAACATTCAGTAATTCCTACTATATTATGCCTTCTTTGTCTTACTCTGGTTGATTGTAGAGACATTGCAATTACATTATGCCTTATACTAAGTATAAGTTGTACTAAGTATAAGTTTTCTTGAGATTCCCCCCAAAAAAGGAAACGAGTTTCTCCAATTTATATCAAAGATCATGATGGGACAAGGTAG
This sequence comes from Tupaia tana, assembly GCA_026018925.1. Classification (NCBI taxonomy): domain Eukaryota; kingdom Metazoa; phylum Chordata; class Mammalia; order Scandentia; family Tupaiidae; genus Tupaia; species Tupaia tana. Next base: position 18,140,973 of record JAKSZU010000013.1, on the reverse strand, counting down.
GAATGCTTAATATATTTCTAAAAGAGAAAATGAATCTCTAGGAGCTACCTAAAAGGGGAAAACATCTCACATTCTTTTGGCAAGATTCTTAATGATAGTGACAATAAATTATTTATCTCTGCATACCCAAGGGTGTAGCACAGTGCCTGGAACATAATAATATCTTAAACTAATATTTATTCTGGTTTACTCTGTGGTAGACTTCCTAATTTATGGTAATTCTTACAACAACCTGTGAAGTAGGTATAATTTTGTCCCCTTTCTAAAGTTTATAAAATCAAAGCTTATAGAAACTGCCCAATGTACCAAATCTCTCGGTTTGTAAGTGGTGGAGTTTAGATGAAAGCCCAAGTCATTGTGAATCTTTTTTATTTCTTTTCTTTTTTTTTTTAGAGGTTTTTGCTATAGGGTGCGTGCGCTCGCCAGACAGACAGAGACAGAGAGACAGAAAGCGAGAAATCACTCCCCAGGGGGTATGGCCATGCCGCAATCCCTTCTCCTTCATTCTCCTCTTGGGATCTTGGGCACTCACGCACATGCGCCCGGTGTGAGTTTTAAGTCACCGGGTCCTGAACGCGAACTGCGGTCGTCTACGTGGGAGTCCAGCGACATAGCCATTACACTAACTGCTGGTCCCATCATTGTGAATCTTGAGATTACACTCGTAACTGTTGTATCTTACTTTCAAGGAATCAGTTGGCATATGAGTTGGAAGCCTTTTCTATATCATCATAGAACTTAGAACAATTCATTTGTTAAGCTTAAACTCTAAAACTACTCCCTATCCCTGCTCCAACGTAAGACAATGAGTTCCTTGAGGTTAAGATAGTATTTTATTTATCTATGATTTCCCATTGTCTAGTAAGTTCCTGGTACATACTAGATATTAGAATTAATAAATATTTGTTCAGTGAGGTAACTTGAACTCCCATGGTTGTGGGATTACCATAGAACCCATTCATTTCTGCACACTTGTATCTCTCATAGATAGAAAGCTTCAGATGGTAATAAGATTTACCAAAGAATTCTGTTTCAAATTATAGGACTCAGTGGTGTCTGACTAGATCAGAAATTACAACAGGTTCACAAATAGCAAAAGAGAAGTGTTCTAGTGATTGCTCAAGAACATAATTTAAAATATGTGTATATAGAGTCTGTGGAGTAAAGGTAAACTTTCGGGTTTCTAAGCAAAATTTATCCATTTTTTTACCACATTTTCCACTTCCTCAATGAAGTGATGGCTTCTTAACGCACTATTTTTGTGTTTTCTGGACACTCTCTTTGTGTTCCAAGAATAAGTTGTCAACACAATCCCAGAGAGTCTTTTGGAAGGGAAAGAATAACCCAGGGATACTACCTTTGTCTAGAACTCTGACAGCAGACACATGACCTAAAATTGTCCCTTTTTTCAACAACTCTATCCTGGAAGAGGGGCCAGTTTTCCTTACTTTTGGAATGCATAGGATCTACAAAAATGCCTGAATGAAGAGTTTATCCCAAGAATACCTTGGTCTTTGGTTTGGCAAAACGTCATCACTGGAGGTGGTAACAGCTGTGCAACAATTTATAGGAGAGGCATGGGGTCTGGCTGCTATTTTTATTTTTTCCCCTTTCTGGAAGCTCATTTCCTTTGAGTCACTTTTTGATTGTGATGGATTTATTTTCTGTTGTCTATTCATTTCAAAGATCTTGGGCAATCTTTATTCAAGATTCATGGAAACAAAGATTCATGGTTCTGATGAAAAAGGGTATTCAACATCTGTCAATGACTGTTCCTGCACATATTTTTATGGCATGTATTTGGCATCCCAAAACGTTATGCAATATCCTTGATGACACATAAAGGTCTCCGAATTATTAGTCCTCCTCTCTCTGAGTCTAGTACATTCATAAATAAAACTGAAACTTAGTAGAAGATTCAGATAGCCCTCTATTGTTTGTTTTATGTTTATAAGAACACATGACCTGAGATGAAGCCTCTTAACAAATTTGTAAGCACACAATACAGTATGGTTAATGTGGGCCTAGCATTGTGCAGCAGGTCCCTAGAACCCATTCATCTTGCATAACTGAAAATTTATACTCCTCAAACAGCAACTCCCCATTTTTCCCTTCCCTCAGTCCCTGACAACCATATTCTACCCTCTGCATCTATGCATTTGACTACTGTAACTATCTCATATATATGAAATCATGCACTATTTGTCCTTGTGTGATTGGCTTATTTCACTTAGAATAATGAAACTCCTGATTCTTTTTCAATGTGAAACCGGTGCAATTATGTCAACTAAAGAAATAATTATTCAGTTTCTAATATTAACATATATAGAGCATAATTCAGGTGACATTTGAGACCTTCCTCATCTCAGACAGCCAACATAACTTTTCAGAGAGAACTTAATCTTTATGCCATCTAAGCTCTTAGAAAAGTCATTTTTTTTTAACAATAGTTACTTCTGAGTAGTACACTGTGTATTTATTTTCTGAAATTCTATTTAAAAATTTAGAATATTTTTATCTCAGCACATCTACCCATAAATGACAATTTAAAAGAACAAATTCAGAATTTTTCTCTCATGGAAAATATTAGGTTTAATGTGCGAAAGGGGCTGGTAATAAAATATAGATCACAACCCCCTTGTTTCATATATAAGTTAGGTCAAGTTTAATTTTAGCACCCTGTCATGTCCCCTTTGAGTCCTCAATAGCAGTTAAGTTTTTTGTTGTTGCAAGCTGTAGAAAAGACTCTAATTTAAATTTTTAAAAAATCACTTGGGATATAAACATAGGGAGTAACATAAGAGTACTGAAAGAAACTCCCATTTTAATAATATGAAGAACAACAATATGAAGAATCAACCATGAGGGAAGTTGGGTGAATGACCTAGGAAAGATCAGGTACCAGGCAAACACAAGTGATCCATGTGTCAGGAACTAATACGTAGTGTTTAGGGAACAGCTGAAGGCTGAGGATAAGGCAGTTCCAACTCTTTGTCAGACTTTGATTCTGGGAAAGAGATCTAATTGGCCTGTTTGAGTCACATGCTACCTACTGGCTAGGGGAAGACTGAAGACCTTACCCCATATACTCAATCAGCAATCAGTGTAGCAAACCACTGCAAAGCTCAAGGGATTAAAATTATACTTATTCATTTCCTATCTGCAAACAGGCTAGAGATCAGCTGATGCAGGCTGAGCCCAGTTGGAAGTTACTGCTCAAAGATGTGGGACAGATGGCAAATATATGCTTCATACACATTAATTCTGGATCCCAGATGAAGGGGCAAAGGCTATGAGGGGTTTGGAGTTCCTCTCAGGGCAAAGAGTGCATATCATATTTGAAGCCTTTGTTTCTGTAATGTCTACTATCTCATTGGCCAAAGCAAGTCATATGGCCAAGGCCAAAGTTAAATGATTGGAATGCACACTCTGCTTCTTGTGTGAATTATAGTAGTATTAACTAACAAAGGGCACAGATACAGGAATGATTGAAGACAGGGAGCTAGTAATAGCATTGGACTAACTACTTAAGAATCAAAGAGAATTACCACAAACAAATCATATTGTTTTTATTATAAAAAGAATTCTTTTTAAAATTTAATTTTAGTTATTATCATAGTGTTTTATATTACATTTAATCACATGTATCTTTACAGTGTATTACATTTCTTTTTCCAGCACAATTATCATGCATATCAGTCAAAACAAAGACATTACTATCCACATGATAATTATCATCTAATAGCTTTTGATCATTTTTTCAGATTATTATTATTATTTATTCATTCTCATTATTTTTAAACATTCATTCAATCACTATATATCGTTTGGCTTGAAAAGAGAATTTACCCAACATGAAATGCTTCTCAGACCAGTCCAGTTGAGAATACTATACATATTATCACCAAAAGGTAATAAACCATTTCTGTGTCCCACTGATGTCATGCCTGTTTGTTCTCTTGCTATCCTTCTCTATACTCTTCCCTTCTACCTCCATTACACACTATCTTCAGCATCTATAACTATTTTCACTGCTTTTATGCCTTCTAGTATTTCAATCTCTACCATAAAGTGTGAAAAGTTGGTATATATTAAGTGGATACATACAGTATCTTTTTTTCATATCCTGGCTTGCTTCACTCAGCAATATATCTTCCATATTTGACCACGTTCTATCAAATGCCAGGGTCTTTCTGTTTTCTGTAGTTGAATAGTATTCCATAGAATATATGTGCCACACTTTTTCATCCATTCATCTATTTATAGGCATTTTGGTTGGTTCCATGTCTTAGCGATTGTGAATAATGCTGCAATAAACATTGATGTGCTTGATACAAAAAAAAAATGCAACTAATACTTGAAAGAGCTTGTACTCATCTGGATCTTATGAATTACAGCTGTAGGTGACTTCTTTCATGGCTCTTTCAGACACCAACAAGACCTCAAGAGCCAACCATGCAATCTTTATGGCAGGAATGTGACAAGTACCTTAAAATATAAGCAGAATGGGTCAGATTATAGTCATATAATGTACAAATGCCTACTTTAAAAGCAGCTTAGAAAGCAATTATGATTTCAGTACATTGAGAAAGAAAAATATGTAGGAAAAAGAATTATTGCTCTGACACTTACTGTATTAGAGAACCCTGAGCATCCTAAAAACTGAGAAACTGGTCCAAAGCAATCAGTTCACCTCTTAAAATTCTCTCTGGAGCTACTTCTGAAGCATTATTCTAGTGGGTAGAGTGAGTATTCCTATTTTATTGGGAAATGCTGATGAAACTTGAAGGATATTAAAACTTGAGCAAATCCAAGGGTCTCCTAATATTGGTCTTCAAACCTAGGCTGAGGTGCCTGCCTAAAATCATATACTCAGATTCTGGGGCTGCCTTCTTTAGGATTCTAAGTATGTCTGTTTTCAAAACTCAATTTATATTTTTGTTTTTGAAATCTTTAATCTCTCCAAGTGATTCCCAGGTTTACTGAAGTTTAGAATCTATTGATTCTGAGAAAGGACATTTAGAAGAAAAATAGGGAGGCAAAGTATTGATGTCACAGGGAGGTGTGGTATTGTCTGTTGAGGATGTTTTGTGGTTTTGTCAACTGTGTTGGGGAGAGATGTTCACCTGTTGAAATATCCATTTTTTAAGACAAATATTAATGTGATTTAATGTATAAAAGAAAATGAAATGAAAATAAATAAATTAATTTTAAAAATTTTAAAAACTAAAAAAAGAAAAAAGAATAAAATGTCATCTGACACCATACTGCAAAAAAAAAAAAATCGATTGAGTCTAGTACTTTATTTTAAATGTGCAAAAAATTGAGATCTACAGTGGATGACGGTGTGACTTCAGTTAACTCACGTTAAGACCATTTCTAAATGAAAGCTCTGAATCCTTTCACTGCATAGGCACAGAGTAACAAGTCAAGAGTCATTGTGATAAAGCAGACAGCAACAGGTCCATGCAAAATACCTCAAGAGCAAAATTATCTATCCTCAATGGAATGTGTGTTGAAAGCCAAGAACTGTTAGTCAAATGAAAAAGGTGAAATGTAGAGGAAAGAAGGACAGAGGGGAGTGAAGTGTGGTGAGAATGCAGAGGGCGTGAACTGGCCCGGGCAGCCGGTCTCTTAGCAGGTCAGCACACCCAGGCTGGCATGCAGGATGAGATACGGGAAGAGACAGCCACCAGAAAGGAAGAAAGATGGGTTTCAGGAAGGGAAGATATGCTTAAAATTAAACACCAGGGAGGAAAAGGGTGTTTACAGTTTTCTGAGATGAGATTCAAGTCTGAAGTCATAGTTTGGCAGCCAAACCAAAGAATTTTGGTTTCCCTTTGGAAAGATTTATGTCTTCTAAAGTTGAGAAATATGTCTGGCTGCCAATATCTCATAAAGCAACATAGACAGAAATATTACCTACTTTAGTGTTTGGCTTGGGACTTTTCACCTTTGTTTATAAGACTTTTTTTTTTTTTTTTTTTTTTTTTTTTTTTTTTTTTTTTTTTAGAGGGAGCTAGTATTATCCCTGCTAGCTTTCTACTAAGATCTCAAAAGCCTTTGCCTAAATTATCTATTGTTCCATAATGTTTTGCTTACATATATATATATACACACACACACACACACACACACACAGTTTTAAATGGTGAATTAAATGAACAGAAACTGTGAAACTCATAATCTTTCTGTTCCAAAATCCTTTGAGATAAAATTGCCATTAAAGAGAAAAGAAATGTAATCAAACTCTTTGGGATTTTGCATAGTAGTTGGAAACGATGAAACTCAGGTCCAGTTCTACTATTGGCTATTTATGTAATCTTAGAAGTTACTCAACCCTATTGTGCCACAGATTCCTTGTCTATGAAGTGGAGTTAATAAAAGAATCTACTTTATAGGGTTAGGGAGAGGATTAAATGATTTATGCTCTTGGAACAATGCTTGGCACTCAAAAAAGACTAGTTGTTATTATTACATATTCTGGAATTTCTGAGATATCCTGATTTCAAATATTTTCTCTTCCCACAGTCGTATTATCATGGAAATAGACCGCAAATGCCAACGAACTACATTTTAAAATTTTCTTTCCCACTTGTTCATGGCAGAAAATTCTTTCATCAGATTATATGTCTTTATTTGAAGTTCAGAAAATATGGTTATGTCAGGAAAGGACAGAGTTACTGAAACAATGGAGAGGAAAATTCCTTCAACCTTCTGCAGCTCCAAGCCATGTTGGCCTTACTATTATAGCTGCCTTGAATTATCACCAACTCTTTGTAAAAATCCACAGAGAGTTCCACACCCCTCTTTCACATTTACAGGGACATTTGTCTGGCATGGTTTTCTGCATAGGCTGGTCATAATTCTTCCTCCACCCTGCAGCCTGTCTGCCTCCCTTTCTTCCTTTCTCCTACTTTTCTCTCTATTCCTCTCCCATTCCTTCTCCCTCTTCTTCTTTCACTTCTTTCTTGCCCTACCATCTTTTTTCTCTTCCTCACTTCCAAAAGCCTTTGGGTCCCTACTCTCCTCTAGGCATTATGTCATTCGCTTCCCAATTCTTATCCAGACAGATGCTAATTTCTCTGCCCCACCTTCCCTTTAAATCTTCCTTCATGCCTTCTGTGTCTTTGCCATCCAATCCTTCTGCTCTGCTCCACTTCTAGTTCTTCCCCAACTGGTTTCACAATGACACAGACAGGGAGTGTAGTCGACAGATGGAGCTTGCACTAAGGGTAAGCAAGTTCAGCTCTATTGCTTGTTCTTTTATATGCCATCTGCATGACCTTGGGCAAACCTATAATTCAGCTCATCTGCAATCTCCACAGATATCCATCTTGGGTTCTGAATACTTCAGAGGTGCTCTCAGGCTCATATGAGGCAGTGTAAGTCAAGTATGTCTAACTTCTATATATTGTGATTTACTTAAGATCACCCTCTTTTCCCTAGCCATCCATATTGCTTATTTACTTCCAATCTGTAGAAGTGGCAGTTTCTGCTTTCAACTTATCATTCCTACTGGTAATTGTTATACCTCTGATCCTTTTCCTCCAACCTCAATTCCTCTTTCTCCCCCCCCCCCCACTATTTACACCAATAATTTCAAATTACTAGCGATTGCCACATGTGATAAGCTGCTTCTCGTTCCATGGCTTCTTGCTGTTCTTGATGCTTTCCATCTGTCTGGTGAACATGTAATACCCCACAAAAGCTAGCTTAGATATCCTTTCTGATGGGAAAGCCTCTCTGTGGCTAGCTCGTGTCTACTTCTGTATAGGTCATGTCTGTTCCAAATTGTTTACATTCATATCTGTCACTCCTAGTAGACTTTGAACTTCTTGAAGACCTGATATTCTCAATCATAAGACAGTCCAGGCACATGTATTTTATATCTCAGAAGATTCATTCAACTGAACTATAAATTCAGATTATCCTTTTATGATTACATAAATGTAAACTTACACTAGCTTTGTAAATCTACAGCTTGGATAGAAACTTAGGCTGCTATGAATTTTGGTTGTCTGACTTTGGCTATGTTATTGAATCTCTAAGAAAGCCCGTTTTCTTATGTGAAAATGGAGGACAATGACAATCCATATTCATTGAATGCTCATGTTTGCCAAAACTGTGTATTTTTCACTTATCTTTTCTCATTTAACTCTTAAAACAACACTAATGTAAACTTATGTTTGTTCCTGTTTCACAAATAAGAAATCTAAGGCTAGAATGCTATTTTTCTTGACAACTAATATAGTTTCATAATTAGAATCTTTGCTTCCATTCTCATTGTTCTTTAATCTATTTTTTAAGATATAGTAATTACTTTTTAATCATCAAATAATGTCATGCTCTTTGTTATAAAAAACAAATGAACAAGCAAACAAACCTCTGATGGCTTAATTGTATTAAGAAAAAAGAGTATATTGTTGTCAGAAAAGTCATGACATATTTTTCTATGTTTTTCCGTACAAAAATGCATCATGACTTTTCTAATGACCCAATATAATCTAAATGCCCTCTTATATACTAAAAAAAACCACACATGCTCTAATCCCTAATTCCCTCTTTCACTTTATTATACGTTATGTTCCCTTCCTTCACAGAACTCTGGGACATTGGATAAACTGCTGTTTGTGGTCCAGGTAAGCATTTGCATGTGCTGTTTCTTTTGCTGGGAACAAGCTTCCAACAGATCTTTAGCTCCTTCTTCTCTTCCAAGTCTTAGCTCAAACGCCACTTCCTTAGGGTAGTTTTTGTTAAAGGAAAGGAATGTCCAAAGTCAATCCTTCTAAGAAACATGCAACTGGGATTTGAATCCGGGACTGACTCTGAAATCCATGTGCGTAAGCACTGTATTCTTTCACTTCCTTGGCCATATAGTTATTGAGAGAAATCATTGCTGAATGTGGAGACATGCTTTATAAACTCCAAGGATTATGGCACTATGACATAGCAGTTTTGGTACTCTGTCATTCAATGTCTCTACTAGATTCCACATGAATTCAGATTTTCTGTTCTTGAGAGGAATTAGTCATTACCAATGTGAGGAGAGAGAGGCCATCGCCACAAAAAATCCTTCTGCTGATATTTTTTTTAAGACTTGCTGGTGACAGCAGTGAGAAGTACTTTCCTCTTTTGTTACCGTGGCCAGACCTTGCCAATCCTGCCCTTATTGTCTATGCTCTTGACATTGACCTTCCTGCTACTATTAAAGGAAAATGCATTAAAAATCTCCCATTCCCCTTTTATTAACTGCTTTAACATATTCTATTTTATTATCACCAACTATGATTGTACAGGACTTAGGATAACAAACATAAATTAGATCTAGAACAAATCACAAGGAGAGAGCCCTAATCTTAAGGCTTTCTCTCCCATTACAGATGAGAAAGAAAAATTGAGGCCTATAGATTCTTTTCTTTCACAAAGAAAAAAAAAGAAAAAGCTTTACATTCAACCCAAAGTAAATGTTTATTCTCTGGAATGCAGATAAAGTAGCAACCCATATATTTTATCTTTGTGAAAACCTAAAAATTTCAAAAACAAGTAAACAATTTGTCTCAATATCAGTGTCATAAATTAATTCCCCTTCACTAAAATTCACTAAATTCCTTAAATTCTTAAGCTACAATCAGCATCACATTAGGATTTACTAAAATCAAAACCCTTTAGAACAAATTAACTTGATGTTGTCATTTTACAATGTGTACCTACATCAAAACACATTGTATACAATAAATATGTACATTTTTATTAGTCAATTGAAAATGGGTAAATAAACAAGAGTCTAGAGTAACAAATATGTAGATATTTAATTTTTTTGTTTGCCAGCAAAATGCAAATGTTTTTAAAATATATTAATTACAAAGGTTAAAATATTATTTATTTTTAAGTTGTAAATATTTATGGACATAGTAATGGCTTTGAGCCTTAGAATTCTGCCCTGTTGGTGTCTTGCCATGCAAAGAAGAAAAATGAAATAAAGATAAGCAGTCAGACACAGAGTATTACTGTTTAGAGAGAGAATAGTTTCAGCAATTCTATCATAGGAATTAAAATAGAGTTGGGGAAGTTTTTCTTATATAAATAATTGTTCTCTTGTTCAAAGAAAACAAGTTCTTCTTGACTTAGGAAATAAAATGAGGGGTAGAGACTGAAAAGAAGAAAGATATAATTCTCTTGCCTTTTAAATCTCCTTCTAAAATACTCTTTTTTTTACCACAGGTATACATACATATTAGCCTACACACACTCACTGAAGTTTTAGAAGTACTAAAAATGTTTTAAACTTCCTCAATTCTTCTCTTAAATTAAAAAAATACGTATTTTTAGCTTTTTTCCCTCCAACATTTTTATCAGTGAAGTTAGTTGCTCCTCTGTCTAGGAAGTAGGTTATGATGTTTGAGTCATAGATCATTGCTATTACTAATACCTCATCCCATTTGAAGCATACTCCTATCCTAGAAAGTTGCCAAGTTAACAGTGTCTGCTTGAGTTTTTCCAGAGAACATTTGTCATTTATTTCACTACCTATGGGTAATCATTTAATCAAAACTACTACAGTGATTACTAGTCATACAGAAAATTATAAAGCTATAGCAGGAATAGAGCCAGAATTGCTGAATCTAAATGGGCACTGCTTCTCTTGGTAAGTATTGGGTAAGAACAAATTATCACATTCTTAAAGTGGGAAGAAATTGAAGGAGAATCATTCTTTGCTCAGCACTATATATCTTAATTTTCATTTTTTTCTATTCTATTTACATAAAAATACATAATGAATATCCATAGAAGACAGTTACAGAGAACACTTAGGATTCTTGCATTATAAAAGAAGTCTTATTCTAGCTAAGAGGCCTTTGATATGTACTTTTTTTAAGATTCAAGAGGCAAAAAAAACATTGAAAAACATTAAATAGGATTTTTTAAAATGCCTTCTCATGACTTTACGTATATTGTACCAACCATTCGTTGAGTAAAATACATCACAATGATAGTTCTTGAAATATTCGATCCTAATATGTGAACATAGTTTTTTGGGGAGGCAAGTTTGTGTGGAAATAACTGCTTTTCTGGAACAATGCCTTTTTTTGAACTTGAAACTATAAATTATACTTTTTATTTTCATAATTCTGCCTCACTTTATTTTATTTTATTTTATTTTCTGCTATAGTGCACATGTGTTCAATAGAGAGAGACAGAGAAACAGAAGAGAAAGTGAGAAGTCATCCTGCAAAAGAGGTGGTCAGACCACAGTCCCTTCTCCATTCTCCTCCTGGGCTTTTGGGCATGCACACACATGCAGCCAGTGTTTTTCAAGCCAGTGGGTCCAAGATTCAAATCACACAGTTGACCATGTGAGTAGGATCCAGCAGTCTTAAGCTCCATGCCATCTACTGACCCCAATTCTGTCTCACTTTAATTGTCAATGATAGTTTGGTACATTGTTAACTATGGGAATAACCACTCAGTTGAATATGTATACTGAAGAAAGTAAATAGTTTCTTTCTTTTTAAGCGTATTAACTCATTAATTTATTTATTAATTTCTCCTGAGAGAGAGACCCCCCTCCCCCACAGGGTCCTCACATCCTGACATACCTGCAGACTCAGCCAGGGTCATATACTGCATGCCCCATATGTACAGGGAGGCCCAGGCTATGAACCCAGATCCTTTCCATGTAGGTCCAGTTGCAATACCAATGTGACACAATCTGGCTGGCCTCTAACACAGTTTCTCTTTTTAATAATTATTTTATTTAATTTTATTTATTTTATTTATTTTAATTTGACCAGAGAGTGACAGAGTGAGAGAGAGAGAGAAAGCAAGCTGCCAGGTCTGGGATTCGAACCATTGCTGGCCATGTGGGAGGCCAGCAGCCTTATCCACCACACCACCTATCAGCTCCTCTAACACAGTTTCTTAACAGGTCAATAAAATTAGATCATACTCTTTAAAGAAAACTAAAAAAAAAAAAAGCTAAAACATCAAAAGTAAGTTTTAGGTTACTTATTTGCTCTTTCAATGACATTCTTTAAAATACATGAACCCAACTTTTGAGTTAGAGAGTTGTTTTCTGAAATGCTATTATAAGAAAAGAGTTCAAACTGATATCCACAAGAGAGGAATCCAGTCCACAACTTATGGTTAATTAAATGATGAGTGGTACATGATTAAACCTGGATTTCATCATAGTCAAATTTATTTTCTTTTTGGAAACAGAGCCTAAAATATTCTGCTGATATCTTGCATTGGCAAATTGGATGGAAGGCTTTAAATCTGTGGCCTCTCTTTATGAGTGGTGAAAGATGAAATGAGTGGGTAGGTTTTGAGGAGTTAACCCACTCTAGAATGATCCAAGTGTGTTAATAGAACCTCAGTAACGCACTTCCTGAAGAGCAGTAATAAACAAGATTTCCTGTGGATCATGTTTAACCACCACAGAAAAGGATTTGTTTCTGGCAGGAAATCATCCTAAAAAGTTTCTTGTCCAAGTTTAAATATAGTTCTTCAGGGTTTGAGGTCATATTGCTGAAATTTGGTTCCTGTGAATTTTCTTACAGCAGTAAGAAAGTTATCCTTATCCATCATGTTGAGGATAGGAGCTCCTTTATTTGATCTGTGGAGTACGAGCTAGAGAAAGAAGCTTTCCCTGGCCTTGGGCAGCAGGAAAACCAAACTGATCAGAAGGAAGAACCTGCAGTTCAACTAAGTTGATCTGGGCCAACTGAGCTTGGGTAGAATGTGGCATGAGGGCCCCATTGGGGTGCCTCTCTGTCTCTCTCTTAGAAGGAATAAATATACTTTAAAAAAAAAAGATGGTTAAAAAAGGAATGTAGTGATTCTTCATGTGTCAAAGACTGGTTGTCATAGTTTAAATTTATTCGAGGAGTATTGTCAGAAGAACTGGAGTTAGATGGCCTTTTATCAGGTGACACATTCAGAGCTGGAAGTTAAAGGTAAAGAGATAAACCTTCCAAAGTAGTGAAAGGTTAGTGCTTGACGCAGACCATTCTCTCTGAGAGAGAGTAAAAGTCTATACAGGGTAGTAGTATTCAATAGACACAGTTCAGGAACCAGCACAGAAAGCAAAATTAAATGATGTAAAATGGTATTTCCAAATTCCCTTATGTTCTGGAGATAACTTTTTGTCAGTATATAGATATGGTAATAAAATACATCAAATCATAAAATAATAACATTATTTCCTTTGAAACTTTTCTTCAATCCTTTTGATTAGCTTTAGAAAAAAAGAAACAAAACAATTTAAGTTTAGGGTTATATCTTTGGCAGTTCTCTAACATCTGCCAGTTAGTGACTTTAACAAAAAGTTAGTAGTTCCCAAATTCACAACTCTGGGAGATAAACATATGCTGGACTTATTTTTATTACAATTGTATGTGTTGGGGCCAGCCAGTAGCATGGTAGCTCAGGTGCTGGAATCATAGTCAACTGTGGTTCGAGTCCTAGACCTGGCAGCTTGAAAATCATGCTGGGCGTATGTGCATGCATGCCCTCCCAAAGTCCCAGAAGAAGAATGGAGGAGAAGGGATTATGGAGTGGCCATTCCTGCTGGGGGGAAATTTCTCACTTTCTCTCTCTTTGTATCCCTGTGTCTCTGTATGGCGAGCACACGTGCCCTATGGCAAAAACCTTAAAAATAAGTACATAAATACAAACAATAATATGTGTTATTATTCTCTAGTTCTAGGTAATGTTTTTTTTTTTTTTTCATTTCTGGTAAGGATATACATTTTTCCACCCATATGAACTTAAGTAAATAAAGCTAGTTTCCTTAAATACAATACTGGCAATACTACAATAGTATATGGATATAACAAAAATCATGAAGGTGGTATTTGAATAACTAAAATTTGGAAAATCTGGCTTGGAACCAATAAGAAACTACATTAAAACCTGTGCTATTTGCAAACTTAGGCCCTCACAAGTTATTTACATTGATTTATTTAACAAAATATGCACATAGGGTAGACTTATAAAGGCAAACCAGGTGGTGAGGATCTCTTTTCTAGGCCCACAGCCATGCCATCCAAGGGCTGCCTGCAGCCTCGCAAATCTTCAGACACAAGAAGACGCCCACTTAGTCGCGCACTGCAAACGGGGCCATGGCCTCGTCACAATGAACTGGCAGCCCCTGGAGATGATGTAGCCAAATGCTGCAATATGAGCTACTGGAATCTGTTCTGCTTCTGGGCAAGGAGAGGTTAGCTGGTGTGGATGGACATTCATGTCCATGTAAAGGGTGGTGGCCCCGTGACCCAGATTTATGCTATCTGGCAGTCCATCTCCAAAGCCCTGGTGGTCTTTTACCAGAAGTTTGTGACTGAAGCTTCCAGGAAGGAGATCAAAGACATTGTCATCCAGTATGACCAGACCCTGCTGGAAGCCAACTCCTGTCACTGCGAATCCAAAAGGTTTCGGTGGCCCTGGTGCTTGTGCTTGCTACCAGAAATCCAATTGATAAGCCCATCGCAAAGATTGGGTGGGGTTTATCTTTATAAAAAACAATAACTGTGGGGTTTTGAGGTTTGAAATAATTAATTAATTAAAGGGAAACCAAATTAAATCAACAGATATTTACTAACATGAAAAAATGATTTTTAAAATTTAAAATGTTTCACTGATTTTGCCTGCTTTTTTTTTCTGCATGTAAACAGTCTTCTGGATTCAGTTTAATATCTCGAACAATTTACTAATGAAAGGATTCAGCAAATATGAATACTATTTTCCAAATGTATTTCTTCTGTTTTGAGATCTTATGTACATTTAAAGAAAAAGCAAAAATTTATTTTTCTTTTTTATAATGTTCAAAATATTAGTTTTATTCTCTTAATTGTTGGTATCTAGTCTCAAGAAATTTCATGGCCAGTTTTTGATATAAGGAATATGCCTTAACCCAGTAACTTAGCAAGCCAACACAGTATTTGGTTGAGATTCATGGAGTTCTAATAAAACTAAAGGAGAAAAAACAGATGAGAGGCTTCACTTCGGTAATGCACCTCAGATGCTGTGCTCTGCAGGCTGGGACCACGTGGGAGACCCAGGTATAGTGACATGTGTCTATGATCCCAATATCTCAGGGAAGCTAAGCAGAAGAATTGTAAATTTGAGGTTGGCCTGGCTCAAGCAACATAGCAAGAGCCTGTCTATAAAGAGCCAGGTCTGTTGACTCACTTGTGGTCCCAGCTGGGAGACTGAGGCAGGAGAATTGTGGCTTGGTGATTCTTATCTTGGGGAAAAAAAATCACTGATTCATGGAAAAGACTATTCAATAAGAAATAAATTTCTGCTCGTGTAAGTTGTTGGTCTGTCCTCCTCCCCCTTTGGTTCCTGTTACCACACAAAATTTCTATACCATACCAAAATTTCTATACCATTGTATAATTTCTTCGGCTTCCCAACTTCACCTTGAAAGATTTCTTCCATGTTATCAGGATTATATATGGAATATTTGAAAAATGAATTTCCAGGCTCGCCTCTAGCCTCTTATCTGATGGTAACAGAGATGTGGATTGGTAGAGACAGAACTGTGACAAAGATGGGAACCTATTTCCCTTAGAGAATGGTGGGACACACAAGCAGGCTAGTGGGCTGAACCCACCAGATCCATCTGTATGAGTCAACTAACGTCAGGTGGTTGTTGATAGGAATACGAAAGACCTGAAGTCAGAGTATACACCTGGTGGCTCAAAACAACACACATATATTAACTTATAGTTCTAGAAGCCCAAAGTCTGAAATGGGGCACTAGGGTGAATTCAAGGTATTGGTAGAATGTGTTCCTTCCATGTCCTTGCCTTTTCCAGCTTCTAGAGGTCATGCTTGTGGCACACTTCCATAGTAAGATCTATGTAATATCAGGCCTTTTGTAAACAAAAGCAAGCTATTTCATTGGTTTTCAGAAGCATCTGTGGGGTTTAGTCATAGGCCAAAAAGGAAGGATGGGAAAATAAAGTAAGAACATGGCAGGTAGACTTGTTGAAGGACTTGATTTGTTTATGAGAGGCTTCTAGAACTTTCCAGAAGTCACTAGAAAACTATATTAGAGGGCTCAAGGCAAAGTGAAAGCCATAAAACAAGACTTATTATGCTAATGTAGTCCCTTTTACACAGTATTCTAAAGTATCTAGGGGAAATATATGTAAATTCAAGAGGTGGAGGTTCAGACAGATGGCTAGAGAAGACAGTTGATTCAGAAGTGTAGTGTCAGTCAGTGAATCAAGACTCTCCCCTATAGGGACCAGCAGATGGCATAATGTATACTAACCATGTAATCAACAGAGGTTTGAGTCCCGGACGCAGTGGCTAGAAAGTTACACCAGACACATGAGCATGTGTGTCCAAAATCCTGAGAGGAGAATGGAGGAGAAGGGATTGGATCATGGCCATCCTCCTGGGGGATTGATTTCTCTTTTTGTCTCACTGGCAAACCCATGTACCCAGTAGAAAAAGCAAAACAAAACAAAACAAAACAAAAAAACTCTACTCTGTTAATCTGCACTCCCAATTTTGATTTAATTACAATCCATATCTAAATTAACTTAACAATTTAACTCTTGCCTCTCTATTTCAATGTTTAATTTACTGCCTTACATCAATGTAATGGATTTAAGTTTAGTTGTTTTGTTTTGGCAGGGAATTTTTTGTTTTTCTATTTTCATTTTGTTCAGAACTGAGGTCATGCACCTGTGGTTCTGTGCTTTAGGAATGTCACCGTTGTTTGGATCACTTACTAGCTGTTAATGAAAATCCATTGCTTGTCATTGATGGAGGCCTGGAGCTCTTGTATGCAGCAGTACTGCCAATATTTAAGTTTTTATGGGTAGCAAACTGATATGGGATGTGATTATAAGGAAATGCATTGGTGGAATCAATAACTCGGGAATTTGAGAGATTCAGAGCATATGGCAATTCAAAGAAACTAGAATTGGATGGCTGTTGCTGAATCCAATTTATGTAGTGGAGAAAGACAATGAAAGACCAAGGTGATTAATCACTAACTTAAGGTGAAAGTGCGAAAAGGGAGAGGGCCAACAAGGTAACATTGAAAAGGATTCTTTTAGTAGGGAAGTTTGACAGTGGTGCAGAGGTTAAATTCAGTGTTCTCCAAGTCTGACCCAATGAGAAGTTTCCAGATTCACATCCAAGATTTTCCTGAGTATATTGGGCACATGAATGTCCATGACCTGGGGCTGGCTGAGACTGGGAGTGGATAGCAACTTTGAGATCTTATTGGGGATGTTGGCTCGCTCTCTCTTTCTCACTCATGAAATAAATGAACTTTAAAAATAAGACCCTTCTGAAGATGGAGAGTGGAGAAGACAAAGATTGGCCTTAGTATGTAGAAGGAGAGCAGAAATCCATAGAAGGATGAATTCCGAGGCACAGCAAGATTTCTGTGTAAAGTTTAGGACCTTGGTGGTAAAGAGTAGGAACCTGAAACTTCAGATGTGACTTTTGGGTCAATGCACTTGAAACTGTAATACTCCTGAAACTTCTGGGCCTGCACAAGTGGCCATCCCCATGGGGGAGGGGGATGATTTCTTGCTTTTTAACTACCTGGCAACAAATACACATGCCCTGTAGCAAAAAAATCGTTTTTTTTTTTCTTTTTTTACAGTGACATTAAACTACAAATTATTAACAAAAAGACATTTGAACAACTTTTCCCTTCATGTCCTACCTACACCTCTCCTGGCCACCAGACATGGGAATCTTGATAAAAATCAAAGACGCATAACACAACAGAACAAGCTATATTCCATATAAATATAGGAACCTGCCACACAGGTGACATTTTGGGAGACGTGAAGTTGTCAAACACATGGTGAAAGTCTCCTTTCATCGTGAAGGACACATTGTCACTTCTCACGTCTACTACTGCTAATAAGGAAACAGAAGCCCAGATAGGCCTCCTCTGGTTCTGGAGGCAGAATATATTTCATGTGGCAGTATTATTTTCATTAATATATTGGACAGTATGAAAAGCTGTCCATTTTGAGTAGAGTGCAGAACAGAAAGGGGCTTTCAGCAGGTCCATGCTGTGGTGTAAGCAGCCCTGCCTCTTAGGTCAGAGAACCTGGCAAATCCAATGGAACTAGAAATATTTATGGTGGAAAAAGAAGCTGTGCAGAGTTTATGATGAATCTCAGTGGGAAAATCATAACATAGACAGCCAGGGTTCTGGAATAAGGCCATGCCATATGCAGCATAGAAGTATACATAAATCAAAGAACAGTTCTTAATGTGAAATAGTATACTATACTATAATATTATACTATAGTAGAAATGGAATAGCTATCTACCCATAGGAGACCAAGCGAAAGGTGGTCAAAACTGCTCATCATGATCTGGATTATATCAGACCCACAAATGCATAGTAGCAGACAGGACCAGGAGCAATCCTTCGTAAAACAATATTAGTCTATATATCTGGGTTTGGAGAGAAGCCAGAGTGAAGGGCACCGAGTTTGCCACAGGAGCAGGTGATCCATGGTTCTATGTAATCCTGTAGTTTTGTTAAGATTGCTTCTCTTTTAGCTCACAGCTAGGAACGCGTTGGTTGGTAGAAGAGAAAAATCGTAAAGCTTGGTTCTCAAATGGTGGTTTGGCAAGCTGTTGCGCTATTGCCCAACTCTGAGATGAGTCTGAAAAAAAAAAAAATAATGAGAGAAATCTTCCACTGGGTAGAGACCTTTGGTGATTTGCTGGGTTATCTAATTGGTATTTTCTATTTAGTTCATTTCTACCCTTCATTGTTTCTCTCTGTTTGCTTACTTTGGGTTTATGTGCTCGTCTCCTTCTAGTTTAAGACTGAAGCTTAAGAGCTTTTTTTTTTTTTTTTTTCCTGACAAAGCATTTTAATGTTATAAATGTCTCTTTGAACACTGTCTTATCTCAGCTGTGCAACTTTTGATACACTGTGTTTTCATTCTTATTTAGTTCAAATTTTTTTCCAAGTTTTTAAATCTATTTTTTTGACACATTACTTTCTTGAAAGTGTGTTGTTTGGTTTCCAAATATTTGGGACTTATCCAAATGCCTTTTTGTTAATAATTTGTAGTGTAATCTCACTGTAAATAGATAACACACATCGCATGATGTTAATTCTCTCCAATCTATTGAGATTTATTTTTTTTTTTTTTTGGATGGCCTATAGTATTTCTCCTCCATTCTCCTCTTGTCTACGCTATTGTAAGCCACCGGGTGAGATGCTTACGTGGGAATCCAGCGACATAGCTTACACTATGCCGGTCTTGAGATTTATTTTATGGCCTATAGTATTGTCTACCTATGTTGAATGTTCCATCTATATTCTGCTGTTGGTGGGGTGTTAAATAAATGTTGAGTAAGTCAAGTTACTTTAGAATTATTTAAGTCTTCTAAACTGATTTTATGCCTCTTTTTACAATTATGTAAGAGGTTTATTGAAACCTTCAATTATAGTTGTGGATTTTTTTTCTTTTTTTTTCTTTCAATTCTCATCTCTTGCTTCATATATTTTGAAAATTGTTAGGCTTGCTTTTATTCTCATTAATTTTTAATTACTATTTATATATTCAATCACTATACATCATTTAGATTGTAAAGAGACATTACCTAGCAGGATATACACCTCAGATCATCCTAGTTGAGAATACTATACATGTCATCATCATCAGGTAATAAACTATATCTGTGTCCCACAAATAAATTACCTATTTTTTTACCCAAATTCCTTTCCTACACTTTTCCCCACTCTCACTGTTCTGCTTTGTCCCTAGTGTCCATAACAATTTTCAAAGCTTTTATGTCCTCCAATATTTCAGTCTCTAGCATAGAGTGAGGACAGTCAGTATACGTTAATAAAGAGATAAAACATCTCTGTTTCATACCCTGACTTGCTTCACTCAGCAGTAAATCTCCCACATTTGTCCACTTTCTATCAAATGTCAGAGTTTTGTTGTTTTTTATGGGTGAATAGTATTCCATGGAGTATATGTATCACACTTTTCAATCCGTTCATCTGTATGTTGACATTTGGGGTGGTTCCATGTGTTAGCTATTGTGAATAATGCTGTAATAAATATAAATGTGCAAGCACTTTTCTGACTGAGTGTTCTCCTGTCTGTTGGGTAGATACCCAGAAGTGGAATTGCTGGATCATATGGTAGTTCTATCTGAAGGTCTTTGAGGAATCTCCATATTGTTCTCCACAGTGGTTGAACCAATTTACATTCCCACCAACAATGTAAGAGAGTTCCCCTTTCACCACATTCCTACCAGCACTTATTATTATTATTATTATTAATTTTTTTAATTTTCACCATTCTGACTGGGGTTAGGTGGTATCTCATAGTGGTTTTGGATCTGCATCTCCCTTATGATGAGGGATGCTGAGTATTTTTTCATATACTTTTTGGCTATTCGTATGTCTTCCTTAAAGAATTGTTTATTCAGTTCATTTTCCTGTCTTTTAATTGGGTTAATCATTTTCCTCCAGATAAGTCACTTGAGTTCCCTGTGCATTCTGGTTATCAGTCCTTTATCTAAGGTATAGTTTACAAAAATTTTCTCCCATTCCAAGGTGTTTTCATTCACACTAATGACTGTGTCCTTTGCTGTGCAGAAAATTCTTAACCTGTTGTTATCCCACTTGTCTATTTTGGGGATTATTGCTGTGCTCTGGGGATCTTGCTTAAGATAGAAAGTGGACGAATATGGAAGATTTGTTGCTGAGAGAAGCAAGTCAGGCTATGAAAGAGAGACATTGCATGTCTCCACTTAACATATACCGACTATTTGCACTCTATGATAGAGGCTGAAAGACTGGAGAACATACAAGTATTAAAAATTGTAATGGACACTAGAGATAAAGTGGAAAGAGTGTGAGAGGGGAAGAGCATAGGAAATTTGGGGGAAAAATAGAGAGGTGGGACACTTGTGGGACACAGATAGGGTCTAGTATCTGTTGATGAGGATGTGTATGGTGGTCTCAACTGGGCTGGACTGAGGTGTATATCATGTTGGGTAAAGTCTCTTCACAATCTGAATGATGTATGGCAATTTAATGTATGAATAATAATAAAAATATTTAAATAAAATACAAATAGAAGTCTTCACCTATCCCAATGTGTCCCAGAGTTTCCCCAGTGTTTTCCATCAGTAGAATTATAGTTTGAAGTCTTAGGTTTTGATCTTTGATCCACTTTGAGTTGATTTTTGTTAATTGTGACAGATAGGGGTTCAGATTCATCTTTCTGCAGGTGGATACCTAGTTTTTCCAACACCATTTGCTAAAGATGTTTTCCTTTTCCCACTGGATTGGCTGGTACCCTTTGTCAGAGATCAGTTGGCTATATATTTTGGGGTTTATTTCTGAGGTATCTACTCTGTTTCATTGGTCCTTATGTCTGTTTTTGTGCCAATACCATGCTGTTTTGATTATCACAGCTTAGTAATATATTTTGGGGTCAGGAAGTGAAATGCCACCCACTCCACTCTTTTTGCATAGGATTGTATTGGTAATATGGGGTCTTTTATGGTTCCAGACGAATTCTATGATTATCTTTTCTAGATCTGAGAAGAATGCCTCTTGTAATTTTACAGTGATTGCATTAAATATGTAGATTAATTTTGGTAGGGTTGCCATTTTGATTATATTAATTCTCCCAATCCAGGAAGATGAGATGTCCTTATACTTTTTTGTATCCTTTTCAATTTCTTTTTAAAGATTTTCATAGTTTTCCTTATAGAGGTCTTTGATCTCCTTGGTTGGGTTTATTCCCACATATCTTATACTTTTTGTGCCTATGGTAAATGGGATTACTTTCTTCAATTCTGCCTCTATCTGCTTGTTGTTTGTATAAAGGTATGCTATAGATTTTCTTGATAAATTTATTCTCTTGTCATTATCCAATGTGTCTCTTATAGTCAATCCTATAGCATTCTTTGAAGTCTGTTTTTCCTGATATTAATAAAGTCACTGCAGATTTCTTTTGATTAGTGTTATTATGATTTTTTTTATCCTTTTACTTTGAAGCTATCTAAAGTGAATTTATTTATATAGTTTACAGTTAGGGTTTTGTTTTTATAAATAAATTTACTTTAATTGTTGGTATGGTTTGATATTAATCTATTCTTTAGCTATTTGATTTTGGTTATCCTCAGCTGCTCTTTGTTACTTTTTATCTTCTTTTCTGATTTATTTTAGATTAGTTGAAATTTTTCTTTAGTTGTTCCCTTTTACTGTCACTCTTGGCTTATTGTAGCTCTGAGTGTTATTGTTTTAATTGTTTTTCATTTGTTTTATTTTAAGCATGGGTTGTTCTAGGTTTTAAAATATACCTCTTTAACTTATCATAACCTACTATCAAATTCCTTCACATATAATGTCAGAAAATTTACAATACACTCAGTTCCCCATTTATTGTGTTATTATACTTATGTTTTATTTCCAATATATTTAAAATTCCACAATGCATTGTTATTTTTCTTTAATTAGCCACTATTTTTTTAAGAGAGATTTTTGCTATATCACATGTATGCGCTCGCTGGAAAGACAGAAAGAGACAGAGAGACAGAAAGCAAGAAATCACCCCTCAGGGGGAATAGTGATGCTACAGTCACCTCTTCTCCATTTTCCTCTTGGGATCTTGGGCCTGCATGCACACATGCCCAGCATGAGTTTAAGCCACTGGGTCTGGGCCTCGAACCATGGTTGACTAAGTGGGAGTACAGTGACATAACCTGTGTTACATCATCTGCTGTTCCCAGACACTATCTTTTAAACATATTAAAGTGAGAAAAATATATTTTACACTTACCCACACATTTAGTATTTTTGGCATTCTTCATTTCTTTATATAGACCCACATTTTTATATGATAGCATTTTATTTTTCCTAAAGAAATATCTCTAACCCTTTCTTTGAAATTAATTCTTTCAGACTTGATTGTTTTAAACAAATACTTTATTTCTGCGTTAATCTAAAATTTTTCTGTGGTGAAAATATCTTCATAATTGAGCACAAATATATCTTCAAAAATGTGTTGTTTAAAACAAAGTATCTGAAAATACTTTATTCAAAGAAAACACTTATTTGACTTCAGTTTTAAAGATATTTTCTTTTTTTTTAAAGATATTTTCAACAGCTAAAATATTTTAGATTGATTGTTTACTCTTTCAATGCTTAAAGATGTTGCTCCACTGTCTTCTGGCTTACATTTTTTTCTGGTGAGAATTGGCTGCCATTCTTATCTTCGTCTCTCTGTTTAAAATGTCATTTTTTTCTTTTTCTAAACAACTTTTAAAACATTTTTGAATATTTTAGATTTACAGAGAAGTTACAAAGATAGCCTAGAGTATTCCAATATATCCTACACCCAGTTTACTTTTATTGTTAACATCTTACATTACTATGATACATTTATCACAACTAATGAATCAATATTGATTCACAGTTATTAACCAAACTTCATACTTTAATCAGATTCTACTATTTCTTTCCCCCTAATGTCTGTTTTAGGTTCCAGGATGCAACCATGATGCCACGTTTTGTAGAGTTGCATGTCTACTTACACAATTTCATAAGCCTTCCTTTTTTGTTGTTGTTGTTGTTGTTTTTTTCCTTTTAATTACTTTAAGTAGTACTGGTAAGGCTATTTTGTAGAATGTCCCTCAAGTTACATTTCTCTGATGTGTATATAAAGCTTGAATTCTGGGTTTGGGGATGTGCCAGTGTTATTATATAATATCAAGAGAACATACGATAGAGATGACTTATTCCTAATTATGTTAATCTTGAGCACCTGTCTAAGATAGTGTTTGCTTAGTTTCTCCATTGTAAAGTTAACCTCCCTCCAATACTCTATAAGGAAGCCACAAAACATAGCCAATATATAATATGTGTGTACTTAATACTTGTAGGAGGTAGTATCTACATAAACTAATTATTTGGAAATATAGCAGATTTGTTTATTCTACCCTATTTATTTTTAAAATTACTTATTTATGTTGGATTAGATTTGTGTATATTTAATTTATATTTTAGGTTATAATCTAAAACTATATTATTCATGTATTCCTTAAATTGTCTTAACTCTTACCTTCTGGAACATTTACAAGTTGTTTCCTTTGTCACATACCCATGATTTAAAATTTTAAATATGACAATCCTCTGAATAATTTTTTTATTGTTTATTTCTTCGGGTTCATTGAGATTCTTGGATCTGTGTTAGTTTCCTAGGATCATTGTAACAAATTACCACAATCAGGGGAACTTAAAGCAACAGAAATATATTATTTTATAGTCATAGACTAAAATCAAGATGTTGGGAGTGCTATGCTTCTTCTAAAGGCTCTAGGGAAGATTCCTTCCTTCTAGGTTATGGTAGTTGCTGGTAAATTTAAGGTTAGTTGGTTTGTAGATATATAGCTCCGACTTCTGTCTCTGTCTTCATATGACCTTCTTACCTGTCTGTACCCAAATTTTCGTTTTCCTATAAGGACACAAGTCACTAGATTAGGGTAAGTCTGAATCTGTATTATCTCATCTTGACTTCATTACATCTGTTAAAAAGCTATTTCCAAATAAGATCTTAGTCATAGGTTCTAAATGGACATGAATTTTGATGTATGTATGGAGGGAGGGCACATACACTATTATGCATAGTACAAAGAGTTTTATAGTTTTTAATGAAAGTTTGAAAATATTTGGCTTTTTTTATGCTCTTCTCTCTCTGGAGAACTAATAAAAATGTTAGATTTGATATTCTTTCATTTTTTTCCTTTTTCTCTCTGTAGTTAATTTTATTTTTATATCTTTGAATTCACTAAGCTTTTCTTTTACAGTATCTAATCTGTTTAAATCCCATCTAGTATTTTGTTTGTTTGTTTTTTATATATCAAATATGTAATATTTAAATTTTCCATTTGTGTCTTATATTTTTCCAAATTGTCAGAGGGCATGTGCTCTCACCAGAGAGAGACATAGAGAGATAAAAAGAGAGAGGGAGAAATCGCTCATCTAATGGGGTATGGATATGCTACAATACCTTTTCTTCCATTTCTCCATACAGTTGGAACTTTGGACATGCACACACGTACACACACACACACACACACCTGGCATGTTTTTCTAACCACTGGTGCTAGTACTTGAACTGTGGTTGGCTATATGGAATTCAGTTAACCTTAACCACTAGGCTACAGGGCTGGCTATCTGTTTGAGTCTTTTAAAAATTAATTTATTTTGGGACCAGCAGTTAGTGTAATGGCTATGTCACTGGACTCCCACGTAGTCGACCATGGTTCGAGTCCCGGACCCAGTGGCTTAAACTCATGCCGGGCGCCTGTGCATGTGTGCCCAAGATCCCGGGAGGAGAATGGAGGGGAAGGGATTGAGGCGTGGCCATCCCCCCGGGGGACGATTTCTTGCTTTCTATCTCTCTGTCTCTCTCTGTCTGTCTGGCGAGCGCACATGCCCTATAGCAAAAACCTCTCCAAAAAAAGAAAAAAAAAATTATTTTTTCATGATGCTGTGTTTTCTTAACTACACTGAGTGTATAGAGACTATTTATTTATTTTTTTTAACTGCCATAGGTCACATGCACTTACCAGAGAGAGTTAGAGAAAGGGAAAAAGCACCTCCCAATGGTACATGGTCATATCACTATCCTTTCTCCATCTCTGCATCCCATCAGGATTTGGGGTACTCACTTTCTCTTTCTTTTTTACCAGAGAGTGTGCATATTCACCAGAGAGAGAGAGAGAAAGTATACTGTGAGGTCATGTGGTCACAGAACATCATTTTTCCTCCATTTCTTCAACTCCAGGATTTGGGACATTCATGCACATGTGCCCAGCATGTTCTTCAAGCCACCACAGCCAGGATTCAAACCACATTCAGCCATGTGGGTTCCAGCTCTATATACACAGTGTTTAATTGCTGTGAAACCAGCCTAGTTTATTTTCTGTATGTAACATGCTAGATTTTGATCTGTCATGAAGTCATGTTACTTGGCATCAGTTGGACTCTTTCAAGTCAAATTTAGATATTCCCAAATTTACAAATGTTTTTATTTAAGCTTTATTGGGTAGGTTTAGAGAAGCCCTTAGTTTAGAGCTAATGTAAACCCAATAGTAAGGCAATGCTTTTATTTATTTATTTATTTGTTTGTGAGGTTTTTGCTATAGGGCACACACACTCACTGGAGAGACAGAGTGAGACAGAGACAGAAGGCAAGAAATCACCCTTCAGGGGGATGGCTATGCTGCAATCCGTTCTCTTCTTGGGGTCTTGGATATTAACACATGTGCCCGGCATGAGTTTCAAGCTGCCAGGTCCGAGACTTGAACTGTTTTCGGCCATGTGAGAGTCCAGTAATGTAGTCATTATACCATTTATTGGCCCCAGTCATAAAATTTTAATCTAAAATTTCCCATATTTTCATCCAACTCTTAATTTTTTTCTACAACATTCATATCAACTGTCTCAGTCTCAAGTCAAGCAGTCCAGTGATAACGATTGCTCAAATACTTGAATAAAATTCTTAAGATCTTTTTATTAAAAAAATTGTCATTTCTTTTTATAAAAATTATTCATTTAATTTTATTATTATTATTATTATTATTATTATTATTAAATTTGCTATAAGACATGTCTGCTCACCACAGAAAGACAGAGAGAGACAGAGAGGGAGAGAGAGAAAGAAAGTAAGAAAACAAGCTGCCAGGTCAGCAGGTAGCATGGTACTTAGGATCCTTTTGAGTAATTTCTTTACCACATCCGGCATTTATACTTCCTTAACTCTGATAGGGGACATAATATTGAGCCCTGTCATCATGGTGGTCGAACTCTGTAATCATCCTTTGGTCTCCACCATCATTTACATATACATAGCACTGTCTTATTATTAATTTTATTTCCCAGAAGCCTCCTCTTCCTTTGCATCCATGTATCCTCTAGGCATATCCAATTCGGTAGCATCCCAGACACAGCTCTCTTGCTTCCATTTCTCAAAAGTGGTCTATATAATTTTTTATTCCCTTAAACTCCAAGATATGGATAATGCCAAATTTACAAATGTTTTCGTATTGATAATTTTTAATTTCGTGTCTAAATAATGAGTAATCGGGCCGGCAGGTGGTGTGGTGGTTAAAGGCACTGGATTCCCACATGGCCGACTGTCGTTCTAGTCCCAGATCTGGCGGCTTGCTTTCTTACCTTCTCTCTCTCTCTGTCCCTCTGTAACCAAATTAAAATAAATAAATAAACATAAAGTTAAATAAAATAATTCTTTGAAAACCTAAAGAATATAAAGAATGAGTAATCTGAGAAATTGAATTTTTTTTTAGGTTTTTTTTTCTTTTTTTTTTAATACAGAATCTCACTATGTCACAATCCTTCTGACTTAGTCTCCCAAGTAGCTGGAACTACAGGCACTTGCTGCTGTGTCTGCTTTTTAGAATGGGCCAAGAATCAAATTCAGGCCTTCCTTGTTGCCACAGCCTGCTCTATAGTAACCTCAACCAAAGCATGCCACCATGGCTGGGCCGGATCTGGGAAATTTAGGGACAGCGAGAAAGCCGGTAAGAGAGGCCCTACCAGCAATGATACTTCTTGGTACCCATCTACCAAGATACTACTATCTGTTCAATTTTTTTTTCTTTCAAGGTTTTTGCCATAGGACACATGTACTTAGAGAGAGACAGAGAGAAACAGTGACAAGGAAAGTGACAAATCACCTCCTGGGACTTTGGGCATGCATGAACATCCGCCTGATGTGATTTTCAAGCCATCAGGCCTGAGACTTGAACCTTGGTAAGCCGTGTGGGAGTACAGTGCTTTAACACTATACCACCTGTTCGCTCTGTGTCTATTCAATTTTAATGATCCATCTCTGGCTAATAACTATTTCCATCTCAGTATGCCTGCATTGGAACATGAGCAGGCAAGAGGGAGGCAAGGTGTGTGCTAAGGAAAGAGGGTTAAGCATCATGATTACTTCTGATTAAAGAGGAGATTTCAAATAGTCCTATCTCAGGATATTGCTTAAACAGGAAGCCAATCCACAAAGCCCATAAACAGGTATTAGCATTATAATAACTTCCAAAGTTGATCTAGTGAGTGTCATCTAAATTTCTTCTAAGGATAAAACTAATAAAATGTGGGTTAAATAGCACTGACCTTTACAATTTTTAATCCCTTTGATTTTCCTCATTCTTGCTTTTGAGTTTACAGATTTAAATGACATTAAAGGTGCATGTACCTAACAGCATTGAATCTCTCTCTTTTTTTTAAATATCAGGATATTGGAAATAACTATAATAAAATGGCCAAGAATTCACATCAAGAATAAAAGAAAAAGGATAGCTTAAAAGAAAACGGCAATATATCGCAGAGGCACACCAGGGTGCTAAGAGTAGCCTGCAGGATTAAAGACAGTTTAGGTCGAGGGCGGACTGCTCAGACTGAAGTGGTGGGTTGCAGGGACCCTGTGCATCCAGACTCTCTGCCAGTCTACACATGGTCATTAGGACCTGAAGTTCAGATGCCGTCCTGTACAGGGCCACGTCAGAGACTGGTGTCCAGGCACAGCATGTGCAAGGCTGATCAGACCTCCAGGCACCTTGGAAACATTGCTCCATTCATCTCTCCACCATCCTGTCTGGGGGCCTAAGTGACCAATACCATGGAGTCTGTTTTACAGTTGACAAAGCTGATTTACAAAGAGGTTACACAGCTTGCTTAAGGTCAGAAATTAGTAATAGAGATCAAGTGTAGACTTGAGGGGACCCAGCACTAGTGCCCAGGATACCCAGGCAAGCGTCACTCCAAACACCTTTCAGGGATTTCTATATGCCATTCCCCAGGACAACGGATTCAAAAGTGCTAACTGCACAGGCAGAATTCTTTCTCTGGGGGACGGGTACTACGTTGTTACCTTAGATCTTTCTCTTACATTTTCAAAGAGGCAGAAGTAATGACTGAATTAGCCCAACACTGGATACATTTCACATTTAAAGTCATAGACACTACCTTGCAATAAAGACATCTATAGTTAAGAAATGCTTCTGGAAGAAGTTTATTACAATGCATGAAAACTCTTGGGCTTTCCAAAGCCACAGGCTAGATACAGTTTCTTTTCTTTCAAAGAGAAACTTGAGAGGGAACACTTAGAATACCTTCACAATCAGTCCATTTTGTGGACAAGTTTTGACTTGAAAAACTTCAAAATAACCTCCTTCTGCGGTTATCTTCATCTCTAAGTAATTCTCTAAAGCTTCATAGTAAGGGCTTTGAGACATTTTTGTGGTTTCTCAGACTTTAACTTTCTTACTAACTGGCAGTCCAGTGGGTTCTGAGGAAGGGAAGGACATGGGAAGGAAATTTGTAATTGTGCAGTTTTTCTCAGAGGTGAGGCCTGTATGCCTGATTGTGGCCACATGTGTCTCACAGGAGTATAGCAGTCTGTTTTCAAGAGTGAAAAGAAGATTAAAAAGTGGCCTGAGTTTTCTGACCCAGTAGTTTATAAAAGAGGTGACACTATTTTCTAATCTTCTTAGTTTTGGGTGTGAGCCCAATTTTAGATGTATCTTTACAGTCACAAGTTTTCTGAATAATATATGGCAAATCATAAGCTTCTTTGCAAAGAGAGGAAATATTTTATTCCCTGAACTGCTCAAAAACACACAGTCTTTGAACACATTGTTACCTTAAATGTTTATACTACATAGATAATATAAAAAATCAATAATAGCAATTATTATTATTATTTAGGCAGCATACTATCACATCATACAAAATACATATGCATATATATATATATATATACATAAAATCTTATTTAATAATTTTTTAAGAGCAATGTTTGCTACAGGGGGTATATGCTCACCAGAGAGACAGAGAGGAAGTAAGAAGCACCCCAAAGCGTGGATGGCCACCCTTCTCCTCTATTCTTCTCTTGGGGTTCTGGACATGTATGTACAAATGCCTGGCATTAGTTTCAAGTCACTGGTTCCAGGATTTGAACTGCCATTGGCCACGTGAGAATACAACACCTTAACTACTATGCTACGTGCTGGCCCCCTATTTAATAATTTTTAATGATATTTCAATGCACTTATTAAATTTATTATGTTTTAGGCTTTTATGATGGGGCTTATGTGTTTACTAGAGAGAAAGAGACATAGAGACAGACAATGAGAGGAAAAGTGAGAAATCACCCTCACTCTTCCCTGGTGGGGGTAGATCGCCATGCTGGAACCTTTTGTTCTTTATTCTCCTCCTGGGATTTTGAGCATGCATGCACACACCCAGTGTGATTTTTCAAGCCATCAGGTCCAGGACTTGAACTACGGTTGGCCATGAATCCAGCACTTTAACAGCCACACCACCTGCTGGCCCTTATTTTATTATTTCAGAGTTCATTTACTAATCTCTTCCATGAGAGAGAGAGAGACAGAGACAGATAGAAATAGAGATAGAGAGACATAGTCTTCATGCTGTGATCAACTTCTGGCTTCAGTTAGCCCAATCATGGGCATCCACACACGATGCCTGGAGTGTAGAGGGAGGTCTCGGGATGTAAACCCAAGATCTTCTCATATGGATACAACATTGCAAAACATACATTACTACCATGCCCGCATCTGACCCCCCTATTACTTTTTAACCATGAGAGAAAAGAGACTAAGAGACTCTTGGTCTCACAGCTAATAGCCTGCAGACAGAATTACCTGTCATTACATGAGGTTAAATTTAAAATAAAAAGAAAGATGGGAGTTCTTATCTACATACTTCTCCATACAATTAATGTGGAAGAAAAAACAAAGGAGCTTGGAAAGAAAAATTATGACCTAATTGGACTGTCAGAATAATCTATGTGGTAGGCTATAGTCTGTAGGCCCAATTTTCCAATGAAGAATCTGAGGTTTCACAAGATTAAAAATTATTGGCTGTGAATTGTTTAATATCAACCAAGTATTAAATAGCACAGTAAGAACTGTGTGAATCTGCTCACAACATACCTTTCTTTATTGCTTAAAATGTGCCAAAAGAGAAAGTCGTGTCTCTCTCACCATAGTCTCCAAAACAGAGTAGAATTGTCTTAGAATGTGCCGTATTTACTCCAGTAGTAAGATGGTATGGAACTATCCAATTCGGAGTATGCCACAATATCCATGGAAAACCAAAAGAATTGTAGTTGCTGTGTCAGAAGTGTCCAACAGGTAAACAGCAACATTTTCTTTATAAAAGGGTTCTTGAAACCTTTCCTGCCTCCTCAGTCCTCAGGTATTTGTAAATTTGTAATTTAAACGATTTCTTGAGCCAAAATGGGACTACTGTATTCCTTCAAGGTCAGTTACCAATTCAGGGTCATCTCACTCTGGGAACCTTCTATTCCTTTGACAGGCAGGTTTGTGCTGTCTAGGTCCTCTCACCCACAGATGGTCCAGTAGAAACACTGAATACCTACATATTTGGTAGATAGCTAGATTAGATGATATATAAATAGATCGATCACACTTCTGGATCTGATATTGTGTTGCTGTGACATTGGCTATTCTATCCCAGTAGACTCCTAACAGCTAATGCATTTTCTCACTGGGCACATTGGTCCTTTCACAGCAAGTCTTCCATAGCAAGAGGGTTTCAGAAATCCCTCCATTTGGATTATCTACATTTCACCTGGCTCCTCCATTCAAGTGCATTTTGAGGCCAACAGCCCAGCAGTGTTATTCTCTTAATTTTATATGCCCACAGAGCTGAAGCATTTGAAGTGCAAGTGTAGGACTGTATACTTTTCAATTAGATGTTGGCAACAGAAACACAGACACTAACTGGCACAGACCAACTACCATTCTCTTAAATTAATGGCTATACTCTAATGGCATGGCCAATGGTAGAGCAATTTGGGAGCCTTGAGATCTATAGAAGCAGGGGAAATTATAGTTCACAGCATGACAAGAAGTTCTTTAAAAAGGCTTTGCACAATTAGCTTATTTCAGAAATGAAAAATGCCTATTGGATTAATCTGCCAAATCTTGGCCAGACATTGGTATCAACTGCCTTTTGTCACTATTATTTACCTTTGTTCTCCCTTAGGTAAAGAAGACCAGAGAAAAAGAGTACTTCTTAACAGAAGTCAGTAAGTATTTGTAGTAAAGTCTTCTTACTTGAGAAAGTGCAGGGCAATGAATCCCACTTTTCTCTTATATCCTGTATATTTTTAAACTTTAAGGTTCCTCTTTTTTCACATATAAGACCTCTCAGTAAATATTATAGGGTTATTTTCAGATGCAAGATTTCTTTGTTTAGGGGCTCTTTAGAATATGTAGACAGGGACTTATAACTACACATGACAATTTTAATCTATTGGTATTATTATTTGCAAATTTCTAGTAGTCATTTTTATAGTCTGTGACTATGGATGTTACTGTTCCCGATCCATCTTATAATTTCAACTAAATCAAGCAATGAAAATTTTATAGTGCATCCCTAATTGTGCATCAGACTGGAACTGTTCATACAAGTTCCAAGCAATTATAAGCCTTTCTGGGAAACATCGGCAGCAAACACTGGATTAAATGTTTATAACAGCAAGCCAGATGGGAAACAGAGATAAGGAAAATCTCATGGAAACTTTTTTTTTTTTTTCTCAAACCACAACACTATTTTAAATTAACCTAGCCAAGGGGAAGCATTTTCATGTTGTTGACTAATAAAGCACTTTTGGTAACAGCACTTAAATCGTGGGAATAATTTCACAAAGATAAAACCCTTCGTATCATTTGTGATTGAGGTTACAAACACATACCAGATAGACTGAGTTGATGAGTAAGACTCCAAGAATGTATTAGAAAATGCAAATTTAAAAGCAACTGATTTAAAGTTTAAAATGTGGCTCATATTATATTAAAAATAGAAAAAAATCACATGGAAATATTTAGCTGTAACAGGGAATGTTTGACATGGAGACTGTGGTGCACATTGAGTCAACTTACTTATGCTAAAAATACTTTCTCTGTTGAAGAAACTAGGGGGAAAGCTGCCATTTTATAGATAAAATCTATTGCTTAATGGAATTGGGCAATAAACATCTCTTATTCACTTGAGCTCATGCTTGTTTTCTCTAATGTGATTAAAATGATCCCAAAGTTACAGAGGTAGATTTATAGTAAAAAATTAACACTGAAGTTTCAAGTCCACCCACTTATATGTACTCCACCCCTGGAGAGACTGCTAGCAATGTGTTCACATGTGCATATATATTTAAAAAAATGTATAGAGGAAGATAGTTTAGCTCTAACTTGTTAAGACTGCTGTATACATTCTTATTTTCCCTCCATCACATTTCCTGCTAGGTAGGTGGTACCAGAGGACCCATGAGCATTTTTGGATTATGGCTGAGTAAAAGTTAAATTTGGGAGACATTTATTTGGTTTAGTAGAATATATTTATGAGATGCAGTTAACTCCATATATAGTTAAGTTATTGCTACTGTCTAAGCTTAGAAAAGTATTCTGAGGATAGTCTTACCACCCACTGTGCCTAGTCACTTATTATGGAAATGAGATGGTATAGGTCAGAAGCTTTATTGAATTATTATTGTTTTACCATACCAGATACATAATGTAGAGAAGAAAGGTTAAAAACACATGTAGCAAGGAGTTAGTCTATGGAACATTTTTTACAGTCAACAAATGTATAAAACTTATGACAAGATAAACTATGAGGTCCTTTTGCTGTTGCAGCCAGCAGCCAGGTCCATC
This sequence comes from Tupaia tana, assembly GCA_026018925.1. NCBI lineage: Eukaryota > Metazoa > Chordata > Mammalia > Scandentia > Tupaiidae > Tupaia > Tupaia tana. Next base: position 18,107,196 of record JAKSZU010000013.1, on the reverse strand, counting down.
TGAAGGCATCTGGGCAGTAAGGGACATTGAGGCTGGGGCAACACTGCCCCCACCGCCTCACTTCCAGACTCCCCAGTCCAGGGCCCACCAGACCCATAAGCAAGTAGGCAGTTTCTCCATTTTTTTCCTTTACTCTCCTCCATTCTTTTGTTAATTTCCTCCTCTCCCTCTCCCCACAGACTGTCCCCTTTGCTGTCATAGTCAGCAGCCAGGTCCATCTGCGCTACCTTTTCTTTATTCCCCTCTGTACTCTTTTCTTTCCCTTTACATTATCTATTCTTCCTCATCTTCCACCTTGCCAGAGTGACTAGCAAGGTCTAGAATCAGATTTATGAAATTTTCTAGTAATATAATGTTCTTTGGGAACCTCCTTTGTACTGAACCAGCTGTGAAAGAGGAGATTCTGCTCTTCAGACACCTGAATAGAGTATCTTTTTTGAGACCACATTACTAAAAACAACAGAACAGAGACTTCGGCAGATGTCAATTTGCAGCAAAAAGCAAACACACTCCTAGTCAGTGAAACATTCTCCTAAGAGGTACTTAAAAATGAGTACATCAGACCAGCAATTGGCGTAATGGCTATGTTGCTGGACTCCAAAGTAGTTGACTGCAGTTTGAATCCTGGACCTGGTAGCCTAAACTCACACTGGGTGCATGTGCCTGAGTGTGTGTGCAAGATCCCAAGAGGGGAATGAAAGAGAAGGGATTGCTGTGTGGTCATCCCCCTGGGGATGATTTCTTACTTTCTGTCTCTCTGTCTTTCTTTGTCTTTCTGGTAAGCGCATGAGCCCTATAGCAAAAACCTCTCCAGGAAAAAAAAAAAAAAAAAAGACAAAGGCAGTGCTTTTCAAATAATAATGTGATTGAATGTATGGAAGAAAATGAGGTGAAAAAAAATTTAAAAAGAATTTTTTCTTCTGATAATTTTAGGAATAATGAATGCATTGATAATGACACAATGCAGTATATAATACTCATTACTTAATAAAACTAAAATTTGTTCACATAAAAATAAAAGTGAGTACATCTTCCAATGGCTAGAAGTAGAAGAGCCTCAGGTCTGAACAAACAAGGAAATATATCTCCATCAAAGGAACAGAGTAACTCCCCCCCATCTCTTGTGAAAATGGAGGACGTTACCAAAATGTCAGAGAAAGAATTTCGAACATTCGTGGTGACCAAATTCTATGAGTTGGAACAGAAAAGGGACAACAAACTACAGGAGATTAGGAAGTCATTCCACAAAATGAAAGAAGAAATGGATATTCTGAGAAAGAACCAGATGGAACTATTAGAGATGAAGTCTGGAATAGAGGAAATCAAAAACTCCCTTGAAAGCATTAAAAGTCTATTAGACCATGCAGAAGATCGAATCTCTGATGTAAAAGATAAAACCTCTGACCTAGAAAAAAACACCAAAAAGATAGACAAAATAATAAAGAAAACATGAGGATAATATACGAGAAGTGACTTACAAAGTTCATCCCATCAGGCTAACATCGGACCTCTCAAAGGAAACAATGCAAGCAAAGAAAGAATGGGAAGATGTATTGAAAGTGCTAGGAGAGAATCAATTTCAACCAAGATTATTATATCCTTCTAGACTATCCTTCATATGGGAATAAAAGATTAAAATCTTCTCAAACAAGACCTGAAAGAATTGGCCAACACCAGTCCAGTTCTTCAAGAAACCCTGAAGAAAGTACTGTTCCAGGAAAACTAAAGAATTAACAGACAGAAACAAAGGAATAAAAGGCAGCTGAGACAATGGTCAACTTAAATCATTGGGGCAGATCCAGTAACATCAATAATAACATTGAATGTGAATGGATTAAATTCTCCAATCAAGAGATACAGACTGGCTGAATGGAAAAAAAAAAAAAAAAAAAAAAAAAAAAAAAAAAAAAAAAAAAAAAAAACAGAAACCTTCTATCTGTTGCCTACAGGAAAACCACTTCATGGATAAAGACATACATAGACTGAAAGTGAAGGGTTGGAAAAAGGTTTTCCATGCAAATGGGAACCATAAAAGAGCTGGAGTTGTGATACTAATTTCTGACAAAATAGGCTTTAAAACAAAAACTATTCAAAGAGACAAAGAAAGGCACTATATTGTAGTAAAAGGATCAATAGATCAAGAAGATATAACTCTTATAAATATCTATGCACCTAACACAGGAGCACCCAAATATGTGAAGGAAAGACTGTTAGATCTAAAAGGGGAGATCGACTGTAATATACTAATTGTTGGAGACCTCAACACTGCACTATCCCCTCGGGCCAGATCATCTAGACAAAAAAAAATAGATAAAGAGATCAATGATCTGAACGATACCATAAAAGAAATGGACTTAATAGACATCTATAGAACTTTCCATCCAAAAACCATGAGATACACTTTTTTCTCACCCCAACATGGAACATTTTTGAAGATTGACCAGATTCATAGGGCACAAAGCAAGCCTCTACAGATTCAGAAGCATAGAAACTATATCCAGCATCTTCTCTGACTATGAAGGAATTAAACTTGATTTTAATTTCAAGATAAATCTTCAGAAATACCCAAATACATGGGTATTTCTACTAAATAACCTACTCCTGAAGGACTCCACTACTACCGAAGAAATAAAGACTGAAATCAAAAGATTCATGGAAGCCAATGACAATGAGGACAAGAGTTTCCATAATCTTTGGGACACTGCTAAAGCAATCATAAGAGGGAAGTCATAGCAATTGGTGCACATAAGAGGAAGACAGAAAGAAGGCAAATGGATCACCTAACATCATGCCTCAGAGAATTGGAAAAGCAATGGCAAAAAATTTCAAAAAACTCCAGGGGACCAGCAGTTAGTGTAATGGCTATGTCACTGGATTCCCACGTAGTCGACCGCGGTTCGAGTTCCGGATCTGGCGGCTTAAACTCACGCCGGGCGCGTGTGCGTGCGTGCCCAAGATCCCGAGAGGAGAATGGAGGAGAAGGGATTGCGGCGTGGCCATCCCCCCTGGGGGGTGATTTCTCGCTTTCTATCTCTCTGTCGCTCTCTGTCTGTCTGGCGAGTGCACGCGCCCTATAGCAAAAACCTCTCCAAAAAAAGAAAAAAAAAAAAAAAGACTCCAGGAGAAAGGAAATAATAAAGATACTAGCAGAAGTAAATGAAATAGAAAATAAACGTTCTATACAGAAAATAAAAGAAAGTACAAGCTGGTTCTTTGAAAGGATAAACAAAATCTATACACCACTATTGAGACTTATTAAGAAGAAGAGAGAAAGGAACTAGGTGAATCAAATCTGCAATGAAGCTGGTAATATAACAACAGACATAGTAGAAATTCATCATTAGAGGATACTTTGAACATCTATATGCTAAGAAACAAGACAATCTGGATGAGATAGACAAATTCCTAGACAAATATAACCTACCAAGATTGAGCCCGGAGGATGTAGAAAGTCTGAATAGGCCCATAACAAGCCAGGAGATTGAATCAGTAATAAATAACCTCCCAACAAAGAAAAGCCCTGGCCCTTATGGATTCACCTCTAAATTCTACAAAACTTTTAAAAAAGAGTTAATCCTCATTCTGCTCAAGTTATTTCTAAAGATCCAAAAGGGTGAATCTCTCTCTAATTCATTCTATGAAGCCCCTATCACCCTTATCCTTAAAACAGATAAGGACAGGACAAGGAAGGAAAACTATAGACCAATATCTCTGATGAATATAGATGCAAAGATTCTCAACAAGATACTAGCAAATCGTATCCAACAACTTATAAAAAAGATCATACACCATGATCAGGTAGGCTTTATCCCAGGAATGCAAGGTTGGTTCAACATACGCAAAACCATAAATGTAATGCATCGTATTAACAGGAATAAAGATAAAAACCATATGGTCCTATCAATTGATGCAGAAAAAACATTTGATAAGATACAACATCCCTTCATGATCAAGACTCTCAGAAAAATTGGCATAGAAGGGTCATTTCTCAACACAATAAAAGCCATCTATGAAAAACCCATCGCAAACATCATCCTGAATAGAGAAAAGCTGAAAGCTTTCCCACTAAACACGGGAACAAGACAAGGATGCCTGCTTTCTCCACTCTTTTTTAATATAGTACTGGAAGTCCTCACCAATGCAATCAGAAAAGAGGAAAAAATAAAAGGCATTCAAATAGGAAAAGAAGAGGTGAAACTCACACTATTCGCAGATGACATGATTGTATACATAGAAGACCCAATGGTCTCCGTGGAAAATTACTGGAAGTAATACATGATTACAGCACAGTTGCAGGATATAAAATCAATACACAGAAATCGATAGCATTTCTATATATGAATAATAGGCAGACTGAGATAGAACTGAAAAAAGTTACTCCATTTACCATAGCCACCAAAAGTATAAGATATTTAGGAATAAATCTAACCAAAGAAGTTAAAGACCTCCACAAGGAAAACTATGAGAAGCTAAAAAAAAGAAACTGAAAATGACACAAAAAAGTGGAAGGACATCCCATGTTCCTGGATTGGAAAAATTAATATAATCAAAATGGGAATTTTACCCAAATTAATCTACCTATTTAATGTAATGCCAATCAAAGTACCACATTCTTCAGAGATCTAGGAAAGACAATCTTAAAGTTTGTCTGGAATCATAAAAGACCCCATATTGCCAAAGCAATTCTACACAAGAAAAGTGGAGTGGGCTGCATCTCACTCTCTGACCCAAAAATATACTACGAAGCTGTGATAATCAAAACAGCATGGTATTGGCACAGAAACAGACAGGTGGAACAATGGAACAGAATAGAGTTGCCAGAAATAAATTCCCAAACACAGTCAACTGATTTTTGGCAAGGGATACCAGTCAATCTAGTGGGAAAAGGAAAACCTCTTCAGCAAATGGTGCTGGAAAAACTGGATTTCCACCTGCAAAAAGATGAATCTGAACCCCTACCTCTCACCTTTGACAAAAATCAAGTCAAGGTGGACCAAGGATCTAAATCTAAGACCTCAAACAATAAAACTGTTCCTGGAAAACACTGGGGAAACTCTGGAAGACAGTGGGGTAGGGAAAGACTTTTTAAATAAGACCCCCAAAACACAGTCGATAATCCCCAAAATAGACAAGAGGGATTACATCAGACTAAGAAGTTTTTGCATAGCAAAAGACACAGTAATTAGTGTGAACCAACAGCCCTCAGAATGGGAAAATATTTTTGTAAATCATACATCAGATAAGGGACTGATAACCAGAATACAGAAAGAACTTAAGATGCTGTTTGGGAAAAAAAGATGATCAACCCTATTAAAAGATGGGAAAAGGAACTGAAAAAAACACTCTCTAAAGATGACATATGAATAGCCAAAAGGCATATGAAAAAATGCTCAACATACCTCATCATAAGGGAAATGCAGATCAAAACAACAATGAGATACCACCTAACCCCAGTCAGAATGTCTAAGATTGAAAAAACAAAAAAAATGATAAGTGTTGGCGGGGGTTTAGTTAAAGAGGAATTCTTTTACACTGCTGGTGGGAATGTAAATTGGTCCAGCCACTGTGGAGAACAATTTGGATATTCCTCAAAAATCTACAAACAGATCTACCATATGATCCAGCAATCCCACTCCTTGGTATCTACCCAAAGGACAGAAGAATTCTTCATTGGAAAAGTGCTTGCACATCAATGTTTATTGTGGCACTATTCACAATTGCTAAGACATGGAACCAACCCAAATGCCCCCATACGGATGAATAGATTGAAAAACTGTGGCACATATACTCTATGGAATACTATTCAGCCATAAAAACCAACAAAACCCTGGCTTTTGACAGAAAGTGGAAGAATATGGAAGATTTACTGCTGAGTGAAGCAAGTCAGGCTATGAAGGAGTGACATTGCATGTCCTCACTTAATATATACCAAGAGTCTGCACTCTATGACTGAAACTGATTGACTAAAGGTTGTACAAACACAAGAGATGGGTGTGAATGCCAGATGTGGTGTGTGTGGAGGAGTGGGCCCTAAGGAAGGATTTGGAGGAGGGATACGTAAGCAGAACATTGACAGTATGGGGTGGTATGGTGTTATGTGTTGAAGATATTTTGATCAACTGGACTGGGGGAAATGTTCACATATTGAAATGTTCACTTTGTAACCTAAATAATGTGATTGAATGTATATAAAAAACTAAAAAAATATTTTTTTTTAAAAAAGATAAACTATGAATACATTTTTTTTTTTGGAAAAAGAATTCTAAGTTCCCCACCACTAACACAAGAGAGACTTGGTTTTCTCCACTCCCATTTACCTAATGACTTGCTCACATTGCCCAGCCAACCATGTATCTTCGGCATTCCCTTGGCTGAAATACCAGGACCAACCACCATTGTTATTATTATTTGAAACCAACATTTGTTGTTAAAAGTCATCCCTAGATTAATTCAGGCTTTAAATGTTACTTCCGTTGTTTATTAGGCTATACCTAGAAATTTTTTCATATTTTCTACCTAGGTTGAAAAACGCTAATCCTTATTCTTTATTTCTACTTTATTGTTTATTTTTATTACCCCTATGTATTGCTGAGGCATCTGAGATAGTAATTGTACCCAGAGAATAACTTTTAATTATGAATTGAATTCTTTCAATTCCAAAAACAGTTTGAAGGCACTTTCAAGAATGCAGAATGATAGGGCCTTTTATATTTGTTATAGTTCTTGAGAGAAGCAAGAAAATACATGTATCCTATCTTTTTTATGTACTTATCATATGTTAGTTTATTTTCTCCTGTTATAACTGAATACCATAAACTAGGTCATTTATACATAATACAGGTTTAGTTGGCTTGGCTGGCAAGTCCAAGGACAATGGGTAGCATCAGCAAGGGCCTTCTAGCTGCATTAGAACACAGTGGAGGCATCACAAGGTGTCACAGAGCCAGGTGTGTGAAAGAACTTGGAAGAGTAGCTGAGCTTACTTCTGTAACATCCAACTCTTGAAAGAACTTACTCAGTCCTGTGATAATGACATTAATTCATGAACCAGGGAAGAAGTGACAGTAATCAATTGATAAGAGCAGAAGAATTAAGTTTCTAACACAGAAACTTTTGGGGGACACATTCAAACCATAGCAGATGGCAAGAATCAATTTTGGAATCACCAACTGGCGACTCCATATTTCCCTGGTATTTGATAGTAAATCATTATCCTTATCTGTGAAATGACTAGATTTTGATCCTGAGTGAATAAAAATGAGGTTGAGATGAGCTAATTCCATATGGCCCAAAACCACTAGGAAGAATTAATATTTATATGATAGGTTAAACATGTATAGCACTTTAATTTTTTTTGTTTTTCAAGAATCATTTCAAATCATCATTCTAAGAACTTAATAAAAGTAGAGAATAGTTATTACCATTTTACAGTAGAAGAAATTAAGGGACAGAGACATTAAAAATGAGCTCAGGTTACAGCTCATGTTAATGGTAGAACTGGGATCAAGCCCTAGATGTTACCCTGGCTGTCATGGATCTTCCCCTCTCCATATAATACGCCTTTCCCAAACTATGTATCACCATCCCAACATCTTCTCCCACATCTACTCCAAATAAAAGGATATAATATCTCTGGTTTCCAAACTGTTTGGTATTTTTATTGTGTTATTCAGTGAATGGCTTGGTGTATTATCTTTTTATAATAACTAGACAATGACAACAAAGTTCTCTTAGTTCTACATAAAAAAGACTTGTGTTCAATAAACCTAAACATTTCCCCAGAACTAACAGGACAAAATGAATGAGTTGCTCTCCAATTTCTGCAATCCTATTCTTTCATCATCAGATCCATACACTTGACATACAATAACAGACTCCTGTGGATTGAAGACATAGCTCAAAATTATAAGGATTTAAAAACATGTCCAAAAAACCTAACTATTAATCTACTCCATTCATGCACTTCTTGGTTAACATGTCTACAGGCTAATGCACTGCGGTGACTCAACATTACCACATGATAATTTATTTTACCTCACATTCTTAAATAAAACAGGACAATCATCCCTATTAACACTGCATCACTTTAACCTTAGTTACCTCTCACACCTACATTTTCCAGGGTCATTATGTCATCTGACCCATGCCCAGGACATCTGAGAAGAAAGCCCACAGGAAGAGGGACAGAAACTGTGAAGAAATCTGGGGTGACTGTGTAAGCAGGTCTTAATGGCTGTTCTTTGGCCTAATTTACAAAGTCTTCTTTCCTATACTGTAGAATTCATATGTTTCAGACACAAAATTAAAATGATGTCTCAACCAAATCATAGATGCAAGTCCACATGTGTGTAATTGCTCTCTCAACCCCAGGAGAAGGTCTGATTAAAATGAGTTACATTGACCTTGGATGACATGGCCTAAGGGGCAATTATTCCCCAAGGGACTTAATTAAATGCAATTAGACCAGTGCAAGTACATTTAACGAGTCCCCTTGCAGTACCTGCATTTCCAATTTATTTTCCCAGAAACTTTCACTAATGATTTGATTCACTCAACATCCATCAGTGGATAATGATTGGACAGTCAGCACTACAAGGTGATGATGGGATGTCTGGGACCCACGATTCAGGTATTAGAAAGGAACTACAAACACATGACAAGCCAAACAGTAATACAAGAGGGTATATGTTTTTGGACCAAATGAGCAGTAGGGAGAATAGACAGAATAGACAGAATACAGTCACTGTGGAGGAAGCAGGCACAGGTAGTTTCGGTGACAGCTGGGGGACTTAGAGAATACAGATCAGGAGTGATCATGGACTTCCATGTTAGAAAGATTTTAGGGATCATGTTTCAAAACCTACATTTCGTACTTGGGAACTCTTACTAAGTTATCTAGCTTACTCAAAACCACCCTCCAAGTGACATGAAATATTGAAGGAAAGGTGAGTGGCAAGAACAAGCTGAGTGGTGTCATCCCTGAGGTATATTTTGGGGGCTTTAGGTTGATAGTTGGATAAAGTCAGTAGCATAGCTAAGTGTTAGTTGGAAAAATAGGTTTGGGTCTATATGTAAATGTTATGTAGATGGGGCTGGTGGGTAGCATGGTGGTTAAGGTACTGGACTCCCACATGGCCAAATAAATATTTTTAAAATGCTATGTCTAGAATTGGAATCTATTTTGACATCCAAAAAAACATGTAGACATAGATTTAAATTGTGAGTTTTTGCAAGTTTAAAGTGGTTTTAGTAGATTGATCTGGGAATTATATCCCAGGTGTAGGGAAAATAGTAGGGACTGACAGAGGTCTGGACTAGGCCTACATTAATTAGAACCAGTCTCAGATAGGAAAAATGATCTCTAGAGATATTATGAGAAGCCAGGAGCATTGTGCAAATGACTTTGGACAAGATAAAACAATATCAAATATTATGCCTAGGTTACAAATAAGAGTGCTGTGGGGAAGCCAGCAGTGGCTGTCAGAGAGAGAAATCAGAGCAGAGAGTGGGAGGGTCAAGGAGACACCGAGAGGCAAAGGCATTTCCAGGACCAGAGAGTTCCAGGAAGGTCCGTGTGCTCACAGTCAGGAATGAACGAGGGTTCAGATAAACAATCTGGAACTGAGGTGAGCCTGTGCACTACAGACCAGGGCAAGGCCATCGTTTGGAACCAGCAGACAGCTGACAGCCAGGAGAACTCAGAAGGTACAGCCTGCCCAGACCATAGTCAAAGGCATGGAATTTGGAACAGACACTGAGGTTATAACGCAGACCTGCAGCCTAAGTGGCAGCAAACAAAAAGTCGGGTAAGCCAGGAAGGCTGGAATCCAGGCAAGAGATCACAGAGAGGCATGATGGCCAGCATTAAGGAACCATGACAGGGCCAACTGGAGCCCCCTCAGAGGCAGGCAAAGTATTTTCTTAGGTCATCTGCAAATCTGGAGAGCAAGACAAAAAAAATAAATAAATAAAAGAGAGAGAGAGAGAAGAAACAAGTACAAATTTAATATATGTAGAAGTAGTAACAAGAGAAAACAGAACACTGTAGGACTTACTACATAATAGATTTGTTTGTTTTTACTAGTTAGTACTGTTTTTATTTCTAATTATATGGTGTGGGAAAGAATGTGTGGGGAAACACAACATAAATTTTGCAGTGAAACAAAATGTTCTTCTCTGGTTCTGTTGGATGTTGAGAAAACCTTTGTCCCAACCAGGTAGTTACTTATTGAACTGCTGGAAAAGTCATGACGTATTTTTTCTGTTTCTTTATGCAAAAATGCATCATGACTTTTCCAACAACCCAGTAGATGTTTCCCTTCTATGTCAGTATACCGCTGTCTTACTCCAGACCTGCTGGTCAAGGTAGAGTCATGAGCACTCCAGCTTACAGAGAACAGAGCATAAAGGGAATTTACTCAGATCTAAAGATAATGATTGAGATCTGGGGAGGAAATAGGTGTGGGGAGGTAATATCAGAAGGTAGAGCTGGTTTCCAGGGGGAATGATGAGTTTGCATTTTGTTTTACTGAGGTGGAATGGCAGTGGGACACTGAAGGAAAGTTCTCACTATCCATCTAAAGAGGGAAACTAGTGGACATGTAGAACTTTGGAGTCATACATAGAAGTGATGGTGGAAGGTGGCTGGGGAGGCACCACTGCTTATTAGCAGTGGTCACTCAGTTGCTGTTTACATAGAATTGTTTCCATTACTTCCATTTTGAAGGTGATGACTCCTTTCATACCATCAAGAGTATGAGTAGCTGTGGTAGACTTTGGCCTTAGCTGGACTGGATCATAACTAGATGGGCAGCTGTCAAGGTTTGTGAACTGCAGGGACCAGCAGTTAGCGTAATGGCTATGTTGCTGGACTCCCACATAGCGGACCACGGTTCAAGTCCCAGACCCAGTGGCTTGTTTTTTCAAGCCAGACACATGTGCATGTGTGCCCAAGATCCTGAGAGGAGAATGGAGGAGAAGGGATTGCGGTGTGGCCATCCCCCTGGTGGGGGGGTTGACTTCTCGCTTTCTGTCTCCCTGTCTCTGTCTGTCTTTCTGGCGAATGCACGCGCCCTATAGCAAAAAACTCTCAAAAAAAAAAAAAAAAAAAAAAAAAAAAAAAACAAGGTTTGTGAATTGCAAACATATCTGGAGGTGTAACACCCATTTAAAAAGCAACTTGCTGCAAGGAGCTGGCCAGAATGTAGTGTCTGATGTGTTAGCAACCACTGAGCATATGCTTAATAAAGCAGAGCATACAGCTCTATCAGTCACTTGAAAAGACTGTTTCATATTAGCCTTTGAAAATTAGAGATGTGGCTAAAAAAATTATCTCTTGAGGTTTTGATTTGATTTTTTTTGGGGGGGAGGGGGGTTGCTGTCATAGCATCCATATTCTGGCCTTTCACATGGCATTCTAGAACTTCTATTTCTATTTCAGCCTAAACTAAGAACCAAAATGAAAATAAGAAATAAGATCAAATAAAAGAAAGTATGCTGTGGGGGAAAACTAATTCTGAATAGGATGCATTGGTTTATAAAACGTCTGAATTTACAATACAGTGGCTGAACCCTTCAGGTACTCATTTTTCCACAGAGCCAGCTCTGGTGCTATTAACTATGGGTAAACGATGTGGTGGGTATGACACCATAAAGGCAGAGACAGGTCTGGGTCCATTGGCTTGGTAAAAGCAAGGATGTGTGTTCTATGCCAGCCCTGTTGAAATACACCCAATTTTGGAATGACAATTTAATATAAGCAGCCAAACATGGACTTAGTCCAACCTCAAATGTCCTACTAAAACTGTGTGATGGCTCATAAAGATAGCTCTGTCTCCAGGAATTTTATGGACTACAGCAGTGTGTTGACGTGATAGATAGCATCTTCAGTACCTCCATTAAGATCTGCGTCTGTGTTGTTTCAGACCACCACGCGGCAGAAATCAATGTCCAGCCAAGGGGAATTAAATCCGTTCTCTCATCTGGTTTTGCACGTATATCTCAGTCTTTGTTAAATATTCAAAATGGCCAAAATAGTTTCAGTATAACCAATCGAAATAGTAGTTTAGTGTTCGTTGCCTTGAGGAGACAATTTCAACTCTGTTGTTAATGTCCCTTTTGCAACAGTTCATGATCCCTGACATGTATCTTTTAGAATTTACTGCTAGTAACATGTATTTCCTTAACATCAAGTATGTTTTTTTAGTTGCCAGAGTGCACATACCCTGCCGAGAAAGAGAGAGAGAGAGAGAGCACACCCCAGTGGGTGCTCAATCTTTTCTCCTTCATTTCTCCATCCTGCCAGACCTTTGAGCACACTTGCACACATGCCCAGCATATTTTCTAAGCTGTGTGGCTGGGATTCAAATTGGGGTTGGCCATGTGGGATCCACCTCCCTTTAACCTCTAGACTATGGGACCAGCCTATGTTTTGTAGCTTTTGAAATCCACCTAAGGAGAATTATAATGACCCCTTGGTTTTTCCTTTTTGGATTAGCTGCTAAGGAGCTCACAGCTAAATGCTGTGTTGAATTTCTTATCCAAAGTTTTAGGTATCATAATCTTCTACCTTTGTCTGTGTTTCCCTATTTTTAAAAATTCTGTTGTAAGAATATTTGGAGCCAGCCATAGTGATGCAGAGTTAAACCAATGCTAATGTCCTGAAGTCTCCCTGTACATGCCAGGTGCCCACATGTGCTGTGATCCAGGTTGGACGAGGCTCGGGTGGTTTGCAGTGTGAAGACTCTGTTGGGGGTGCCTCTCTGTCTCTCTCATGGAAGAACTGAATAAATAAACTTGCCAAGTATTTTTTAGAAATATTTTGGCAACTTTTCAAGCTTTTTAGTATTGAGGGGGCATCCCATGATGATGTACAACTTTAAAATGGGAAAAATATGGTTCGCTTTCCTTTCCCTTGGCTTTGTCTGCTCACCATGACTCTAGTTGTGTGTCCCATAGCAACCTGGCTCACTGAGTAATGATGTGCTACGTATCGTTTCATCGCTGAGGTTACCACAGGATCACGTTCCTATTAGTTATACTTCAAGCTAGCAGAAGGTGAATTTAAGGCAGGAGGATAGAAAAAGTGAGATGAAGAAGTATGAGAAGGATATAGTTCTATGGCCTAGTAAGAGTAATTATTTTTTTAAATTATGTATTTAATTATATTTATTATTATTATTTAATTTGCTAGAAGGGCACACATGCTCACTAGAAAATGAGTGAAAGGGAAAGTGACAAAGCAAGCCTTCAGGTCCTGAACTTGAACCATGGTCGACCATGCCACCTGCTGGCCTCAGTAAGAGTAATTCTTATCAAATATTTTGAAATTCTTTTTTTCTCTGGAGGTTTATGAACCTCCTCCCCTCCAGTAGTATTAATTAATGAGAGGTTATTACAACATAATACTTTATAGGGACACAGGAAAAAAAAATGACTCTATATATAAATTTGATCCCACAGACTATTTGGAGGCAAATGTCAAAATTGTCGTGTGGTTAATTACATGTATTGTAACTCTATACTTGATGTTGGGTGCTGGGATATTTGACTGGTATCCAAATATTTCTGGTCTTTGCTGTTTTTTGAAGGTTGCAATGTGTTTTAAGCAATTTCAAGATATCAACTATGAGATTTATAACTGCTAATGAAATCATAGATTACCCAGTATAATGAACTTTTGCATTGTATGTGAAGACTTAGGATGGGAATTTCTCAGAGAAATTCTGAATACATGTATTCAATGAAAAAAATCAACAAAATATGCTGATTTTCTTAATGTGCCTGAGAACTGAAATCTCATTCGTATCATCAAAGAGGTAAAAGAACATATATATATATATATATATATATATATATATATATATATCAGTGAAGTTTAAAAGTAGAAATCATAGATGTATTGGGTTTTTCTAGACAGCTCTCTCTCTTTGTTTTCATATGTTCATTTCTTTCTTTCTTCCATGAGAGAGACATAAGGAGAAAGAGACAGACAAACAGGCTCTCCCAACAGAGTCCCCATACCACAACCTATCACCAGCCTCAGCCAGCCCAGATCATGGGCGCACACATGCCTGGTGTACTCAGGGAGGTCCCTGGATATGTATCCAGAAACTTCCTACATGGGTCAACGTCACAGAACATCACATTACTGCTATATCATGGACTGGCCTTCCTTATTGAGCTCTCTTATATGGAACGAAGAAAGTGATAGTCAAATAATTTTGCATTTTAATGTGTTCTGTAATGATTATCACTGCTCCCAAATACTAATGTAATAGCAAGTTTCTTTCTTTTCTCCAAGAGAAAAAAGGAAGTCTATTAAGAGAAAGAACACTTGGGGGTCTAAAGCCAGGGGTGCTTCAGCCCACAGGTTTCGTTTTTAAAAAATAAGCCTGATAGGAGAAATCCAATGAGAAAGGACTGCAAAAATATTGATGCTGTATTTTAACAGTTGTATTTTATTTTCATTAAGAGTTGGTTTATTTGTTTGTTTGTTTTCCGTTTTGTTTTCCCTAGGTTGCTTGTTCTTGCTGGATACTAACAGAGGGAGACAGAGAGAGGGAAAGTGAGAAATCACTCCTCTGGGTAATCCTTTCATTGCTGGGCTATTATAATATCCAGTAAGTCAAAATGCAGATTGAATTTATTTGGGGATGTGGGATCCCTTTATTCTTATAGAATTAATCTTTCAAATTCATCTAACAGATAGGCCTAGTTTTTGTAAATGGGCCATTTTACTGACTAACCTGATTTATGCATTCATTTCAGTGTCACTTAGAAAGGCATTGCTATGATCTTTGTAGATTCAACAAGTCTTATTGAAATCTAATGCTGGAGAACAAAAATACCAGTTTTTTAAGGAACATAGGAATCTGATGCAAAGGCTATCCTTTTTTTTTTTTTTTTTTTTTTAATTAGACAAATGCTTTTTGAACTTAGGGCTCTGGCAGACACAACTACAAAATAGTCAGACCTGTTACCTCTTATATCCTAGAGCTTGTGACTGGGGCAGTGGGCAACTAGCCTAGCCTGTTACAGTGTCTTCGGCACAAGTCTAGTAGTTAATACCAAGTGCTATCAGAGGACATGGGTGGGGTACTTAACTCATACAGAGGAAGTGGTGGGGACAGAGAACAGACCAGGCTTCATAGAGGAAATGACCAAAGCAGCTAGAAGAGGTGATGTGGAAAAACCCATACCAGCAAAGGAGCAATAGGAGGCAAGAAACTCATGGTCCATTTGAGGAATATTGTGGTCATCAAATAGAAGTAGAATGGACCTACCCACAGCCAAAATTTGGTTCAATATTTGAACCAATGACACCGCACACACATCAAGAGGGTTCATTACTCTTAGAGAAAAGGCTTACTTCTAGAGCCAGTAGGTGGCATGGAGGTTAAGGTACTGGACTCTTACATGGTCAGCCGTGGTTTGAATCTTTTACCCTGTGTCCAGAAACTCACACCTGGCTGTGTGTGCATGCCCAAAATCTCAAGAGGAAAATGGAGGAGAAAGGACTGCAGTGTGGTCATCCCCTGGGGGGATGATTTCTCACCTTCTCTTTCTCTCTTTCTCTGTCTCTCTCTCGCCAGTGAGTGCAAGAACGCTAGAGCAAAAACCTAAAAAAAAAAAAGAAAGAAAGAAAGAATAAAGATAGAGAGAAAAGACTTACTACCCACATATTGAGGCTTCCTATAGAGAGAGCAGGGCAAGCTACCTAATGAGGACCAAAAAATTGGTCTTGAGAGAGTAGGAAATGGAAACTGGCTGGGCTTTTTTTGTTGTGGCTCCTATATTTCCTATACCAGTAAATAGCATTAGCTTTTACCTGTGTTCTCTAACCAAATATCTGGGGCCACTTTTGAACTTAACTCTCTTCTACCTAGTCTCCATTTCCTCATGTACTGTCAGTTTACATCATGATATCTCTTAGAGCTCTGCATATTGTATCATCAGTGCTGCGTCGCTTCTGGGCTATGCTTATCACTAAAATGTTCCCCTTCCTCTGGTCTTGATCCCTTCTAATCTACTATTGACTGAATTGTTTGTTTGTTTTCGTTTTTGTTTTTCTTTCTTATTTATTTATTTATTTATTTTTGCCATAGTGCACCAGTGCTTGCCAGAAAAAGACAGGGATAGAGAGAGAAAGAGGGAAAATGAGAACTCATCACCCAGGGGGATGTCCATGCCACAATCCCTTCTCCTCCATTCTCCTCTTGGGATTTTGGGTATGGATGCACACACACCTGGCATGATTCTCAAGCCACCTGGTCTGGTACTACAATCACATCATCAGACATATGGGATCCAGTGCCTTATTCTCTACGCCACCTGCTAGCTCTGAATTATCTTTATTTAACTACTTTTAATAAAAAAAAAAAAGACTCTATTTTTTTGTTGTTTTAATGACAACAAATTTCAAGTACCTTTCCCTTTGTGCTCCACATCTGGGTAGGCTTATAAAAAAAAGCCCAGGTGCCTCTCTCTCACTCTAAAATGTGAAAATATTAACAGTTGATGGATAGAATGAGAGATGTTAGTTAAAGGATATGAAGAAGGAGGAGTAGGAGAAGAGGTAGAGGAGGAGGAAGAGGAAGAAGAGATAGTAGTTGATGAATGGAAGTCAGTTAAGAAGAACACGCTTAAGAGCAAGAAAAAAGTGTAATTTAAATCCTAAGGAAGATGGAGTTAATGGAATCCACTTTGTGTATCAAAGGATAAGCCATAAGAGTTGGAAACCTTTCTCCATTTATATCAAAAGATAAGGAAAAGAGGTATGTGGCAAATTTGTCATTTAAATGGCAAAAATCTGTGATCATTCTCACTTGATGGTTTCTATTTTCTTTGTGTATCAGAAGGCAAAGAATAACAAGCACATTCTAAGACAGGAGGAAAATTAAAGGAGGAGGACTATGAATAGAGAAAGGTCATGTGAGGGAAATAGACAATTTGAGGAGAGTAAAGGAAGTTTGAGATATTTGTTAGGAAGAATGAGAAAGAAAGAGAAAAAGTGAGAGAGAGAAAGCACATTAGGAACATGTGGGATCTCCCGGAGTACTGTGGTTTCATTGGAGACTAGAGATCCCTTCCATATATATTGAGTGGTCTGGAAAGTCATAACACATTTTTACATAGAAAAATATGTCATGGCTCTCCTGACAATCCAATCATTTCCAAAAGTCCCTGAGGGATTGAGCTCTAGTTACCCACAAGGGTGACCGCTCATTCCTGTGTCCTGCATAGGTCTCCTTCTCTCGCCTTCTCGTATTCCCACTTTCTCAGCCTCCTGTGTTTGTGGTTGCCAGATAAAATAAAAGACTCTGAATTAAATTAAGCAACAAATTATTTGTTTTTCCGATATGTCCCTATTGCATGGGACAGAAAATATACCAAACAAAATTTTTTGTCGTCCTCTTCTCTGAGACTCAGGTGTAGTTGAGCTCTTGCATTTTTATTTGCCAAATCTGG
Source organism: Tupaia tana (assembly GCA_026018925.1). NCBI lineage: Eukaryota > Metazoa > Chordata > Mammalia > Scandentia > Tupaiidae > Tupaia > Tupaia tana. Next base: position 18,089,727 of record JAKSZU010000013.1, on the reverse strand, counting down.
TAATGCTATCTGGGATTGCCTTCCAAATAATCTGCTTGTAGTTTTAGCATAGCCTCAGGGTCTGCTTCTGAGGGATCCTAAACTTAGATGGTCAACAGCTATCCTGGAACAAACTTCAAATGTGACATTCTGCAGGAACATCCAAATCAGACAGATATGATAGAAGACCATTGCTCTTATGCCAGCTATAAACCAATATTACCAGGAAAGACTACAAACCCAGCCTCAGCACATTTTGTTTGATTTGTAGAAGCCATTGCTTCATCAGGTAACCACCTGTTATCCAGTCACCTTCATTAAACTCAGTGCCAAGTATCATTGATACAGCTATGCTATGCTAATGCTTTATTTATTCCATCACCAAATATTCTAAATGTCTATCACTGGAGAACAGCTTCTGCTTCAATAAAAGTACATAACTGGGTGTAAAAATAAGGGCTCTACATCCCTGGTACTCTTCCTGACTCATCACGTTCTAACAATAAATTGGGCTTGCTTACATCAATGCTGGGAATCCCAGAGTATTATTATTGATGAAGATTTGTTAATGATTTAATTAAAACCTCAAGTGTTTACCTGTTTCTCTTCCTCTTGAGGGATCTCCCTGTACATTCTGGGTAGGAATTACTTCGTCCATCTACCCCACAACACCGTCAATGTTTTTCAAGCTAATATTTGCTAAGCCCCATTTCTTATTTCCATGAAATCCTCCAAGCCTTGATTGAGGTAGGTTTTATTTCTCGTCAGTGTGAAAATAAGCCTTTCAGAGCATCTGCAGCTCCCCAACATGTCTGATGATTCCTTTGTCTTGAATTTCAATTGCAGAAGTTCAGTTTGTTTATTAGATTTCTTCGTGTGCAGTGAATACAAATTATTGGCACTGATAGTAGGTTGTGTTCCATTCAGATATAAAACATACTTAAGTACTGAACAAAACTGCTGGCTTATGAATGTGTGGTAACTTCTCAACATCATTTAAAATGAGGCCCCGTCACTGCTGTCTAACTTGGGCATTCACATGATCATTATTTTTATGTAATACTGGGGTCTTTCATCTCGGCAACAGATAGTGCCAGTCTGTGGCAGTATCAGCAAACTTGAGGGCTTCCAACATCACTTGAGGCACTGGAGAATGCTAGTGAAGTTCACTTTAAAGGAAATGAGCCTCGCTTCCTCGTGTCTTCACAGGCTCCTTTGGATTTCCATGTTGAGCCTATTGACTTCAAAGCGTCTTTTCAGGATCACTCAGAAGGCCAGGGACTCATCCTTGATTTTGTTCCATGCTCAGCACTTGTTTGAAATCTGTGGGGTGCTGGCTAGAAGTTCCATGGGTAGCAGGGAGAGACAAGTGTCTGGTCTCAGACCTCCTTTCTGGAATGATTACAAAACCAAGTAGAGACTGGGAGCTGGGGATCATCTTGCCAATGAGTCTGCTTCCAAAAATGAGTATTCGTATGGAAGTCTGGTGGGAGGATGGCCACATAGGAAGGCGTTTTATAGAGCACTCACATTTCTGGGCCCTGCCTGTGCTAACTTCACCTTTCTGGAAACTCAGGAAATTGGACCTGACCAGAATTTGAAAGAAAATAACCTCATTCACAAATTATAATTCTGGCCTATTCATGAGAAATCAAGGTGAATGAAAACAGGTGTCTTTATTTGCTTTATTTCACATCCCTGAATGAAGCTCAGAGTTCCCCTATGGAATGGATGAATGGGAAAAAAAAAAAAAAAAAAACCCTCAGAAGAGTTCTAAGGCTTCTAAAAAGATGCACAGAGTTGGCATAGAGTTCTTCGTATCTGCCTCATTCTGAAGCCAGCATTGTTCTAATAATAACAGATGGTTTATCCATATCCAACCCAGGCCATTGTGTAGCTATAGCCACTGTCCTTCTGCACTCTTTTCTTGGTCCGAGTGGTATTCGACCATAATACAGTAACACAGATTGATCACAGAAAGGGCCACAGATAAGGCATCCCAGTGTTTGTATCCCCCCCTCGACAGAGGACTTTCTGCCCAGTCAGCTCTCTCTACATCAACTTTGTCCTTAGCTTCATTTTACTATTAAAGACATTCTGAACAATTTTTACATCATTTAAAGTCTATACTGTGCTTACATACCATAAGATCAAATAGCTAAAACATGCAGAAATTGAGACAAAATAATTTATTATTCTATGGGATAAAGCTACTTGGTTGTTTCATGAAACCCAACAGTCTTTTTGTCTGTTTGTTTCTTGTTAGTTTTGCTATAGAGCACATGTGTTTTCCTGAGAAGAACAGAGAAAGAAGGAAAGTAGGAAATCACTTCCCAGGAGGATGGCTATGCTACAATCTTTTCTCCACCATTATGCTCCCAGGATTTTGAGCACACATGTGCCTGGTGTGTTTTTCAAGCTGCTAGGTCTGAAACTTGAGTAGCAAAATTGGCCATGTGGGACCCAGCCACCTTAACCACTACACCACTGGCTGGCCCTGACAGACCGTTCTTTAAATTTACTTTTTACTTTTACAAACTGATTTCAAAACTACCCAGTGTACCAATGTTTGTCAAGATAAAAGTTTTCACAAACTAATGTCTTTAGGCCACACATTTGAAACATTTATGCTATCTAACTTCCATAGGATTTTTGAACAATCTAAGCTGAAAAATAAGATTTAATAAGCTTCATAGTTTGAGGCTTTACATTTAAATCTTTTATCTATTTTGAGTTGATTTTTGTCAATGGTGAAAGGTAGGAGTCCACTTTCATTTTTCTGCAGATGGATATCCAGTTCTTCCAGCACCATTTGCTAAAAAGACTTTTTCCTCCAATAAATTGTCTCATATCATTTGTCAAAGATCAGTTGGCTGTATGTTTTGGGGTTTATTTCTGTATTCTCTCTTCTGTTCCATTGGTTTATGTGTCTGATTTTGTACCAGTACCATGCTGTTTTGATTATCACAGCTTTGTAATATATTTTGAGGTCAGGTAATGAGATTCCTCCTTCTTTATTCTTCTTGCACAGTATTGCATTGGCAATATGGGACTTTTTATGATTCCAGACAACTTTTACAATTTTTTTTCAATTTCTGTGAAGACTACTGGTGGAAAACACAGGAGAAACTCTTGAAGACATTAAAGTCGGCAAAGATTTCTTAAATAAGATCCCAAAAGTTTAGGCAATAATCCCAAAAATACACAAATGGGGTCACAGCAAACTTAAAAGCCTCTGCACAGCAAAGGAAACAGTAATTAGAATGAAGAGACAACCTTCAGAATAGGAGAAAATAATTACAAACTATACTTCAGATAAGAGATTGATAAACAAAATCTATAGGGAACTCAAGCAGCTCACCTCTAAGAAAAACAAACAATCCAATAAAAAAGGGGTGGGGCAAATAAACTGAACAGACATATCTCCGGGAAGACATAGGAGTAGCCAAAAAGCATATGAAAAATGTTCAACATCTCTTACGAGAAATGTAACAAAAAAAATCACAATGTGGTGCTACTCAACCCCAGTTAGAATGGCTAACACTAAAAAAGAAAAAAGAAAGAATGGTAAGTGCTGGGGAGGCTATGATGAAAAGAGAATCCTTTTACACTGTTGGTAGGAATGTAAATTGGTGCAGCCACTGTAAACAACAGTGGAGGCTTCTCAAAAACCTACAAATAGAACTACCATACAACCCAATAATACCAATCCTTGACATTTCTCCAAAGGATAGGAAAACACTCATCCAGAAAAACACCTGCACATCCATGTTTTCTGTAGCATTATCCACAATTGCTAAGAACTGGAATCAAACTAAATGCCCAAGAATGGATGACTGGATTGAAAAAATGTGGCACATGTCCACTACACAATACTATTCAGTCATATGGAACAATGAGACCCTATCGTTGATTCTAGGTGGATGAATATAGACGATTTAATGCTGAGTAAAGTAAGTCAGACTATGAAGGATGAACACGGTATATCTCTGTCAATATATAATATATATATATATGTATATATATATATATATATATAGCATTATATGGCAGGAATTGAAAGATCCAAATATATAATAGTAGAGAAGACAATTGTAGGTACCAGAATCTGTATAGGAGGAGAGTGGTTAGTAGAGGGTGGCTGAGAGGGCCTCAGGGAATAAACATTTAACAGACAAAAGAATGTAAATTCTCTGCTGAAAATGATGTATATGATAACATCCTGATTTGATTGTCATGTATCTCATGTATACTTTGGAAAATCATAGCGTGTACTATAGAGACGTACAATGATGAAATGTAAATTTTTAAAAAATAAAGGAAGAGAGAGAGAAATAAAAAAAGATTTAGTAGGTTTCTCTCCCAAACCTTTCTGGACCTCCAAGTTAGCCACTTGCCACTGTAGAATACTTCTAGAGTGTGCTGGGAGCCAATTGTTGATGTGCAATTTTTCTAAAGACCTGGGGCAAGGGCCACATCATTTTAATGTGGGGAATGACTCTTTTGAGCAGGTCCTAGATAACATTAGTGATTTATGAAAGCTTTTATCAGTCTTCTGATGGCTTTTACAGAGTGGAACACTACATAACCCATGTGATTTGTTTTCATTTACAAAGGTGCAGAGGCTTTGAATTTAAAAATGGAACGTTTTCTTCTCATGCCAAATGTAAACAATTTAACATCCATTTCCCATCCAGCTATTTTACCAGTTCAAAAGAGTTTATATGAATCTTATCTGTATTATATTTCCTGTTGATTGGCAATGCCTCCTGCTTCAGCTGGAAAGCCAAAAATGTGCTGGCTTGGATTTGAACAGGAAAGGAATAACAAAGAAAACTGGGAAATAAATGTAATGAGTGGTTACGGGGTGCTGAAAACTATACTTATCGTTTCTTATTCTTGCCGAGTTGGGGCTGCCATATTGATTTATGCCTGGGAAGTCTTTTATGGAAACACACAACAAAAGCTTCGGATTATTTTGTCAACAAGAAAACACAGTTTACCCTATCTTCAAAGTCCCCATCTACGTCTGATTTGAGCGGTTCCCTATTCCTTGCTGCTGAGATTTCTCTGAGCCCTGGAGGAGGTTTGCATTGGATACAGTAATTCACCATAAAAGATTTAAAACAAAAAGCTCAGACTGTCACAAAGCTGGTTTTTGAAACCAGTGAAATAATTCTGTAGGGAACATGAGAAGTCCAAGAGAACAAAAAGTATCATGGCTATTGCAGGCCGACTTAAAGTCATTTTACTGAGCCCCCGAGACCCATTTTTTTTTTTGACTTTCCAGAATGTGAAAAACATTAATTTAGCCTATTGTTTGAAGGTCTTATGTCACTTTCTCATATTCAAGGCCTGGATGACTGGAAAAGAGAGGAGCAAAAGAACGAAAACAGCCGTCTAGACATTTCCTGGTGGAGTATTATATTTATAAACCATTCTCCTTGCCTTGTCCTAACAATACATTATGAACTGAGATAAAAAGTTAGATAATAAATTTGGGCCCTATTGTAAGGAGGACAAGCAAGAGTTAGGGTTTTCTTGTTAAAGTCAACCATTAGTATTTGCTTTAAGGTCGCATGACCTACAATTTCTCTTTAGACAATTCTTAACTCTGTCCTTTCCAGAAATGGTCTTTTCTGGCCCCAGCTTCCCCACCTCCATATTCCCTTAAATTCCACACTTATCCCCTAATTTCTACTATGTTGGCAAGCCTCAATTTAATTAGACTTACCAAGAATAAGGAAAGTATACTATTTTTCAGTAAATAGTCTGATATCCCCATCAGTCAATATCCTATCACTACCATTAATTCTTAAAGACTCATATTAAAGACATAAAAAATAAGATGTAGTATAAGGTAACATATGTATGCACTTTCTGAGGCTTCTAGGCAAGATATGATAGGATTTCAAACGTTCATGGACACATTGAACTAATGTACAAGTTATTTTGGTGAAAAACATTTGAAATCCATGCATAGTTGATTTTAATTTTTTTCACTTTTTAATTAATTTCAGATTTTACATAAAGTCCTAATCGTGATGTATACTATGTATATTTTCAACACAGAACTTTACATTTTTTTTCCTTTTGTCAAGTGTTTCCTCCCCTTGTACCTCAAGTTTATTTTTCTGTGTTCATTTTTTTTAAGTTTACTTGTTTATCTCTTCCCTGAGAGAGACACACAGAGAGGCTTATATCTGAACAGGGTCTCTATACTGTGATCCACCCCATCTCAGCCTGCCTGAATGTATTTACGTGCATACCAGCATGCACCGGGAGGTCTCGGGACCTTTCTCATGGGAATCCAATTGCATTATCACTACCCACCATCAGGCCACTTCTTATTTTTTTAATAATACACACTTTCCATACACTTCTTGACGACTCGTGTGTGTGTGTGTGTGTGTGTGTGTGTATATATATATGTGTATATACACATATATATATATATAATATATATTTTATATATATATTTGTATATATAGTGTATATATTTTATATATATGTGTGTGTGTGTATATATATATATATTTATATATACATATATTAGAAAGATACCCAGGTTCCACTCTTTGCATAAAGTATACAATTTTTTTGAGCTTCTATTTTTCTCAATAAAACAAGGGCATGGAACCTGATAACCTGAAAAGGCCCAAGTTTTTTAAAGCTTTCTCTTTTTTTTTTTTTTTTTTTTAAGGTTTTATGTGGATGGTAACATTTTCAGGAAGCTGACTACTCTAAAAGTTGCTTCCTGGCCTTAGAAGTCCTGACTATAAGAGGCACAAAAAGTTTCACAGAATGCACATGAATTGACATTTGCACTAATATCTTTCATTCATTAAATGCTATTGGTTCACCAAATGTTGACCCACCAGCTATCTTATCACCCATCAGCCAATATACTAGTGTTGTGGGTGACAGTATCAATTGTCATTTGGCATGGTGGCATTCTGAGGGAAAATGGGATGGTGCATATGTTCGGAAAATATCTGATAAACTCTCCAAGCAGATGTTGTAACTTTCATCCCTCAGAAGTTTCCTACTCTCCTGTTTTTTCTTTACTGCATGCCTTTTCTTTTTTTTCTCCTACAGAGAAATACACTGATTTCCTGTCTCTGTATTTACATATGGCTTCCATTTGAAAGGTCATCAATTATTTGGACAATGATAACAAGATATTTCATTAAAAAATAATCTCCAAATATTGTGCAACTCCAAAGATGGAATATACTCATTAAGTTCATTCAGTGATATGCAGTGTATGTCATTAAAATTGAAGAAGGAAGACATACCATTTCTCAACTTCAAAATCTTAGCTTCAGGTAGTACACCTTGAGATGAAATTATTTTTAAAGACAATAGTTTATTTAAATGTTACACTCAATGCATACAGTTTGCTTCTTACCAAGCAAGACATTAATCTTAGACTAGTTGTGCCTGGGTCAAATTACATGCTCATAGAGTATCTTGAGAGCATTGACTGGCTGTATGAATAAGGGGCCTATCAATAGATACTGCACTGGTAACTGACTTATGGGTGATGGTTATTGTGTAACCTACTCCACCAATGATGGAGAAATAGAATGAAAAATTAATGCGATTGAGGATATGTTCCATGTGTGTCTCTCTCATTCTGAACCTACCAAGAGTCACTAATAGGGAGCCCATTCTAATTACTTAGTCACCTATAAAACAACACCTTTTGGTACCCTAAAGCATCCCTCCAGGGCATTAAGTTTATTCTGAATACCTTCACATCGAAATCTCAACACCTGAATTTGGGTGAGGGAAACATAAACTACAGCAGATTGCATACGACAAGGGTCTCCAACCTCCAACTCATGTCCTGTTAGGGATCGAGTTGCACAGCAAGAGGTGAGTGATGAGCATTCAAGTGAGCAAAGCTTCATCTGTATTTATGGCCATTTCCCATTGTTCACTTGCCTGCCCTCTGCAGTGTAGTGATGCAGCCAGAAGACGTTACCAGAGATGGCCCTAGACCTTAAAGTGTGATATGAATAAATCTGTTTTTGTGAATTACCCAGTTTCATGAAGTTTCTGTTATTACCAATGAAATGAGTAAGGGCACTATCTTTCTTTACCTGTTTATTTTCTTCTCCAAGGGAAAAACTATTAGACTTATTAGGTACTCACATTATTTAGGATTCTTTGCTGACTGAAACTACAAGTAGTTCTGTCCTAAAGCATCAGCCCTTTAGATAGGTTAATCACTTACAAGCTGGTGAAGACACTGGTAGGGATGTCTATTAGGTTTATTTGTGCTGGGACATCAGCTGGACCTGTGGCATAGAGTTAAAAACTCAGTGACCTTGATATAAATGAGAAAGTGAGGTACACAAAATTTTTTTCTTTCCTCAGTGGCATTAATATCTTTTTTAAAAATCTTATTTACTTATTTCTTCTGAGAGAGAGAGAGAGGAGGAGAGAATCCCCAACAGAGCCTTGATGTGAGCAAGCTTGCAAAGCTTCATCTGTACTTACAGCCACTCCCCATTGCTCATATCACCACCTGAGCTCTGCCTCCTATCAGATCATGGTGCCCTAAGTTTCTCATAGGAAACCCCACACTATCATACTTTGTGTTTTGTTCCTAATTTCTTCATCACTTGGAGCTCAAGAATTAAATCTAGGCCCCACTGAAAAAGGCATGATTCTATTCTAGATGGCACTGGAATGAACCCAGAATATTCCATTCAGCTTCTTATAGTTTGATCCCTTTGGGCCCTGGGCTCCTAGGACCCTTCAAAACCATGTACTAAGAAAACACAGACTAATATCTAAAGTAAGTGGAGACCCAATAGGTAGCACTGGGTCTTTACTTGGAGTTTGGTACTAGAATATGCTGTCAGTAAGGAAGTCCTGGGTCATCCCTGGGCAATGGATCAGCAGGCCAGTGAACTGAACTGACTGGGTTCCACCACCAGGTTTCATTTGAAATACTGAGAAAGAAAAACTCAACAGAGAAAAAGAGAGAGAAAGCAATGACTCTTAAAATCTCACCTGGTGTGTTTCTCAAGCTGCCAAATTTGGGACTCAAACAGTTCAGTCAGTCATCTGGATCCAGCTGCCTTCCTCATCAGGCAGCCAGCCTGGACCTGATTTATTTAGAGGGCTGATTTTCTCCCTTTTTTCTTTAAGTGGTTCTCTGTCTCTACATTATTTAAGAAAAGGGAAAGGAAGGATGAAAAAAGGGAAAAAGGAAGAGAAAAAGAAAATGCTCAAGAAACAGAGAGGGAGGAAGAGAGAAAAATGATTGAAAAGGCAAATAAGAGAGAGCAGGATTTAGGGAGAAATGGAGAAGTAACTGGAATCCCAGCATGCCTCTGTCTCCCCTTTGTCCAAATGCCCAGGTTTGCTGTGAGCCCCTTCCCTGTACTTCTCTCCATTTCCAAACTTTTACATGCTGCTTTCACCTCATTCTCCAAACTCAGACCTCAGGACTCCAGCTAGAATCAGAAATTGTAAAAAGTTTCTTATTCCCACCATTAAGATGGCACCAAGAGACTAATTAAAAAAAAAAAAAAAAAACTGACCAAGAATTTCTGATACTTTCCCATTCTGTAAAATCATGGGTGATGAGTGCCCGGCTCCTCGCAGTCCTTCCCAAGGCAGCCCACTGCTTCCTACTCCCTCCCAGCACCAGAAACCTATTCAAATTTATGCAAAAGGGCAACCAGCAGCCTTCTTCCAAATTGAATTCAGAACTGCCCATTACGGGGCACCCTGTTATGCAGTCCATTCTTTGCAGGGCTTTATTCTGAAGATGTACATTGCTGGGTAAAGAGAGGCCTTTAGGGTACAGTATATTTCAAAATACAATTAAAATAAACTCTTCAAGTGGAAATGTAAAATGCAATTGTACTTTCTGAAAGCCTTTGGCCTTATCAACTGCGTAGTGCTCCTTTGCAAGGTCATTAGTAGCCAGCCTCACACAATGGACAACCAGCATCAGCTGCAGGAAAACAAACAGGGGCCCCAAGCACCACAATAACTTCCTGTACCTGTTCTTGTTTGCTTGCTGAGCCCTTGAACATGGGGAGTTGCTGAAAGACATAAAAGCGTAACAGCTTGAGTCAATATTTGCCAGCCTAAGCGAGTGATTTTATTTATCGAGAAGACTGAACCTCTTGAATAAATACATCTCCTGGTAGGCAAGAGAACAACGCCAGGCAGGCACCACTCTGCCCTTGGGGTAGGGTTGGGGGATGAGTTTTCAAAGGGTCCTGCTCTAGCCCTTCTCCTGCAATTTTCTGCACTTGGAATAAGGTCTGGTTCCAGGTACTCACACACACACACACCACACACACACACACACAAGAAAGAAAGAAAGAAAAGAGAAAGAGAGAAGAGAGAAGAGAAGAGAAAGAGAAGAGAGAAAGAGGAGAGAAGAGGAGAAGAGAAAGAGAGAGAGAAGAGAAGAGAAGAGAAGAGAAGAGAAGAGAAGAGAAGAAGAGAAAAGAGAAAGCAGAGAAAATAGAAAGGAAAAGAAGAAAGAAAAGAAGCCCACCTTAGGCTGGCTTTATAACCTAGCGGTTAAGGGACCCAGATCCCATACTGCTTACCATGGCTAAAGTCTGGGTCTGGCAGCTTGAAAGATATTCTGGACACATGTGCAATTGTGCCCCAAATCCCAACAGGATGGAGAAATGAAGGAGAAGGGATTGAAACGTGACTGCCATTGAGGGGTATTTTCTTTCTCTCTCTCTGTCTCTTTGTCTCTTTCTTCTGGAAAGTCTTCATGCCCTCTGCAACTGGAAAACAAAACAAAACAAAAACAAAAACAAAAACAAAACACTTCCAGTCTGCACTTTGTCTGGACTAGTGGTTTGCATGACAATCACCTGGAAGATTTATTCATCTATTGATTTCTGGGCCCAGAGTTGCTGTTTCAGTAACTCTGAGGCACAGTCTAAGAATTTACATTACTAACAACTGTTAAAAGACAAACTTCAGACAATTTAACTTAGGAGACTCTATCTGAACAAAAATCACGATTTGAATCTGGAGCCCCGAATGGCTTTCTAGAAACTCCAGGTAGCCTATGGTCCAGTATACTTATGTTCCGGAAAGGGAAACTGACATATACAGGAAAGAGAAAGTGATGTACAAAAACAGAAGTGAAGGAATGAGGTAGAGAAATAATTGGACTGGTTACAGCTTAAAGTGAGGCTGCATGAACCGTTTCAAAGGTGGGCTTTCTGTTTTTGGCTGAAATGTGGCTACTGTGATTGGCCGTAACTTAGCAACATGCTAAGGAAACAGACTAATCTGTGAATTTTGGTCTGTCCATAGGATCCCAAATGTCAGTACAGTAGCTGTTTCAGGCCACAATAGTTTGGTTTAACGCAACTTTCCAGGCGATACTGACTCTGCATGTTCTGGAACTTTGAGAACCAGCGTTCTAGACCAGTTCTGTCCAATAAAAATGTAATAATGAGCCACATATGTAATTTGAAATTTTCCAGCAGCCCTGTTGAAATAAGGAAAAGGAAAACAGATGAAGTGAAGTTAATAATATGCATAACAGGAGCCGGGTGGTGGTGCAGAGGTAACGCAGCTGTACCTCCATGGGAAAGAGTATGGCTTTGTGTCCTGAGGCTTCACGGAGCACACCAGGCATTCCCATGTTCCTGAGATCTGGGCTGGCTGAAACTGAAGGTGGGATTATGTTACAGGGTCCCTATTGGTAGCAACTGTCTCTCTGTCGCTCACATGGAAAACATAAATAAACCTAAAAAATATATACCCAACATATTTTAAAATGCAATCAGAATTATTGAGATATTTTACATTCTTTCTTTGTTTTGTACCACGTCTTCAAATTTTGAAATTCAGTGTGCATTTTACAGTCACGGCACATCTCAATCCAGACTAACCACATTCCAAAGGCTTGACAGTCGTCTGTAGCTAGTGACTCCCCCACTGCATGACAGAGCAGTAGATCATGCTCTGAGCATCCAGGAACCTGGAGTTCCCAGCTGTGCAGCCGTGAGTCTGCTTCCAGGACATGAGCATCTCTGCAAGGTGTATTTGGCTGAGGGACTGAGTGTGCATCCTCAGGGTCAAGGATTGCCCTGGTGGTGGAAGAAATTGGACATAGGGCTGGGGTGTTCATATACGTGAAGATGAGGCTCTTGAGGGGTAGGACAGAGTCAGGGTGAGATGAAAACTGGAGCAAACCGAGTTGTGTGTGTGTGTGCGCGTTTGTGTGCACACATGCAAGCATTTGATGGAGAATGAGAGAAAGCGTATGGGGGGGGGGGGGATGAGGTGATTCCATTCCAGGCTTCTTTCAGAACCATCCAGTCCCATAGTATGCCCTTGATGTGTTTTGCAGAAACTTCTGACTGCTGCATTTGCCAGGTCTCACCTGTCTTCAGGGCACTCAGCTTTCCAAGTTTGGAACTATCCCAGAACACTGCTTATAAAAGGAGATACCTCAATATGCTGCAGGGCTCTCCTTCCTGGCTTTTTTCTTTCTTTTACAAGTGGCTTGGGGTCTGACTTGAAGGAGTGATCATAAAGAGAATGATTACTTTTACACTGTCTGCAATGAGCAGGGGATTCTGTGAGGAGGGAGTTATACATGGAAATCAATATCAGCATTAGAAAGCATCCCCTTTTGCCCATGGAAGCACTGCACACAGGGTCCATAGCTGGAATTAACCTGGATCCTTTGCTTTATTATTATTTTTAATAAAGCTGCTTTACGATAGACTCTGGTATGAGCTTCCATGCTGGAGCTGCATCAGTGTGAAGAGAAAGAACAAGGCATTTTATTTAAGGGTTATCTTTGTCCCTGTGGGTAGTATCCCCACTCCCACTTCTCTCACTCTCCTAGTGTCTAAAGAGTCCTGAAAAGGGAGAATAAAATTAAGCCTCTTCTGACGAACATAAGCAGATACCAAAAAGAAAAAGGAAAATATGCTTATAGCTCTGATTATAGAGGTTGTTTAACTTGTAATATACAAAATAACAATTAGCTTCTATAGGTATGGCCGTACTGAATACTTACCATATGCCAGACCCTATGTTTGGTGCTTTGCTTATCTCATTTAGTCCTTTGAAGAGGAAGAAATGGAGACCCTCAATGGGTAAATAGTTCAAGAAAGGTAATAAATCATCAACGGCCTACCTCCTGTAGAAGTCTTTTTTCTTTTTTTAGCTTTTTGTCATACGGCCCATGCACTCACTGAACTGAGACAGAGGAAGAGAGAGGGAAAGTGAGAAATCACTCCCCCAAGGAGTATGGCCATGCTGCAATCCCTTTTCCTTCATTCTCCTCTTGGAATTTTGGGCATGCATACATATGTGCTTTGCATGAGTTTCAAGTCTCTGGGTCTGGGGCTTGAACCATGGTTAGTCACGTGGGAATCCAGTGCCTTAACCACCATGTTACCTGTTGACCGAGCTATGGAAGTCTTTTTTTTTTTTTTTTTTTTTTTTTTGGTAGGGGGGAGGTTTTTGCTACAGGGCTCGTACACTCACCAGAAAGACAGAGAGAGAGACAGAAAGCAAGAAATCACCCCCTGGGGGGCGATGGCTATGCTGCAATCCCTTCTCCTCCATCCTCCCCTCGGGATCTTACACACACATATATATGCACCTGGCCTGAGTTTACGTCACCGGGTCCAGGACTCAAACCACGGTCAATTACATGGGAGTCCGGCAACATCGCCATTATGCCAACTGCTGGTCCCTAAGGAAGTCTTTTTTTTTTTTTTTTTTTTTTTTTTTTTTTTTTTTTCGCTATAGGGCGCGTGCGCTCGCCAGACAGACAGAGAGAGACATAGAGACAGAAAGCGAGAAATCACCCCCCAGGGGGGATGGTCACGCCGCAATCCCTTCTCCTCCATTCTCCTCTCGGGATCTTGGGCACGCACGCACACGCGCCCGGCGTGAGTTGTAAGCCACCGGGTCCGAGACGCGAACCGCGGTCAACTACGTGGGAGTCCAGCGACATAGCCATTACGCTAACTGCTGGTTCCCCCTAAGGAAGTCTTTTTGACTGCCTAACTTGGTCTTTGTTCTGTGATACACTCTGAGTCCCAGCAGGTTCATGGAGGTCTCAAGGAGTGATTCTAGGACCTTTTCCACGTGGGTCCAGTTGAATTCCCCCTGAGCCACTAACTGGCCCCATGATATATTTCAGAGAGAACTATTTAGAGGGTCTGCTGATACAAGAAATAATCTTAAAAAAATGGCTAGCCTTTTATTTACATATATTTGCACCATAAATACCTAAACTGCTTTTTAGGCCTCAGTCACAGCAAGGACATTATAGTTCTGACACCTGGCCCAGAAAGACAGGATCATCTCTTCATCTTTGCATTTGTCTCCTCTCATCCTTTTGAGCTTGTGTGGTATAAAACCTGCAGCCTCTTATCCCTTCTCTGAGTCAGACTTATGTCTCCTGTATACACCAGTATACATAAGAATGAATCTGCATGCCTCTTCTCTTATTAATTTTCCTATTGTCAGTGATGCTCAGTAAACCTCCGAGCAGGAGGGAGTTCCTTTGCCCCTACACTAGAATAGGTGTCAAGAGCCACAGGTGTCTCCCTGTGCACCTCATTCCAGCAAACTCCTGTCATCCCTTCTAAGATGTGTGAAGACAGGGCAGTGAAACGTAACTTTCACGATTATTCAAGTCAGTCTTCAAATCCGGTTTTTCTCACACCTTGCAATCAATCCATCAGGAAACCTTTTTAGCTCTACCTTTAAGTGTGTGAGCTCAGAAATGTTTTCAGACAATGCTGGGCCACCTCCACTGGTTGTGCTTCCACTCTGGTCTCAATGTAGACTGCTCCAAACGGCAGCCAGAGTGAAACTTAGGTAATTTGGGTCATGCCAGTTCCATGTTTCAATTTTCTAGTGGCTTTTCATCTCATTCAGAGTCAAAGCCAAATTCCTTACAATGGTCCACAGGGCCCTGCAGTTTCTGCCCTGAACACACGCACACGCACAGGCACACACACACACACACACACACATGCTTCTCTGTCAAGGAGATCTGCCCTGTCTCATTGTGCTGTATTTGACAATTGATCGTTTGTAGATTTAACCAAGTCTTTGTACAAATTTGTTCTTTCTAGGTGACTTTCCACACCTCGAGCTAGCTGAGCTCATGGGTTTGGCACTGAGGCATAAGACAGCTGGAAAAAGCTGCTCTGCTTCCCAGGAGGTAATCTGAACAGGGCTTAACATTGAATTCAGCTCCTTCAGCTCTTGTAGCTAATCTGAACCCAGCAGCCCTAAGAATGATGTTGGGAAAAGCCTCACTTCCTCAGAACAGAGCACTGACCAGACTAGCACACTAGGCTAAGTGCTCGCCTGCACAGATTCAGTCCCAGGCAGTGAGGCCATTTCTGTTTGTCTTTTTAACCTTCTCTGGTTTTCGGTGTCTTGCCATACATGGCTGGGCAATCTTTATTGGTTCAATTAACTAGTTATTTTTAAATCTCCTTGTTATCTTCTTTGACGCAGGCATAGTTTCATCGCAAGTCTGTGTGCCTCATGGGACGGGAACAACGGCCGGCATCAGGGAAGACTTGGAGGAAGGCTCCAGCCTCCCAGCAGTAAGTATTTCAGTGTCTTCAGCTGCTACCGCAGGAGAATAGTTCACAAGGGTAATATATTCTGGGAGTCTGCTGGAACGCTCAACTGACAAGAGCCCTATTGAGATGCTGCTCATTCCCCTGGGAGCTTTTCTGTTTACATGTGCCTTTACTCATCTTTCAGTTGAATCAGAAAGCTGAATGGAAACTGCGGTGTTTGAGAACACAAAATGGATTTTGACGCTTAAAAGGACTGTCATACAGAGAAACCCAGAGTTAACAATCTGCACTTGTAGGCTAGTTCTAAAACCCTGGAAGTTGGGAGTTGGCTGGAACTGCAGACATTGCGTTTTGTGCAGTTTAAGATGATAACCACTAGCCAGCCACATGTGGCTATCTACATTAAAATGTAAAATCACTTAAATAAAGCAAAATCCAAATTTTAATTTCATCCAATTAGCTAGTCACAAGCCACATGTGTCTACCAGAGCAGACACCACAAATACAGAGCACTTTCATCCATATAGAAAGTTCTAGTGAACAGCAGTGGCTAGCTGCCTAGACTACACCCCTCCAGGTTTAGATAAAAAAAAAAAAAATACAGGGACTTACAGGGGTCAGGATTAAGTGTCGTGCCTTTTTGTCTTACAAATAGCAGAGGCTGCAAGTCTTACTCTGTCTTTTCATCCTACTAGATCATCTTCCATCTCTGATGCCCATATTAAATGGTATTCTTGTAACATCCAGCACAAATACAAATGAAGGAAAACAACCGGCCAATGAGAGTCCAAGCCCATGCGACTGTAAAACAAAATGAAAATAGAGTGAAGAAATCTCCAGGAAATCATCCAGAACAAATACGAAGAGAAGGGACACTTTACCTCATAGCAGTGTTTAGGTCTGCAGCTTGAGGAACTGCCTGGGTTACTGTAGGACTCCATTACTTTTTTACCTAATGAATGCATTTTATCATGTTTCTTTGGTTTTGTATAATGAATGTCATGGGTGATTTTAATTACCTAAGTCACTCCAAGAAAGTGTCCCTTACACTGTTTATACAGGGCACATCTAGGAACATTTGGGCCATAGCACAAGTACACAATAATGGTCACTATCACCTCATCTATGGAAGAAACTGTGTTCGATTAGTCTGTCATTCGAAACATGCCCTAGATCCTAAACTGGGAAGTCAGAGTTGAACGGGCTGTGTTCTGTGGTTAAGGACTCACTGCATGAAGAAAGCTGGAAAATTCCTAGGAAGCCTGAAACCCGTCTACATACAGGTCTAATCATTTGCTCCATTTCCCTGGGCACGGTAAGGATCTCATATTTGGCGAAGGGTGCTAAGCAAATACTGTCTGTTTTAAGGATTAGTATAGACCTGAGAAAACTTTTAGGAATCCTGAAGGTCAGGGAGAGTATCCTTATTTATTTGGATTCCCATCACTCAACATAGTGCCTAGAACACAATACACGTCCAGCCAGTGTCTTAGAAAGAGAGGGAGGAGGGAAGGAGGGAGGGGAGGCAGAAATGAAGGAGCAAAAAGTGATGTCTTCCAAATCCCATCTAGCTTCTTTGGTAGAAGAAAAACGTGTTGTGGTCCTAATTTGACCCCCTTCTCCGTATCGCTAAAGGCAATCATACCTTGAGGTGAACACGTCTTGTTTTTGCCTCTGCAGCATTGCTCTCACTGAGAACCTCCCTCTCTCTAGCTTCTGCTGCTCTCCCCAGGCATGCACTTCACTGAGACTGAACCTACTCTTGGTTCCAGACACAGACAACAAACCTGTGTCTGACCAAAGAAGTGTGAAGTGTGAACACTACTATTTAGAATAATCTCCAGAGATGTCAGGAAGAAGAAATTCTTTATTGTGTTTCCAAGTTGGAGGAAAGCCAATGTGATACTGTTAGTGGCTACCTTTGATCCCTCACTGGCCAACTCTGAGGTAAAATATGGAGAGATACAGATGTTTGTATCACAGCTGGGATACCTAGATCCAGTCTTAGACATTGCAGTTACCTGAACCAATAAATTATTTTCTTTTCTTCAAGCTTGTTAGTTTTGTTGTTGTTATTTGAAACAGAAAGAGTAATGATTAATATAAAAACCAGTCTTAAAAAAAAACTACTTTCTAAAGTTTAGTTCTTGGGTCCATCAGATGGTGTAATGGTTACATTGCTGGACTCCCATGTGGCCAACTGTGGTTCGAGTGCCAGACACAGAGGCTTGAAACTCACACCGGTGTGTGTGTATGCATGCCCAAAATCCTGAGAGGAGAATGAAGAAGAAGGGATTAAAGTGTGGCCATCATGCCTAGGGGGTGATTTCTTACTTTCTGTCTCTTTGTCTCTGTCTATTCAGCAAATACATATGCCCTATAGCAACAATCTCTATAAAAAGAAAAAAAAAGTTTGTTTGTTTGTTTATTTATTTATTTATTTATTTATTTATTTATTTATTTATTTTAATGAATAAAAGGTATAAGGAGAGAAAGACATACAGCACCCCAAAAGGGTTGCCATATCATAACTCACCTATAGCCTCAGCCAGAGCTGGATCACATGCATGTGGGTCCCTGGGGTTTTTGTGGAGGTCTCTGTAAGCTAAGCCAGAACCCTTCCAAATGGTTCAGCCTCAAAGAACATTGAATTGTGGCTGTGCCACTATCTATGCCCCTGCCCCAAAATCACATTGGAAAGAGTATCACCGTGTCCCTTGTAGCCATTAACTGAGAGTCTTTCCCAGGCTAAAGTGCTTTGGAAATTTTGGCTATCCTCAGTTTCCAGGCTCCTCTAGCCTTCCTGACATGGATCTAATTCCTGGCAGGTCTCCTCATAGATCTCTTCTCACTGTCTCCTCTGCTTTAACCCTCTCTCCAGCTCACAGATCACTCATTTATAATGCCGTGTGCTAGCCCTCTACACTTACCATTTACCAGCTCTTAATTTTCCACACCCGTCTCTTAAGTTTGCTCAGCCCAGGAAAGAGCAACAGGAAACAAAGATTTATATGGCACCGTGTACTTTATATTTAATAAACTGATCTGTCATGGCATTTATCTGCATAAAATGATGGGTAATTCATGAGTGGCTTGGCAGCCATGGCCTCTATAAGTTATGCTTCCTGCTCTTCTTCAAAAAGATGGACAGCTTGGAAGATAACAGCTCTCAGGTACTCTGAAATCATTCAGTATATCCTTGAGTTTCTTCTATGGAAAAATTAAAAGTAACCTTACCTGGAAACAGAGCTCATAGGAGCATACTGTGTGATGATCTGGTAGAAAGAACAGAAGCTGCATGTCTTGAAGGCCTACTGTAGGCCCAAAGTATTGATGGTATTGGGGATATTTAAACAGGGCTTCCCGTAAGTAGGTTTTGTGGCCCACACCAGATATGCAGGTTGATTTTATGTCCCATTGCAAAGGTTCCAAGATAACACAGTTACTTAGTGGCAAAACTAGAGTTTGCCCAACTCCAAAGTCCCAGTTCTTTCCATTATATTTTGCTTTTCTACAGATATTTTATAACCATGTACTTTAAAGAACAAAGCAAAAATAAGCTGACATTTTGGTAAGTGTATATTACATAGCATACATGCCAGATATCAACTTTGGAACATAAAATAAGAGGCACATATAATAAAGCAAATAGAATTTGGCATGCTCTTTATGGCTTCACATTGATATTATTTTATCACCAATCTATAAAAGTGTCATACGTTATCTATGTGGTACTATAAGGTCATATTGTATTTTGCCTTTTCATATTTTCTTTCACAATTCTAATTTGCATGTGGACTAGTTTCAGTTAAGTTCTGAGATCCAGTCCAACTCTAGTTACACAACCATATACCATGAAGTCATTTGTACATATTCTTTAAGCACCTGGAAAGAGAAATAAAGGCCATGGATTGAGGAGGTCTTAGGGCCCAAATTCTGACTCAGAGAATTAGAGATCTTAAAGGACTAAGATACAATCTGCCTTTCTTTTGCAACATCTAACAGTTGAATTTTCTTGACTTTTTTTTTTTTTTTTTTTTTGAGAGGTTTTCGCTGTAGGGTGCATGCGCTCGCCAGACAGAGGGAGAGAGACATAGAGACAGAAAGTGAAAAATCACCTCCCCAGAGGGGATGGTCACGCTGCAATCCCTTCTCCATTTTCCTCTCCGAATCTTGGGCACACACGCACATGCACCTGGCGTGAGTTTTAAGCCACCGGGTCCAGGTCGCGAACCACGGTCAACTGCATGGGAGTCCAGCAACATAGCCATTAGGCTAACTGCTGGTTCCCTTGACTTTTGTCAAGTATCCTTGCCGAGTGCCCTCTAGAAGGCAGGGAAGGCCTGTGAAGGTCTTCTTTAGCACAATATCTCAGGATGTAGCTAGCACTCAGTGCCTGACCAATGGTAGACACTTCAAAATTGTTGAAATAAATGTATGCTTAAGACACGGAACACCATGATTCATTATGGAGTACTGGCATACGCTCTTCTCCACAGGCTGACAGAAAACTAGAGTTGAGGGAATAAAGATGACACATACCTCTGAGTTAGGTCTGTCTTTGAAGACTGTGTTCCTTGATCAGAGAATACAAATCAGCAGCCTCATTTTTTTGAGGAGAGAAAAGTAAGAATGAGGTGTCCTCAGTATTTCTCCAGCAGAAACAGTTCTCCTGAGATAAATGTCAAGAGAGGGAGAAGAATATTTGGAGACCCTTGCAGTTGCTTCTACTCCCGGTCGCTCCAGCTTCCAGGATGCTGTAGGGAAAACAAAGGGGATGATGGTTGACAGATAGCTGCAGTCCAAGGGACATCTCTCCACAGAAGTAATGCCAAGTGGGAGACCACCATATAGAGGCTCCTAGTTGGAAGTTCAGCATCTTTGCTCCGGCCTGTTCCCCATGTGGCCATGTCTAGGAGTGGCTTCAGTTCACAGACTTTACCAATCTCTGGAAAAATGGTGTATCTAAGCAAAAGAAGACAGTTGTTAAGACACAACTGGGTCATATATTTGCCACACACTAGATGGCTTAGGAGGGATCTATAAGGCTTCTTCACCCTTTCAGGAATGAAGAATAGGAAGCTACAGACAATAGCTTCATGCTTTGGGGCAATCCCACCATCTGAAACTTCTCCAGTCCTGTGTTTCCCACATAATAGAAGATTCCGTTCCTTGATTCAACTGGATTAGTTACCTTGCTGTTAGAGTATTTGTTGTACTTGCCTTGGGGGTACATCTTACAAGTAAGTTGCTTGTCATAATGTTTAACAGGACAAGTGGTGGTACAACCACGTTTTTGAGAAATGGTTGTAGAACTGTTGCTGTAACCCCATGTTATGTGTAGAAGAATTCCTTCTTAAGACTTGATTACTTGGATAAATGTAATCTGTAAGGAGACATTAGTCCACCTATTTCCAACTTTTGAAAGTGATTGGGATATACCAAAATAACTATAAAAATTCAAAGAGGCAAATTGGCTAAGATCAGGTCTGCATATGATCTTTACAATCTTTTTTTTCCCCAGAACTACCAGCACATCAGCTTACTAGATCTATGATTATGAATAAGTCACTTAGCTTTAGCTGAGACCATTTGTAAATTCATTTACTTACACATTTAGCTTTTTTTTAAGAGCAAGTTTTGCTATAGGGCATGTGTGCTTGCCAGAGAGAGAAAGAGAGACAAAAAGTGAGGCATGGGGGATGGCCACACTGCAATCCCTTCTCCTCCATCTTCCTCTCAGGACCTTGGGCACATACATACACATGCCTGATGTGTTTTAAGCCACCGGGTTTGGGACTTATACCATGGTCAACTACATGGAAGTCCAGCAACGTAACCATTATGCCATCTGCTGGTCCCAATTTAGCTTTTCTCTATTTACCAAGTGCTTATTGAGATCCCACATTTGGTGTTATATATCCACTTCACTGAGCAATTTCAAATATTAGCTGAGATGATTTAGGATGCTCTGGAATCAGCAGGTAGCATGGCAGAAGGTGCTAGACTCCCACATGGCTCACTGCAGTTCAAGTCCTGGATCTGACAGCTTGCTTTCTTACTTTTCTTTCTCTCTCTCTCTCATCTCTCTCTGATGAGTGCAAGTGCCCTATAGCAAATATAAAAAATAATAATAAATAGAATTAAATAAATATTTTAAAAGAAATATTAAATTTTATTCACTATTATTATTATTTTTAAAATAATTATGTATTTTATTTTATTTTTCATTAATTTTAATTTGACCAGAAAAAAACAGAACAGAGAGAGGGAAAGTGAGAAAGCAAGCTGCCAGGTCCAGGACTTGAACTGAGGTCAGCCATGTGGAAGTCCAGTGCTTAACAATCATGCCACCTGCTGGCCCCTATTATTATTTTTTAATCTGACCAGAAAGAGAAACGGAGCATCTCCTTTAGGAATGTGCTGAGAAAAAGGGACTGTAAACCTCAGCTTGACAGCATGGCTTCTTAGGATGTCTCCTTGAGGAAGGCTTGAGTGATTGTGTACACCCAGCACTGTGTCCACCCCTGCTCTCTAAAGAAGCCCATCCAAATTCTTGCCAGTCTGTCCAGTAGGTAGTTCAGTTAACAGCATGTAAACAAACAATGCTGTTGGGTTTCCCGAATAAATTATTTATTTCTATGCTCTCTACTCTAAAAACTAGAATGAAACATTTTTAAAATACCAGGAAGTGGGTGGATATCCTAGGGCCACAATGAAAAGACAAAAAATTCTTATTGGCTGCTTGACTTGGTAAATCAATGGAAGTTAATTAAATGTCCTACTGAGAATGGGGCTTTTTGTGTTTTAAAGCTGCATAATCTTTCAGTAAGGCGAAGTGAAGGTTTCCCTCTTAGGAAGCTGCTGACTAATGTGAGGTGGGTAAACTCTTTGGAAGTGCCCTGAGCAAATGCAGCTGGTACACAAGTGAGGAGCCATTTATTAGTCAGTACCCTGGGGGCCCTGTGAGGAGAGATAAATTTAGGGCAACTATGCATTTTTTCTACTCTGCTTCTCTAAGAATCAGACCTTGCAGCATTGTTGAAAATAGAAAGAAGTGTCAGAGAATTCTGTATTGTAATCAGTTTCTACATAATTCTGCACGGTGCAAAAGTGGAGACAATATTCTTTAAGCCAGAACCTTTGTGTTTTTCTTTGACCTCATAAGAATCTCCAGAAATCCACCCATCATTCCACTTTTTTTCTTACCTGGCCTGGTTGGGTGCCCCTGTGAACATAGATAGCTTCAGATCTCTGCCTTCTCTTCTTCAATAGAATTTGGCTTCTTAAGAAGATAAAGGGGGATGCTTCCAGGGTCTATGACTCCTCTTACCTTTTTTCTTTTTTGTCCTTGAACAATAGCTTGAAAGAAAGATATTTTATTAAATGCAAAGTGAAGGAAAATTTCTTGATCAAACTATATACATTTTTTAAGTCTACATATATAAAATTCTACTAAAAAACCTTTAGGTGTTTTCAGGAGAGTGAATTATGGAAGCATTTATTTTTATAACTCATTTTAGAAAAGTTGGAAAGAATTTGTTTATATCTGGGCAAAGTTAGTAAGGATAGAATAAAGTCATATTTGTTTATTTAGAGAAGTATAATCAATAGAAGTCAAATAGCAATAAAAGGAGAAATCTGCAATTCACGGATTTTAAAGTTCAACAGCATGTTTAAAAGCAATTACCATGTTTATTATTAGGTGCAGGGGGTTGTAATTATGAAGTAATTTTTAGCAAGTTAAATACCAACAATGCTAATAATGATATTGTCAGTCAGCTATAGTGACTCATGTTTGCCTATTAAAAAGAAGTGATAGCAAATCCACGAAAAGAATTGTCAATCTAAAATACTAAATTTTCTTAACAAACCAAGTTTCAATAATAAAAAAAAAGCCATCCTTGAAATGGTGAGAAAGTTTAGTGGCATTTTTACTCACTTATGCCCAACTGTTACCCGCATAGCAGCAGATTTCGTCTTCAAGAAACAAACTGGCTAGTTCTTAGTTACTATCCCAAACTGCAAAAAGCAGAGCAGAACCTACTTGTAAACTATTGTATATATGTATTCCAACTTGTTTGGGGAATATCTGAAACACTGCTAAAAGATGCTCATCTATGCTTTACCCAGTTTAGAACTTAGGCAGGAAATGTGATGAGCCTTGCCTAAATGCTCTAAGTTGAGTACAACCCTACAGATGCTGGGGTCAAGCAACTACAGATGGAGACATGCAATAGACGATCTAAGGCCCCGAGGAGATGGTGAATTGAGACTCTGGGAAACATTCAAAAGTAGTCATGTTTATGGAGAAATTTAAAAAGCTACACAAGCATCCAAGCAAAGTGTATGCTAAAAAGCAAACAAAAAACACTTATGAAGACATTAAACTTTCACTTTAGGATGACCCCTTGACTCATAACAAGCCTAGCCAAGCATTAAAGGAGTTTGCCAGCATAGACTCAATCTGGAAATAATGGGAAAGCTCCTAGCATTCAAGCAAATCTCTGTTAAGAAATTTACTGAACACAAAACTTCAGCAATTACACATGAAAAGGAACATTCTTTGCAAAAATAATTTGGGAAAGTTAAAAAGCAAATGAACTACTATAGCCTTAATCAATTAAAAAAAAAAACTACAACAATATCAACAACAAAACAACTGTGGAAAGAGGAGAGTCTGATTTCCAAATTTTGCACACTGTAGGAGTCGAATGCTCAATTTTAAAGAAAAAAAATATAGGGAACAAAAGGAACAAAATAAATTAGCAGAAACCATTTATGAAAAAACCCAAATGCTGTATGCACAGGGCAAAGACTTTAGAACAACTCTCTTAAATATACATAAAAAGCTAAAAGTAAACAGAAACAAGAACCTAAAGAAAATCAGGAAAATCATGTATAAACAGAATGAGAATATTAACAAAAAGACAGAAATTATAGAAAGAAATCAGGTCCAATTGTGGTAGCATGCACTGCTAGGATGTTGTGCTCCACAGGTTGTAACCATAGGGGAGGTCCAGGTTTAATTCCTGCTTTAACTTAAGGGTTGGGTATGGTAGTGAAGGATGATTGACGGTGAAACAAAAACAAACTAACAAAAGAAAAGCAGGAAAAAGAAACAGAAGCAGAAAATAAAGAAAGAGAAAGAAATTAACCTAACAAACAAATGCTGGAACTGAAAAATGCAGTAACTGAACATTTGAAAATAATGACCGTAGAGATTTATTAGCTTATTTGAAAAAAACAAAGCAAATAATTATTTAACTTGAAGGGAGAAAAATGGAAGTGATCAAGTCTAGGGAGCAGGAGGAAAAGCAATAGGAATAAAAAAATAAAAACTGAACAGAAAGGACATATAGGACACCACCAAGTAGGCCAACATACGCACTATGGCAATCCCGGAAGGACAAGAGGCAGAGAACAGGGTGTAAGAATTATCTGAAGGAGTAATGGCCTAAAACTTCTCAAGCTGAATGAAAAGCATGAATCTACAAATTCAAGAAACTTAATGAACTCATTGTCTGATAAACTAAAAAAAAAAGAAAAATATACCCACAAAAGGTAAATTGTAATCAACTTGTCAAGCAAAAAACAAAGACAGAACCTTGAAAGGAGAGAAAAAGAAGTGACTAACATAAGAGATCTTCATAAGATTATCCATTATTTCTCATCAGAAATATTTGACTCCACAAGACAGTGGAGTGATACAAAGTTCTAAAGAAAGAAAAACAAAACAAAAAAATGGAAAACTAACAACCAAGAATTCTGACAAAACTATCCTTCAAAATAAGGAAGAAATTAAGACATTTCCAGATAGGTAAAAGCTGAGAAAAGCTAAGGGAGTTTATTACCATTTGGCCTAGCATAAGAAATGTTAGGAGTCCTTCAGGATGCTGCACAGTCCTTTGAAGTTATGCAAATAAATAAAACTCTTGAATAGGGACCAGCAGTTAGCGTAATGGCTATGTCGCTGGACTCCCATGTAGTTGACTGCGATTCGCGTCCCAGAACGGGCATCTTAAAAACTCACACTGGGCGTGTGTGCATGCATGCTCAAGATCCCAAGAGGAGAATGGAGAAGAAGGGATTGCGGCGTGGCCATCCTCCCAGGGGGGTGATTTCTTGCTTTCTGTCTCTCTGTCTCTCTCTGTCTGTCTGGCGAGCGCACATGCCCTATCGCAAAAACCTCTCCAAAAAACAAACAAACAAACAAAAAAACTTCTCGAATAAAGGGCGCTACATGGGCTAATATAAAAGCCAGTGATAACTGCTTTTCAAATTTTAGCTTGTAACTTCCCTTTATGTTTTCTACAGTGCTTAAAGATAAATGTATAAAAATAATTATAAATCTGTGTTATTTGGGGCAGAATATATAAAGATGTAATTTGTGATCTCAATGACATAAAGTGAATGGGGCTAAAAAGAAGTAAAATTTTGTATGAGATTAAAGTTAAGCTTTTATTAATTCGAATTAGATTGATATAATTTTAGGATAGTTATGTCTCTATGGGTACTAAATACAAATATTTACAGAATATATAAAAATGGAAATTAGAAGGGAATCAACACATATCATTACAAAAAATATCAACTAAATACAAAAATAGGCACTAATGGAGAAAATGAACAACAAAAAAAAACTATGAGACATAAAAGAAGTAATAAAATGGCAGTAGTAAATCATTCCCTATCAGTAATTACTTTAAATGTCAATGGATTAAATTCTACAATAAAAAGACAGAAATTGGCAGAATGAATAAAAACACATTCAACTATATGGTGTCTGTAAAAGGCTCACTTAGATCAAAGGCATAAACAGGTAGAAATGAAAGGATGGAAAAAAATTCCCAGAAAACAATACAAAGTTGGTATGACTCTACTAATATCAGAGAAAACAGAAATTTTATTTTAAAATTTATGTAAGATACAAAGAGACGTTATATTGATAAAGGAATCAATTCATCAAGAATATATAGCAATTATGATTATCTATACATCATACAACAAAATCCCTTAAATATATAAAGAAACACTGATAGTCGTGAAAGGAGAAATAGATAATTCTATAATAACCATTAAAGATTTGAATACCTTTAATAATATATCGATCAAACAGATAAATCAAAAGGAAATAGTAAATACTTGATTGTAAATACTTGGGTTTATTTTTGGGCTTTCTATTCTATAACATTGGTTGAGTGTCTGTTTTTAGGCCAGTATCATGCTGTTTTGATTACAGTTGTTTTAAAACATTTTGAAAATAGGGAATGTGATGGTTCCAGATTTGTTCATTTTGCTCAAGATTATTTTGGCTATTCAAAGTCTTTTCTGGTTCCATACAAATGTTAAGAATTTTTTTCTATTTCTGTGAAAAATTACAATAGAATTTTGATAGAAATTGTATTTAATCTGTAGGTTACTTTGGGTTCTTTGGATATTTAAACTATATTAGTTCTTTTAATCCATGAGCATGCGATAGTTTTTCATTTATTTGTGGCTTCTTCAATTTTTTTCATCAATTGTTTAGTTATTAGTGTTATTTATCCCCCTGGTTAAATTTACTCCTAAAGATTGTTTGTTTGTTTGTGTTTGCTTTGCTGTTGTTTTTCAAGGGTATTGTAAATAAGATTCAATTTTTTCCCCATTATTCATTGCTAGTTTATGGAAATGTACTGATCTCATATATTGATTTTGTAACCTGCAACTTCAAAATTTGTTTATCATTTCTAATAATTTTACAGTTCAGTCTTTATTATTTGTCAATTAAAAATGTTTAAAAAGAAATATGTTTACTACTAACTCTCAAATGATTCAGAAAGGAAGAGATAAAAGTAAATGTGATAAAATGTTAACATTTGAGGCATTGAGGTAAAGATTATTGAAGAATATTTTGTACGATATTGTACATTTTCTTTAAGTATAAAATTATGACAAAATAAAATGTTAAAAGAAAATTTGAAAAAAATAAATCCATGTAATACATCTTATTAATATAATAAAGTACAAGCTACATGATCATCACAATGGATTTAGAGAAAGCGTTTCACAAAATTCAACACCCATTTATAAATAGGACAAACAATAACCCAGGAATAGAAGAAAACTCCCTCAACATAATAAAAACCATCTATGAGAAACCCACAGTAATATCATAGTCATTGGTGAAAACTGGAAGCTTTTCCTCTCCAAGATCAGGAACAAGACAATGACACCCATTTTCCTTGCCAGACCATTAAGACCAAAAAATAAACCAAGAAAAAAAAAAAGTATCTAAAAAGTATCTAAATTAGGAGAAAGAAGTGGGACCAGCAGTTAGCATAATGGCTATGTCGCTGAACTCTCTGTCTCTCTCTGTCTTTCTGGCGAGCGCATGTGCCCTACAGCAAAATCCTCTTAAAAAAAATTAGGAGGAAGAAGTAACACAATCTCTGTTAACAGATGATACAATTTCATATGTGGAAAACCCTTAAAACACACTAATAAGTGAATCTGATATATTGACATGTAGCAGAATACAAAGTTAACACACAAAATCAGTTGCATTTCTAAACACAAACAAGAAGCAATCTGATAAGAAAATTATTAAACCAATATCATTTACAATAGTAGTATACAGAATAAAATACTTAAGAATGAACTTAGCCAAAGAGGTGAGACTTACACAATGAAAAATGTAAAACATTGCTGAAAGTAAAGAGGACAGAATTGAATGAAAACACCTCTGTTCATGAATTAGAAGATAATATTGCCAAGATGTAAATACTTTCTAAAGTGACCTACAGATTCAATGTAATCCTTATCAAAAACCCAATGACATGTTTTTGCAGAAGTAAAGAATTTCATTCTATAATTCATATGGAATTTCAATGAATCCCAGATAGCCAAATGATACTTAGAGAGAACAAAGGTGCAGACCATATAGTTCCTGATTTTCAAACTTACCATGAAGCTACAGTAATCAAAACAGTATGACAGGGGCCAGCAGTTAGCGTAATGGCTATGTCGCTGGCCTCGCACATAGTCGACTGCGGTTCGTGTCCCAGACCAGGTGGCTTAAACTCACGCCGGGCGCGTGTGCGTGCGTGCCCAGGATCCCGAGAGGAGAATGGAGGAGAAGGGATTGCGGCGTGGCCATCCCCCCTGGGGGGTGATTTCTCGCTTTCTATCTCTGTCTCTCTCTGTCTGTCTGGCAAGTGCACGCGCCCTATAGCAAAAAAAAAAAAAAAAAAAAGGCACACAGTGTCACCAAAAAAAAAAAAAAAAAAAAAAAAACAGTATGATAGAAAACAGTATGATAGAAAGATGTAGCAACCAATTAAAGATATGAATAAATGGAATAGAATAGAGCCAAGAATAAACCCTCTCATACCTGGTAAAATAGTTTTAGACAAGGGTGCCAAAACTATTACATTGAGAAAGGACAGTCTTTTCAACAAATGGTGCTAACAAAACTGGATATTCACATGCAAAATAAAAATGAAGTTGGGTCCTTACTTAATGCCATATGCAAAAATGAGTAAGACTCCAAAAATAAACAAATAACAACAATAGAAAAGTCACAGGGCAAAAGCTTTAGCCCAGATAGCACAGAGACAAGCCAGCCCCACTGTGTCTTGTCCAAATTCCTGACTGACAGAACTGGAGACATAAGAAAATAGTTGTTAGTTATACCACCAAATGTGGGAAGGTTTTCTTTTTCATTTGTTTTGTTTTGAGAGGTTTTTTGCCTAAAGGATCATATACTTACTGGAGAGAGAGACAGAGACAGAGACAGAGACAGAGAAGAAAAGTGAGAAATCATCCCCACCAGGGAGATGGCCACACCACAATAATTTTTCCTCCATTCCTCTCCTGGGATCTTGGACATGCTTGCACATGAGCCCAGCATGAGTTTCAAGCCACTGGGTCTGGGACTCGAACCGTAGTTAGCCATGTGGCAGTCTAGTGATGTAATCACTACACCATCTGCTGGCCCCGGGAAGGTTTATTACATAACTTGAACAACACTTTTAACTGTTGTTTGAAAATAGTCTCATTGTTTCATGTTTTACAAATTCATGGAGATGTGTATTCAGGGAGACCCTAATAAAACTTTGACTTATAGTTCTGTCACATAAAAAATTCACCTAATCCTTGTCCTCTATTTTACTTCCTATAAAATAGAATAATAAATAACATTTCCTGTGTAGTGTGATGGTAAAGGTAAAATAAAATACTGCACGTGAAAACATGTAGTAAACTCTGAAGTGCTGAACAAAATTTCTAGCAGGAGTCACGATACTGCATGGTGACAGGTTGTGTGTATAGTCATGATGGTGAAGATTGCAGTTAAAGCATAATCAGGTGCTCTCTGTAAACAGGTGAGCAAACCATACATCTATACAAACATAACATTTTTATAGGTGAGTGTAAGAATCGAAAACCACTCTTTGAGATTTAGAAACAAAAGAGTTCTTATCCTTAAAAATCCTGACAAGGGCTGGCCCCCATGGCCTAGTGGTTAAGGGAGCCAGATCCCACATGGATGATCATGGTTTGAATCCTGGCCCGAGCAGTTTGAAAAACACACTGGGCATATATGCATGTGTGCCCCAAATCCTGACAGGATGGAGAAGTGGAGGAAAGGTTACAATAATGTGACCTTGCCCCATTGGGGGGGTGCTTTCTTCATTTCCTCTCTCTGTGTCTCTCTGTCTCTGGCAAGTACATGTCCCCTCTGACAATTACATAAAATAATTTTAAAATGGCAATATCATAAAAATCATACTCAAATTTATGAAACATTAATATATATTTGTTTCCTATATTTGAAAGTTCATTTCATTCTTTCCCTCTTGAGCAGTAGAGACAGAGAGAGAGACAAGCACTCTCAACAGGATCTTCAGCTAATTCTGTATCTTGGAAATGCATACACCTGGCATGTTTCTGAAGCTTCTGGTTGCAAACCCAGAACCTTCCCATGGGGGCCAATCTTGCAGAATATTGTGTTATTGCTGCATAAACATTTGATCCCTAACATATGTTTTGCAGAAGAAAGAAATGAAAAATTAGACCTATAGTGTAGACTCCAATTTACTGTATGAGTTCAGAGTTGAGGAGAATACTCTATAGAGGAGATAGTTTTTCTTTTTTTCACTGGAAACAACAATGGATAGGCCCTGGAAACAGTGATGAGTGGATGCACAGAAGAAGAGGAAATTCCAGAATGAACAGGGGGAGGGATTGGAGACAGGGTGATGCTGAGGTGAGCATGTTGGAGCAGATGTACTTCAAGGGCAGTTCAAGTTAGAGTGGGGATGTTTCCAGTGACACCGCATGGGTTGGGTTGACCTTTTGCTCTGCCCAGTATGCCTATGGTGCTCCTTTCGATCTGGTTACCAGGCCTCTGTAGGTTTCATGCCTGAAACAAAACAGAGAGTAGATACCAGGTATCTCTGTGCACTTAGAGGGACAGTATCAACCATCACCTTTCTGAAGATGGTGTTTATTCCAGAAATTCATTTGTGTGATTAGTGAGGAAATGAGAAAATGAAAGAGTCAGAAAACAGTTTTTCCAAAGAAAATTATTAGAAACAGTAGCTAATTTCCCAGGCTTCCTTCATGGAAAGTGTATGGGATCCAGCCAGTATGGCTTATCACTGGAGATTTGCAGGGAAATACTCTGTAGATACTGCTCGGGATAGTCATGTCATTTTTCCTTTTCAGGGCAGAAAGAGCGATGATAACTGTAGAAAATTCCAGATATTCCCTAATCATTGTCCTCGCCATCGCCCTTGCTCTGATGCTTCTCTGTCTGATGATGCTTGTCCCTGGGAATCTTAGTAATGTCTAGCCCAGGTCACTCCCATGAGCCCCTCTTCACTTCTGATCAGCTTCTCTGCCTGCCCCCTTCCTTCTACACTTGCTTTTAGGGAGTTGTCCTGCCCACCTCTCTTCACCCCGACTATTCATGGATTCAAATTTTACTCTCTCTCTCTCAGGCCGCAGGCAGGACCAATTTCTCCCTCTCTGTTCTCTGAAGAAGACACACAGCCCTTCTTTGCTTTTCTAAGCTATTCTTACACTACTAGAAGAGAGGACTGGAGGAGGGAGAGCAGAAAGCAGGGAGACATGAGAGTTTTACATCTTTTCTAACCGTGGGTTTATAAACGGAGTCAGGCTTTGTACATTGTCTAGGCTTCAGCTCTACCTGTGCCAGACACAACCAGAAAAATCCAAGAATTTCTCTTTCTTCCCTAGATAGAAACTTGAGCTCCATTTATGGTAAAAACGCTTGCATTCACATTGCCTCTGACTCATTCCTCTTTGCATTTCCTTGTCCTCTAAGTGACAGAGGGAAGGATGCTGCCTCAGAGCTACCTCCGAGGAAGAGTTGGCGATAATCTGAAGTGGAGCTGCTGTTGGTTGATTGAGGGTCTCTCCTCTTAGGAACTAAACTAGGCTCAAACTTAATATAACAGGTAAAATGAATAAGCTCATGTACCAGACACGGGGTGAACACTTTTATACATATTGTCTCATTTACTAGTCCAGCAACTTCATGGTGTAGGACTTGTCAGCCCCTCTGCAGTGGAAGCAACTGAGGTTCAGAGAGTCAAATGGCTTGTCCAAAGTCATGTGGCACCCGTTCTCCCTGAGTGTCAGACCCAACCTCCTGCATTCAGGTATGGCAGAGACTCCCTTTCAAACCTGCTGCTCTTCACCCCAAAAATTATCCAAAAGATGGCATCAGATTTCTTTGCTTTATAACAGCCAATTCATCCTTCCTTTATCCCTGCCCCAAACCTAGTCCATCCCAGTCACATGGTAGGTCCTACCAGTGACCCCTCTCCCTGCCAAATGCAGGGACTGAGGCAGTGAGTAGAGCAAGTCAAGGTTTGGTGATGGGTTGTCTCCGGTCAGACAGATTAATAATTGAGATGAAGAAGAAAGAGAAAAAAAGAGCCCTTCCTTGGCCCTCCCCTTTCTCTTCTCACTCTTGCTTGGCTCTGTAAAAGAAGGGTCTTCACATGCACACATGTGAACACAGACCTGCACATACAAGCCACATCTACTGGCCACAGCAGTCACCCTCTGGGCTGTGTGTGGCTCATCAGTGACATGGTTCAGCATTGACTAGATCTGGCTCAGATGGGTTTTAGAAGCAAGAGCAGGGTCCTACGGCTGGGAATTCCAGAATACTAGTACTTAGTTTAGGTTCTAGACTCAGAAAGCGAACTCCATGACCCCAAGAAGTTAGAAAAGCATGTTTCAGAATACTGCCTTTACTTCTGGCAAGAACTTAGTTTTTGTAATTCACCAGAAGGACTCACAGAAATCAGGAGAAGAAATCAGATGTTTTCCAAAACAGCCACCTTTTTGCCCACTTTTACTTGCGTGTAAGCTTTAATTTTAGATGACAACTTCGCTGATGGACAGTGGGTACATTCATAGTTATAGTTCATTATAAGGAAAAGATACTGCTTATAAGTAGCCCAGAGAAGGAACCCATGGGGCAGAGCCCAGGAGGTTCCAATGTGAAACTTCTATTTTCCCTCTCCCTGTGCAGTCATGGACAGCATTAGTTCCTCTCAGTAACGATGTGTGACAATATGCGCAGAGTATCGCCAACCAGGAAACCTTCTCCATGTCTTGGTGCCCAGCGTTTTACTGGGGCTCTGTCAACTGCACACATGATTAAACTTTAGTCTTAAGTACTTCCAGAGGTTGAGCAGATACCTTCCATTTCCTGCCCCTCTAGAGGTAGAGCAGATGACACGTGGCCCCAAACACCCTTCATAAATCACATTGTTAGATTATGTAGTATGGTCCGAGGTCCCAAAGTTTTAGAAAAACAAACAAACAAAAGGTCTTCCTGGAGAGACCCTGTAAACCAGGCGAAAGGTGAAAACTTTCTTAGATAAGGAGAACTTATTTATTTATTTATTACCTTGACTCATATTCTCAACTGACAGGAATCAGGAGTTACTAAAAAGATATAGGGATCACCATTAAATTTGAATTTCAAATAAGTAATACATAATATTTTAATGTAACAATATCCCAACTATATTGTATGGAACATACTTATGCTTTAAAAAAAATGTTCATGGCTTATATGAAATTAGGACTTACCTGAATGTTATATTTTTATTTGTTAAACCTGGCAGCCATGATGCAGGGACAAGAGCAGAGGAGGACCAGAGTCAATTTGTACATCGTACGTCGTGAGCCTCTAAGGAGGAGTCTTATTGTCCAGGTCTAAGGGCTAGACTGGGCAGCCTATCTTCTGCAAACATGTTTTTTGCAAACCTAAAATAAAGTCAAGGATGAACCCCAGATCTCCAGGCAGAGATGAGAATTCAGAGCAGGATGGGTTTAAGAACACAGTGGTGGCCAAAACTAGCACATTAATAAGGAAAGGGCCGGAGAACCAGAATGAGTTTGGTCACTGCAGACAGTACACACTGCCAGAGCCTGCTGTCATCAGTCTGGGATATCCCAGGCTCAGTCCTGCCAAAAAGCTCTGCTGGAGCCTCACTCCTTGGACTCAGACTTACTTGGTTTACATTTCAGTTTTACGACTGACTAGCTATCATCCTGGGAAGGATAATTGAATCTTTTGAAGCTGCAGTTTCTTCTTCGATAAATTGGGATTACAACATGTTTCACACATTTAGGAGAGAGAAATGCTAATTTATGTAAAGCACTTTGCATGCAATGGTAGCTTCAGAATATTTACTTTCTTTCCCTCCATTTTTTTAAAAATGGTATTTGAAAATGGTATTTGAGTGTTCATTTTGAAGATACCAGCAAGACAATCAAGTTGATAAAATGGACTGAATATGCTTTCTGCCAAGGAAGACAATACTGATTGGTTACAATCCACATTTTTGTCCAAAGTTTTTGCAGCTTCTAAGACTTGAAAGAGAACACTCACAAGCATAAAGAAAACCATATCCACATGACAAAAGCTACCAACATCCCACACATTATTGTGTTTCTTAGAAACTACTTCCCAAAACACTATTTAATATTGTCTACACTGTGGCCTTTGTTCCCAAGCAAGACATGTATGCATATGTTCTTCATCAAGAGTAATCTTCAACCTAAAACGGAAAGACCTCAAAAACATTTGAGTTAATATATTCCTCTCACTAATGTCACCAAAATATTCCGATGTTTTCCCTTAATACTCTCAATTTACAACTAGCAGACAGATGCTGCTTTTCAGAGGCCTTCATAAATCTTCCCATATGAGATGGAAATGAAGGATTTATTCTTGCCCATCTTTTAATTTTACTCAACACTCAATGAGTTATTCTTACAGCTGGCATTTCAAATGTATTAGTAGAATTTATCACTCAAAGGCTTATGCAAGGACTAAATTACACTAATGAATTGACTATGAATTTGAAGTCTAACATGAGGCCAAATATTTTCTGGCTTCATTTCTGTATCTCAGCAAACGGCTTAATTTGCTCCCTACTTATCCATTACTGCTAAATTGTCTTGCTATTATTGCAGTAAATGGCTGCAAACCCTGGCTTGCCCTAAGGCTCGAGCTGAATGGAATGGAATGAGGACATTTACTTTAGACAGGAAAGGTAAAAACCTGCCATCCACTCATTTTTGCTGAGCTAGAGGAGGCAGGAGGGGACCATAGTTCAACCCACCTCTTTCAGGAGCTCTCATAGTCACAGACTATTCTTAACAGCTGGCATTTCCAATATATTAATGGAATTTATCATTGAAAGGCTTATGAAAAGGTTAGATTATACTAATGAACTGACTGCATTTGAAGTTGAACATGAAGCCAAGTATGTTCTGGCTTAAGGTTTTTTTTTTTTTTTTTTTTTTCTTTTCTTTTCTTTTTTTTGTATCTTAGCAAATTACTTGATTTTCTTCCTACTCACCCATTATTGCTAAATTGTCTTGCTATTACAGCAATGCCTGCTAGCAGTGTTCAAGTAAAGAGTCTGCGCATATTTTCATTACAAATTCTTATTTTCTGAGAGTCAAGCTACATGGGGAACTATGGAAATCTCACAGGACTCTCAAATTTTGCTGAAATTAGTCTAGTCTTAGACTTTGTCTTTTGTACATATTAAAAATCAGGCCTTCTGAGAAGAAGAAATCAGATGTTTTCCAAAACAGCCACCTTTTTGCCCACTTTTACTTGGGTGTTAGCTTTAGTTTTAGATGACAATTTCTCTGATGTTTAATTTTAGCATCTTCTCATTTTCTTTTCTATGGGTATTACTCTTTTGTATTTTCGTGAAAACTCTTGCACTTCATATCGGACTGTGAAGATTTTATTCCTTGACAATCAGTCACCGAACAAACTTTAGTTACTAAAATGGATAGGATATATATTTTTTTCTCTTAAGATTCCATCTGTGGGGAACCAGCAGTTAGCGTAATGGCTATGTCGCTGGACTCCCACATAGTCGACTGCGGTTCGCGCCCCGAACCCGGTGGCTTAAAACTCACGACGGGCGCATGTGTGTGCGTGCCCAAGATCCCAAGAAGAGAATGGAGGAGAAGGGATTGCAGCATGACCATCCCCCCTGGGGAGTGATTTCTCACTTTCTGTCTCTATGTCTCTATGTCTCTCTCTGTCTGGCGAGCGCACGCACCCTATAGTGAAAACCTCTCCAAAAAAAAAAAAAAAAAAAAAGATTCCATCTGTGAAACACAAATGAGCCAATGAAACTTGTAGCAAATAAAGCATCCTGCACTTCTGTGGAGAACTCAACTCTTTTTGGTGGAAATGCAAAGGGTCTGAGTCAAATAATCAACCATAATCCCTTCAATTACATAATGTGCATATTGAAAAATATTTTAAACCTTGACATTCAGGATTAAGTATGGGAAGGAGGAACAAAAAGCAAAATGAAACAAAAAACAAAACTCATCCCCTTTGTTCAGACTTCTGGAAACTCTCTGAATGTCTATTTCTATATTCCTGTCCATATCATCATAGACCTTGTAGAGGCCTCAATACTAACGTGAGGCCAATTCCCAAACTTTGTCTTTCCTTTTGCCATAAGGTATAGCTCTTCTCCTTTCTTTGGGGGGAAAAAAAAAAAAAAAAAAAAAAAAAAAAGCTCAGCCTAGATTGGTCCAAACTCCAGATCTTCCTCAGTTTCCACATAAAATCTCCTCTAAGCAAAAGGCATAGAAGTGGAAGAAGTGGAGGCTGACTATCATAAACTCCTCCTAGGGATCTCTGAAGCTTAGATCCAACTTCTCACCCCTCTGACTCAACTCTGGAAGAACTTACAGGTTAGCAGGCTGATTTAATAATATTTTTTAACTCTTCTCAGTCAAACACACATTCTTGAACTTTTAACCACGTGCAGCAGGACACTTCCAGGATCATCTCCCTCCTGCTAATTGCTCCCTGATTTAACTACCTGGCCATTCACCCTTCATAGAAACCTCACATACTGGCCATCTTCCTTTCTTGTAATTCATCCTGTGGGTTCACAATAGTTAGGGAAGAATGAGGAAACCAATTATCTGTATCACACAGAGGCTCCCTTCATGTAGTGCCAAGGGTCAAGTTGTGCTGGATGGGGAAGAAAAGTGTCCTCTATGTCACCTGGATGATTCTTTGGCTTGATGTGCTGCTCTT
This sequence comes from Tupaia tana, assembly GCA_026018925.1. Classification (NCBI taxonomy): domain Eukaryota; kingdom Metazoa; phylum Chordata; class Mammalia; order Scandentia; family Tupaiidae; genus Tupaia; species Tupaia tana. The sequence continues at coordinate 18,052,542 of JAKSZU010000013.1, read as the reverse complement.
GGTTTCCATTGATTTCTCTCTAAACAGGCCTCAAGACAATGAAAATCATTCCATTTCGGACTCACTAGAAAGAAGACACCAATAAATTAGTCCAACCAATTCATTTTCTTTCTAATAACCTTAACTTTCAGGATGACCTACCAACTCTTAACACCCCAGGGCATCCCACAGGTCCAGCACAAGGCATATGGCAGCTTTTGAACCCTCAGAATCAGGTGTTTCTTAGTTTCACCTTTAGCAGAGAGACTTCCCAACATTCACAGCAGTCTCGTCTTGCATGTGAGGAAAATGGAAGGTTCTGTCTATGCACTCTGCCTTACCCACAATCATCCGTTTTGCTGCCACTTCCGTTTTTTCTCCTTCTTTTCCTCTTCTTCCTCCACCTCCTCTTTCTTTCTCATTCTTCTTCCTTACATATTGAGGAAAATATTTTTTCAACCTGTTAGATTAAATAAAACATATGGCATAGTGTGACAATTTTACATTCAAAATGATTTCTTATTTGGGTACACCAAGAATAAAAAAATACAAAGCAATCATCCAATCATCTAGCATAGTGAGAAAGCTCCCAAATTCACAATGTTTCAGACGTATTGTCCAAGTAGAGGCATTTGGAGTAAGACCAGGTTTAGGAAACCCTATCTCCTTCCTCTTTAAAAATAGGAAGTGCATTTTCAAACCAATTTCTTGCAAGAATATATCTACACTCTTGAATATTTTCAGGGTTCAAAACTGTATTTTCTGACCTGTTTCATCCTCATCATTTTTCCCTTCTTGGAGAAAAGAATAATACTTTCTTATATTCTAATCTATGTGGCAATAAGAGACAATGCCTAAGTTATACAAAGCAGGAAAAAGCCAGAGTCAGAGGTAGCAACTTGTAACCAGTGAGCTCTGCTTTAACATCTAAATGGCTTTGAACCAGCCTTGTGAACTGGTGGGGAACCAGATCCCACATGGCTGACCCCATTGTTCAAATCCCGGTCCTGTTGGCTTGAGAAACTTGCAAAAAAAAAAAAAAAAAAAAAAATCCCTATAGGATGGAGAAATGGAGGAGAATGAATTGCAGTGTGGTCATGCCCTGCTAGGGAGTGTTTTCTCCCTCTATCCCTCTACTTGTTTATTTTCCTGGCAAAATAAAGATATAAATTTCTAAATGGACTTTTTTAATTCTATTTTTGTTTTGTTAGGACAAGTTTACTCTGCATTTTGAAAATACATTGAATGGGAAGAGCTGCCCTTTGTTCATCCTCGTAGACATTTATACATATGAAAATCATATATTTACATTCACAGTCAGGTATGACATGGCATGCCCTAATTCTAATAGCAAGTGATGCCAAGGAAAACAAAGTACAAAGCCATGCTAATGTAAAAGACATTCTGCCACAGCAGAACAAAGTGAAACTTCCACTTGATGTGTAAGTGATTCCAAAGGGAAGCTAACGCACAGACTTGATTGTGTAGGTTTTCCATTCTGCTTCTCCCTTCAGTTGGCCTAAATTCATTCATTTCTTAGGAAATTACAGCCATAGTCTCACTGCAGTTCTTCTCCAGGAATATGTGTCAACTATTCAAGAAGAAATGCACACACCCCCCACCCCCATATTTGCCAGCATGACTGAGTTACTGAGAGGTTTTGCATGTTGGTTAACAATTCAAAATGCTACAGTCTGATGGATTAGAAGACATGGGTGGCACTGCTCTAAGCATTCCTATGCACGACTACAATTCCTGCTCCATGTCTTAGCTCCAACTCTTTTTCATTTTCAGATTTTTCTTTCCTTCTTCTCCCCTTGCATGAATCCTCCAGGCTCCAGACAAACTGTCATTTTTTAATCTCCTGTCTTCTCCCGAATTTGCAGTGTATATTGCCTCCAGTGAATATTCATAGCATATATACCTATAGACATGAGGAAAAGCAAAATGTGGTGATGATAAGCAGCTGTAAAATGTAAAGATCTGGCTTAAGTACTAGCTTGAATATTGACTGTTACAGCTGTGTGACATCAGGAAAATTCTTCAATCTCTCTCAATCTTGGTTTCCTCTTCTATAAAATGAGGAAAATAATATCAATCTCATGTTGTTGTTGATACAATCAAACGAGATAATGTATATAAATCATTTAGCCAAGTGTTTGGTCTATAGAGAATATACAATCCGTGCTGACTTGGTACTATGTCTGAGCACTTTCTATTTTCTATCTAAATTCTATACATGGCTGTGCATGTGACTAAAGCCCCTGCCCCCACACTAAACTGTAAATTCTGCTAGATGAGATATCAGGTCTCTGCGCCTTTGTCTTTCCCAGAGGTCCCAGGACACTAGCTTGCTCTGATGCGTTTGTTGAATAGATGGATGATAGGGATCTTGAGCTGGCAGCTCATCTTTGGCTCTTGAAATGCATCATCTCTTCAGTCTGCCTTGGTGAGGCCAATGAGAAATAGGTGTCACGTTTCAAGATGCAAATGAGGGGACCTGAGAACCACAGTGGTTGAGAGTTGGGACTGAAGATAGTCCAGAAGACAATATGTGTGTCTTTACTGGTTTTTGAGCTCTCAAAAAATAAAAACAAAACCAAGATAGTATCTCAGTAGAAATGGCTGGGGTCAGCCAATAGCATAGTGTTGAAGACAGCTTACTCCTACATGGCTGACTGTGCAGTTCAAGTGCTAGATCTGGGAGCTTAAAAACCATACCAGACATCTAGGACCAGCAGATGGCATAATGATTATGTCACTGAACTTCCAGTAGTCAATTGCAGTTCGAGTGCCAAGCCTGGTGGCTTCAAAGTCATGTCAGATGTGTATGCATGCATGCCCAAAACCCTGAGAGGAGACTAGAGGAGAAGGGATTATGGCATGGCCATCTCTCGCCGGGGGGAGGGGGGGTGATTTCTTGCTTTCTGTCTCTCTCTTTTTGGCGAGCGCATGTGCCCTATGGAAAACTCTCTTAAAAAAGAAAAAAAAAAAAAAAAAAAAAAAAGCATACCAGATGTCTGTGTGTGTATGCCCAAAATCTCTAGTGGAGAACGGAGAAGGGACTGCAATGTGGCCATCCCCCAGGGGGTGATTTCTCACCTCCCCTCTTTCTTTCTCTCTCTCCAGCAAGTGCATACACCCCAGCATACCAGATGTCTGTGTGTGTATGCCCAAAATCTCTAGTGGAGAACGGAGAAGGGACTGCAATGTGGCCATCCCCCAGGGGGTGATTTCTCACCTCCCCTCTTTCTTTCTCTCTCTCCAGCAAGTGCATACACCCCATACCAAATTAAAAATAAAATAAAATGAAATATATAAATGTCTGTACTCGGTCTGTATTATAAGAACTAATTCCCAGTCAACTTTTGGGCTCCTAGACTCTGTTTTGAGCCATTGTATTAATTGCCAAAGCAAAATCCATAGACAAAGATTTTTTTATGAGCAAACATTAGGCTTAATTTAATAACAAAAAAATAATGATATATACATGCATATATTTTATTTACAGATCAAATTAGGTGATGGTCATTTCATCGTTCTTATGATATAAAACAACATTAAGATTCTATGTTATTAGTTCTCTAGGTCTTGTAGAATTCTCACCTAAGAGGAAAGTGAAAACTTAAGTTTTTCACAGTATTTAACATTCATAAGACTTGTAAAAAAATTCCATAATACTATGACTTTTAACTTCCTCATGGTTTATGTAAATATGAGGCTCTCTACAGCTGGGTATGTGTGAATTTTTTTCTTCACTCTATCTCTAAGAGAATTGTTTTTGAAAAATCATCTTTAATTTAGAGAAGCATTGTACATAAAAGAAGTGTATACATTGCCATCTGCTAAAAAGTGTCGGAAGGCTCCCCGTGGCGAAGCTCGCAGCATCCTGTGGTTTTCAACATCATTACTTGAGGGATTCGGCAAGGTTTCTCCTAAACACTGTCAGGGCTTTGCTGAACATTTGGCAGCATCGAGATTACTTTAAGCAGCTCATTTTGGTTATAGCCTGAAAAGGTTTTCTGTTTTTATGACATAGCCCCTTTCAGGGACAAGTGGGGTGGGAGGGTAACAGTCTGCCACTCCAGGGGAAAGAATGAGGCCTTATCTGAGATGCACTGGAGGAGTTCTGGAAGGTGAGACTCTCTGCTCTAAAATACATGATGAGGAGCGAGGCAGCTTTAGAGATTTGCTTCTGTAAGGAGCTATACTCCAGAGAAAAGTGAAGAGTAGAAGGTAGAACAACTGGTGTGGTTTCCTGGATGTTCTCACCAACATCTGCTGTAATAGGATGATCACAGACGGAGTTGCCACCTGGACGCATTTCCACACACACACATACCTCAGGCACAGCTAGCCTGGTCTTCCTCAAACACTATTTTTCTCATCCTTTATACAAAGACCCTCCATGGTCTAAGTTTTCAAACCAAACACTTTCAAGTCAGCCATTCAAGTTTTTCTAAATTTACTTCTTCACTCCAACCCCAGTTCTTCCCATCACCTCCTTATTCTAGGATATGGTCCTTTTGATCCGCATTGGGTTAACTCATCTGTACATACAGCCTCTGCCATATGTCGAGGGCCCATCTATTCCATAACCCAGTCATTTTCACATTTTAAATCCACAAATCCCTTTCAGAAAATGGAATTGTAGATAGAAATCAGTGGTGTAAAACATGGCTCCCCATCCTTCCCACCAGGGACCAGCCTCACGGAGGAAGACAATCCCCCTATGAATGGGGGTGGAGGGTTGGTCCCAGGAAGACCCAAGCACAACACATCCATGGTGCACCCCATTTTTACCACTACCACATTGTAATACACAATAAAACAATCCCATAATAATAAAATTCGCGCTCCCATTAGAGTTCAATACCACTGCTGACCTGACAGGAGGTGGAGCCCAGGCAGAGACAGAAATGATGAAGAGTGGTGGCACACACAGATGAAGCTCACTCTCTAGCCTACTACCCACTCCCACTGCACACATTGGCACACTGGCACGAGTCCAAAGCTCAGTTCCCGACTGTCTACAGACCAACATTGGTCCATGGCCCAGGGTTTGGGGACCCCCGGTGTAAAATTAGTAAAAGCAGAGCTATTTTATTTAAATAGAAATAAAATTAGTAAAAGCAAAGCTATTTTATTTAAATAGAAATAAGATTTAAATAAAATAATATTTTATTTAAATCTCTATCTCTTGCTGTTCCTTTTGCCATCCCTGCCATTTTATGGTGATAACTGAGTCACCTCATGCAGGTTTAGGTTCTACCAAACACATTTAAAAATCAATGGTTTAGGGTCAGCAGGTGGTACAGTGGGTACATAGCTGGACTCCAACATAGCTGACCACGGTTCAAGTTCTGGACCCGGTGGTTTGAAAATCATGCCGAGTGCATGTGCATGTATGCGTGCCCAAGATCACAGGAGGCGAAGGGATTGTAGCCTGGCCATTCCCCCTTGGGGTGATTTCTCACTTTCCATCTGTCTATATCTCTATCTCTCTCTCTCCGGAGAATGCATATGCCCTATGACCAAAAACTCTTCAAAAAGAAAAAAATCTGTGGTCTTATTTCTTTGTTTAGTAGCCTTTCCAAAGACCAATCACGCTCCTTTCCTTTGTAAGTCCTACTTACTTACATCGATTAATTCAGATCATTCTTTTACTCAGCAATCCCCCAATGCTTTGCTTTGTAGAATGGGACAGCAAGTGGAAAATGGCTGACTTGATATAAAACTTACCAAAGAATAAAATGGCTTCACTTTATCCTTTTCTACCAATCAACAACCCCTACAACATAGACAGTGGCTGGCACTACAATAGTTCATTGAATAAGAAGGTTTAGCAGTACCCATAACCATTTTCCATGCTTCTATATCCTCTAATCTTTCAGTTTCCACCATAGGGTGAGGAAAAATGGTTTATATTAAGAGACACACAATGCCTCTTTTTCATAGCCTGGCTTGCTTCACTCAGCAGTAAGTCTTCCATATTCACCCACTTTCTGTGAAATGCCAGGGTCTTGTTTTTGTAGTGATGTACTATGATGGAATGAAAATAAACAGTGTAGAAGTCACTTTTTCAAAAGTTTCAGTTTCCACATTTTCTTGGATGTGAACAATTCTGGACACCAAAGGCATCACTTTTTCTATCATCACTAGATTACAATGCGAGTTGTGTTTGGGCATTTAAATCTTGGGCACTGTCTTAATCCCAATGAAATGTCTTGTAATTGATAAATATAAAAGTATACTGAATATCACCTTTTCAGCTACCCTGGAGTCCAATGCTGGGGACAAAATCAAGCTAACTTCTCTGCAATTTAAAGGAAACCACCAACATTAGGGGCCTCTCACATGGCAGGCCTTACTAGATCAGTAAAATACCCTAAGTATTGCAATCCCATCCTTCACTTTAGCTATTCTACTACTGCAAATTTTAGCAGTGAACTGGAGGAGGAGCAGAGAGACACAGTTATGATAATCAGTAGTAGGAACAGCCTTGTGAATATAATGTTTTGGGGTTATTTTTTTTTTCTTCCTGAAAGCCAAGTGAAGTGTCCTCAAAGAGCCACTTGTGACAAATGGGAATAAGTATCCATAAGAACCAGACTCTGTACATCATCCTCAATTTAGACATGACTTAGTAGTAGACTTACTGCTTTGGCCTTCATTTCTCTGAACTAAGGAAACATGAATTGAGATAGGGGAAGGTGAAAAGTGAAGGTAGAAAAGCAATATACTTTCTCATTATTGGCTTTGGAAAGGAAGTCTGAATTTCCTCTGGGTTTAGTGGACACCAAGGAAGATATCTCGACTGGGACTTTCTTGCTGGGTTGAAATCTGCCTGATGGGCAATAGAATACCAGAAGCAAGCAACTGCAGAGTGTACCATCAACAATAGGCATGTGTCAGTGGGTAGGATGTGGAGGGAGGTATGGAGATCCGAGAGGACCAAATGGCCCTACAGAAACTTACACATGCACCCCACGTATCTGAGATCTTCACTAGTTAGCTAGACCTGGGAAGGGAAACAGCAACAGTCTGAAAAAAACAAACAAACAAACAAACAAACAAAACAAACAAACAAACAAACAAACAAACAAAAAAACCCACACACAATCCTGGATATAAGTCAAGAGATGGACGTTCTGTTTGTGTGTGTGTGTGTGTGTGTGTGTGTGTGTGTGTCCTTTCTAAACTTGATCATCATAGGAACTGGGTCTTAGAAAGGAAAGGGCTGTTCAAATTCAAATTAGGGTATGTCTCATGCTACAGTAGCTCTACATTTAGGGGAGAAAATAATATGAAATATGAGAAGAGAATTAAAATAAGCTGGGCTTAGATGAAAGGGTGTGGAAAACCACCAATCTTCCCAAAATGTCATTAAGGGATATTCAGGGTTGTTTGGGCAGAGTATAGTTAAACAGTGGTTGGAAAAATGAAATTGTTTCAAGTTAGTATTCCCACTGAGTCAAGGCTGCTCAGTAAAAAGTTGCTTATATTCATTTATGGTGAAAAGAAGTAAGCCAAACTGTAAACATTTTTTACACAAAAACTTTAAGAGAGCTCCAAAGGAACAAAAATCGATTTTCAGAGTTGCTACAGGCCATTGGTCTTGACCTTCTGTGTGTACACATTGACCACCTGTACACTACCACTCCACTTTGGACTCATAAACCATTGGCCGTTCTGAAACAACTCGTCTGTAAAAAAGAGGGATTTGTAAAAAGTGTATGAAGTAAATTCTTATTGATGACCTTTATTTCTGATCTGAGCTTTTAAACATATCATTTTAAAAAGCTATATAGTTTTGGATAATTTTTTAGATTCCACATGCCATCTTTTCTTTCTTTCTTTAGTTAGATGGCATGTGGACTTGCCAAAAACAAAGAGAGAGAAAGCACTCCCCAGAATGGCGTGGTCACACTGCAATGCTTTCATTCTTCTTTCCCATGAAAATCCTGGGCATGCATACATACTGAGCAGTGTTCAAGCTGCTCAGGCCATGATTTGAATGGTGGCCGGCCATGTGGGATCTGGCTCCCTAAGCACAGTGCTTAACCATTGTGCTATAGGGCCGGTTCCACATGTAACTATTATTGACAGTTTTCTGTCTATCTTTCTAAAAAATGTTCCATGTCTCTGTAAGCATGTAAATGAATGGATGTCTGTGCCTTCTTTTTAGCAAAAAATGACATTTTCCAGACACTGTCTTTTATAACTTTTCATTTTTTTATTAAAATGTGTCTTAGACATGGTTTTATGTTAGTACATGTTGATTTACCTCAATTCTTTTAAACACTATGTACTATTCTACCTTTTGCCTCCTACTTGAACAATTTCTCCTTTAATGGAGCTCTAGTTCAATTACATGCTTTTAAAACACATGCTATCCCACAATAAATCAATGATTATCCTGATACACATTCATCTACTTCTAAACAGAGAGTCTCATTTAATTGTGAATTTAGAAATGGATGTTGCAATAATATTCAGAATGCAGAATCTGAGATGTTACATGATATTAAAATACTGGAAAAGTAACCACAGAATATTATATTATGCTCAACACAGCTGGCACTATATCTGATTTTAGAACCCAACATTCTAACTCTCAAAAGAAAAGCAAATGGTCTTCCAACGTAACCAGCACACCCCACAGCAGCGTGCTTGATAGCGTGTCTTGAGTGTATGTGCATGCCTCCTTAAACAAAGACACAGTGAGCGTGAGAATTAATAGGGTAAAATACACAAGTTCCTTATGACAGGTGATTGCAGGAGCTAACATAAACAGTGAGACCGTTTCCTTCCTGATTCACTCAGGCTCCATGGATGACAAAGCAAAGGCACTGCTGCAAGGTTTATCTTTCATTTGTTTGTCATTTTTTTTCAAAGTAATCTCAACCTTTCCTGGTTAATCTGAGGTCAAGATACCTTCTGTTTTAACAAACACGGGTAAAGGGCAGAGAACGCTACTACCGAGGCCGTGTCTAAGCTGTCTTTAAAATCGGAGACCATATATATATTTTTTCCTCTAAGATAAATGTTCCTGTCAGCATGAAACTCTTATTCTGGTTTTAAGCCACTCACCACCCTCTGTGACCACTACTCCTGCCCGCTCAGTCTGACCATTCACCTGGACCTGGCGGGACCCCTGACAGAAGTGTGGCCCTCCCTGGAAGAAAACTGTGTTGAAAATGGTGTTTATCCAAGGGCTGTTTATACTTAGTAGTATAAGTTGAGAAACCTCCTAACAGAAGCCCCTCTTCTCAGAGGTGTGTCTATGAGTATACGCGTATGTATAAAAAGACATTCCAGTTTTCAATAAACTGTTTACTGTTCAAACATTAAATAAACGTAGAACTGTTTTAATCAGCTGAACAAATATTTAATGTACACTCCAACATAAGAGCTGTGTTTAAAAATATCCTCTATGCTGCTAAGACACGGGGAATTTATGGAAACTAGTGACCTAAAAGGTAAAACAAACATTCGGGGGGGGAAAAAGTATGTAATTTAATAAACTTATACCCTCTCTTTTTATTAGCATCAAGTATCATTTTACCTCTGTGTGTGTGTGTGTGTGTGTGTGCATGTACACACACATTAAATCTTGGAAATTGCTACTTGGATTACAAATATACATATGTTTTCTAGAACCGCTAGTGGTAGGGTGACTACCAAATAAATTTCCAGTAAATTCTTATGAGAAGGTAAAACACAGCAAACTTCATATTCTGTCTGGGACTGTGTTTCTTGGAGTGAATGTTTGTTTGCTGTTCAGGTCCAGCACTGAGGTCATTCATGACAGGAAGATCTGAGATTCTATCCACAGCTGTTCGGAGGGATAGTCTAAAACACTGAGAGGAAATGCTTAGTTCTTAGAAAATACTTAATCCGTAGTAGATTCTCTGTAAATATCACAGAAAATTGGCAGAACGTGCATATTTTTTAGAGAAATAATCTCTTACAAAAATACAGGGGAACACCTTTAATAAAGTGGATGCAATCCTTTTTTCACTAATTGCATTTTTAGTTGTATCTGTGAAGAACAATGGGAAATAAGAGTGTGCGTTTTTCAACTCATACTGTCCTGCTGTTCCTGCTTGTTTCATCTGGTGAGCAGACCTCTAACTAAGGGTATCTTTTCTGTCCAAATTGATTCAGAACGAAGAATTGTAAGGGCACCTGCCATTCTTGGTTGAGGATGGCATTCATAGGTTTTTAGTTTTTATTATGGTTGACAATAATCATTACATGTAAAACTTGAAGTTTTCAAATGACTTTCGCTTTCACCGTTTTTTTCTCTTTTGTTGTTAATTTGCTATAAAGTGTGTGTACTCACTGAAGAAAAACAAAGACAGAGAGAGAGAGAGGGACAGTGAGGAAGCACCCCTAGGCAGGATGGCCACATTGCAGTCTCTTCTGCTCCATTCTCTTCTTGAGATATTGGACACACACACGTGCCTGGTGTGTTTTCCAAGCCACCAGATTCAGGACTTGAATGCTCAGTTGACCACGTGGGATGCAGCTCCCCTAACCACCACAACACTGGTTGGCCCTGTTATCACCAGTTCTTTGGATCTTGGCACCACCCACAGGTTTATTAAGAATGTTTCTTGCCAATGATTCGAAACTAAATGCTTTCATTTTTGCTGGAAACCAAGTCCTATCTGGCTTCCTCTCTAGTTCAGTAACAATTCATCCTGTGTCCATAATCACTGACAAGTCATCGTGTTTCTGAGAAGACTGGGAAAAGAACACTTCAGAGCCCGAGTTCAGCTGTTCATAACCATAATGAAGAGGAACTGGAAGCTGTGAATTATACAGAGAAGAAAGGAAAGGAAGCTACTTAGCAATCAGAAGAAACACCGTGTTTATGAGATCATTAGAAACCCATTTGAAGTGCTTTCTCCTAACTGGCTTTAGCGAAAAGGAAGTTGTTAACTTAAGTCAATGAATACAACCTGATACCCACATGACGACGAAGTAATTAATGCATCTTAATGCCATAATGAAATGGTTGGAAATTATAAAAATGGAGCTTCTAAATTTGGGGCTGCTTTCCTATGAGGGGGCTTTGATGTCTGTGCTGTCAGGCAAAGCCGGCTCTCATGTCCACAGCAAGACGGTGTGCCTGGCAACGGATCCACAGGCACAATGCAAATATACCTGCCCTCCTTCTCAATGACCTCTGAAATAACTACTGTATTTGAGCTGGAAAAAAATAGGAAATTAGAATGTTTTCTTACTTAGCTTCAGGTAGAACCTTGACAATAGCAATCTCTGAAGCACCATGAAAAATGTATGGTATTTCCCACTGCGTTTTTAGACATACAATACATAAATACTGAGATAGCAATAGAAAGGGTCTCCATACTGATGTGGCTTAATTCAGGTTATTTTTCTCTCACTCTTACCTTGCAACATCTGATTCGAGGGTACAGTATTAACATATCATCATACTGAGGGGGCTTAATTCAGCTTATTTTCCTTTTCCATCCCAGCTCTCTGTACTTGATGTGTGGGTATTAACATGCCATCCACATAATGAGGGCCTGCCTGGACAGAATAAGAGCCATAGAGAGAGATTCTTCATGCGCTTTTCAGTCCTTGGATTTTTACCTACCAGCCTAGAGAATAGAATTAGATTCTATTCAATATTTACATTAGTAATTTCCTGGTTTTAAAATTCATTGCAAAACAATACGACTTCAGGTTTTCCCTCTGCCCTGCTGTTTTATTTAGTGTTATCATTTCACTCCTCTCCATACAGCAAGCCATAGGTGTAAGACAGCCCATTCATCTATTAACAATTATTATCATTATAAATTGCATTTCCTTTGGTTTCTTATTTTCTAATCACGCTTGAATTTAAGACAATCCAGGACACAAAAAGAGGATTAAGCAAAATCTACTATGCATGGGAAAGATCCACATTCTCCAGCCCAGGGTCCTTCCTTGCTGGCAGGGAGGCAGGCTTACCCTAGAAGGCAACAACTCACCTGCATTGCCCCAGGAGTTAAGAGCACTGTGTTCACTGTGGGACCATGGCCACTAACTGGGAATCCTAACCCCACACGCCCAGACAGCTGCACAATTGCTCAGCCCGAGTGGAGATTGGGAGAAAAACCACATGCTTAACTGTGTGACCACGTCTTACTTTAGAACTCAACACATTACAGATAGAGATGTTCTTCCTGACATTCCAGGCATTTCCCGGACAGGCTTGGGCAGCTTATGTAAATTTTCCCAGGACTGTCCCAGAATGGCTTTCGGACTTGTGAAGCCTCTATGTGTGTGTCTTCATAGACCCATACCTGCCCACTCCACTGCCTGTGGTCAGGTTTGCTCAGCAAATGCCCTACTATCCAAACAGAGTGGGTTTCTGATCAGAAGAAAGCGTCACCACATGCTGGTAAGCACAAACAAAGCACCCCACATGGCCCCTTTCTTCTGCAGGGCAGTGTAAATTCAAGGGTCAGCAGTCAGGAGGAAGATCACCAAACAAACGGAAGCTGTGTTTGCTCCACCACGAAACACAAGCAGCACATGTCTCAGGGAGGATTTACTGTAGCGTGTCCAAAATAAACGGACACGGGTGAGTGGGAGGGGTGGGGTGGTGCTCCTACTTCAAAGGCTCCTCCCAGCTGCTCCTGGAGCAAGAGACTCCTTCAGGATTTCTCCTCCCAAGAAAGCACTTAGGAGCTTGCCATTTCTGGATTAACTGTCTTTATCTATGTGAAACTGGATGAGACGACAGCACTTCTGTTTGTTTTCTGTTGATGTTAAACAGATGCTTGGGCTTGTCACAGAAGTACAGGCCCAGCTCAAGATGAGTGAGCAACAGGAATATAGTCACTGTCGGGCCAATATGAAGAGAATGAACTTGCCTATTATTTTGCACATGTGTTTGATATTTTCACTTGCCTTAATGCCTGTCTTCCCAAAGTTTCAAACTATACCTACCTTTGGCTCTGTGCAGTAACTAAGAAGTCCCTTCCTCCACAGACAATGACGTAGCCTCCGGAAATTCACTATGGCTCCAAGACCAGCTATTATTTCTTCAGTAGATAAGATCAAGTCTGCAACTTATTTTTCAATCCATGATTTGGCTATGAAAGATGGTGAGACAAAAGAAGAAAGAGTTGGGAGAAGGTATGGGTGGAAAAAAGCAGATACTGGATTGATCTTTCATTATTTATACATTTTTAAAGTTTCAATTTTATTTGAACTAGTTTGCATTCTTTGGGCTTTCTGATGGATGGGCATTACAGTGAATGACCTATCACCCACAATGGAAAATCCTCATGTTTTCTAAAAAGGATTTATATTTAAATATTTTACAGCTCTACTCTCAGAGTAAGATGCAACAAAAACTGAATTAAAGATATTTTTGTTTGCAAAAGTTTTACATTTTTTTCTTTGTATAAAATAAGATATTTTTACAGACATCTTAGGTCATTTTAGAAGTGAGTGGGGTATAAAATATGGAAAGATTAAATTAGTGAAATAACAAAAGAAATTAAAAAAAAAACTGATTTAAAAGTGTCTATGAAGTTTGCGCAGACAACAGTACCTCAGAATCTTTTTCTTGGTGAGAGAATTCTGAGAGAAAAAAAAAAAAAAAAACATGGCAGACATTTCAACAGGTGGAAGGCAGTTGGCTCTTGGCAAATGAAATATCCATGTGGATATTCATTTGATAGACCCAACTCTAAAGACTTGAATCTCCTTGACGGTTTTAGGAACAGATATCAAAACAGGACAGACTTCTTAACACATGGAAATTAGGATTGTTCCAGTCTTCAGACCTCTGGAAACCTCTGACCTCCCATGGTCCTGTGTAAGACAGCCCATCTTAAGGAATGTCAAGTGTTATCATTTTCTGCAAGATTTCCCTGAACTCCACTTCTTATCAGATGATATTCTTATTCACCTGTGACTAAATTATATGATTACCAGGTATTCGGGTTTTACTGTGCAAATCTGTACACATTTGAGAACCACCTTAGGTGGGAGCTACATATGTCCCAAATGGTGAAGTCAGCTTTATTTCCCTAAAATTAAACAGTACTTTTATCGGTTATGGACAATTTCCCTTAATATAACACCATACATTAGTGTTTTTTGTTTTGTTTGTTTGTTTGTTTGTTTTTGCTTTGCACATTTTTTTCAAGACTTGTAGTTATAATTGTATTCTATTTTCTGCTGATAAACAGTACAATGATGGATATACAATGAGAACTAATCACTTTCCAAAATGAAATGTACTATTTAGACACATACAAACAATGATTCTTTTTTGTGTAACAGAATCTCTGCTAAAATGGTTAAACTTCAAAAATATTTTTCTTTTGTATGATTGGGAAAATAATACATATAATATTTGGAGCCTCTCTCGATAGGCAAATAGATACCAAGTCTCATTTTGAACTATCAAGGACATAAACAATTGTTAACTTTTTTAAAAAAGAAGTGAAATAGCATTTTATGGACAAATTGCTTTTGGATTATCAAATAAAATGTTACATGGCTTTAATGAGAGCAATAAATTAATATGTGAGAGAAACCACACATTTTAAAGTTGTGATCTTCTAAGGCTTTGCTAAGGGAATTCCACTTGATAACATGATCCATCCTCTTAATTTATGGCCACTTGGGATGCACTAATAAAAGATTAACATTCTTTAATTCATTCAACACACGAGAGAACCTAGTTTTACATCAGGTGCTATAAAGGAGCTTGCAGTCTAGTGAGGAAAATGAGCATGCAAATGCTAACGAGGTGCTGGGTGACCCATTTCATCAATGAGGCTCATCTGAGGTATCGTGAGAACAGGAAGAGAGAACAGGAAAAGGCTTCACAGAGGAGGTGTTCTTTGAGCTCACCTTTGAGATATGAGTAAATCTTAAACTGAAAAAGGTACAAAATGCCATCTTTGTTGGCAAGTGTAGTGTATGAACTCCACTAATATAATTTCCCTTTTTTTCACTTTCCAATATTGTTTTTAAAAAGGTTTCCTTAAGGCAGGGTCTTGCCATATGGCTATCCTCCTGCCTCAGCCTCTCTGGGTCACTGGAACTACAGACACATTCCGCTGTGCCAAGCCTTTAGACTAAACTGAGAGTCAAACCCAGGCCTCCCATGGAGCCTCAACTACAGAGCACAACGTCTTAGTGGCATGAAGCACTATGGCTGGGCCCTGATGTTCTTCAAGTTTGTGGGTTGTTTGTGTTAAAATGTCTCTAAATCTCCCACAGGTCAATCTTGTCAGTCATAATCTTTAATGAGAATTTCTCAGTAACCAATACAAAGATTGAGACACATCATATTCACATGGATTATTAACTTGCTTACATTCAGAAGAAGACATATGGACTAGAAAGAATGTAATCCCAATCTCTCCTTGGTGTGCTTTAGACACACCTAGTATATTGTATTTGGTTCTGGGTACCAAATTCTTACAGAAACATGAGTAGACATAAATCTATACAGGGGATAATGATAACAGTGGAATTTCAAGCTCTGCACTTATAAGGATCAGCAGAACTGTGTACGTTTACTCTAAAATGAAAGGGAAAATATTCTACTGCTGTTGTGTGATTTAAAATCTGTCAGGAGGAAGACAATTCCAAGTGATAGACCCAAGACTGGGCAATAGGTAGCACAAGGTGGTAACAGTTGGCTCAATTTAAGGAAGAACTTTCTAGTCTTCAAATACTCTTCAACCTTGCTTAGAGCAAACAGCAATCTTACAGGAATTTGGGGAGATATACTGAAATGTCACATAATTGGTTGGGCAGATATATAGAAAAATCCATTGTCCCACTGAGATTTTGTGACCCTGTGATATCCAATATAAGCTAGGTTTTGTTTGTTTTTTTGTTTGGGGTTTTTGTTTGTTTTTACTTAGCCATTTTTTCCCAGTCTAGCACATGATTTATGGAAAATATCAGACTAGTCATTTCTAAAACTTTTGCACCTTCCCTCATGTATATAATGTCCTACATGCACATAGAAATAGAAAAATGTTGGTAAGTTGACTAACATTCACTTCTTAAAATCTGTACTGTAAATGAAAGCAAGAAATCCTCTTGACATTAATTGACAGCCTTTGAAAATACCCCATAGATTTAGAATAAAAGCAGAGCCCTTGCAAAGATCAGAAGGCAATGTCCTACAGGGAGAAAAACGATACCATGAAACAGCAATTCTCTTTGAAGCTCAGAGAAGAGGTCCACTGAGGAAAGTTAAACACATGAAAACCAAGATTTGCCAACTAGGGAGAAAAAAATATCAGCCTCTGAAACCATTTCAAGGAAAAGGCCAATTTTTAGCAGTGGTGAGTTGTCAAAACTGGACAAAGAGAACTAATGAAGCTGTGCTATCCTCCCCAAATCTGTTTTAAATGATTCTCAAAACAAGTGGTTAGCTAGATCAGAGGACCACCCCACCAAAGTCAATGGACACGTGTCTGTACATCTGTGAAGCTCACAGGATATGTCACCCCTGCATGCTGCCCGGTGGTCTGGTGTGGGCCGAATCCAATGGGCTTAGTTTTCTGTATAGTCAAACATGAGCAGCATCTTAGAGTAAATGTTACAACTACATTTTTAGAAAAGAACCCATTACTCTGAGATTATTTTCACAAAATCATTTAGACAAGTATTCATGGATCAACCCCTTCTCTCACCCCTTAACAATCAAGTCTTTTGATATTTTAATTCATAAAGCATAATTTTAATCATTTTAAAGTGTACAAGTCAGTGACATTTAGTATTCACCATGTTGAGCAACCACCACTTTTATTTAGCTTCCAAACACATTTGTACCCCATCCTTTGTCTTCCTGCCTCCCCCAAGCCCTAATAACTAGCAATCTGCCTTCTGTCTCTATGAATTTACTTATTTTGGATATTTTATATAAATGGAATAATACACGTGGCCTTCTTTTACATAAACAACATTTTTTTTTGAGAGATTTTTGCTATAGGGCGCGTGCACTCACTCATGAGAGAGACAGAAGGACAGAAAGCGAGAAATCACCCCCTAGGGGGTGACCATGCCGCAATCCCTTCTCCTCCATTCTCCTCTTGGGGTCTTGGGCACGCGTGCCCAGGTGAGTTTAAGCCAACGGGTCTGGGACTCAAACCGCGGTCTACTACATGGGAGTCAAGCAATGCAGCCATTACACCTACTGCTGGTCCCTAGACAACATTTTTTAAAGGTCAAAAAATAG
The DNA here is from genome assembly GCA_026018925.1 of Tupaia tana. Taxonomy (NCBI): domain Eukaryota; kingdom Metazoa; phylum Chordata; class Mammalia; order Scandentia; family Tupaiidae; genus Tupaia; species Tupaia tana. Next base: position 18,035,318 of record JAKSZU010000013.1, on the reverse strand, counting down.
TTTAATGAGGGTTTGCAAGTGGCATGGTGGTTAAGGCACTGGACTCCCACTTGACCGACTGCAATTCAAGTCCTAGATCTGGCAGTTCGCTTTGTCACACCCCTGTTCCTCCCCACTCCCTCGTCTCATTCTGGTCAAGTTAAAAAAATAATAATGATGAATAAAATTAAGTAGATTATTCTTTTAAATGTTTTTAAAATATAGTTTGTATGTTTTTGAAACCATGCTTTGAGATTCAAAATGCTTTATTTAGGATGTCAATAACTATATTCTCTCTTTGTACAACTGTCTACAAAGTGCATTTACTCCCCTCCTATAATTTGATCAGCACAGTGATCTTATTAAGTAAGCAGAGATGACTTTATTGTTACTATTTTATAGGTAAGAATAATGCGACACTGAGAGTCAGTCCAGCACCCCACAGTAAAGACACCCCATACACTCCAGTCTTCTCGTTCCACTCTTTTCTCTAGCACCACAGGGGTTCCTGTCAGAACACTTACTAACACATTTAGCAAAGCTTTCTAACACTCAGAAAATATACTAATAGAGTCTAGCACCTGTATTTTTAAAATCTCAAAAGCGTAGTTAAAAATGAGCAGATAAATGAAAATAGCTTTGGGATGTATTAATGCTATTTCACTCACTAGAGAGCTGCTTCTGACATGTAACAGCTATGTAAAACTGGACGTAAACGGTGCATTCCAGATCAGATTCCATCCCACGTCCATCTCTCCACTTGGAATCACTTGGAAGCCAGCTCAGCCACCAAGTCTTTGGGCCCAGAGTGGTATCTGGCTCTTGACTTTGTTTTCCATATAGTAAGCAGGTTAGACATAGATGACTTCTGAGATCTTTTCCAGATCAAAATTCTGTAACGCTCAGCTAAGCCTCAGCTCAGACTCAACACTGAACTCACCTGCTCCATCCTCACAAGGCCAAGACAACTTTTGCAAAGATGGATTAATCAAAAGGTCTGTCCATTGCTAATGCCAGCTCTGTCCATTACTAATGCCAGGTCCGTCCATTACTAATGCCAGTGGCCATTTCATTTTACTAAAATTTTTTAAGGATTCGCAGTTGTTCTTTATGAAACTAACCATCCCACTCAGAGTTTTAGACCGAATAATTTATATGCAAATAGACAGTAAGTAAAGAGGCCTTGGTGGTTTGATGATAACGATATTCTTGCCTTTCTAATGTAACATAATATTCCAGAAAAACTGCTCATTAATGCTAGAACTCTGCACATACATCACTGTTGAGTTTTTCAAAGTCGAACGGAAAGGACAGCCAGAAAGCAATTTTAGTGTGTATGCAGACACATGTTATTTTCAACCTGATGCTCAGACTCAACCATTTACTTGCCATCAACCAATAATTAATATCTGAATCTTGTAATGCCCCTCCATAGATTCCCTGGGTCAGGTTTTAGTGGCTTCAGCAATTCACGTAGGAGAGAGCAGTAGACACATTCAGCAGAGCTAGACTGCCATCTAGAGACCAGAACTCGAGTTCCAACATCTTGGTCCTCAGTGAGCTTGCTCTTTAACGAAAGCAGCAATCTGCCAACTCAAGAGTTCTGTGGGAGCTTGCTTGAGCAAGGTGTGAGGTGCCTTGAGTCTAGAGAAGTGCTTTGAATCTAGAGGTAGAGGAATTTGGTTCTGAGGATCATGTCAAGTATCCATCGAGACTCATAACTTTAAAATCCCTCTCTCCCCTCCTTTGCCCCAAACTGTCTTTCTATACCCTTTGCTAAGTCCATCTGTTTCTTCAGACCATCTTTTTATTTTTTGGAGAGGTTTTTGATATAGGGCACATGCACTCACCAGAAAGACACAGAGAGACAGAGAGAAAGCGAGAAATCACACCCCCCCCCCCCCCAGGGGAGATGGCTACGCCACAATCCCTTCTCCTCCATTCTCCTCTCAAGATCTTGGGCACACATGCACATGCACCCAGAGTGAGTTTAAGCCACCAGGTCCAGGACTCGAACCGTGGTTGATCACATGGAAGTCCAGTGACATAGCCATTACGCCAACTGCTGGTCCCTCAGAACATCTTTTGATGGATGTGAGGAGGCTGGCTGTGGAGGTTCAGAACTGAGACTGAGGTGACTGAGATCCGTTACCCGCTATCTGTTTGGTAAGAGTGTTCAGAAGTTCAGCTGTGAGGATGCTGTATAAATAATTTTAAAAATCTATTATTATTAACCTCAAACATCAGACACCATAAAAGTCTCTTCTTTGCTGATGCTAATAAAGCAGTCAAGTCTGTCCAATAAATTGTCATCGAAGAGTCCTTCAACTCACAGTGAGAGTAAAAAAAGTGTCTTATTCTTAAAGGTTTTTATAAATATAGGTTAAAGCACAACGCATACACTCCAAATTCCAGTGTTATCACTTTGAGCTAAACTTACATGTTTTGATATTCGTTGCAGATAACAGATGGGGCTTGGAAAACACATTAAAGCCTGAGTTTTAGAGTCTAAGCAACTGGTCTCTGGGTACCTGCTTTCTCACTCATCAGAGAGCCTGGACAATTGTCTGTTTCCTCTTCTATAAAAAAAAATGGGGGAAATAACAGGAAGACTCAATACGGGGTTAAACACATTTGGACTGTCCTTCATAGTTGGTGCTTAGCAAATGCTCATATCGTCTCTTTCGTTTGAAGTCTTACATCGGCATCCAGTCCTCTAATAGTGCCCTGCAGCTAGACACAGGAAATCCATATATTTGTTCTAATTTTGTTCTCATGAGAGAGACACAGACATAGACAGACAGACAGACTCCTGATCCATCCCAGTCTTCAGTCAGCCCTGGCTTATGGGCAAGCAAAAATAACACATATTCATAATATTATAGCTCTAAAGGTTAGAAGTATCCCTAGGATAAGATCAAGGCAGTAACAGGCCACATTCCTTCTAGAAAGTTCTAGGGAGAGTCCATTTCCTCACCTGGTCTAGCTCCTAGTGGCTGCCCACCTTCCTTAGCTCAGAGTCCTTTCCTTCATCTTCAGAGTCAGCAGGATAGCACCTGTCTGACTCTTCTGTCTTCCCAGCTTTCTCTGACCAAGGCTGGGTAAAGTCCTTGACTTCTCAAGACTCACGTGACTATATAGTCCCATCTAGAAAGTCTGAGTAGATCTCCCCACCTCTAAGCCCTTACCTTAATCACAGTCTCCCTGTAGGATAACATATTTACAAGTTCCAAGGATGAGGATTGAGTCATCTTTGGTGATTCTGCTTAACATACTGCCTTAAACTACATCCTCAAAACCAATCACTTTCCAGTAATATGTGGACATGGTAGTTTTTTATACCACACTGAAAAGATGTTAAAAAAGCATATGACAAAAAAACCATGAACTATTTAGAAAAGATATTCAAATGATTCTCCTTTTGTGTGTTTCTTCTCCCACCAAACAAGGGTATAGGCTAGCTCTGTAGTGACACGTTGTACATCTATGCAGGTGACACACTGCACAATTCCAGAGTGCAAATGTCACAACCATGCATGTCAAGCCTGCACTCTTTATCCCAGCTGCCTGTCCCTGAGATCACAGTGTATCTACACCTCTAGTTAGTGATCATGATTAATGTGAATTCCTTGAAAAAAAATTTTTTTGAGAGAAAGATTTTGCTGTAGGGCACACACGCTCGCTGAAGAGACCGAGAGAGACAAGAAGTGACAAGTCACCTCCCAGGGGGAGTGGCCATGCCCCAAACCCTTCTTCTTCATTCTCTGCCCAGGATTTTGGGCACGCACCCACATGCACCTGGTGTGATTTTCAAGCCTCCATGTCCGAGACTTGAACCTCCATCATCTTGAACCTCCACATGGGTGTGGAGTCCAGTACCTTAACCACCATATTACTTGCTATTCTCCAGAAAACATATCTTAATAGTCATAGAGTGAGACCACTTGAGTAGCAAGTTTGAAAATAAATTTCAGTGATTCAATCTTGGGTCCGTTCACAGTGTCATTATCACAGTAAGCTCAAGCAACCCAGGACCCTGGACTGAAAGAGAGGGAAAAAGTTGACCTGTGGCAGTGGGGCAAGAAAGCAGGGAATAGAATAAAAAGAAGAGAAAGGAGATCTCACAGAATACTTTTCAGTTGCACCTGTAGCCCAAGTAGGAATATTTCAAATACGAAACCCTCACAACATCCCACCAGGCTGTTCAGTCTAATCCTTTATATTTCAAGTATGTTATGGTACTCCATAAAAAAAGTTTATTGCATAAGCCGTTGTCACTCTTATAAGCTCATTCTCTACAACAATGCCAAAAATATAATACCAGGTAAGTGGCCAAAAAAAATACACATGACCCCAACCATTGTATAAGATTTCATTTTGCTAAAGGTCAGGACAAATTATCATGAAATCTTTAGAGATACTGTTACATGGTTGCTGGGGACAAAAGGTTTCCTATCAGAAGAGTTTCTTAGAAGCGAAGTGCGCTGTGTTTCAATCCTCAGCTAACTTTTAGTTAATGACTGTTGCCTTTTCTCCTACCAGCTCTGCTTATTAAAAGGAGAATGCAATCTGGAGTGTGTGCTGTCAGAATGAACAGCAGGGTCAGTCACTAATCCCAAATTGTAAGCCCCAGGATGCCTGCTGCAGAATGAAGAAATGCTTACGTTTGATTAACCTTCCAGGTAGAGAAAGGGAGGCAGCCAGGGGGCTGCAGCTACATTACATGGTGTAATAGCAGTTTTCAAGTATGGCATTCTTAGGAGGATACAAAGAAAGTCACCACATGGGTGCTGACTTAGGATAATGAATGAAGATTGTGTCTACACAATAGCCAGCAAGCCTCAGGACATAGTCAACCTGGGCATTAATTTTCCTCCAAATATTTGTGTAGGTAGATAATCCTTATGTCTATATTTTGCTTTATGGAGGGCATAATGCATCAAGGGCATCACCCCATTTGATCTTCACCACTACCCTTTGTATTGGAGGGTCAGAGTGGAGGAATGCATTTCCTATTAAATAAAAACAATTCTGGTTATCAGTAAATAACTGGTAAGTTTTTCTCCTGCTGGCCTTTTTCTTAACAATTTCTTTAGGTATAAACAATGAAGAGAGAAGAAATATCATTGGGTAGGGAAGGAGGATGGAGAGACAAGGGATGGACAAAAGCACACAGTTGAGAAAGACATCCCCGAAAGCATTTACCTCAGCAGGACAGCTCAGAAAGCACAAGGACACTTCTATTTCTGGGGATCTAGGCACAAAATAATATAAAAAGAAAAGCCTTGACATGCTGTCTTCTTTGTATATCTCTTTTAAAAGCTTATTCATTTATTTCCTCCAGGAGAGAGTGACGCAGAGAGAGACAGCACCCCCAAATCCACCCAGACACTGCGATCTACCTCCAGCTTTCAGCCACCCCAGATTATATGCCTGCATGATCAGCATGTTTGGGAGGTCCCCAGACTCGAACAGGCAACATTCTTGTGTAGGATTGTCTTGCAGAGCATTTCTACCACTGCATCAATATCTGGTCCATATCATCCCCTTCTTTTTCCCCCCAGTTTCTATTTATGTATTTCTTTTTTTAAGTGAGAGAAATAGAAAGAGGCAGAGAGACAGTACTCCCGAAAAAGTCCTCGGTCCTCACACCATGATTCACCCAAGCCTCCAGCAGCCCCGGATCTCAAGCATATGCGTGTCTAGTGTAGTCCAGAGAAGTCTCCAGACATGAATGTGGAACCTCTCCCTGGGGGTCATCGGCCTAGAGCACCCTGTTTCCCTGTGCCCCATCCTGCCCTAACTATGACATCCTGCTGTCTTTCTTACAAAGCTGTGAATTCTGAGTAAGCAGTGGTGGAGTGAATCCAGCCCTTTGTAGATTCTCAAATAACATTTGCTGAATAAATGAATATGTGAAATAAAGAAAGCAAGGAGAGTCGCCATGAAATAATAAAAATCCAGTGACTCTGCTGGTAGGTCTGATCAAATACATCTGAGGAAACTAGTGAAATATGTATTTACACTGGACAGTTTTCAAATAAAATTGCTTCTGACTCATTAGCCCAAGAATTGTCATTGTTAGCTTGATGAGCTCATTTTACCACAGACCTGAGGAAGATAGATAACTTGGGTAGTGCATATGTTTATGATAGTTTACACTAGCCAGCTGGGTCCCCTTGGTAAAACAGAACCTCTTCATTCTGAGAACAATCTGATAACAGAAACAGCAACTTAATACTCTACAGTTTCTAGCTGCTGAGTCCGGGACTTGAACCGCAGTCAGCCTTGCATGTCCAAAACCCAAGAGGAG